>OY992791.1:7500-607500 GCA_963921375.1 Tiliacea citrago | reverse complement strand
CTTATTAATTTTAAGACCTATTAATAGAAAAATAACTCATAAAAGCTTAAAATCTCGAAATGGTTTTGAAATCGGCATAGGTTAATTTTTACTTTACATACCGAATTGCCTGGTTGAATCCATACAACTGGCCACTCGCTCGAGGACAAGCAACTGCGTTTAGCACATGTTTAATACCCTTACCAGCACAAAACTGCTCAAATTGTTTCGAGGTGAAATTATTCCAGTCGGTGCTCCAACTCACTGAATAAATTTTCGAGAATTTTGTTTTGGTCTAGCAATGACTAATTTTGTAAACACATCAACTATGGTTAAAATATAATTGATACTACTAATACTAACCGGCCCCCAATGATCTAAGTTTATTACATGAATATGGTTTTGCATTTTTTTATAGTAGGTATGCTATTGCCCATTTCGCGTTATTGCCGCACTATCTTTGTTATGTGTACAATCTACACCAGAATCTAAACATATTTTGTTTCTTAAGATTCTTTGTAGAGTAAGGATCCCAAACAGCTGGTATCTGTACGCAGCTCAGTATCAAATGTTGAGTCGTACGGAGCAAGATCTCACTTAAATTCTGAGCAAAACATTTCCTATATATTTGCAAAAAGTTTGTAAAGTTTTTCGAAAGTGGACTGATCAATGTCTTGTCCGATTTTAATATCGTATTAATTAAGAGTTTTAAGTTTCTGGTACGGGATTTACCCTGCCTATTAAAGTACCTGCTTGGAGTTTTAAGAGGACTGTTGTTAAAAAGTAACAAATACAGCTGCTTTAATATTAATTATTTTACAACAGCCCTGATGTAAGTGATATTCTATAATTGGATTAATTCGTATACTTCCGTCAACAAAGATATTGCCCGAGTAATGCTCTTTGGTATAGACTACCAAACCACCCTTGACTGTGGGTCGTGTCCTCTTCAACATATGTACGTAAAGTTCCAATCGATATTTTGGTCACCTTATTCGAAGGGTATGATAAAGAACAATTTCTCATTATCCGTCATAATAGTAAAAAAATGTAGTTAGATAAAATTCTGTCCTATTAATACTGATGCCGGTTAAAACTCGTCATCAACTGCCTAGACAACTAATTCGGTTTCAATATCATCGACTTTATACATGGAATTTGGTAATAGAACTTCCAAAACGTTTTATGATTGGCAGATCTTCATAAATTTCTTCTCGACAGTGTTATTTTGCTTTAGAGCATTTAATCAAGGTACAGTTGCAACCGAAATCTACTTAACATCGGTTATAATTTCATTGATACAAAGATTCTTAAAAACTAGATTCATTTCTATCGACATTAACTGCCTTATTATTGATAATCTGTTTTGAATTTACTTTCAATACCTTTTATCAACTGATTGTCTTAGCTTTTAGTTTTGAGGGATAGTGAAGGGTTCTCTATTGCAGGTATCCGAATTATGACTTACTCTACCGTACTTAACGCATTTTATGATCGGCTTAGGAAAATTATTCTAATTGTGTCCTCGCTCGTGGCAGTTACAATAAGATGGGTCATAATTCTTATTGAGGTGACTAGTCAAAGCTCATTTTGATTCTGTATTTTGGGAATTTTCAATTTAACAAATCACCCGGGTGTTTTTTTTTTCATTGTATTGCCTGCGCAACGTTTCTAAAAAAAATTATATCCGATTCCATAAGTTATAAAATCTACTGCCTATTGGTCATCAATTGCACACAGTGTGCAATGCTAACTGATCATAAAAATGATCTCTAAAAGTTTCATCCGTACGGGACTTCGGTTAAGCATCTCTTCTAAAAGTTTTCAGAAATTTTCATCGCTACCATTTATTATCACGAGTAATTGACCGTTGGCAAAAATTCATGCCACTTTTTGGGCAACTTACAAAGCTATTAAATGGCACAATGAATTGTTTGTTTTTCATTACAATGAAATATTGGCACATTCACTCATGTTTCTTAGCCATCGCTCAATATCGTGGGTCTCTTATCAGGGTCAAAATCTGGGACAAAATTAGTGATTGGAACATTCTTACTTGAGCGTTGTTGTGTCAGTCCTTCCGAACTCGTTTCAACTTCACAGGCATCTCTTCAGAATCACTTGATACAGATCTCCGGCGACGCCTTCTAGGACGCCCTTCATCTCGATCTGGGGTGGAGCAGTCATTTTGTCGGCCTACACGGCACACCGACATGGCTTTCTAAAAGTACACCTACATGACTTTCATTACAGCATATTTACATGGCTTACTAACTGCACACCTACATGGCTTACTAGCAGCATCTACATGGCATCCTAGCAGCACACAAACATCGCTGACTAAAAGCACACCTACATGGCTTTCTAACAGCACACCTACATGACTTTCATTACAGCATATTTACATGGCCTACTAACTGCACACCTACATGGCTTACTAGCAGCATCTACATGGCATCCTAGCAGCACACAAACATCGCTGACTAAAAGCACACCTACATGGCTTTCTAACAGCACACCTACATGACTTTTATTACAGCATATTTACATGGCCTACTAACTGCACACCTACATGGCTTACTAGCAGCATCTACATGGCATCCTAGCAGCACACAAACATCGCTGACTAAAAGCACACCTACATGGCTTTCTAACAGCACACCTACATGACTTTCATTACAGCATATTTACATGGCTTACTAACTGCACACCTACATGGCTTACTAGCAGCATCTACATGGCATCCTAGCAGCACACAAACATCGCTGACTAAAAGCACACCTACATGGCTTTCTAACAGCACACCTACATGACTTTCATTACAGTATATTTACATGGCCTACTAACTGCACACCTACATGGCTTACTAGCAGCATCTACATGGCTTACTAGCAGCACACAAACATCGCTGACTAAAAGGTCTCAGGTCGACGTTATATACACTGACTACAGCAAATGTTTTGATCGAATTGATTTGTGTGAGGGGTAGCTTGTACAGATGGTTTGTATCATATGTTGAAAATAGATGCCAGACTGTTGTCCTCAACGGTTATACCTCGAGAACGATGTTCATCCCGTCGGGGGCTCCCCAAGGATCGTTATTGGGACCTCTTTTATTCAATATTTTTGTAAATGACATCGCTCCCTGTTTCCTAAATTCTAAAGTTTTATTATACGCGGATGACATGAAAATTCTTAGTCAACCATTGAGGATGCACACCTATTACAGGAGGATCTGGACCGGTTCCATGATTACTGCGATCGAAATAGGTTGGATTTAAATATTTCAAAATGTTATGTGTGTACATTAACTCGTAAGCCAAACCCTATTAGGTATGATTACAAATTATCGAATACCTCAATTGCCAGAGTCAACGTCATCAAGGATCTTGGGGTAATTTTTGACTCAAAGCTTTTGTTTGATGCGCACATTGAAAACAGTGAATATTATAATTCGGTATTAAATTAATACATTTATTTAAATTAAATCAAAGAAATCACGACACACGCAATGACGCGACAGCCGGTGCGTAATAAATAATAATAATGTGTCGGTTCGTTCTCCCCAGGAGCGCGACGCGTACGGTAATGAGGTGGGCGTGTCGGCCAAGCGCGTGCCCGTGGCCTACCTGCTGGTGGACGTGCCGTGCGGCGTGGCGGGCGACACGGCCGCGCCCACGTTCTCGCCGCGCGCCGCCTTCCCGCCCGCCAACCGGCCGCTGCCGCACCAGCTGCAGTCGCTGCACGCGCTGCACGCGCACCTGCAGCGCGCCGCCAGCTTCCTGGAGGCCGCGTCCGACCTGCACGTGCTGCTGTTCCTGGCCAGCAACGACGCGCTGCCGCTGGGCGCCGCGCTGGAGCCGCTGCTGCGGGCCGTGCGCGCGCGCGACGCGGCCGCGGCCGACGCCTGGCGCGCCACGCCCAGCGCCGCCACGCTGGACCAGCTCGCGCGCGCCGCCGCCGACCACGACGACAGGTAACACGCCCAGCGTGTGTGTGTGTTTATCAAATAAAAATTGTTAGTAAGCGTTCTCCAAGCAATAATGTCTGCTTAACCATACATTTTTCGGATTCGAATTTAAAATCGAGAATTCGAATTTTTCTTAATGTCTCTAACTTTAAGCAATAAGGGGTTTGTGATTTAGATGTGTACTTTAGGAGCTAGCGCAGGCTAATTAATTACGCGCAGTACAGTTATCACGGCAGGCCAGCGACTGTTCCACTGACTGCTCAATGTAGTTTGGTTTAGAACCTTAATTGTGTGAGCCTGACTCGAAGTTGGCCAGTTTTTGACGTGACAACGTCTTATAATTCGATGGAGCCGGCTGCACGCACAAAAAAACATGACTCATGCGGCGTTACCTCTCATGCGGCGTTACCTCGCTCTGAGGCTATGAGAACTATTTCACGATGAATAAAAAATCAATTGCTTTACTATTCGATCGAAATAATTATCGAGCGTAGCTATGATTTCAAAAAATGAAAACATAAATGTTAAATCTTCCACATATCATAACAACGTGTCTGAAATGACAGGTTGAACCAGCGCCGGTAATGTTTCTTTCGATATTAAATATACAGGGTGTTTGGTGCATCGTGTGCCAAATTGAAATGGTCGACTGAAGGAGTCATCCGCTAACCTTTCAGACCCTTTAACACCCCTCATGCTCTGTGGATTTTTTTTTATCGACTTTTTATTGTTTTCCAAAAAAAAGACCCAAATTTTACATTCAAATACAGATTTAAAAAAAATATAAATAAAAATTCAGAGTCTACGACTCTGAATTTTAATTTTATTTCGATGTGTTTTGTTTAAGAATACTTTTAAATACAAAATTAGTGATATTAGTCGCCTAGTTCTTTTTTAATTCACTCGCAAAGGTAAAACTTAAATTAAAGCTGTACATGTTACAGCTGTTTATAAGGCTACAAAAAAAAATCAAAAGCGACCGGGATCTTCCAACTCCCTCATTAATTCTCCAGTCTATCCTCTTTCTAATGATGTGCCACATGCCATAAAAGTATTTTAACAACTTTGTGAATTCGCTAGAATTGTGAATCGAGTCACCTAAGGCTAATATTCAAAATTATGATTTAAAATAAAAATCTCTTAAATGATACCTGTCAAACCTATAAATCTGCTATCTCATTCTTATGGTTAGGTAAATTCGTGTCTCATATCTGTATCTTTCGTGAGATTTACTTGAAATAAAAAAACAAAATTGCATTTTTAACATTTATTTAATCATTGTTACAAATCTTGCTCAAATTGTTGGCCTCTGTTGCGAATGCAGGCCCGACACCTGTTTCGTATTTCAACAGTTGTTGTACGAAGTTGTATTTCCTCCTTAATAGTATTGAATGCCGCTTCTATGCGTTGGACTAATACCTCCCTAGTTGGAACCTCCGTGGCATATACCAAGTCTTTGGCACGTCCCCAGACATAAAAGTCTAACGGAGTTAGATCTGGGGAACGTGGCGGCCATGGAATAGGGCCATCGCGTCCAATCCATGCATTGGGGAACACATTGTCGAGATATTCCCTCACAGTCAATCGCCAATGCGCGGGACAGCCGTCATTTTGAAATACAATGGGCACACGTTCATTAAATACGGGCACATCGGTCACTAATTCGGGCAGGTCATTTTGTAGGAATTCCAGGTAGTCTTCGCCATTGAGATTATCGGGCAGGTAATGCGGTCCAATTACCTGATTCCCAATCACTCCTGCCCAAACGTTTACACTAAACCTTCTTTGAGAAGATTTCTGTCTTTTAACACGTGGGTTTTGTGTTTTCGTTGTCCAGTGGTGCAAATTGAGGATCCCATCCTTGGTAAATTTGGATTCATCCGTCCACAGTATTCTTTTAAAAAAATCAGGATCATCCACATCCGTGTGTAAAAGAAACCGACAAAAAGCCACTCGTCTCTCAAAGTCGCCACCCTCAAGACCTGCAACAAACAAAAAACTCTTTTAAATTTCTCTTGGGCAATAAGTAATTGCACAAGAAAGGACCCGCTGTTCGTGCTAATAGATTCACTACCTGGAAGTGACGCCATACCATACCCATTACCTGCTAAACAAAGGCAAGGTCAAACAAAGCTTGCACGGGTTTAAAGTTAGTTTAAAATTACGTACCTTGCACCGGAGTGTAGTGGAATGGATGCTTTTTATTTTGACGAAGTACTTTCCACACTTTCCATATTGAAATATCAAGATGTGATGCCACATTTCTAATGCTTCTTGTAGGGTCTTCCTCAAAAAGTGCCAGTATTCTCTCGTCTACTTCAACATTATGTCGCACAATATGGCCCCTTGGTTCATTAAAAGTAACACTGCCAGTCTCGCGTATGCGTCGGTATGTGTCTTGGAAGACTCTGCGGCCAGGTAATCGTCTACCAGGAAAGCGTTCCTGGTAAAGTCGTTGCGCTGCACGAGCGACGCCATTAGCGGCTCCGTAAGCCATCATGATGTCCGCATATTCTTCGTTAGAGAATGTCGCCATTGCAATAACAAAAAACTCAGAAGTTTAACAATAACAACAAAAATTAAACAAATGTAACAAGAACCAGCAAAACTTAACGATAACAAAGTAATAAAAGAATCGCGGAGTATGGTGAACTAGCACACACGTTAGGTAGCAGAGGCAGTCATGTCTCGACTAAAAAAAAGGCGGGTCGGGCGGCGCGATTTGTTCAAACCGATTTAAGGTATGCAAGAAAGAGATAGAAGATAGATTTTACTGTGAAAGAGTGAGAAAACAAAATTTACCTCTTTCTCAAGTAACAGATCCGCAATAAATATTTTTTCATTAGAATTTGGAATGTAGTTTTATGTGACTTGATTCACAATTCTAGCGAATTCACAAAGTTGTTAAAATACTTTTATGGCATGTGGCACATCATTAGAAAGAGGATAAACTGGAGAATTAATGAGGGAGTTGGAAGATCCCGGTCGCTTTTGGTTTTTTTTTTGTAGCCTTATAAATAGCTGTAACAATGACAGCTTTAATTTAAGTTTTACCTTTGCGAGTGAATTAAAAAAAAACTAGGCGACTAATATCACTAATTTTGTATTTAAAAGTATTCTTAAACAATACACATCGAAATAAAATTAAAATTCAGAGTCTACGCCTTATATTTTTTTTAAAATCTGTATTTGAATGTAAAATTTGGGTCTTTTTTTTGGAAAACAATAAAAAGTCGATAAAAAAAAATCCACAGAGCATGAGGGGTGTTAAGGGGTCTGAAAGGCTAGCGGATGACCCCTTCAGTCGACCATTTTAATTTGGCACACGATGCACCAAACACCCTGTATGTTCAGTGATATATTGTCGAATATTCGTGCTTTCATCATTAAAATACATAGCATCGGTCCGCTAGTGCAGCGATTGTAGGTTATGCTATAATTGACAAAACTATAACAATAAGTTAACAGAACTATTTCACGATGAGTAAAAAATCAATTGCTTTACTATTCGATCGAAATAATTAATCAGTATTTTCTTATGACGTTGTCACGTTCAACTATCGTCAGTAAACCGACTTTACAGACAACCGATTTTTTAATATAATTTCAGAGTTGGTTCCATAGTACGGTTTACCTGTTGTCAGCGTCATAAATAAAGGTAAACAAAAAAACATGTGACGGCAGAGCTGTCAAGTAACCGACTAAACGTATTATCTGTCACTTCAGTTGTCATTCTACGTCACAGTTGTACTCTTCAATTTAGCAACGTTTTATTTCGGTATCGTTTATAGAACCTGTCTTTTTGGGTTATTTACAATAGACAGATTACAAAACAATATAATATTAATAATAATCTAACAAAAAAATGGTGCTCAAGCAAATACATCTACGAAGAGTAATTTAAGAATAAATGATAAAGTTTAACATACAGTAATAAAAGAGTAAACTATTTTAAAAATCTAAAATAAATTTAAAGTTACAAAATGGGCTTTTAAAGTGTCATCTTTAAAAGCCCATTTTATGATTTGTTTACCTTTATATAATTACCTAAACCAATGGAGAATAGTTGGTTTATAATTTCCTCTCGTCCGTCTGCCCGTCTGTCATACAGCCATTTTACTCGGAGAACCTATTGGCACTATTTTGATGCAAAATTGGAAGGAAGGTGTATTCTATAAAAAAGGTGAAATTACGAAAAAACTAATTAGGGATCCCCAAACATCATCAATTTATAATACATGTAACCGAGGGATGAATAAAAAAATCATGGCACTTAAGCGTGTGGGCTGTTGTTGGAATCCATAATTAAAGTGTTTCTAACTCACTTTTTACGACAACGAGGAACCCTTATAGTTTCGCCATGTCCGTCTGTCTTTCGTAGAGGCTCAGAGACTCTTTTAGTACTAGAAAGTTGTAATTTCGCATAGGTATACATGATATTAATCACGCCGACAAAGTGGTAAAATGAAATCTTTTTAGGGTACCTCCCTTGCACGTCAAGTGAGGATGATATTTTTTCCGCTATCCCATGGTGTGGGGTATCGTTGGATAGGCCGTTCAAAAATATTGCGGGTCTGTGATAACCATTTTTCGATTCAGGGATCCGTTTGCATAATTCAAATTCAAATTTATTTATTTTGGGTCAACTAGATCCAAAGGTTAGTATACAAAAACTTAGAAACTATTGTTAGTACTTAGATACAATTACAAAGGACAACACTCATCATACATATACATAAATAATTCTATACTCAAATGCCCCTGTGCTGAGACACCCCGCCCCGTCAAGATAATCCATAGGGAGACACCTCCCTAAAAGATACCAGACGAACGAAATGTCTCAACACAGGTGCATTTACATCTTCAGCTATCGTCTTCAGGATGCTATTGTGACCCCCCCCGCACGCTCCTCATAAGTGACATGACTTTTTTCCGAATGACGGCATGAAAATCGTCAGTATGAGCCTGCGCGAACATCTCGGAGGCACTGCAGAAACGAGGAAGTCCCAACATCATCCTGAATACGTTATTGTATTGGACGCGCAGTGTCCAGGTATTTTTTGGTATAACTAACCTGTAGACCACCCGTGTACAGACCCTGACAATACGCTTTAAATAGCGTGGTCTTGACTTGGTCCGTACAGCGGGCGAATCTACGGGCCAGAATGTTGCCGCGGACTGACTGAGCCCTGCGCTCCCTCTCTATGTCAACATCATCCTTAAGGTCGTCGGCAAGGTAATGGCCAAGATACTTAAACTGCGACACCCTACCTAAGTTAACACCATTCAAAGTAATGGGTGGAACAGATTCAGGGCACTTACCAGCAGCCTTAAAGACGATGTACTGACTTTTCTTTACATTGGAAATAAGTCGGTGTGCTTATAGGCTTCACAAACTTTCAGCATCTCTCCGAGCGCACCCGCAGTGGGACCCAGCAGCAACATGTTGTCCACGTAGCTGATATTATTAACACTAACACCACCCACCCGACACGCATGCTGCTGAGTTCCACTATGAGATCGTTTACATACAGGCTGAAGAGCTTTGGAGATGATAACCCCCCCTGCCTCACGCCGCACTCCAGCCTGTACGAATCGGACGAGAGTGCCCGACCATTTGACACAATTCATCTGGTTATCTATATAAATAAAAAGACAAGCCCTGACTGACTGACTGATTGACTGACTCATCAACGCCCAGCCCAAACTCTTGGATCTAGAAAGCTGAAATTTTGTACAGAAGTTTTCTTTATAATGTAGACAAGGAATAAGAAAGGATTTTTGGGAATTCGGGTAGAATTCCCAAAAATCCTTTCTTATTCCAAAAAAAAAAAGGGGTAAAATAGGGGATGGAAGTTTATATGAAAGTCCGTCAATTTTGAAGATAGGATCTTCAAATTTTGTGTTTAGGCTTTTTTTTTTTGGGTGTGGAATTATCAAATAACTTCTCCCGCTCTGGGCGGAGCGGGAGGGCGTGTCAGACTTTTACTGACTAAAACCCACCCGTGTTCCTTCATTTGCCTGTGTGCCAGGGCCACGATATCCCTTTCGGACAAACTCGCAACCCTGGCAGGCATTGGCCCTAATGGACCCCGTCAATTCGTGCTGACGTCTCTTTGAGTCGTGTTCCACGCGCGCCGTCGACCCGGGCCTGGGGGTCTACTCCCTATGCACGAAGTCCGTTGTGTCGGCTTTCGTTACGGGCGTTTCCTACTCCTTATCATCTTCGGACGGATGATTCGTTCCGGGCCCGAACGAAGAATGAATTACAACACGATTTGACAGTTGTCCCTACTCCCGATGCGTTTTTGCCCGTCCGAAAAGTTCAACTTGACACTTGTTTTTCACACTTTTTGCTGCAGCGGTTGGGGCCATTTTACAACATATATAATTGAAATTAAAATAAAATAAGTAATCCTTCCCGCCTAGTACGAACTCTGACTGACATTTCATTAGAACATTGCCGTGAAAAACAAAATAGGCAAAGGTATCAACAGGATAATGCCGGTTTCGGAACAAAAATGGCAAAAATAATTCAATTCTATATTTAGACATTTAAAAAGTATATTGTTAAAAATGCGGTCGCTTCTAACGAGAAAAATATTAATTTTTGTTTATTTAAACCTGAAAACCACAAAATAAGTAAACCAATAATCGACCGGTAAAATTGCGCAACTCTATAGTCATGCGTCATTCGTTCACGAAGATTGTCTGATTCTGTTGGAAACTGATGAATCCGAAATCATTAGGGAGTATGGTTCACTGCGACGTATCGGACTACTGTCGGACAGGCCCGTTGCTTCGTTAACGGACTTAGGGAGTAGACCCCCTGGTCCTTATCGGACGGCGAGCTACCCATCGCTCACCGTCCGCAAGCCCGCGCCTACGGTGGCCGGAAATCGGCTTGCGACTCCCGACGCCCAGGGCGTCTCCTGCGGCGACTAGGGGCGTGAGGGCGCGAACCCTGCCTCTCCCTTACGCGCTCCGCCTCCTCCTTCGCGAGCATTACTGCTTCGCAGAAGGAGGTGACGGCCTCCCATGCACTCTCGCTCCGAACCATGGCCTGAACCAGGGCCGGACGCGAGAGATCGCCGCCGCCGATCGCCTCCGTGAGGACACGGCGGTGCTCCGCCCAAGCTGGGCAGACCTCCACCGTATGCTCCACCGTGTCCTCCGGGCGATCAACACAATGGTTCCTCCCGCTTTACCCTGAACAGGAACCTCCCGAAACAACCGTGTCCGGTGAGGACCTGCGTCAGGCGGAAGGTGAGGACGCCGTGGCGCCTCTCTAGCCACTCCTCAAAGAGGGGACTTATCGCCACAATTGTGGCATGCCCAGCGCTGGGTTGCGACAATCGCACTCTCCATGTCGCCATGAGATCCCGCCGGAGCTCTGTCCGCTGTGCCGTGATTTCTCGCGACCTCCCCTGCGCCAGGACCAGCGTGTCGTCAGCGTAGCAGACTACACTGACGCCGCTAGGGAGGTCGGCACGCAGCACCCAGTCGTACCCGATGTCCCACAGATGCGGCCCCAGGACCGATTCCTGTGGGACACCGCACGACATCTCTCGCCGGTTCCAACCTCCGTGGTGACCGGGGTAGATGACGGCCCTGTCCGTCAAATAGGCCTCGACAACGCGACAGAGGTAGGTCGCATCCGGTGATATCGAAGTGCCTCCCTAATGCAACTCCAGGGCAGGTATTGAAGGCATTAACGATGTCAAGAGACACCGCCAAGACGACCCCACCCCGGGCAACAGCATCCCCCGTCGTGAGGGCTCTAACGCGCATGATGGCATCCACCGTAGAGCGCCCCTTGCGGAAACCAAACTGGCTCTCCGCCAAATCCGACCCCACCCGCACCAGCCACCCGACAAGGCGGTCTGCAATTACTCTTTCAAAGAGCTTGCCCACCTCGTCGAGCAGCACGATGGGCCGGTAAGCGGACGGAGAGTCCACCGGGCGCCCTGGCTTCTTTATGAGGACCAGTTTCCCCGTCTTCCAACGAAGTGGGAACTGGCCCCTCTCCAAGCATGCGCTTAGGAGCCCCCTTAGTCGAGGCCCGAGAGCTTCCAAGGCCAGAACCCAGGCTTTTCCAGGCAAGCCATCGGGTCCTGGGGCGGTACTCTTTGCATTCAGCCTACGTACCGCCACTCTCAGATCTACCTCGGTCACCTCTGTAGCATCGTCGTCGTCGGTGTGGTCCGCATCTGGCACCGCAGGAGGCGGAGCCATGGGTGGGGGAGTATGTTCCCCTCGCAAAGAGAACAGAGCGCTCACCGCGTCCTCCACGTGCTGGGGCCGGAGACTCTGTGTCAGCGGGGGAGCCCATGGGCGGAGTTTATCGCGCACCCATTTGTAGGGGCGTCCCCACGGGTGTCTGTTGAGAGTCTCCAGCGTCTCCTAGCGGGCCAGTCCTCTGGCCCGCTGGATCTCCGCTCGGAGGGCAGTCTTCGCCGCTCTGTACTCCTCGTATAGCTCCGCCTGAATTTTTGTGTTTAGGCTGACGATTGAAAGTTAATTCACACGTGTTTCAGTTTTTTTGATAATTCCAACCCCGAAGGGTTAAAAAGAGGGATGAAGTTGTGTATGGAAAGTCCTTAATTTTAGAATGTAAAAATCACTCAATTTATTATCTAGGCTTATGGTCGGAAGCTAACGCAACGGTGTTGTTAGAATTTCAACTCTTGACGGGTCAAAAGGGGGATGAAATTTTGTTTTTAATTAAAGTTCTTTATTTTTTAAGTTAAAATCACTAATAGTTCGGCTTATGGCTGGCTTATACAACGTAAATCGTTGTTTTGGGATGAAAAGGGGGATAAAGTTTTGTATTGAAGTTGTTCATTCGCATTCAAGTAAAAATAATAAAGTTGATGAACTTGAAACTTGGCACGAATACTTACCTCAGTAAATTATAAAGTTAGTAACTTTTTGTTTTTTTAAAGGGGGATTGGGGGATGTTAAAGTTTGTATGGAAGAGTTTTAACGCGCGGTCTGATTTACTCGAAACCTGGTATTTTATATATACCTAAAGCTCACAGAATATAAAGCCTTACATGTTTTTGGGTTTATTTAAATGTAACCCTTACGGGGCAAAAGGGGGTTTTTAAGTTTTAGGGAAAGATTTTGCTGTGCGTCTTGATAAACTCCAAAGTAATTGAATAACACATGATTGAATATTTTTCAAAAATAAAGTCCTTTTGGGGTGAAAAGAGGGACACAGTTTATACCAAAATTATGTTTCCTTTGATCAATAAACTTGAAATTTGACCCGTATATTTTCTTAATAAATAAAACGACCATAAACATACATTTTCGAAAACAACCTTTAGGTGTTGAATTTTGTGGGGGAAAATAATTGTATGGAAAGATATATCGCGTGGTTCAATTAACTTGAAAGTCGGTATTTATATTTAAGATCGGAAATAAAGGAAAAGGTGTATCAGGGTTGTCAAAAAATCTACGCCTAATGGGGTGGAAAGGGGTAGTCAATTTTAAAGGGGATGGTTTTATGTTTCGGATTGGCGCAAAAATGGCTGAACTGATTTAGATGAAACTTGGTAACATAGTTTATAATCTGCATTAACACATAGCGTACTTTTAATTCCGGTAGTACGTTCTCGTGACATTTTTTCCGACATCCACGCGGGCGAAGCCGCGGGCAAAAGCTAGTTATACCAATATTTAAAGATGTTCAACATCTCCACCGGTATACCACTATCCCCTAGCTTCTTCCAAAGCACCTCGTAAGACACGAGGTCAAAGGCCTTGGAGAGATCCAGAAAACAGGCATACACCGGTGTCTTACGATCTGTGTAGTACTGGACAGTATGTTTGAGACTTAAGATTGCGCTCTCAGTAGATAGTCCGGGCCGAAACCCAAACTGCGCATCATATAGTTTTAGATACGTTTGCAAGCAATAATCAAACAAACCTTCCAGCACCTTTGCAAACACGGTCGCGAGGGAGATCGGGCGGTAGTTATCCTTATCCTAGATGTCACCGGTCCTGTTCTTAACTATGGGCACCACTGTGGTTTTCATTAGGTCAGCTGGAAGGTACGCAAGACTGATGCACATAGTAAACAACAGAGACAGGACTCTCGGGAGGTGCACTCCCGCATATTTCAGGCGTTCAACGCTGAGCCCGTCATGCCCAGGAGATTTGCCCTTGGTCATTCCTTTAATAAGAGCACTAACTTGACTTGCTGGGAAACGCAAGAGAGGCTCATCTCCTTGGCTGCAGGGGGCAGCGCCAACCATCGCAGTAGGGGGACCGATCGGCGACCGAACTCTAAAATGGTTGCCAAACATATTAGCTATCTCTCTCCGATCGATTAAGCCACTCACACTCGCCGGGAGGCCATAACATCCAATTTTCTGGTAGCTTTCCAAAACTGGGAAAAGTTTTTAGTGGCTCGACACTGCGCTATTACGTCCATATTCAATTGCTCTTGATTCTTTCCACACCACTTTAGCCTGCCTTTAAAAAATTTACAAGACTCGCGCATTTGCTCGTACACTATACCCACCGGTGGTCGATTAAGAAAAACCCACGACTTAAACCTAAGCCTGGCATCCCAATGACCTTCCCTTACATGTTTGTTCCAGCCACACAGAACCTTTTTACGACATTTAGCATTATTTCTACCCTTGGTTAGGATAGCCGCCTTTTTTAAGACCTGTTGACAATTCGGTCATACAATGCGTCTATTATTAATTTGTGGGCACTTAGGTTACATGTCCCGTAGCTACAGTCAGTGAACTCGAAAGGAAAAGGTGGTTGGTTGTTCGCAATTCAATGGTTAGCAAACCTTCCTAAGTCATGATATTCATTGATTTGCGATTCATCCCTAGACCCCCAGAGAACTGCATTCCTAGGCATATCAGAATTACATAGCTTCGGCCTAATCGCATTTAGATCACATTTGATATATCTAGGAAGATGGTCAGACACATATACGTCCTCTAATATACCTACATTTACAATGGTTTCCCGAGCTGACAAGGAGACCACGCAGTGATCTAGACCTACTACTGCCGTGATAATGGTCCACAAATGTGTAACTACCCGAATCGGCGCTTAGTCTCTTCACATCTGCACATACCCACGACCCATCCAAACAATACCTCTCAAGCTGATAATGTTAAGCTTTAAAGTGCTATTTTTTTGTTAGAGTCAAGTGACCCCCCCCCCCCCCTGCCAGCTAAATGGTTGTTTTTGGATATGTAAAAAAAATCGTGGCAGTAGTATATACAATATTAGTTTTAGTATATGCGAAACCCGAAACACGTGTCTAGTATTTTTTTGTAAAGATTCTATGTGCAAAATTTCAAAACAGTATCGTGAAAAATCACAAAGTTATAAGGTTGTTATGTTACCGGGTTGTCCGTACAAAATCATGATAACGGCGCCCCCGCGCCTCCAGGGTCGTCTTGCGCTCATTGATAATAATTTAGCAGTATGTACCTTACCGTACGACGATTGTATTGTAAGTAATTAAGGACGCTATCACATTTTTCCTCAAATATCAGTGCTTTTCAGGTACCGTATTAACGAATTAGGAGTCACAATTGCAAGGATATCATCGTCTTAAATTAAAGATAATATATTCATCTCCAGAATGGGCACATAAAATTGTATAGCCCTATACAAATTTTTCACGAAAATACGTTTTAACAATCACAATAAAACCAACAAATGAAAAAAATATAGGTCTGAATAGGAACCCATATAGCTAAATCCACTGCATAGTTATACATAAAAATAATAACAAACTATTGTTTATATAGTCCTCTATACGGTCAACTAAATATTTTGTAAGTAAATAAATAACTTTTTTATTTATGATTAAAATAAGAAGCGCCTTCAAATTTCTTCATACATTTTCTACTCGCGGTTCGTCATTCCGCGCTCAGACGCGCTCGTGGAAGCACCGGTGTATCGATTTTTCGCAAAAAAATATTTACGTACAGAAGTGTGTGCTGTATTGTATACTGTGGGAGGACGAAGTTGATACTTTTTCGGACCGAAATAAAAACGAAGTATGATTATTGGAATTTGTTTTAAAAATAAATACATAGTTCAAAATTTTTGTATGAATCATGGTTGTAGATTACGGATAAACATTGTGTAAGTAATTATATTATCTTTAATCAAATGGCGGAAATATTTTTTTTTTGGGATATTCGATACATAGTCAATTTTGGGGTTTTTGGGGGTGGTGATTACGTATTTCATATTTTTCTTTATCCAAGATGGCGGGTGTATTTTTTAAAAATAAAAATTCGACATTGTTAGGAATTGTGGAGGTTTGTTATCAATTGTTGAAGGTGGTGTTTACAAATATACCATCCAACTTTTGATTCATGATGGCGGATGTACATTTTGGTGATAAATCGACTTAGTTGTCAATTCATAAATCCAGAATAGTAGATGGTTATAACTTTCGACACCAAGTATGGTTTTTGATTGTGGTGTGCATTGCTAAAATATTTACATTTGTTATTACTGATGCCACGAATTCAGAAATTTGGATAAAGGACAAAAAAACCGTACACGTAGCAGTAAACAAAAGTAATGAGACTGTATTTTCATTCAGAAATCACAAATCTACTCTGGAGTTTTGTTACAGACGTTGATATACTTCTGTTGGTAATTTGTTTTATTTGATTTACCTTAGGTACTTACTAATGTTGTCTTTTAAGGGTTCCGTACCAAAATGGTAAAAAAGAACCCTTATGGTGAGACTAAGTCTGTCTGTCTGTCGCACCTGGATATCTCAATCTCACTACTAATGCTATCAACTTGAAATTTAGAATTGTTTTAGATGACGTTTGCCCAATTATTTTGCAAACAAGAAATTAAATAAAATGTACCTTTTTTGCAAAACGGACTGAAAGGGGGTCTTAAAAATTTGAAATGGAGCTACTAGGGCAGTGGTTCTCAAACTTTTTTGGAGACGGAACCCTTTTTGAAAACGAAATATTTGACGGAGCCCTAAAGTAATCAAAAATGGTTTTATGTGTATTCTTCATTAATAATTACTTGACATTAAAATTTACATATTTTTTTTTACTTTTGTTGAAATATTTAGATTGATATTATGTTACTCAGGTACCAGAGTAAAATAAAATGTAGTAGGTAGACACTCCTTTAGTATTATTTTTTTATTCTGACCAGTATTTTTGCGGAACCCCCACAGAGGCTTTGCGGAACCCTAGGGTTCCGCGGAACACACTTTGAGTATGGCTGTACTAGGGCATGTGGAGTATCATATGAAAGAGCGCTGTTTGCACCGTCTCAAAAATCTTCTTTTTTTTTAGGCAGCGTGGTTTCCGTCTTTTGGTGCAAAATGTAAAAAAAAGGAATATAATTTTCGAGGCGACTTACAACTTAAAGGGCGACTAATTATTTGCTGCAAAAAAATAAACTAAAATAAATAAAAAATAACATGGCAGCGATTAAATATTATTTCTTAATCGCTGCAAAGTCATCTACTGTTATTGAATCATTTGGGTTAGGTTAGGTTAGAACAGTAACCATTAACAAGCGAAGGCGAGCGAGCGAAGCGAGCGTGCCGCGGTAGCGGCCGCCGAGCGCCAGATCCCCTCTATTGTTGGTAAATTCAGTTACCAAAACAAAAATTCGATGCCAGTTTAAATTAAAATAAAGCTAAAAACTGATTATTGAGCTGCTACTTTCTACTTAAAATAATACTTCGCTGTAGCTGCTAACCTATTATTTTTGCTTCCGGCTTTCATTATTTTTTAATCCCAAATTCCGATTAATTTGTCGCTGCGTTAAATACATGCCAAAAAAAAATACCGTTCCCCTTATCTCCAAAGTTTGCATAGATAAAAATCTGAAATTATTCTGTGTGATAGAAGTTTATGTAAAGATTACCTACAGGAAAAATAACACGATGTCTCTTAAATAGCACAGTTTTTCAGAAATCATCAACATCATATATACGTACGGAGCCCTCAGTGCGCGAGTCGGACTCGCTCTTGACCGGTTTTTTATTTTCAGGATCAAGAATGCGCAATAAGAGAATATAAGACAAAAAGCACAAAAATAATCGAGATGGATTTCCTTTTTGAACGGCTAATCCTTGTAGGTAGCCACACTCCTCTTTTTGATTGGGGCGTGAAGTATCTCATCATGAATAAAGAAAAAACAAAGGTTAACAAGATGCTTATACTGTGAAAATTTAAAGACTGTAGCTTCATCAACCGTTTGGTTGTAAAACCTGTGTGATAGACGGACACGTGAGTGACAGCAATAGTGCTCCGCTTGGACCCTTCGGAAACGGAACCCTAGAAAGAGCTCGCCTTTATTCTAAATTTGAACTTTTTGAAACATGAAATGAAAATATACTTTTTACTACCTACTTTGGTTTTAATTTTTATCAAAAGTACTGAAATCGCGCCCAGTCTCTATAAATAAAATACTGTTTTCATAAGGCAATGATTATTTTTAAATATCACAACGAAAGTCTACGATAAACTCCCAGGCTAGTATTTGATTATGTAATGCTTCAACATTTGCCAGCAAAAATAATATTTACAAGTACCTGATGGCTGATGAATTTTAAAAATACTAAAAACATAATTATCACGCAGATAGTACTTAGCCACAGTTACTCAAATTCGATTGCAAACTTACAATTAACTTTATTCAATCAATACCAGTAAAATTAAAAAAAATATACCTTCAAGTACCAAGATTAGTTAAGTTACGTATAAAATCGAGCGGTCAGCGGTTTCAATGTGTGCGTGCGCGTAATGTTGTTGTGTTGCGATTCAGATACCTAAACTCGAGCGAGTTCAAAATGTGATAGCGTCCTTAAATGGTGATAACATTTTCCATCGCACTAAATATTTTTGGAACAAAATATAACATGGTATAAAAATTATTGAAATCGATTCAGTTCCTTATTCTGAACAAACAATTTTCAGGTTTCGCATATACTAAAAATAATGTTGTATAACTAAATTAAAAGGAAAACTATCACAGTTAAGTAGGCTTTACAAGTTAACGAGTAATAGTCGACCAACTTACATTTGCAGTTGGAGAATTGACCGTGACGTATATCGATGTGTTTTTCACTACAACGTTAAGTTTGTTTTGGGATAAAATCTTCGCGCTCTTCATTGAGAGTGGTCCGACACGCACTTGGCCGGTTTTTTATTTAAGTCGATATCATCAGCATCACTCCTGCCCGGACCCCAATTTATTTGTGGTCGGCGCAACATGTCTTTTTCTTCCATACTTCTCTATTAGTCGTCACCCCCTTGCTAGCCATATCATCTTTCACACGGTCCATCCATCGTTTCTTTGGTCTTCCCCTACTCGTATAGCCAACCACATTCGTACTCAAAACTTTCCTGGCAACATGACAACGACATGACAACCTATTTCCTCACAATTTTTCAATCATTGGTGTCACTTTCAAACTTCCTCTTGTATACTCATTTCTTATTCTATCCATTGGCCCCAGAACTGGAGAGACCGCCGAAATCGCAGAACGTATATTCGGTTTTGTTCTGCTGATAGTCAAGCCAACATTCTCCAGCTTCTGTTGCCATTTTTCCAATCTGCCCTGGATCTCAGGTTCATCTTCACCGGCAAGAACAATGTCATCGGCAAACAGCATGCCCCAGGGTGCCTCTTTCTGTAAGTCCAACGTCAGAGCGTCCATAATCACCAGGAAGAGGTAGGGAGCTTAAAGCCGACCCTTATTGCAAGCCTACAGCCACACTGAACTCGTCGGTGTTGCCAGCAACCGACCGGACGTAGGTACAAGATTTACTGTACCTACATAGCACGAATTAACTCTTCATACTTCCCGAGCAAACCGGGCCCAACACCATTTATTTATGTCGATAGTTCGTATGATATGCGCTTTAGAGTCGCAAAAATGTCCTGACCCGTGCCCTCTAACTTTATTATATTCTTATAAATAAAACATTAATACATTAAAAAAATAATTTTAATTACAAACTGCAAAAATTACATGTCAAATAAAATAATAAGAAATTAAATCAAACACGAAATGGGCAGAGGAACAATGTTGATGGGTCTACGACCGCTGGCAAAATGGACGAGTCCACTTGATAGGCCGTGACTACGTCTTTCCTGTGGTTGCCTTAAGGTTGAGCTTAAAGCCTCCAGACAGGGGAAAATATATATTATAACTAAACGACTGCGCACTAAGGGCCACCCCCTGTGGGGTACGGACCTCGGCTTAGGGCGTCATTGAGGAACAGCAAGTTGGGGACAGGCTGGATCAATGTTTAAATCATGATTATTATCAGGGGTTACTATTAATGCTACGGCGCACTCAGCCTCAGGAGTAAGTCTACCTAGGGCAAGTTTTCCAGCTTGGTAGGCACAACTTTGAGAAGGAAGCCGACAGAAGGATCCAGTTGGGTTGGGCAGCGTTTGGAAAACTTCGTCAAGTCTTCTTGTCGTCAATCCCGCAGTGTTTGAAGACTAGGGTCTTCAACCAATGCGTTTCCGTTATGACATACGGTGCCGAAACGTGGACACTAACAGTCGGGCTGGTCCACAAATTTAAGGTCACTCAGCGTGCTATGGAGCGGGCTATGCTCGGAGTTTCTTTGAAGGATAAGATCAGGAATGAAGTTATCCGGAAGAGAACCGGAGTTACCGACATAGCCTGCAGAGTAATCAAGCTGATGTGGCAGTGGGCTGGCCATGTTTGTCGAAGGACCGATGGCCGGTGGAGCAGACGAGTCCTGGAGTGGAGACCGCGTATCGGCAAGCGTAGTGTGGGGCGCCCCCCAGCTAGATGGACCGACGACCTTAAAAAGGTGGCTGGGACAGACTGGATGCGGAAGGCGGAGGACAGGGTGTTGTGGCGCAGCCTGGGAGAGGCCTATGGCCAGCAGTGGACTGCTATAGGCTGAGTTGATTGATTGACTCAGCCTCGGCGCGGTTGGCTGGCGATTCCACGTGCAAGGGACGGGGGGGGAGGGGGGGGGGCAATTTAGTCTGGGACTTAGCGTGGTACCTCGGCGGCGAGGACGGAATGTCGGTCTGTATAATTTGTGCACTGTACTGGTGGGTCTACTGCTTTCCTGGAGAAGGGTAATGGGGTCATCTGGGTCGGTGAGTGTATGCCTTGGTCGGCGAGTCTGACTAATAGTGGAAGGCCTATAACTAGCGGCCTGCACAACCAGAGGGTTGCGATGACTATCCGTGGAATCGAAGAAACGCTTCGTAATTCGCTTCATGAACTGCTTGATGGTGGGCATTTTAAAATCTAGGTGGAGGGTTTCGTTCCGAACGAACAAGGAGCATCCGTAATTTTACGGAGAAATCGGTTTTGAAGTGCCTGCATCCTATGGATGAGATGGGGCTTGGCGTGTGCGAAGACTGCACAGGCGTAAGTCATGAATGGGCGGATGCTTGCGGTATAAATACGCAATTTGCACTTAAGGGACAACTTGCTGCGTGAGTTGAGTACGGAGTGAAGCCTACCGAGAACGAAAGCGGCGCGCGAACGCACCTGCTTTGTGTGCTCTGAAAACGAAATGTGATGATCGAGGATCACTCCAACATACTTGGCTCGCTTCTCCCAAGGGATAGGCTTACCGAACATGGTGATCAGTCGGGGAAGGGCGGGTTTACACCGGGGTCTAGAAAATAGGACCGCTTGGCTTTTACCAGGGTTGACTTCGATTCTCCACTTCCTAAATCAGGCACGGAGTCTGTCGACTTCGGTCTGGAGGGTGCAGTTAATCTGGTCTTGCTTGAGGCCGGTGTAGTAGATGGCCGTGTCGTCTGCGAACAGAGCTAACTGCGCCTTTCTACATTTGGGGATATCACTAGTGACTATCGTAAAAATGAGTGGACCTAGCACAGACCCCTGAGGGACGCCTGCGCGGATCGGATGGGGGGGGGGGGGGAGTTCACTCAGGCGGCTTCTTTTTATAATGCGGCCGCGCTGGTGGGGAGTGCCCGGTATTGTCATCTAACAATATACTTACATTGGAAAATTCTGAAAAAAACTGAAGTTGGTAGAACTTAAAAAATACATTCAATGAAAACTGTTTTGAAGAAGATACTTACGTCGTCGTTTAGTTTTTGTCATATTATGGGATAGTTTCGGTTACAACTGCACAAGCAACTTTGAATTTCAGTTTCTTTGAGAAATACTAACTTACTTTTGCTGTCGATAAAACTAATATTGTGCATGCGTAAAATTGATCCCGACTACGAGCGTTCTGTCTGTTGCAGCTCGGCGGCGGGCGGCGCGGGCGTGTGGACGTGTCCGCTGTGCACGTTCCACAACGCGCCGCACAACGACGCCTGCGAGATGTGCGCCATGCCCAGGTACGCGTACACACTTTACCCCGATATACACGACACGTACCCACATTTACTTATCTTTCGGTTAAGGCTCCGTGCACGAAAATAGTACATTGTGATACAAGGGTGGAAAGTAGGTTATTGCAAACGAGCTATCATTAACAAGCCCGAGCCGAAGGCGAGGGTTTTTAATGACACGAGTTTGCAATAACCTACACACCCGTGTATCACACGACGTTTTTCAATACAGTTGTGGAAAATAGTAAAAAACCAATCAAAGAATTAATTAAAATTTTCCGAAAATGGTGCGTTTTTGCAACTGGACATATTTTTTTTTACAACGAAAACAGCCTATACAGCCTGTTCGATTTTGACAAATGTTGATGTGAAAATAATTCAATTAAAACATTATTTCTTTCTTTTTTCCTTTTTAAAAAAACGTTGCCCCACACTAGGAATTTCTCCTGTATCGTGGGTGCGTTTACAAACATTTAAACTCACATACAGAAACAGCCAGACCCGGAACAACTACTTATAGGTCATACAAATATTTGTTCCGTGCGGGAATTGCAACTGGTAATTAAATATATTAAAGAACCATTTAAAAGACTTGAGAATTCAATGTTAAGACGTACGGACTCATTCATTTTTCCTCGTATAAAATCTATCCCATTTTATTCTATGTATGAAAACTCCTTGCTACTAAACTTTTTAAATTAACTTGTAAATTTAAAACTCAACTGCAAAACTAATGATAGAGCTCGTAAACAAAAGTCACGACCGCGTAACAGAAAGATGCCTATGCAAAAGATTTAATTTTCGAATCATAATTATAGCCTCTGAAAGTACGCCATGTTTAACAACTGTATTGAAAAAACTCTTTTTCGTCAATTTCTTATCTAATTGTGAGAAAGCTTGAAATAATTGAAACATAAGTATGTGTAACTATAGAAGTATTTACTTAAGAAATAAATCTTAAGGATAGCTGAAGCCCAGTGATTTTTAAATTTCTTGATATGGTTTGGTAAATAATAGGAAAAAAATACATTAATGACTGGGTTTGAAAAAAATATAGGTTTTCTTCAACATTATTTTTCTGTTATATTTTGTATCGAAGTTGAAAAAAGTGCGTCCCCACATGCAAGTAGACCATATAATAATGTTAATTATTTTTTTTAATTTTCAAAATCAGAATTAGTGTCTTGTAAAAAGATGATCAAACGTCAGTCTCGCGTCATTTTTCGGAAAACTTGTTGCGAATAGTAGTGATTTTCCATGAATACTTAATCTATTTGAAAAATCCCTTTCCGCCACATGCAAAACAAAAAACTCGACATTTCAAATCACAAATAATTTTGTTTAAATGCTTTTTCCCTTTCTCATAACCAATGAACAAAATTGATCAAAATCAGCTGATTTCGTGCACGGCCCCTTAAGATTATGATTGTCACGAATGAAAATGACCGCTGGGCCGTTGATTATTCGAATACCGAATCACGGAAGTGCGACATATCCCAAGGTCTCATCCCGAGAGAGTTTCTAAGCTGGCCTAGAAATGTTTCGGTTACTATACTATTCCTTGTTTGTTTCAGAAGCAACGCGATGTAAATATGGTGATGTGCGTCGAAGTGTACCAACGTCTTATATAGAGATAATAATGGCGACACCTTGCGCCATGGATGTTTAATTTATTTTTGTATCGATATCGTGAGTCGCGCGCGCGGGACACCGCACCTACATCTTAGTGATTCTCGTATAGTGGATGAGTCGGTCTGAACTTGCTGTAATTACAATAATAAATTCCAGCAAACCATAATGCGCTGTTTGTATAAATTTTTTTATTCAAGTAAAAACTGTGTCCTGATCTCATCGATTACTTTGGTACTTACTGGTTATTTTGATAATAGTTTTCTTGAACAGATTTGTGTTTGGCGTAAGGGATTTATTAGCGAGAATCAGTTACATTTTCCATCGGATTCATAATTTTAACCTATATTGTTTGGTAAAACTTGCAAACATATGTAACTTAAATACTTGCAAAATGGGTCTAATTGGACGTGTACCATAACAATTAAAATGTTTCCGATTTAGCTTACGACCAAACATTATTAATGCTGTGTCCCATCTTCATAAAATTTGCTAACAAAAAACAATCTTTTGTTTCCACGTACCTACTGTTGCTGCGACAATTTTTTTTGTTTGGGTGGGTAATTATCAAATAACTTCTCCCGCTCTGGGCGGAGCCCATGTCAGATTTGTACTGACTAAAACACACAGTATCCCTTTCGGACAAACCTGCAACCCTGGCAGGCATTGGTCCTAACGGACCCCGTCAATTGGTGCTGATATCTCTTTGAGGCGCGCGTGGAACACAACGCGCCGTCGACCCGGGCCTGGTCCTTATCGGACGGCGAGCTACCCATCGCTCACCGTCCGCAGGCCCGCGCCTACGGTGGCCGGAAATCCGCTTGCGACTCCCGACGCCCGGGGCGTCTCCTGCGGCGACTAAGGGCGCGAGGGCGCGAACCTTGTCTCACCCTCACGCGTTCCGCCTCCTCCTTCGCTAGCATTACTGCTTCGCAGAAGGAGGTGACGGCCTCCCATGCACTCTCGCTCCGAACCATGGCCTGAACCAGGGCCGGACGCGAGAGATCGCCGCCGCCGATCGCCTCCGTGAGGACACGGCGGTGCTCCGCCCAAGCTGGGCAGACCTCCACCGTATGCTCCACCGTGTCCTCCGGGCGATCAACACAATGGTTCCTCCCGCTTTACCCTGAACAGGAACCTCCCGAAACAACCGTGTCCGGTGATGACCTGCGTCAGGCGGCAGATGAGGACGCCGTGGTTGCTGGGACTACTTGGAACACTATTTATCAGTTACGGTTTTAATTAGGTAACAATCGGTCGGTAGAATAGATTAGAATCCATTTATTTGTATGGCATAGCCAAACAACTAGTAGTACTATGAACACAGAAACTCATCGCTTAACTGACCGCAATTGACAGTTATACTCGCCGTTAATTTATAATGAAATGAAATGAAAATATCGTTTATTCTGTAAATAGGATATCGGAATCACTTTTACACGACATATAAAAAAATAAAAATAGAAAATAAGCTAGATGTAGTCGACATTTCCTATCTGACTTCCCATGAAAAGAAATGGCGAAATGGAAAGAATGGAAGAATGGTGAATAACTCTATTCTTCGGGTCCAAGATTGGTTTACGGTAAATAATTTGGTACTAAATGAAAAAAAAACCAAATGTATTAGATTTAAATTACCTAATGTTAGAAGTAGCGAATGTGATATCATATTGAACGGAGAAAAACTGGAATTTATTAATCAAACTGTTTTCCTAGGAATCACTCTAGACGAAAAACTGCAATGGGGACCACATATAACCTCTCTTGCGGGGCGGCTAAGCTCGGCCGCTTATGCTGTTAATATGATAAGACAGCTGAAATGTTAGGGGTCCTAGGGTCTTTTAAATCAGACAACCAACTCGAACGAACTTACTTTAATCAATGTAATACAGGAATATATTTTATAATGCGCATTAAAGTAAAGTGCTAACTTATCTTAATATTATACTTATGTTCTAAAGGAGCGTACTTACTACGTTATGCACTATTAAGGAGCATACATACACTTCACCTCCGGGGGCCAAGAAAAAAAAAAATCAAAGACGATTTTTTTTTTAATAAGTAGGCAGGAACCCACTCTACTAATAATAGAACATTATACTTGTCTACGTAACAAACTGAAATAATAATTATAATATAATATGTATTACTTAAACATTGCAATGTATATAACTATTGTAGTTACCTTATATTTCTAACAATAGTCTTAACTATACGAGTACTATTCCATAACAATACAAAATATATATTTTTTTCTCTAGTGGAAGTATGGTCTTGTCCTATTTTTATGAACTAATTCTATCTTATTATTTTTATACATATATCCTAACCATGGACCTATAAAAAAACTCAGACGGAACTCCCGCTAAGACAAAACTGTGTCCCGTAATTGCGGCGACAGTCTTAAGTGTGAGTGAATTTAGGGTTGCCATGTTTGCCAAATTTACCCATATATTATTGTTTTATTTTAAGACAAATACAGGTCGAGAGACAAGTTTCTTGGAAATGTCGGCAGAATTATACCGTGCTATTTTAACAAGTTAATGGTAAGAACCAAATCTCCCTATGAAAATATGTGCAATTAACAACATAGTTAATAATTGAAAATATTTTAATTGTAAAAAATATTTACTGTATCCATTGTATAACATCCCAAATGCTGAGTATGTTTTTTTTTAATCCAGTCATTTTGACAGTTACAATTTCGATTTTTTTATATCCAATAATTTCTCCATACTTCATTTTCTTTAGGAAATCTAATAAGAAGAATATAAAATAACTAGTAATAAATTACCTAAATAAGTTGAATTGATTAAATGAAATATAAATTTCCCATATATTTAGGGTAATTTGCACACGTGAATATTGACAACACTGGCCTTGTGATGATTTTTTTTTTGTTCTAGTGAATGAAGATTGATTGTAATCTATAAAATTGGGAACTAAGTTGTTGAATTATTCATTTACCTATGAAACGTGATTCCTGGATTTTTTCTTTCGATCGCTACGGTTTTTACAACATTTCACCACACAAGACATGCTGTATTTCAATACTTTTTCGCCGCGTAGGACGTGTCGACTGTGTTGACGTTTGCACGCGTAATGGGTGAGTATGCTGTGAATGTGTGCGTGGCGCCTGTACGTACAGCGAGCTGACTGACTTTGAGTGACACAGTTTTCGGTTAACGAGAATCCGTCCGAGTTTTTTTATAGGTCCATGATCCTAACGTTACAACCTAAATCTTCTTTTACTCTAAAGGCACCTTCAAAAATAGCATCTAGTTTACGACCTGTTTCATTTTTTAATAAAATTAAATCATTTTCCTGATATACTATTGAATTTACTTTTTTTGCTTCGGCATGGGCTGTAAACGATATTTCAACTGCAATGGATAATTATCACTATTGTACAATGGTTCTTTTTTTTTTTTTTTTTTGGGTGGGTAATTATTAAATAACTTCGCCCGCTCTGGGCGGAGCGGGAGGGCGTGTCAGACTTTTACTGACTAAAACCCACCCGTGTTCCTTCCGTTGCCTGTGTGCCAGGGCCACGATATCCCTTTCGGACAAACTCGCAACCCCGGCAGGCATTGGTCCTAACGGACCCCGTCAATTGGTGCTGACATCTCTTTGAGGCGCGCGTGGAACACAACGCGCCGTCGACCCGGGCCTGGTCCTTATCGGACGGCGAGCTACCCATCGCTCACCGTCCGCAGGCCCGCGCTTACGGTGGCCGGAAATCCGCTTGCGACTCCCGACGCCCGGGGCGTCTCCTGCGGCGACTAAGGGCGCGAGGGCGCGAACCTTGTCTCACCCTCACGCGTTCCGCCTCCTCCTTCGCTAGCATTACTGCTTCGCAGAAGGAGGTGACGGCCTCCCATGCACTCTCGCTCCGAACCATGGCCTGAACCAGGGCCGGACGCGAGAGATCGCCGCCGCCGATCGCCTCCGTGAGGACACGGCGGTGCTCCGCCCAAGCTGGGCAGACCTCCACCGTATGCTCCACCGTGTCCTCCGGGCGATCAACACAATGGTTCCTCCCGCTTTACCCTGAACAGGAACCTCCCGAAACAACCGTGTCCGGTGATGACCTGCGTCAGGCGGCAGATGAGGACGCCGTGGTTGCTGGGACTACTTGGAACACTATTTATCAGTTACGGTTTTAATTAGGTAACAATCGGTCGGTAGAATAGATTAGAATCCATTTATTTGTATGGCATAGCCAAACAACTAGTAGTACTATGAACACAGAAACTCATCGCTTAACTGACCGCAATTGACAGTTATACTCGCCGTTAATTTATAATGAAATGAAATGAAAATATCGTTTATTCTGTAAATAGGATATCGGAATCACTTTTACACGACATATAAAAAAATAAAAATAGAAAATAAGCTAGATGTAG
This sequence comes from Tiliacea citrago, assembly GCA_963921375.1. NCBI lineage: Eukaryota > Metazoa > Arthropoda > Insecta > Lepidoptera > Noctuidae > Tiliacea > Tiliacea citrago. Next base: position 579,159 of record OY992791.1, on the reverse strand, counting down.
TCGACATTTCCTATCTGACTTCCCATGAAAAGAAATGGCGAAATGGAAAGAATGGAAGAATGGTGAATAACTCTATTCTTCGGGTCCAAGATTGGTTTACGGTAAATAATTTGGTACTAAATGAAAAAAAAACCAAATGTATTAGATTTAAATTACCTAATGTTAGAAGTAGCGAATGTGATATCATATTGAACGGAGAAAAACTGGAATTTATTAATCAAACTGTTTTCCTAGGAATCACTCTAGACGAAAATCTGCAATGGGGACCACATATAACCTCTCTTGCGGGGCGGCTAAGCTCGGCCGCTTATGCTGTTAATATGATAAGACAGCTGAAATGTTAGGGGTCCTAGGGTCTTTTAAATCAGACAACCAACTCGAACGAACTTACTTTAATCAATGTAATACAGGAATATATTTTATAATGCGCATTAAAGTAAAGTGCTAACTTATCTTAATATTATACTTATGTTCTAAAGGAGCGTACTTACTACGTTATGCACTATTAAGGAGCATACATACACTTCACCTCCGGGGGCCAAGAAAAAAAAAAATCAAAGACGATTTTTTTTTTAATAAGTAGGCAGGAACCCACTCTACTAATAATAGAACATTATACTTGTCTACGTAACAAACTGAAATAATAATTATAATATAATATGTATTACTTAAACATTGCAATGTATATAACTATTGTAGTTACCTTATATTTCTAACAATAGTCTTAACTATACGAGTACTATTCCATAACAATACAAAATATATATTTTTTTCTCTAGTGGAAGTATGGTCTTGTCCTATTTTTATGAACTAATTCTATCTTATTATTTTTATACATATATCCTAACCATGGACCTATAAAAAAACTCAGACGGAAGTCCCGCTAAGACAAAACTGTGTCCCGTAATTGCGGCGACAGTCTTAAGTGTGAGTGAATTTAGGGTTGCCATGTTTGCCAAATTTACCCATATATTATTGTTTTATTTTAAGACAAATACAGGTCGAGAGACAAGTTTCTTGGAAATGTCGGCAGAATTATACCGTGCTATTTTAACAAGTTAATGGTAAGAACCAAATCTCCCTATGAAAATATGTGCAATTAACAACATAGTTAATAATTGAAAATATTTTAATTGTAAAAAATATTTACTGTATCCATTGTATAACATCCCAAATGCTGAGTATGTTTTTTTTTAATCCAGTCATTTTGACAGTTACAATTTCGATTTTTTTATATCCAATAATTTCTCCATACTTCATTTTCTTTAGGAAATCTAATAAGAAGAATATAAAATAACTAGTAATAAATTACCTAAATAAGTTGAATTGATTAAATGAAATATAAATTTCCCATATATTTAGGGTAATTTGCACACGTGAATATTGACAACACTGGCCTTGTGATGATTTTTTTTTTGTTCTAGTGAATGAAGATTGATTGTAATCTATAAAATTGGGAACTAAGTTGTTGAATTACTCATTTACCTATGAAACGTGATTCCTGGATTTTTTCTTTCGATCGCTACGGTTTTAACAACATTTCACCACACAAGACATGCTGTATTTCAATACTTTTTCGCCGCGTAGGACGTGTCGACTGTGTTGACGTTTGCACGCGTAATGGGTGAGTATGCTGTGAATGTGTGCGTGGCGCCTGTACGTACAGCGAGCTGACTGACTTTGAGTGACACAGTTTTCGGTTAACGAGAATCCGTCCGAGTTTTTTTATAGGTCCATGATCCTAACGTTACAACCTAAATCTTCTTTTACTCTAAAGGCACCTTCAAAAATAGCATCTAGTTTACGACCTGTTTCATTTTTTAATAAAATTAAATCATTTTCCTGATATACTATTGAATTTACTTTTTTTGCTTCGGCATGGGCTAACTGTAAACGATATTTCAACTGCAATGGATAATTATCACTATTGTACAATGGTTCTTTTTTTTTTTTTTTTTTTTGGGTGGGAAATTATTAAATAACTTCGCCCGCTCTGGGCGGAGCGGGAGGGCGTGTCAGACTTTTACTGACTAAAACCCACCCGTGTTCCTTCCGTTGCCTGTGTGCCAGGGCCACGATATCCCTTTCGGACAAACTCGCAACCCCGGCAGGCATTGGTCCTAACGGACCCCGTCAATTGGTGCTGACATCTCTTTGAGGCGCGCGTGGAACACAACGCGCCGTCGACCCGGGCCTGGTCCTTATCGGACGGCGAGCTACCCATCGCTCACCGTCCGCAGGCCCGCGCTTACGGTGGCCGGAAATCCGCTTGCGACTCCCGACGCCCGGGGCGTCTCCTGCGGCGACTAAGGGCGCGAGGGCGCGAACCTTGTCTCACCCTCACGCGTTCCGCCTCCTCCTTCGCTAGCATTACTGCTTCGCAGAAGGAGGTGACGGCCTCCCATGCACTCTCGCTCCGAACCATGGCCTGAACCAGGGCCGGACGCGAGAGATCGCCGCCGCCGATCGCCTCCGTGAGGACACGGCGGTGCTCCGCCCAAGCTGGGCAGACCTCCACCGTATGCTCCACCGTGTCCTCCGGGCGATCAACACAATGGTTCCTCCCGCTTTACCCTGAACAGGAACCTCCCGAAACAACCGTGTCCGGTGATGACCTGCGTCAGGCGGCAGATGAGGACGCCGTGGTTGCTGGGACTACTTGGAACACTATTTATCAGTTACGGTTTTAATTAGGTAACAATCGGTCGGTAGAATAGATTAGAATCCATTTATTTGTATGGCATAGCCAAACAACTAGTAGTACTATGAACACAGAAACTCATCGCTTAACTGACCGCAATTGACAGTTATACTCGCCGTTAATTTATAATGAAATGAAATGAAAATATCGTTTATTCTGTAAATAGGATATCGGAATCACTTTTACACGACATATAAAAAAATAAAAATAGAAAATAAGCTAGATGTAGTCGACATTTCCTATCTGACTTCCCATGAAAAGAAATGGCGAAATGGAAAGAATGGAAGAATGGTGAATAACTCTATTCTTCGGGTCCAAGATTGGTTTACGGTAAATAATTTGGTACTAAATGAAAAAAAAACCAAATGTATTAGATTTAAATTACCTAATGTTAGAAGTAGCGAATGTGATATCATATTGAACGGAGAAAAACTGGAATTTATTAATCAAACTGTTTTCCTAGGAATCACTCTAGACGAAAATCTGCAATGGGGACCACATATAACCTCTCTTGCGGGGCGGCTAAGCTCGGCCGCTTATGCTGTTAATATGATAAGACAGCTGAAATGTTAGGGGTCCTAGGGTCTTTTAAATCAGACAACCAACTCGAACGAACTTACTTTAATCAATGTAATACAGGAATATATTTTATAATGCGCATTAAAGTAAAGTGCTAACTTATCTTAATATTATACTTATGTTCTAAAGGAGCGTACTTACTACGTTATGCACTATTAAGGAGCATACATACACTTCACCTCCGGGGGCCAAGAAAAAAAAAAATCAAAGACGATTTTTTTTTTAATAAGTAGGCAGGAACCCACTCTACTAATAATAGAACATTATACTTGTCTACGTAACAAACTGAAATAATAATTATAATATAATATGTATTACTTAAACATTGCAATGTATATAACTATTGTAGTTACCTTATATTTCTAACAATAGTCTTAACTATACGAGTACTATTCCATAACAATACAAAATATATATTTTTTTCTCTAGTGGAAGTATGGTCTTGTCCTATTTTTATGAACTAATTCTATCTTATTATTTTTATACATATATCCTAACCATGGACCTATAAAAAAACTCAGACGGAAGTCCCGCTAAGACAAAACTGTGTCCCGTAATTGCGGCGACAGTCTTAAGTGTGAGTGAATTTAGGGTTGCCATGTTTGCCAAATTTACCCATATATTATTGTTTTATTTTAAGACAAATACAGGTCGAGAGACAAGTTTCTTGGAAATGTCGGCAGAATTATACCGTGCTATTTTAACAAGTTAATGGTAAGAACCAAATCTCCCTATGAAAATATGTGCAATTAACAACATAGTTAATAATTGAAAATATTTTAATTGTAAAAAATATTTACTGTATCCATTGTATAACATCCCAAATGCTGAGTATGTTTTTTTTTAATCCAGTCATTTTGACAGTTACAATTTCGATTTTTTTATATCCAATAATTTCTCCATACTTCATTTTCTTTAGGAAATCTAATAAGAAGAATATAAAATAACTAGTAATAAATTACCTAAATAAGTTGAATTGATTAAATGAAATATAAATTTCCCATATATTTAGGGTAATTTGCACACGTGAATATTGACAACACTGGCCTTGTGATGATTTTTTTTTTGTTCTAGTGAATGAAGATTGATTGTAATCTATAAAATTGGGAACTAAGTTGTTGAATTACTCATTTACCTATGAAACGTGATTCCTGGATTTTTTCTTTCGATCGCTACGGTTTTAACAACATTTCACCACACAAGACATGCTGTATTTCAATACTTTTTCGCCGCGTAGGACGTGTCGACTGTGTTGACGTTTGCACGCGTAATGGGTGAGTATGCTGTGAATGTGTGCGTGGCGCCTGTACGTACAGCGAGCTGACTGACTTTGAGTGACACAGTTTTCGGTTAACGAGAATCCGTCCGAGTTTTTTTATAGGTCCATGATCCTAACGTTACAACCTAAATCTTCTTTTACTCTAAAGGCACCTTCAAAAATAGCATCTAGTTTACGACCTGTTTCATTTTTTAATAAAATTAAATCATTTTCCTGATATACTATTGAATTTACTTTTTTTGCTTCGGCATGGGCTAACTGTAAACGATATTTCAACTGCAATGGATAATTATCACTATTGTACAATGGTTCTTTTTTTTTTTTTTTTTTTTGGGTGGGAAATTATTAAATAACTTCGCCCGCTCTGGGCGGAGCGGGAGGGCGTGTCAGACTTTTACTGACTAAAACCCACCCGTGTTCCTTCCGTTGCCTGTGTGCCAGGGCCACGATATCCCTTTCGGACAAACTCGCAACCCCGGCAGGCATTGGTCCTAACGGACCCCGTCAATTGGTGCTGACATCTCTTTGAGGCGCGCGTGGAACACAACGCGCCGTCGACCCGGGCCTGGTCCTTATCGGACGGCGAGCTACCCATCGCTCACCGTCCGCAGGCCCGCGCCTACGGTGGCCGGAAATCCGCTTGCGACTCCCGACGCCCGGGGCGTCTCCTGCGGCGACTAAGGGCGCGAGGGCGCGAACCTTGTCTCACCCTTACGCGTTCCGCCTCCTCCTTCGCTAGCATTACTGCTTCGCAGAAGGAGGTGACGGCCTCCCATGCACTCTCGCTCCGAACCATGGCCTGAACCAGGGCCGGACGCGAGAGATCGCCGCCGCCGATCGCCTCCGTGAGGACACGGCGGTGCTCCGCCCAAGCTGGGCAGACCTCCACCGTATGCTCCACCGTGTCCTCCGGGCGATCAACACAATGGTTCCTCCCGCTTTACCCTGAACAGGAACCTCCCGAAACAACCGTGTCCGGTGATGACCTGCGTCAGGCGGCAGATGAGGACGCCGTGGTTGCTGGGACTACTTGGAACACTATTTATCAGTTACGGTTTTAATTAGGTAACAATCGGTCGGTAGAATAGATTAGAATCCATTTATTTGTATGGCATAGCCAAACAACTAGTAGTACTATGAACACAGAAACTCATCGCTTAACTGACCGCAATTGACAGTTATACTCGCCGTTAATTTATAATGAAATGAAATGAAAATATCGTTTATTCTGTAAATAGGATATCGGAATCACTTTTACACGACATATAAAAAAATAAAAATAGAAAATAAGCTAGATGTAGTCGACATTTCCTATCTGACTTCCCATGAAAAGAAATGGCGAAATGGAAAGAATGGAAGAATGGTGAATAACTCTATTCTTCGGGTCCAAGATTGGTTTACGGTAAATAATTTGGTACTAAATGAAAAAAAAACCAAATGTATTAGATTTAAATTACCTAATGTTAGAAGTAGCGAATGTGATATCATATTGAACGGAGAAAAACTGGAATTTATTAATCAAACTGTTTTCCTAGGAATCACTCTAGACGAAAAACTGCAATGGGGACCACATATAACCTCTCTTGCGGGGCGGCTAAGCTCGGCCGCTTATGCTGTTAATATGATAAGACAGCTGAAATGTTAGGGGTCCTAGGGTCTTTTAAATCAGACAACCAACTCGAACGAACTTACTTTAATCAATGTAATACAGGAATATATTTTATAATGCGCATTAAAGTAAAGTGCTAACTTATCTTAATATTATACTTATGTTCTAAAGGAGCGCACTTACTACGTTATGCACTATTAAGGAGCATACATACACTTCACCTCCGGGGGCCAAGAAAAAAAAAAATCAAAGACGATTTTTTTTTTAATAAGTATGCAGGAACCCACTCTACTAATAATAGAACATTATACTTGTCTACGTAACAAACTGAAATAATAATTATAATATAATATGTATTACTTAAACATTGCAATGTATATAACTATTGTAGTTACCTTATATTTCTAACAATAGTCTTAACTATACGAGTACTATTCCATAACAATACAAAATATATATTTTTTTCTCTAGTGGAAGTATGGTCTTGTCCTATTTTTATGAACTAATTCTATCTTATTATTTTTATACATATATCCTAACCATGGACCTATAAAAAAACTCAGACGGAACTCCCGCTAAGACAAAACTGTGTCCCGTAATTGCGGCGACAGTCTTAAGTGTGAGTGAATTTAGGGTTGCCATGTTTGCCAAATTTACCCATATATTATTGTTTTATTTTAAGACAAATACAGGTCGAGAGACAAGTTTCTTGGAAATGTCGGCAGAATTATACCGTGCTATTTTAACAAGTTAATGGTAAGAACCAAATCTCCCTATGAAAATATGTGCAATTAACAACATAGTTAATAATTGAAAATATTTTAATTGTAAAAAATATTTACTGTATCCATTGTATAACATCCCAAATGCTGAGTATGTTTTTTTTTAATCCAGTCATTTTGACAGTTACAATTTCGATTTTTTTATATCCAATAATTTCTCCATACTTAATTTTCTTTAGGAAATCTAATAAGAAGAATATAAAATAACTAGTAATAAATTACCTAAATAAGTTGAATTGATTAAATGAAATATAAATTTCCCATATATTTAGGGTAATTTGCACACGTGAATATTGACAACACTGGCCTTGTGATGATTTTTTTTTTGTTCTAGTGAATGAAGATTGATTGTAATCTATAAAATTGGGAACTAAGTTGTTGAATTATTCATTTACCTATGAAACGTGATTCCTGGATTTTTTCTTTCGATCGCTACGGTTTTTACAACATTTCACCACACAAGACATGCTGTATTTCAATACTTTTTCGCCGCGTAGGACGTGTCGACTGTGTTGACGTTTGCACGCGTAATGGGTGAGTATGCTGTGAATGTGTGCGTGGCGCCTGTACGTACAGCGAGCTGACTGACTTTGAGTGACACAGTTTTCGGTTAACGAGAATCCGTCCGAGTTTTTTTATAGGTCCATGATCCTAACGTTACAACCTAAATCTTCTTTTACTCTAAAGGCACCTTCAAAAATAGCATCTAGTTTACGACCTGTTTCATTTTTTAATAAAATTAAATCATTTTCCTGATATACTATTGAATTTACTTTTTTTGCTTCGGCATGGGCTAACTGTAAACGATATTTCAACTGCAATGGATAATTATCACTATTGTACAATGGTTCTTTTTTTTTTTTTTTTTTGGGTGGGTAATTATTAAATAACTTCGCCCGCTCTGGGCGGAGCGGGAGGGCGTGTCAGACTTTTACTGACTAAAACCCACCCGTGTTCCTTCCGTTGCCTGTGTGCCAGGGCCACGATATCCCTTTCGGACAAACTCGCAACCCCGGCAGGCATTGGTCCTAACGGACCCCGTCAATTGGTGCTGACATCTCTTTGAGGCGCGCGTGGAACACAACGCGCCGTCGACCCGGGCCTGGTCCTTATCGGACGGCGAGCTACCCATCGCTCACCGTCCGCAGGCCCGCGCCTACGGTGGCCGGAAATCCGCTTGCGACTCCCGACGCCCGGGGCGTCTCCTGCGGCGACTAAGGGCGCGAGGGCGCGAACCTTGTCTCACCCTCACGCGTTCCGCCTCCTCCTTCGCTAGCATTACTGCTTCGCAGAAGGAGGTGACGGCCTCCCATGCACTCTCGCTCCGAACCATGGCCTGAACCAGGGCCGGACGCGAGAGATCGCCGCCGCCGATCGCCTCCGTGAGGACACGGCGGTGCTCCGCCCAAGCTGGGCAGACCTCCACCGTATGCTCCACCGTGTCCTCCGGGCGATCAACACAATGGTTCCTCCCGCTTTACCCTGAACAGGAACCTCCCGAAACAACCGTGTCCGGTGATGACCTGCGTCAGGCGGCAGATGAGGACGCCGTGGTTGCTGGGACTACTTGGAACACTATTTATCAGTTACGGTTTTAATTAGGTAACAATCGGTCGGTAGAATAGATTAGAATCCATTTATTTGTATGGCATAGCCAAACAACTAGTAGTACTATGAACACAGAAACTCATCGCTTAACTGACCGCAATTGACAGTTATACTCGCCGTTAATTTATAATGAAATGAAATGAAAATATCGTTTATTCTGTAAATAGGATATCGGAATCACTTTTACACGACATATAAAAAAATAAAAATAGAAAATAAGCTAGATGTAGTCGACATTTCCTATCTGACTTCCCATGAAAAGAAATGGCGAAATGGAAAGAATGGAAGAATGGTGAATAACTCTATTCTTCGGGTCCAAGATTGGTTTACGGTAAATAATTTGGTACTAAATGAAAAAAAAACCAAATGTATTAGATTTAAATTACCTAATGTTAGAAGTAGCGAATGTGATATCATATTGAACGGAGAAAAACTGGAAACTGGAATTTATTAATCAAACTGTTTTCCTAGGAATCACTCTAGACGAAAAACTGCAATGGGGACCACATATAACCTCTCTTGCGGGGCGGCTAAGCTCGGCCGCTTATGCTGTTAATATGATAAGACAGCTGAAATGTTAGGGTCCTAGGGTCTTTTAAATCAGACAACCAACTCGAACGAACTTACTTTAATCAATGTAATACAGGAATATATTTTATAATGCGCATTAAAGTAAAGTGCTAACTTATCTTAATATTATACTTATGTTCTAAAGGAGCGTACTTACTACGTTATGCACTATTAAGGAGCATACATACACTTCACCTCCGGGGGCCAAGAAAAAAAAAAATCAAAGACGATTTTTTTTTTAATAAGTAGGCAGGAACCCACTCTACTAATAATAGAACATTATACTTGTCTACGTAACAAACTGAAATAATAATTATAATATAATATGTATTACTTAAACATTGCAATGTATATAACTATTGTAGTTACCTTATATTTCTAACAATAGTCTTAACTATACGAGTACTATTCCATAACAATACAAAATATATATTTTTTTCTCTAGTGGAAGTATGGTCTTGTCCTATTTTTATGAACTAATTCTATCTTATTATTTTTATACATATATCCTAACCATGGACCTATAAAAAAACTCAGACGGAACTCCCGCTAAGACAAAACTGTGTCCCGTAATTGCGGCGACAGTCTTAAGTGTGAGTGAATTTAGGGTTGCCATGTTTGCCAAATTTACCCATATATTATTGTTTTATTTTAAGACAAATACAGGTCGAGAGACAAGTTTCTTGGAAATGTCGGCAGAATTATACCGTGCTATTTTAACAAGTTAATGGTAAGAACCAAATCTCCCTATGAAAATATGTGCAATTAACAACATAGTTAATAATTGAAAATATTTTAATTGTAAAAAATATTTACTGTATCCATTGTATAACATCCCAAATGCTGAGTATGTTTTTTTTTAATCCAGTCATTTTGACAGTTACAATTTCGATTTTTTTATATCCAATAATTTCTCCATACTTCATTTTCTTTAGGAAATCTAATAAGAAGAATATAAAATAACTAGTAATAAATTACCTAAATAAGTTGAATTGATTAAATGAAATATAAATTTCCCATATATTTAGGGTAATTTGCACACGTGAATATTGACAACACTGGCCTTGTGATGATTTTTTTTTTGTTCTAGTGAATGAAGATTGATTGTAATCTATAAAATTGGGAACTAAGTTGTTGAATTATTCATTTACCTATGAAACGTGATTCCTGGATTTTTTCTTTCGATCGCTACGGTTTTTACAACATTTCACCACACAAGACATGCTGTATTTCAATACTTTTTCGCCGCGTAGGACGTGTCGACTGTGTTGACGTTTGCACGCGTAATGGGTGAGTATGCTGTGAATGTGTGCGTGGCGCCTGTACGTACAGCGAGCTGACTGACTTTGAGTGACACAGTTTTCGGTTAACGAGAATCCGTCCGAGTTTTTTTATAGGTCCATGATCCTAACGTTACAACCTAAATCTTCTTTTACTCTAAAGGCACCTTCAAAAATAGCATCTAGTTTACGACCTGTTTCATTTTTTAATAAAATTAAATCATTTTCCTGATATACTATTGAATTTACTTTTTTTGCTTCGGCATGGGCTAACTGTAAACGATATTTCAACTGCAATGGATAATTATCACTATTGTACAATGGTTCTTTTTTTTTTTTTTTTTTGGGTGGGAAATTATTAAATAACTTCGCCCGCTCTGGGCGGAGCGGGAGGGCGTGTCAGACTTTTACTGACTAAAACCCACCCGTGTTCCTTCCGTTGCCTGTGTGCCAGGGCCACGATATCCCTTTCGGACAAACTCGCAACCCCGGCAGGCATTGGTCCTAACGGACCCCGTCAATTGGTGCTGACATCTCGATGAGGCGCGCGTGGAACACAACGCGCCGTCGACCCGGGCCTGGTCCTTATCGGACGGCGAGCTACCCATCGCTCACCGTCCGCAGGCCCGCGCCTACGGTGGCCGGAAATCCGCTTGCGACTCCCGACGCCCGGGGCGTCTCCTGCGGCGACTAAGGGCGCGAGGGCGCGAACCTTGTCTCACCCTCACGCGTTCCGCCTCCTCCTTCGCTAGCATTACTGCTTCGCAGAAGGAGGTGACGGCCTCCCATGCACTCTCGCTCCGACCCATGGCCTGAACCAGGGCCGGACGCGAGAGATCGCCGCCGCCGATCGCCTCCGTGAGGACACGGCGGTGCTCCGCCCAAGCTGGGCAGACCTCCACCGTATGCTCCACCGTGTCCTCCGGGCGATCAACACAATGGTTCCTCCCGCTTTACCCTGAACAGGAACCTCCCGAAACAACCGTGTCCGGTGATGACCTGCGTCAGGCGGCAGATGAGGACGCCGTGGTTGCTGGGACTACTTGGAACACTATTTATCAGTTACGGTTTTAATTAGGTAACAATCGGTCGGTAGAATAGATTAGAATCCATTTATTTGTATGGCATAGCCAAACAACTAGTAGTACTATGAACACAGAAACTCATCGCTTAACTGACCGCAATTGACAGTTATACTCGCCGTTAATTTATAATGAAATGAAATGAAAATATCGTTTATTCTGTAAATAGGATATCGGAATCACTTTTACACGACATATAAAAAAATAAAAATAGAAAATAAGCTAGATGTAGTCGACATTTCCTATCTGACTTCCCATGAAAAGAAATGGCGAAATGGAAAGAATGGAAGAATGGTGAATAACTCTATTCTTCGGGTCCAAGATTGGTTTACGGTAAATAATTTGGTACTAAATGAAAAAAAAACCAAATGTATTAGATTTAAATTACCTAATGTTAGAAGTAGCGAATGTGATATCATATTGAACGGAGAAAAACTGGAATTTATTAATCAAACTGTTTTCCTAGGAATCACTCTAGACGAAAAACTGCAATGGGGACCACATATAACCTCTCTTGCGGGGCGGCTAAGCTCGGCCGCTTATGCTGTTAATATGATAAGACAGCTGAAATGTTAGGGGTCCTAGGGTCTTTTAAATCAGACAACCAACTCGAACGAACTTACTTTAATCAATGTAATACAGGAATATATTTTATAATGCGCATTAAAGTAAAGTGCTAACTTATCTTAATATTATACTTATGTTCTAAAGGAGCGTACTTACTACGTTATGCACTATTAAGGAGCATACATACACTTCACCTCCGGGGGCCAAGAAAAAAAAAAATCAAAGACGATTTTTTTTTTAATAAGTAGGCAGGAACCCACTCTACTAATAATAGAACATTATACTTGTCTACGTAACAAACTGAAATAATAATTATAATATAATATGTATTACTTAAACATTGCAATGTATATAACTATTGTAGTTACCTTATATTTCTAACAATAGTCTTAACTATACGAGTACTATTCCATAACAATACAAAATATATATTTTTTTCTCTAGTGGAAGTATGGTCTTGTCCTATTTTTATGAACTAATTCTATCTTATTATTTTTATACATAAATCCTAACCATGGACCTATAAAAAAACTCAGACGGAACTCCCGCTAAGACAAAACTGTGTCCCGTAATTGCGGCGACAGTCTTAAGTGTGAGTGAATTTAGGGTTGCCATGTTTGCCAAATTTACCCATATATTATTGTTTTATTTTAAGACAAATACAGGTCGAGAGACAAGTTTCTTGGAAATGTCGGCAGAATTATACCGTGCTATTTTAACAAGTTAATGGTAAGAACCAAATCTCCCTATGAAAATATGTGCAATTAACAACATAGTTAATAATTGAAAATATTTTAATTGTAAAAAATATTTACTGTATCCATTGTATAACATCCCAAATGCTGAGTATGTTTTTTTTTAATCCAGTCATTTTGACAGTTACAATTTCGATTTTTTTATATCCAATAATTTCTCCATACTTCATTTTCTTTAGGAAATCTAATAAGAAGAATATAAAATAACTAGTAATAAATTACCTAAATAAGTTGAATTGATTAAATGAAATATAAATTTCCCATATATTTAGGGTAATTTGCACACGTGAATATTGACAACACTGGCCTTGTGATGATTTTTTTTTTGTTCTAGTGAATGAAGATTGATTGTAATCTATAAAATTGGGAACTAAGTTGTTGAATTACTCATTTACCTATGAAACGTGATTCCTGGATTTTTTCTTTCGATCGCTACGGTTTTAACAACATTTCACCACACAAGACATGCTGTATTTCAATACTTTTTCGCCGCGTAGGACGTGTCGACTGTGTTGACGTTTGCACGCGTAATGGGTGAGTATGCTGTGAATGTGTGCGTGGCGCCTGTACGTACAGCGAGCTGACTGACTTTGAGTGACACAGTTTTCGGTTAACGAGAATCCGTCCGAGTTTTTTTATAGGTCCATGATCCTAACGTTACAACCTAAATCTTCTTTTACTCTAAAGGCACCTTCAAAAATAGCATCTAGTTTACGACCTGTTTCATTTTTTAATAAAATTAAATCATTTTCCTGATATACTATTGAATTTACTTTTTTTGCTTCGGCATGGGCTAACTGTAAACGATATTTCAACTGCAATGGATAATTATCACTATTGTACAATGGTTCTTTTTTTTTTTTTTTTTTTTGGGTGGGAAATTATTAAATAACTTCGCCCGCTCTGGGCGGAGCGGGAGGGCGTGTCAGACTTTTACTGACTAAAACCCACCCGTGTTCCTTCCGTTGCCTGTGTGCCAGGGCCACGATATCCCTTTCGGACAAACTCGCAACCCCGGCAGGCATTGGTCCTAACGGACCCCGTCAATTGGTGCTGACATCTCTTTGAGGCGCGCGTGGAACACAACGCGCCGTCGACCCGGGCCTGGTCCTTATCGGACGGCGAGCTACCCATCGCTCACCGTCCGCAGGCCCGCGCCTACGGTGGCCGGAAATCCGCTTGCGACTCCCGACGCCCGGGGCGTCTCCTGCGGCGACTAAGGGCGCGAGGGCGTGAACCTTGTCTCACCCTCACGCGTTCCGCCTCCTCCTTCGCTAGCATTACTGCTTCGCAGAAGGAGGTGACGGCCTCCCATGCACTCTCGCTCCGAACCATGGCCTGAACCAGGGCCGGACGCGAGAGATCGCCGCCGCCGATCGCCTCCGTGAGGACACGGCGGTGCTCCGCCCAAGCTGGGCAGACCTCCACCGTATGCTCCACCGTGTCCTCCGGGCGATCAACACAATGGTTCCTCCCGCTTTACCCTGAACAGGAACCTCCCGAAACAACCGTGTCCGGTGATGATCTGCGTCAGGCGGCAGATGAGGACGCCGTGGTTGCTGGGACTACTTGGAACACTATTTATCAGTTACGGTTTTAATTAGGTAACAATCGGTCGGTAGAATAGATTAGAATCCATTTATTTGTATGGCATAGCCAAACAACTAGTAGTACTATGAACACAGAAACTCATCGCTTAACTGACCGCAATTGACAGTTATACTCGCCGTTAATTTATAATGAAATGAAATGAAAATATCGTTTATTCTGTAAATAGGATATCGGAATCACTTTTACACGACATATAAAAAAATAAAAATAGAAAATAAGCTAGATGTAGTCGACATTTCCTATCTGACTTCCCATGAAAAGAAATGGCGAAATGGAAAGAATGGAAGAATGGTGAATAACTCTATTCTTCGGGTCCAAGATTGGTTTACGGTAAATAATTTGGTACTAAATGAAAAAAAAACCAAATGTATTAGATTTAAATTACCTAATGTTAGAAGTAGCGAATGTGATATCATATTGAACGGAGAAAAACTGGAATTTATTAATCAAACTGTTTTCCTAGGAATCACTCTAGACGAAAAACTGCAATGGGGACCACATATAACCTCTCTTGCGGGGCGGCTAAGCTCGGCCGCTTATGCTGTTAATATGATAAGACAGCTGAAATGTTAGGGGTCCTAGGGTCTTTTAAATCAGACAACCAACTCGAACGAACTTACTTTAATCAATGTAATACAGGAATATATTTTATAATGCGCATTAAAGTAAAGTGCTAACTTATCTTAATATTATACTTATGTTCTAAAGGAGCGTACTTACTACGTTATGCACTATTAAGGAGCATACATACACTTCACCTCCGGGGGCCAAGAAAAAAAAAAATCAAAGACGATTTTTTTTTTAATAAGTAGGCAGGAACCCACTCTACTAATAATAGAACATTATACTTGTCTACGTAACAAACTGAAATAATAATTATAATATAATATGTATTACTTAAACATTGCAATGTATATAACTATTGTAGTTACCTTATATTTCTAACAATAGTCTTAACTATACGAGTACTATTCCATAACAATACAAAATATATATTTTTTTCTCTAGTGGAAGTATGGTCTTGTCCTATTTTTATGAACTAATTCTATCTTATTATTTTTATACATAAATCCTAACCATGGACCTATAAAAAAACTCAGACGGAACTCTCGCTAAGACAAAACTGTGTCCCGTAATTGCGGCGACAGTCTTAAGTGTGAGTGAATTTAGGGTTGCCATGTTTGCCAAATTTACCCATATATTATTGTTTTATTTTAAGACAAATACAGGTCGAGAGACAAGTTTCTTGGAAATGTCGGCAGAATTATACCGTGCTATTTTAACAAGTTAATGGTAAGAACCAAATCTCCCTATGAAAATATGTGCAATTAACAACATAGTTAATAATTGAAAATATTTTAATTGTAAAAAATATTTACTGTATCCATTGTATAACATCCCAAATGCTGAGTATGTTTTTTTTTAATCCAGTCATTTTGACAGTTACAATTTCGATTTTTTTATATCCAATAATTTCTCCATACTTCATTTTCTTTAGGAAATCTAATAAGAAGAATATAAAATAACTAGTAATAAATTACCTAAATAAGTTGAATTGATTAAATGAAATATAAATTTCCCATATATTTAGGGTAATTTGCACACGTAAAAGTTGACAACACTGGCCTTGTGATGATTTTTTTTTTGTTCTAGTGAATGAAGATTGATTGTAATCTATAAAATTGGGAACTAAGTTGTTGAATTATTCATTTACCTATGAAACGTGATTCCTGGATTTTTTCTTTCGATCGCTACGGTTTTTACAACATTTCACCACACAAGACATGCTGTATTTCAATACTTTTTCGCCGCGTAGGACGTGTCGACTGTGTTGACGTTTGCACGCGTAATGGGTGAGTATGCTGTGAATGTGTGCGTGGCGCCTGTACGTACAGCGAGCTGACTGACTTTGAGTGACACAGTTTTCGGTTAACGAGAATCCGTCCGAGTTTTTTTATAGGTCCATGATCTTAACGTTACAACCTAAATCTTCTTTTACTCTAAAGGCACCTTCAAAAATAGCATCTAGTTTACGACCTGTTTCATTTTTTAATAAAATTAAATCATTTTCCTGATATACTATTGAATTTACTTTTTTTGCTTCGGCATGGGCTAACTGTAAACGATATTTCAACTGCAATGGATAATTATCACTATTGTACAATGGTTCTTTTTTTTTTTTTTTTTTGGGTGGGAAATTATTAAATAACTTCGCCCGCTCTGGGCGGAGCGGGAGGGCGTGTCAGACTTTTACTGACTAAAACCCACCCGTGTTCCTTCCGTTGCCTGTGTGCCAGGGCCACGATATCCCTTTCGGACAAACTCGCAACCCCGGCAGGCATTGGTCCTAACGGACCCCGTCAATTGGTGCTGACATCTCTTTGAGGCGCGCGTGGAACACAACGCGCCGTCGACCCGGGCCTGGTCCTTATCGGACGGCGAGCTACCCATCGCTCACCGTCCGCAGGCCCGCGCCTACGGTGGCCGGAAATCCGCTTGCGACTCCCGACGCCCGGGGCGTCTCCTGCGGCGACTAAGGGCGCGAGGGCGCGAACCTTGTCTCACCCTCACGCGTTCCGCCTCCTCCTTCGCTAGCATTACTGCTTCGCAGAAGGAGGTGACGGCCTCCCATGCACTCTCGCTCCGAACCATGGCCTGAACCAGGGCCGGACGCGAGAGATCGCCGCCGCCGATCGCCTCCGTGAGGACACGGCGGTGCTCCGCCCAAGCTGGGCAGACCTCCACCGTATGCTCCACCGTGTCCTCCGGGCGATCAACACAATGGTTCCTCCCGCTTTACCCTGAACAGGAACCTCCCGAAACAACCGTGTCCGGTGATGACCTGCGTCAGGCGGCAGATGAGGACGCCGTGGTTGCTGGGACTACTTGGAACACTATTTATCAGTTACGGTTTTAATTAGGTAACAATCGGTCGGTAGAATAGATTAGAATCCATTTATTTGTATGGCATAGCCAAACAACTAGTAGTACTATGAACACAGAAACTCATCGCTTAACTGACCGCAATTGACAGTTATACTCGCCGTTAATTTATAATGAAATGAAATGAAAATATCGTTTATTCTGTAAATAGGATATCGGAATCACTTTTACACGACATATAAAAAAATAAAAATAGAAAATAAGCTAGATGTAGTCGACATTTCCTATCTGACTTCCCATGAAAAGAAATGGCGAAATGGAAAGAATGGAAGAATGGTGAATAACTCTATTCTTCGGGTCCAAGATTGGTTTACGGTAAATAATTTGGTACTAAATGAAAAAAAAACCAAATGTATTAGATTTAAATTACCTAATGTTAGAAGTAGCGAATGTGATATCATATTGAACGGAGAAAAACTGGAATTTATTAATCAAACTGTTTTCCTAGGAATCACTCTAGACGAAAAACTGCAATGGGGACCACATATAACCTCTCTTGCGGGGCGGCTAAGCTCGGCCGCTTATGCTGTTAATATGATAAGACAGCTGAAATGTTAGGGGTCCTAGGGTCTTTTAAATCAGACAACCAACTCGAACGAACTTACTTTAATCAATGTAATACAGGAATATATTTTATAATGCGCATTAAAGTAAAGTGCTAACTTATCTTAATATTATACTTATGTTCTAAAGGAGCGTACTTACTACGTTATGCACTATTAAGGAGCATACATACACTTCACCTCCGGGGGCCAAGAAAAAAAAAAATCAAAGACGATTTTTTTTTTAATAAGTAGGCAGGAACCCACTCTACTAATAATAGAACATTATACTTGTCTACGTAACAAACTGAAATAATAATTATAATATAATATGTATTACTTAAACATTGCAATGTATATAACTATTGTAGTTACCTTATATTTCTAACAATAGTCTTAACTATACGAGTACTATTCCATAACAATACAAAATATATATTTTTTTCTCTAGTGGAAGTATGGTCTTGTCCTATTTTTATGAACTAATTCTATCTTATTATTTTTATACATAAATCCTAACCATGGACCTATAAAAAAACTCAGACGGAACTCCCGCTAAGACAAAACTGTGTCCCGTAATTGCGGCGACAGTCTTAAGTGTGAGTGAATTTAGGGTTGCCATGTTTGCCAAATTTACCCATATATTATTGTTTTATTTTAAGACAAATACAGGTCGAGAGACAAGTTTCTTGGAAATGTCGGCAGAATTATACCGTGCTATTTTAACAAGTTAATGGTAAGAACCAAATCTCCCTATGAAAATATGTGCAATTAACAACATAGTTAATAATTGAAAATATTTTAATTGTAAAAAATATTTACTGTATCCATTGTATAACATCCCAAATGCTGAGTATGTTTTTTTTTAATCCAGTCATTTTGACAGTTACAATTTCGATTTTTTTATATCCAATAATTTCTCCATACTTCATTTTCTTTAGGAAATCTAATAAGAAGAATATAAAATAACTAGTAATAAATTACCTAAATAAGTTGAATTGATTAAATGAAATATAAATTTCCCATATATTTAGGGTAATTTGCACACGTGAATATTGACAACACTGGCCTTGTGATGATTTTTTTTTTGTTCTAGTGAATGAAGATTGATTGTAATCTATAAAATTGGGAACTAAGTTGTTGAATTATTCATTTACCTATGAAACGTGATTCCTGGATTTTTTCTTTCGATCGCTACGGTTTTTACAACATTTCACCACACAAGACATGCTGTATTTCAATACTTTTTCGCCGCGTAGGACGTGTCGACTGTGTTGACGTTTGCACGCGTAATGGGTGAGTATGCTGTGAATGTGTGCGTGGCGCCTGTACGTACAGCGAGCTGACTGACTTTGAGTGACACAGTTTTCGGTTAACGAGAATCCGTCCGAGTTTTTTTATAGGTCCATGATCCTAACGTTACAACCTAAATCTTCTTTTACTCTAAAGGCACCTTCAAAAATAGCATCTAGTTTACGACCTGTTTCATTTTTTAATAAAATTAAATCATTTTCCTGATATACTATTGAATTTACTTTTTTTGCTTCGGCATGGGCTAACTGTAAACGATATTTCAACTGCAATGGATAATTATCACTATTGTACAATGGTTCTTTTTTTTTTTTTTTTTTGGGTGGGAAATTATTAAATAACTTCGCCCGCTCTGGGCGGAGCGGGAGGGCGTGTCAGACTTTTACTGACTAAAACCCACCCGTGTTCCTTCCGTTGCCTGTGTGCCAGGGCCACGATATCCCTTTCGGACAAACTCGCTACCCCGGCAGGCATTGGTCCTAACGGACCCCGTCAATTGGTGCTGACATCTCTTTGAGGCGCGCGTGGAACACAACGCGCCGTCGACCCGGGCCTGGTCCTTATCGGACGGCGAGCTACCCATCGCTCACCGTCCGCAGGCCCGCGCCTACGGTGGCCGGAAATCCGCTTGCGAGTCCCGACGCCCGGGGCGTCTCCTGCGGCGACTAAGGGCGCGAGGGCGCGAACCTTGTCTCACCCTCACGCGTTCCGCCTCCTCCTTCGCTAGCATTACTGCTTCGCAGAAGGAGGTGACGGCCTCCCATGCACTCTCGCTCCGAACCATGGCCTGAACCAGGGCCGGACGCGAGAGATCGCCGCCGCCGATCGCCTCCGTGAGGACACGGCGGTGCTCCGCCCAAGCTGGGCAGACCTCCACCGTATGCTCCACCGTGTCCTCCGGGCGATCAACACAATGGTTCCTCCCGCTTTACCCTGAACAGGAACCTCCCGAAACAACCGTGTCCGGTGATGACCTGCGTCAGGCGGCAGATGAGGACGCCGTGGTTGCTGGGACTACTTGGAACACTATTTATCAGTTACGGTTTTAATTAGGTAACAATCGGTCGGTAGAATAGATTAGAATCCATTTATTTGTATGGCATAGCCAAACAACTAGTAGTACTATGAACACAGAAACTCATCGCTTAACTGACCGCAATTGACAGTTATACTCGCCGTTAATTTATAATGAAATGAAATGAAAATATCGTTTATTCTGTAAATAGGATATCGGAATCACTTTTACACGACATATAAAAAAATAAAAATAGAAAATAAGCTAGATGTAGTCGACATTTCCTATCTGACTTCCCATGAAAAGAAATGGCGAAATGGAAAGAATGGAAGAATGGTGAATAACTCTATTCTTCGGGTCCAAGATTGGTTTACGGTAAATAATTTGGTACTAAATGAAAAAAAAACCAAATGTATTAGATTTAAATTACCTAATGTTAGAAGTAGCGAATGTGATATCATATTGAACGGAGAAAAACTGGAATTTATTAATCAAACTGTTTTCCTAGGAATCACTCTAGACGAAAAACTGCAATGGGGACCACATATAACCTCTCTTGCGGGGCGGCTAAGCTCGGCCGCTTATGCTGTTAATATGATAAGACAGCTGAAATGTTAGGGGTCCTAGGGTCTTTTAAATCAGACAACCAACTCGAACGAACTTACTTTAATCAATGTAATACAGGAATATATTTTATAATGCGCATTAAAGTAAAGTGCTAACTTATCTTAATATTATACTTATGTTCTAAAGGAGCGTACTTACTACGTTATGCACTATTAAGGAGCATACATACACTTCACCTCCGGGGGCCAAGAAAAAAAAAATCAAAGACGATTTTTTTTTTAATAAGTAGGCAGGAACCCACTCTACTAATAATAGAACATTATACTTGTCTACGTAACAAACTGAAATAATAATTATAATATAATATGTATTACTTAAACATTGCAATGTATATAACTATTGTAGTTACCTTATATTTCTAACAATAGTCTTAACTATACGAGTACTATTCCATAACAATACAAAATATATATTTTTTTCTCTAGTGGAAGTATGGTCTTGTCCTATTTTTATGAACTAATTCTATCTTATTATTTTTATACATATATCCTAACCATGGACCTATAAAAAAACTCAGACGGAACTCCCGCTAAGACAAAACTGTGTCCCGTAATTGCGGCGACAGTCTTAAGTGTGAGTGAATTTAGGGTTGCCATGTTTGCCAAATTTACCCATATATTATTGTTTTATTTTAAGACAAATACAGGTCGAGAGACAAGTTTCTTGGAAATGTCGGCAGAATTATACCGTGCTATTTTAACAAGTTAATGGTAAGAACCAAATCTCCCTATGAAAATATGTGCAATTAACAACATAGTTAATAATTGAAAATATTTTAATTGTAAAAAATATTTACTGTATCCATTGTATAACATCCCAAATGCTGAGTATGTTTTTTTTTAATCCAGTCATTTTGACAGTTACAATTTCGATTTTTTTATATCCAATAATTTCTCCATACTTCATTTTCTTTAGGAAATCTAATAAGAAGAATATAAAATAACTAGTAATAAATTACCTAAATAAGTTGAATTGATTAAATGAAATATAAATTTCCCATATATTTAGGGTAATTTGCACACGTGAATATTGACAACACTGGCCTTGTGATGATTTTTTTTTTGTTCTAGTGAATGAAGATTGATTGTAATCTATAAAATTGGGAACTAAGTTGTTGAATTATTCATTTACCTATGAAACGTGATTCCTGGATTTTTTCTTTCGATCGCTACGGTTTTTACAACATTTCACCACACAAGACATGCTGTATTTCAATACTTTTTCGCCGCGTAGGACGTGTCGACTGTGTTGACGTTTGCACGCGTAATGGGTGAGTATGCTGTGAATGTGTGCGTGGCGCCTGTACGTACAGCGAGCTGACTGACTTTGAGTGACACAGTTTTCTGTTAACGAGAATCCGTCCGAGTTTTTTTATGGGTCCATGATCCTAACGTTACAACCTAAATCTTCTTTTACTCTAAAGGCACCTTCAAAAATAGCATCTAGTTTACGACCTGTTTCATTTTTTAATAAAATTAAATCATTTTCCTGATATACTATTGAATTTACTTTTTTTGCGTCGGCATGGGCTAACTGTAAACGATATTTCAACTGCAATGGATAATTATCACTATTGTACAATGGTTCTTTTTTTTTTTTTTTTTTGGGTGGGAAATTATTAAATAACTTCGCCCGCTCTGGGCGGAGCGGGAGGGCGTGTCAGACTTTTACTGACTAAAACCCACCCGTGTTCCTTCCGTTGCCTGTGTGCCAGGGCCACGATATCCCTTTCGGAC
The DNA here is from genome assembly GCA_963921375.1 of Tiliacea citrago. Lineage (NCBI taxonomy): Eukaryota > Metazoa > Arthropoda > Insecta > Lepidoptera > Noctuidae > Tiliacea > Tiliacea citrago. Next base: position 556,562 of record OY992791.1, on the reverse strand, counting down.
AAACTCGCAACCCCGGCAGGCATTGGTCCTAACGGACCCCGTCAATTGGTGCTGACATCTCTTTGAGGCGCGCGTGGAACACAACGCGCCGTCGACCCGGGCCTGGTCCTTATCGGACGGCGAGCTACCCATCGCTCACCGTCCGCAGGCCCGCGCCTACGGTGGCCGGAAATCGGCTTGCGACTCCCGACGCCCGGGGCGTCTCCTGCGGCGACTAAGGGCGCGAGGGCGCGAACCTTGTCTCACCCTCACGCGTTCCGCCTCCTCCTTCGCTAGCATTACTGCTTCGCAGAAGGAGGTGACGGCCTCCCATGCACTCTCGCTCCGAACCATGGCCTGAACCAGGGCCGGACGCGAAAGATCGCCGCCGCCGATCGCCTCCGTGAGGACACGGCGGTGCTCCGCCCAAGCTGGACAGACCTCCACCGTATGCTCCACCGTGTCCTCCGGGCGATCCACACAGTGGTGACACCCGGGCGTTTCCTCCCGCTTCTTCCTGAACAGGAAGCTCCCGAAACAACCGTGTCCAGTGAGGACCTGCGTCAGGCGGAAGGCGAGGACGCCGTGGCGCCTCTCTAGCCACTCCTCAAAGAGAGGACTTATAGCCACAATTGTGGCGTGCCCATGTACAATGGTTCTACCGACTCAATAATTCGACTTGGTATTCGACAAAGTTTACCAAAAACTAATTCGTAAGGCATGTATTTTGTTTCTGAATGGACTGTATTGTTGAAACTAAAACACCAATAGGGTAACCAATAGCTCCATGTATCTGTATGGTTTTCACATTGGGTCCTTAAAAATGCCCCCAAAACTTTGTGAGCATTTTCAAGTGCTCCTATCGATTGGTGATGATAGGCAGTTGAAGATAATTTTTTTGATATCAAGAAGTTTACAAACCTGTTCCATAGTTGCGGAGATAAACTCTGTTCCTCGATCTGTAGCTATTATTTCTGGAATTCCAAATAGTTAAATAAAATGTCTTACAAATGCATTAGGTATGGACACGGTTTCTTTATTTTTTAAGGGTATTGCCCGAACAAATTTAGTTAACTCGCATTGAATGGTTAGTATGTAACAGTTGCCATCGATGTCCCTATCTAAAGGACCCACTACATCTCAATAAATCTTTTGAAAAGCCGAGGACGCCGCGCGCCGTAGTAGTACCTAATTACCATCGGTTCTTTTATGTATCGTATATATTTTGACTTTTGACACTTCGTGCATTTTTTTATAAACGTTTGTACGTCCTTTTCTATACTCGGCAAGTAATATCTCTTCTTAATAGTATTTACCATTCTGCGCACACCAGCATGACCACTGGATGGCAGTAAATGAAAGTCATTCATAATTATATTTTTTTCTTTGTCATCACTTATTCTTTTTACTCCTCGTAATATACATATTCGCGGTCCGGACCAACTTTCTAACTTCGATATCTCATCACATACGTTTTTTAAGAAATCTATATTTTCTTAATTTTTAATGATACACACTTCTTCAATATGTAACTTGTTACATAACAAACTTAATTTCTGTACAAATTCAGAAATCAAGATTTATGTAAATAATCTTTCTTTTAGCTAAAAATACAAAACATTCACCGTCATCGGTTATCATATCATCGTCTCTCAGTCTATTTAATTCGGTACTTTCAATAAAACTCATTTCGACTGAGTCGCACGGTTTTCTTAATATATCCACAACCCTTGGTTGGCCAGACCAATTGTCTGGAGATTTATTAAGATCCGCCTTCTCTTTGTCATCTTTATTTTTGCTTAACAAGAGTTAAGCTTACAAAAGCGAAAGATTGATGAAGACATCAATCTTTCGCTTTTGTGCCCTAGTCATAACAGCTACTATTTGTGCTTGCATATTCTTAAGTTCGTCTGATGTTATATATATTCTAGACAAAGCATCTGCAACTACATTTTCTTTTCCTCGTACATAAATAATTTTAAATTTATATTCTTCTAATATCAAGCGGAATTTAAGAAGCCTACTTGAAGGATCTCTCATGCCAAAAAGATAAATCAAAGGTTTGTGATCAGTCATTATTGTGAATTCTATTCCATATAAATATGGTCTAAAATATTTCACTGACCAAACTATTACTAAAAGCTCTTTCTGTATTGTTGGGTAATTCTTTTCCGCTTTATTCAATGGTCTACTTGCATACGCTATTGGTCTGAGATCTTTATTGCACAGCACGGCACCAACTGCAGTGTCTGAAGCATCTGTTTGTAATATGAATTCATTATTTTCTGTAAAATCCGGATATTGTAAAATAGGTGATGAAATTAATGCATTTTTTAGATACTCAAAGGCATGTTTACAATCATCAGTCCAAATGAAGGGTTCACTTTTTCTACATAATTTATTTAATGGCATTGCTATGTGTGAAAAATGTCTTATAAATTTACGGTAATAGTTACAAAAAGCTACGAAACGCTTAACTTCATCTGCCGTTTTTGGGTATAGGGTAATTTTTCAATACGGTTGTTTTTTCAGGATCAGGTAAAACACCTTTCTCTGATACAACGTGACCTAGATAAAGAATTTCTTTCTTTAGAAATTTCGCATTTTTGGGGATTTAATTTTAAATTTACTTTTCATAATCTTTCCATTATATCTATATAAATAAAAAGAGAAGTCCTGACTGACTGACTGACTGATTGACTGACTCATCAACGCCCAGCCCAAACCCTTGGATCTAGAAAGCTGAAATTTTGTACAGAGGTTTTCTTTATAATGTATACAAGGAATAAGAAAATATAGAATAACGTGTATCAGGGTTTTTCAAAAATCTACCCCTTACGGGGTGAAAAGGGGTAGTCAAAAAGGAAACCATGACTGACTGGTAACACATAGCTCAAACCACTGAACGGATTGGGTTGAAATTTAGCACATAGACACTTATTATGACGTAGGCATCCGACAAGAAGGGGTTTTTGAAAATTCGACCTTTAAGGGGGTGAAAGGGGGGGATAATGTTTGTATGAATAATCTTATTCCTTGAGTTAATAAACCTGAAACTTGGCACGAATACTTACCGAAGTAAATTATAAAGTTGTTATTTGTGTTTTTTTATACTACCCCGTAATACCCCTAATACGTAAAGCGGGATTGGGGGATGTCAAAGTATGTATAAAAGAATTTTAACGCGCGGTCCGATTAACTCGAAACTCAGTAGTTATGAATTATTATACTTAAAACCAAAAATAAAGAATAAAATGTATCAGCTTTTTTTTTTAATCATTCCCTAACGGGATGAAAAGGTTTGTCAATTTTACAAAGGAGGATTTTACTGCGTGGCTTGATTAACTTGAACATTGGTATTAATACTTAGCAACAGAAAAAATTACCCCTGACGGGGTGAAAAAGGGTAGTCAATTTGACAAGAGAGGATTTTACTGCGTGGCTTGATTAACTCCAAATTATGACGACATCTGCTAAGAAGGGGTTTTTGGGAAATTGACCTTTAAAGGGGTGAAAACGGGGCATTTCGTTTGTATGAACGATCTTATTCCTTGAGTTAATAAATCTGAAACTTGGCACGAATACTAACCTAAGTAAATTATAAAGTTAGTAATTTTTTGTTTTTTTAAAGGGGGATTGGGGGATGTTAAAGTTTGTATGGAAGAATTTTAACACGCGGTCTGATTTACGCGAAACCTGGTATTTTATATATACCTAACGCTCAGAGATTATAAAGCCTTACATGTTTTTGGGTTTATTCAAATGTAACGGGGCAAAAGGGGGTTTTTAAGTTTTAGGGAAAGATTTTGCTATGCGTCTTGATAAACTCCAAAGTAATTGAATAACCCATGATTGAATATTTTTCAAAAATAAACTCCTTTTGGCGTGAAAAGAGGGACACAGTTTATACCAAAATTATGTTTCCTTTGATCAATAAACTTGAAAATTGACCCGTATATTTTCTTAATAAATAAAACGACCATAAACATACATTTTCGAAAACAACCTTTAGGTGTTGAATTTTGTGGGGGAAAATAATTGTATGGAAAGATATATCGCGTGGTTCAATTAACTTGAAAGTCGGTATTTATATTTAAGATCGGAAATAAAGGAAAAGGTGTATCAGGGTTGTCAAAAAATCTACCCCTAATGGGGTGGAAAGGGGTAGTCAATTTTAAAGGGGATGATTTTATGTTTCGGCTTGGCGCAAAAATGGCTGAACTGATTTAGATGAAATTTGGTAACATAGTTTATAATCTGCATTAACACATAGCGTACTTTTAATTCCGGTAGTACGTTCTCGTGACATTTTGTTCCGACATCCACGCGGGCGAAGCCGCGGGCAAAAGCTAGTATTTATTAAGTTTTGATTATGATTTGCAAATTTCTGCCAAATAGAATTAGATCATCCTGATACACTAAGCATTTTTCGTAAGTCAAACCCGACATTGCTACTGACATCATTCGGCTAAATGCGCTCGGACTTATCTTTAGACCCATTGGTAAACGTTTCATTTGATAATGACCTGTATTGGTAGTAAAAGCAGTTAATTTACGACTGTTAGGTTCCAAGGTCACTTGATAATAGCCTTGGTGAAGGTCAAGGTGAGTGAAATATACAGCTCCAGAAAGTGAATCTAAAATTTCACTGATGTTTGGTAACGGGGACTTGTCATCACAAACCGTCTCATTTCATTTTCTGTAGTCTATTACTAATCGCCATTTCTTTTCAGATCCTTCTTTACTCTTTTTTGGTACTAATACAATCGGACTTGACCATTCACTGTTTGTTTCTTCTATTATATTCTATATATATATCATTTTCTATCATTTTATTAATCTGTTTAGCTATCTCTGGTTTCAACGCTTGCGGTAATCTATAAGGCTTAACATATACCGGAGTAGAATTTTGTTTTACGATAATGGATTGCTCATAAATTTTTGTGGTAGTTAATTTATCTCCGTCTATGTAAAAAATATCTGAATATTTTGCGCAAATCGCTTCAATAGATTTTCTCTCTTCTTTATTTAAATAATCTAATTTGAGTTGAGATAACAGTGTTTCAATCCTAGAAACGTTGATTGTATTATTACTAAACTGACAAATATTGTAATCACTCAAGGTGTTATTAACGCGGGAGTCAGGTGATGTAGGCGGGGGTGACGATGTTCCCTTGACGAGGGAATTTAATGGAAACCACTTTTAGCACTTTTATAACTTTATATTTGCTATTTACACACACAATAGTTTATACACGAATTTAAATCACATACGTAAGCTTCTAGATAATTGTACTTGCAAAAGAAAAATATATATGTTATGGATAGTGGACCGGAGGCACTCCTAGTGCACGACTATGAGGATAACTCTAAACTAAACTGCTCGTTTTTAGGGCAGGACATTAATGGTGGTAGTGAAAGTTTGCGTCAACAGCATGATACGGCAATTACATTGTAGTAGTGAACCAATATGTAAGACAACGAGTGCGAGTGAGATACCGTGTAGTCTAGCGCAGCGACATCACTCAACTCAACCAAGCACTGTCATTACTACGCTAGACAAATGCAAACAAACGGAGGCTACGGGGCGTTTATTATCATATGCTGAAATGGCTAATAATGGCTCTGAATGGAAGTTACCAGATGGGGGTGATCAATGGATTTTGGTTCAGAAGTCACGATTAAGAAATAGGCAACTACAAAGAAAGAAAATGCAGTCGTCGAGTCACACGACAACGTGAAATTTAAAGCGGCAGATACTAAAGTACCGTTGTTTATTTCTAACGTCCATACTGATGTATGTGAAGAGGACATTATTGACTACGTTCGCAATAAAACGGGAGAAACTATTTTGTTAGTGAAGCTAAAATATAAAAAACAAAAGAGCTATAATGCTTACAAAGCCTGTTGTGAAGCATAAATTGGATATATTTCTAGAGGAGAACCTGTGGCCATCAGGCATTTCCTTTAGGCGCTTTGTCAACTTTAGGGAACGGAGGAATATGGTAAAAACAGATTCAGAAAGTGTGGCTAATATAAATGAAGATTTAAATGGACAAAGAAGAAATTAGATGTTCCAGTAAACTTATTAGTTTATAATTGTAAGTATGTCAAGAGATCCTGGGACGGTATTAGAGCCTTGTGCCAGACTGCAGATGTGGCGGCACTACAGGAGACGTGGCTCTTGCCACACGAGTTACCATTGCTGAGTACTATCTACGAGGAGTTCAGTGCGACGGGAACCTCTGCCGTGGACACGTCAGCGGGCTTGCTCGTGGGTCGCCCGTACGGTGGTGTCGCGATATTATGGCGAAAAAGTGTGTTCCGCTCAGTGTCTGTGATTAATTGTGATAACGTTCGCGTGACAGGTATAAAGATAATCGTGAGTAATAGAGACATAGTCATTCTTAGTGTTTATATGCCAACAAACAGTAGTGGTAATTTACCGATATTTACAGACTGCCTTAGTACGATACAGCCTGTGATTGAAATGGAACAAAGATGTGGAACTGAGGCATTTTATGTGTTAGGAGACTTTAATGCGCATCCGAACGAATTGTTCTTTAATGAATAGTTATTTTTGTAATGATAACACATGGTGTTGTGTGGATGTACATATGTTGGGGATGCAGTCTGGTACCTATACGTTTCGTAGTGAAGCTCATGGGTGCGCGAGGTGGTTGGATCATTGCATTACAACAATCTGCAGTTTTCACCATTAATAAAGTATGGGTTCAAGATGATGTGTACTGGTCTGACCACTTCCCACTTATAATAGAATGTTATTTGTATAAACTTAATATTAAATATAAATATAATTTAAATAAAGACGATCTCAGGCGGCAGGTAATCTGTGGAGAAAGACAGCTTAATGAAATTCATAAATATCACGAATTATGTAATTCTAAACTTCGAGAAATAGACTTCCCATTAGCATTAGGACAATATTGTGATTCCGTATGCCGTAATTCAGATCATTACCTAATTATTAATGAGTTGTATAATGAAATTGTTTCTGTATTGTCGGAGGCTGCAATGAAAACATATCGTTGTAAAAAGATTAGAACCAAGTCTTTTCATATAACTGGGTGGAATGACTGCGTCGCCGACGCGCATCGAGACGCGCGCACAAAATTTAAAATGTGGGTACTAGCCGGTAAGCCCACAAGTGGTATAGTGTATGACGAAATGACAGACACTCGAAAAGGATTTAAGTCCAAGTTAAAATCATGCCAAGACCGACAAGAACAATTAAAAATGGATATCCTTGCCTCTAACCATTCGGTAAAAAAAAATTAAAGATTTTTGGAAAAATGTTAACCGATCTAATGTGAAAACAAGCCTCCCGGTGAGCGTCGACGGCGTGAGCGAGCACAAAACTATTGCTGACATGTTTAGGGCACAGTTCACAATCCCGTCGTCCCTGGGTCCGTCATCAGCGAGTTATGTTCACGATGCAAGTGTCGTCATGACTGAGCGTAAGACGTTATTTTCTGCTAGTGGTGTCAGAAACATAATAAACCATATGCAACGTGGAAAATCGCCCGGTCATGACGGCCTCAGCATAGAACATTTTAAATATGCTGGTGTTCATTTGCCGCGTGTATTGTCAATGTTTTTAAATTTTTGTATGTCCCATTCATACCTACCGGAGCCGTTCATGCGTACTATTGTGGTACCTATTTTAAAAAATAGGACGGGGGACTCATCTGACAGGGCTAACTACCGGCCCATTTCACTGGCCAACACTGCGGCCAAGGTACTTGACACATGCTTAATGCGAACCTCGCGAAAATAGTCGATCTGCATGATGCCCAGTTTGGATTCAGAGCAGGGTTGTCTACTGAGAGTGCCATTTTAAGTCCAAAGCATGCTGTCGGGTACTACACAGTCAGAAGGACGCCGGTATACGCGTGCTTCCTAGACTTGTCAAAGGCGTTCGATCGTGTCGCATACGACGTTCTGTGGGACAAGTTGGGCAGCGCGGGTGTGCCGCGGGAGTATATCACTCTCCTAAGGTATTGGTATGCAAACTAGAAAAATCATGTGAAGTGGGCGGGGGCGCTGTCGGATGAGTACAAATTGGAACGTGGCGTTAGGCAAGGTGGTTTAAGCTCACCTCTATTATTTAATATTTATGTTGACCAGCTTGTCGAGCGGCTCAGTAGCACACATGTCGGCTGCCACATTGGTGTCACTTGTTTTAACAATATTAGTTATGCAGACGATATGGTGCTGCTGAACCCCTCCATAAGCGGGCTAAGGAAACTTGTATCTATTTGTGAGAAGCATGCGGAGGCACATGGGTTACAATATAACTCTAATAAGAGTGAAATTTTAGTATTTAAATCAGGCAAACAACAGCCTACCCATGTGCCTCCTGTATTTCTCAATGGAATAGCCCTAAAGCAGGTTCAAGCGTTCAAGTATCTGGGTCACATTGTGACAGGTGACCTCAGGGACGATGATGATATTGAGCGGGAGCGCAGGGCTCTGGCGGTGAGAGCTAATATGCTCACACACAGGTTCGCACGATGCACGAGAGAAGTAAAGGTTATGCTATTCAAAGCTTATTGCCAGTCCTTCTACTCAAGCAGCCTATGGGTGAGATATACGCAGCGAGCCTACAGAGCCCTGCGCACTCAGTACAATAGGATGTTGTTGGGTCTGTCGTGGCGGTGCAGCGCGTCTGGAATGTTTGCTGAAGCGCGCACTGATGGTTTCCAGGCCATCATGCGCAAAAAAGCAGCTTCCGTGCTGACCCGTATACGGTCTGTCTCAAGACTGTATCCTCAACCAAGATATAATATCTGATATAGTACAATATCTATCTCAAGTGGTACAGCCTGAGATTGGTAGTTGTCCATCTTTCAGTAGTCTCGACTGTTATCATTCAGTTATGTTCTCAGATAGTTTATGAAGAGGTTTAGGTAAATTAATTAGTACCTAACAACCTGTGTTATTCTACTCAAAATTATTGTATGCCAGGGTCAACCTACAAACGAATAATGGCATCAGTAACAGGAAAGGTATATAATACCAATACCAACATTACTGTATTTGTAGGAAATAGTTCTAAGGTCAAAAAAGAAGAAATCACTGACTGGGTAACTGAGTTGTTAAAGTTAAATTGTAGTAAAATAATATTGTGTGATTTCCCATATTTTGAAAAATTGACAAATAGGCAAAACAATTATATCCATATGCTTAATAAGCATATGCACTTCTTAATTAGTCATTATAGTGACAAGTTTGTGTATTTTGACACCAACTGTTTTGTGGAAAAATTAAAATCGACTAGGGATACTGTGCATCTGCCTGTTACTTTTAGACACCTAATAGCCAGGCTATTAGCTTTTTGTATAAACTCAGACATAAGTAGTATGTCGAAGTCTTGTGTTATTAACACCACAATGGTTAGTAATATTACTAATGATAAGGTGGTAAGCCTGAATAAATGTAGCTCAAATGCTATAAATATTTATACTAATTGTACGAAGGAGGTTCCATTTCCTTACTCACTATGAGCTCACTGTCTGGTGATGACACTGAAGTATTGGGCTTAACTCCGGATAGTCATTTAAACTAGTTTGTAAGACAACAGAAGGTACCAGTAAGAATATTCTTATACCTAACAGCAACAAGGTGTCTTCTTGCTCTAAAATGAGTAAAATAAGTAATTATCAAATAGGAGATCAGCAGAATGCCTTGAAATTATTTCATCAAAATATTCAAGGTATTTCTTCCAAATTATTAGAAATCGAAATGTTTTTAGAAAAAACTAAGTTTGACATTGTTTGTTTGTTTACCGAACATTGGTTAAAAGATTACCAAATGCTAATTAATTATGAGAACTATATCGTGGGCAGTTGTTTCAACCGTAAATTGATGCTGCGTGGAGGTTCTCTAATCTTGATAAAAAATTGTTTAAAATCTAAGCAACGTAATGACATAGTTGATTTATCGGTTGAACATTGCATCGAACTGTCCTGTGTTGAGCTGGATAAGCATGTTGTAGTGTGCGTGTACAGACCCCCTAATTATCAGAACTTTTCTTTATTTGAGTCAATAATGGAAGATGTCCTAGTGAAACTTGCATCCAGTAACAAAGCCGCAGTTGTTTGTAGTGATTTTAATACCAATATTCTGGAAAATAATTTAAATAGCACTAGATTATTAAGCGTTTTTAAATCGTTTAATTTATCCAATGTTTTCACGGAACCAACTAGAGTAACTCCAACTTCTGCTACTTGCATCGATAATGTCTTCTGCGATTGTGATTATATAAATAAAGCCATCGTAAATTATTTGCCGTCTGATCATTGTGGACAAACGGTAACTTTTAAGTTTAAAACACCTTTGCAAAAAGTGCAAATACAATTTAGACCGATAACCACTGGAAAATTAAATAGATTTAATAGTATCCTAAATAGTAAGTTAAATGTTCTGGGCCATAGTATAGACGATGCAAATAAATTGTATGAGGATTTCTTTTCAGTAGTGCACACTGAATTCAATATAACTTTTGAAAAGAAAACAAAAAATATTTGCCCTAATTTTATATTTAGTGACTGGGCGACTAGAGGTATTAGGATAAGTAGGAAAGACTGTTCGAGCTGTATGGCCTCAAGCCTTACATTAACACTGAAACATTCAGTTAGTATGTTGCTACTTATTCCAATTTTTTTAGGAATACCTGCAAGATAGCTAAAGCCCTGTAAATTAGCAACAAGATCAAATCAGCAGAAAATAAAATAAAAACAGTTTGGACAGTTATAAATAATGAAACAAATAGGAAAAAAATACGAAACACTGATTACACATTGGAGACTTCACGTGGTGCCATAAGCTCTAACTTAGAAGTAGCTCAAGAATTTGTACATTTCTTCACTAATATACCATCTAAAACGACGGAAGCCTTAAATTCCTCACCCGATGTCTCAATTGATTTATTAAGAGCAAGCGTTCCAAGCTCCCTGGTTGAATTTGAATTTAAACATATAAACTCTGTGATAGTTATTAAAGCTTTTCGGCAAATAAAAATCAAATTGACCGAAGATCTATGGGGATTGTCAATCAAAGTTTGCACATCCATAATCGAGACTGTAGCACCATACTTAGCTTTAATATTTAATTTGTGTGTGGATCAAGGAGTCTTCCCAGATTTAATGAAATACAGTAAAGTTATACCACTGTTTAAATCTGGGGACAGTAAAGACACCAACAATTACAGACCAGTATCCGTGTTGCCGGTATTCAGCAAGGTGTTCGAAAAGGTAATGCTGAATCAGATGCTTAATCATTTTAACACCAACCAAATGTTACACGATCAGTAATATGGCTTCACCATAGGACGTTGTACGACTGACGCCGGTGTCACATTATTAAAACACATAATTACAGCGTGGGAGGAGGCCCAAGATGCCATAGGAATTTTTGTGACCTCTCCAAGGCATTTGACTGCGTAAATCACGAAACCTTACTCTTGAAACTTGAGCATTACGGACTAGGTAAGCTTGCGCTAAGTTTAGTAAAATCTTATTTAAATGATAGACAACAGCAAGTTCAAATAAATGGTGTCAATTCACTCGGTTTAAAAGTAAAAATGGGTGTTCCACAAGGCTCAATATTAGGCCCTTTCCTCTTTTTAGTATATATTAATGATCTACCCCATTTATTAAAAAACCAACCACAAATGGTGTTATTTGCTGACGACACTTCTTTAATTTTTAAGATAAATAGACGAGCATCAAATCTTGACGACGTAAATAACGCCCTACTGCCGGTCCAAAATTGGTTCACTGCTAATAATTTAGTATTAAATGGGAAAAAAACTAAATGCATAAGATTTGCTTTACCGAATGTAAAAAGTTGTGATTGTTACATAGTATTGAATAGGGAGAAACTTGAATTAGTCGATAAAACTGTTTTTCTTGGGATAACGCTAGACTCAAGGCTGCAATGGGGTCCTCATTTAACATCTCTTGCAGGACGGCTAAGTTCAGCAGCATATGCTGTGAGAAAAATCCGTCAGTTCACTAATGTAGATACCGCGAGGCTAGTATATTTCAGCTACTTTCATAGTATCATGTCTTACGGTATTTTATTATGGGGACGGGCTGCAGATATCGAGTCTATTTTTATTCTGCAGAAAAGAGCCATCAGAGCAATATATAGTCTCCGCAGGCGCGATTCTCTAAGGGAACTGTTTAAAGATATTAACATCATGACGGTACCTTGTCAATATATCTATGAACACATCATGTACGTAAGAAAAAATCTAAATCTTTTCAGTAAAAGAGGTGAAAGACACAATTATAGGACTAGAAATAGGGACCATTAGTTCAACCAGGTTTCAGACTGGCTAAAGTAGACTCATCCTTCATGGGGTACTGTTTAAAATGTTACAATAAAATACCTCCCCACATCGTCCAACTAAATGAAACGAAATTTAAATCTTGTATAAAACGCACACTATGTAGCCAACCATATATATAAGTTGGGGGATTACATCGCTGACAAAAATGCTTGGCTTAATGCTGGTCCTTGTGAAGCAGGACCAGCATTAAGCCAAGCATTTTTGTCGCATACACTAATTGATTAGCATTCAAAAATATTGTTGGAGCTGCTGAAGATTGTAAATACTATCTTTATATTGTATAGATTCTATCTCTTAGTATTGTATAATTTCATAGCACATGTGTGAGCTCTATGTACCTGCCATTTACTAAGTACGCCTTCCATTGCCTTGAATGTGCCCTGGCGGCTGATTGTGTCATGCTCACTCAAATATCTCGCTGATGGTGGCGTGTGCGTTGGATCATTAAGTTCCCTTCAAAATGGTTGAGCTAAATGGTGCTGATCCATGCGTCATGTTCGTGAACGGGCGCCGTCAGTGGGGACTGGTCATTTCTTGGCTGCCACGGCTTATTTTAACTTATTTTAATTGTTTTTTTTGTTAATGGTTTTATATTTTTATTTAGGACGCTTTTAACGTGCACGTCTTTCTACATTGTCCTCACATGTATAATTTCAACATAAATGATGTAACCAATACTTTGTCACAATATTTTGATTAAAAAGAGTGTCCGTGGAGTTTCTTGCCCGTTCTTCTCCATAGGAACCTACTACGCTTTGGAATGGGCAACTAGCTTCATCTCTTTGACTGACCGACCCCTTGACAATTCAAAAGTGCCTGTAATTGGTTTATTTGAAATAAATGCTTTGAGTTTGAGTTTGACGGGGTAGCAACAACGGCATTCTGAACGCAATTGTTGTAAGTTTTGACTGTCCCTTTCAGAAGCAGTGGGTCATGTCTTGTGTAGGTGTGGCAAGTCATAGCAAATAAAAATGTTCATTCATTCATTCACTAGATTAAGGTTTATATGGGTATATGCCACCCGAAATAAAGTTTTTATTTATTATTTAATTATTTATATAGTTTTGGTCATTAGCTCAAGTAGCGGGTGTGTCCTGAAGGTTTTTAAATTTCCTTCCATACAACGCTTCAAGACACCAATGCGTAGTGTGGTTTGGCCTTGAGTCAGGTCGCCACCTCAGAATTATGTTGCAACATTGCTTAATCTTACGCAATTGACAATATTATGGCGTAAGATTGATAGTACATCATTTAATTTGAGATTACCTCGCATTGTTTACGGTCATCCAGATGATGACGTTATTAAAATACATGCTAATTAGGTTGCTGATGGCTTATGTGTATCAGATGTTTACTCAAATTTACTCTACATGCCAGGGTTACAAAGTTATTATCATGTAAAGTGATAGCAGCTGTACTGTACAAAATATAAGGGTTTCAACAACTGATTACTTATCAACGGGCCTTTATCTACTTCATTGGGTATTAAAATGCTTGTTAGTATTTTGTTATCATGACAAACTGCGATGTTTACATAACATAATCATAACAGCATATCTGATTATTTCCTATTAAACATAATACAGATAAATAAAACAAGGTTACAACTCACGTTGATATATTCCCAAAATCATAGTGCTTCGCCTACATTCCACCCCCTGTAACAGGGTTCAACCGTCTTACATTCTTGGTCTGTGGGAAGCACGATGATCTTAGCTACAGGCCGACGCAGGACCCCGTTTGTAGTTTTAATGTCTACTGCACGGATGATTCCGTCACTCCCGTGGTACACTGCTTTTAGTATTCCTTTAGTCCACGCACTTCGCTGTTTATTATTGTCGGCTATTACCTCCACGTCACCGACACGCACATTTGGCACATTGTCTGCCCACTTTTCGCGACGTTGCAGCGTTGGGAAATATTCCCGCAGCCAGCGCCGCCAGAACATGTCGGCGAGCGCGTTTACACGTCGCCATTGCCTGCGTGAATCGACGTCGTCGACGTCGCCTGGTGCAATTGGAGTACTCCCGGACGCCGTGCCCAGGAGTAATATGGTTCGCAGTCAGGACCACGGGCTGGTTGTGGTCGTCGTATATGTAGCTCAGCTGTCGACTGCTCACAATCAGCTTGGCCTCTGTGAGGAGGGTGTAAAGGACCTCCTCGCAAGGCGGTCGCTCCTTGAGCGTACTTTGGAGCACGTTGAGGCGGGTGACTACACGCACCTTAGCTCGTTGCATGCGCACCACAGCGCGTTGTATACGCGCCACAGTTCGTCGCATGCGCACCACAGCGCGTTGTATGCGCGCCATAGCGCGTTGTAAGCGCACCATAGCGCATTGTATGCGCACCATAGCGCATTGTATGCGCGCCGCAGCTCGTCGCATGCGCACCACAGCGCGTTGTATGCGCGCCATAGCGCGTTGTATGCGCGCCATAGCTCGCTGAATGCGCGCCTTAGCGCGTTGTATGCACGCCACAGCGCGTTGTATGCCGCACCATAGCGTTTTGTATGCGCGCCCACAATGAATAGCGCTTGTAGTTCAGGGGTGGCGCCACAGGCTCTGTCGTTCCGCAGACTGGCTGGCTGCACTCGGGGTCTGCGTTCATCGCCTTGGACTCGCGGACAGCGGGACAGCTGGACAGCTGGGTCGTCCTCCCAGGGTACCCAGCGCCAGTTGCCTTTAGGCGGTGCTACTCGCGCTTTCCCTAGCTTCATGACAATCTCCCTCTGTCTTACGGAGTTATTGCCTACTGGTTGTATGAGCGCGGGGTAGCCTAACTTGTAATGGTTAGGTGACCTTATCGACCCTAGGGTCCCCTCCACTGTGCCTATTCCCTTTTTAAGGGCCGCTATGTTAGGCGCGCTAATTGCCGTGGTAGGTGATGAGGCTGCACCTAATTTTATGGAACTCATCTCACATTTATCTGGTTCCCTGTGGGGCTCCGCGCCTCGCCACAAAAATAATTGAGCACCTTGATCCTTTGCCTTAATTCGTACTTTTAGGGACATGACAGCGATGCTGCCTGAAAAGGCTATAGGACCTATTCTAGCTTTTGTTAAAATACCTAGTAAAGCATTTAATAAGTCAGGTCTGGTCGGTAGGTTGTCATTGAGGCACGTTCTACGAGTATTGGTACCTACCGTACAACCTATGCCGGGCCTGATTGTAGTTGTTAGGTAATTGTGCGTTATTATGTTTCCACAATAGACCTACTTCCCATTGCGACTTACCTGTGGTGCGATGGCTACTGCTGTCCAACACTTCTGTCGCCTTTTCAACATCCCTATGTTTGCGCTTATTTTCAGAAATGCCTATTGCTTCTAGCTCAAACTGTGACTTGACTAAGTTATGTAAGTCAGGGAGGGAGACTGTCTTGCAATTGACTACTGCATTAGTATTAGAGTTATTGAATGGTCCATGTATGACCCAACCTAACCTAGTAAGAGAGGCAACTGGCTTACCGGATCGTCCCTGGCGGATGCCCTGGCTGACGAGTAGCTCCCAGTTGTCCTGCCCGAGGAGCAGCAGCGCCTTGGCGCCCCTCATCTCCACGCAACCCAAGTCGCTGAGATGGGCATTGTCGCCTATCACTGAGGCGGACACTGTCTGCGTTGGTAGGTTTATGTCTACCATTGTGTGACACTTTATGTTGTGACACTGACCATTGGGCCCTTTTACGCGCACTCGTACCATTCGCGAGGTTAGGTCCGTCACTCCGTGGCCGCCTGCGGTGTTCAGCGAAAGAGGTACACACGGACCCTCTAGTTCGGTAGCGAGCGAACTGTCTATCAACGATACCGTCGCACCATCGTCTAATAATGCGTAACATTGTTTATTGTCACGGACTAATACCGGCACTATTAATAACGCGGTTGCTCGCCACTCTCCTATGTTCGTTATGCTTTCCGTTTTCTCGGCTTTCGGCTGTTTATCCTCCTTCGGCTGCTTGTCCGTGTGCAACAACAGATGATGCCCGTAGCCGCACTTTTCACATCTATTTGCGCGGCAAAACCTCTTAGGGTGTTTTCTCACAAGGCACTTGAAACACGTATTCTTTTCTTTAATTGTGTCCCAACGCTGTTGCACAGTCAGCTTTTTAAACTGTTTACACTCTTCTATGGTGTGTTTCTTCTGGCATATTATGCACTTTTTCGGTGCAAGGGATTCGTCACTTTGCGTGTTCACCTTTTGAACCCACGGTGGCCTGCTGGCAGCGGGGCGTGCGGTGTTCACTGGTCGGGTTTGACCGGTGCCGTGCTTGTTGCTTCGCAGGTTGTTTCGGTGGACCTGACTCGAACATGCTTGCTTGCGCGTAGTATGATGCCGAGCGTGTCAGGTGTCAGGAATTGCGAGAACATTTCTAAGTTCGGTGACACTCTTAAATCCACCCCCTGCGCGTTATCTAGGCCCATCGCAAAGTCACCGTACTGCGAACGTTGTACCGGTGTTAACTTGCTCAGCAGGTCACTCACTAACTGTGGGTTATTTATGTAGCCCTCTGCGTGTATGTTTTTCAGTAACGATACACAATTTCTTACTGTAGAAGAGAATTTACCTAGCTCCCGGCAACTCTCCGTCACTCTAGGTAAATCTCGTACTTTCTTCAGTACGCACTGTAGCACTAAGGTCGGGTGACCAAACTCGTCCTCTAACGCACGCATTATATCAGTGGGATCCGTCGACGTCCTTAATAAATCCTCCACTGATATCTTCGCCTCGCCTTGTAATGAGGTTTTTAACCGTGCTAAGTTTTCATGTGCTTTAAATTCGTATTGCCGGGTTGTATCCCAATACATATTTCTGTATGATATCCAGTCGGATGGGTCCCCATTAAAATATGTCAAAGTCAAACCATTTATTTCAAATAGGCACATAAGGTGCAGCGCAGACGACAGACTTTTTGTGCGAAGGAGTCTGATGCACACACCAATGTGAAAACATTTTATTAGCTCACAAGCTTTCATTAATCACTCCTTCGCACAAAAAGTCTGTCGTCTGCGCTGTCAAAGTCAAATTATTTATTTCAAATAGGCACATAAGAGACACTTTTGAACGTCAAGATTTACAAAAAAATAGAATTGATTCTAGTTGCCCCTTCCAAAAGGTAGTTTCGTATGGAGAAGAATGGGCAAGAAACTCCACCGGTACTCTTTTAAAAATGTTTTACAATATTTTGTTTGATTACATTAATTATATGTGAAGACGATGCACCTAGAATAAAATTACTATACCATAATAGGTAAAACGAATTGAAAACTAAGCAATGAAAAATAAATAAATTATTAGATAGATACATGCCCTCTTATTACAAAACAAGGTTTATCTTCAGACCCAGGTTTTACCCATGGAGCCATTATTGAATTTCGAACTTTATTCCATCTATGATAAAAACTAACAACTTAGTACCGAACTAAGTTTTCAGTTTTGTATAAAGAACGGTATTTCAATCTCTGTTACAGTTCCCGGCACGTAAGTTGGCAAGAGTAGTTAGATGCGCAGAAGTCATTTTTTAGGTCTCTTTGGTGGTCAAGCGGGACGCGGGGAATAAGGGAGCACCGTTCCGAGCACGCGATTGGTGCGTCAGTCGACACTCGCCTCCTGCACCACGACCCACGTTCCGTTCGCTCCCGATTACACTTGCATGCACTCAAATTATACCCTTTGTTTTTGTTACGAATTGTTGTTACTATTTTAAATTAAGTTTATTTTACGGGTGTATTTTTGCGGCAGCTACTAATGAAGCTAGTTGACCTTTAGTTCTCGTTAAACTTTGTTTTTTGAAAGGCCACAATAACTAAAAATATGTTATTATATATTTTATTTATAAAACCTAATAACTTAACGAATTCTTCTCCTTTCTTTAACTTTCTTCTAAACAGACATGTTTAAAATAAATGATGGCAATAACGATAGAATAATGACAAACAATAAAAGTGACCATTTTTTTGTTGCCTATGTGTACTATGCGCGAATTTACCCCCACTACCCCAAAACCTTGCCAAGTTACGTGCCCGGCGATTGTACGTTCCTATTACAAAAACTGGCTGCATGATTTAAGCCATGTCAAAATATAAATCTTGTTTTGTAATAAGGCGGATGGTGTTCACATATTTACAAACATCGTAAAAGTATGTCTTTCTAAAAAAAATAAAAAAAAAATAAGTCAGTGTGTGAGTATAGGTTATCACAGAATGTAAAATCAATATCATAAAAATAACATATGGCAATTCGTAAGCCTGTCTTGGTACCGGCCGCGGTCGTGCCATGCTTGAGATTGCCTCTGCCAGTCTGTCGATTTTACTGTCTCTGTGTCCCGACGATTCTCGCCGTCTCTCTCTTTCACCCGCTCCGTAATGCGTCTGCCGCCGTGTATCCGACTCGAGTGTTGATGCTCGAGGTACACTTGCGACCGGAGTGGTAAAGACGGGATAATACTCACGTAGACGGAATTTTACTCCTTCTGTCGACACTGGCGCGTATGATGGCGTAGTTGGTACCGTTATGTTACGTAACGGTACTGGCTCAGATGCCCTTGTTATACGCGACACATTTTCATTAGGCACTGACGACGCACGGTATGTACTCGGCACGCGATTCACTCTACTTACGGTTTCAGATGGTTCACGGGGCGCAGCCATTTCAGCAGGCGCGCCTGACACAGCCGGTGTGCGCAATACTTCATTCAATTGCGGCACCTGGGGCGTTGTATTCACCCACTCTTCCACGCGCTGCGTCGTACTCACATCTGAGTGAGAGTCATCGCTGTCAGCAGCCGCCTCTATTTCGAAGATGTCAGCTTCTAGTCTCTTTTTAACGAGATTTTCCTTCATCTGCACCAACTCGCGCTCAGCTTCGTACTCGACTCTTTTCCTTAAGTAGTTGACTCGGCTATGTTTAGATGAGCCTTTGCTTCGCGGCGATCTATGTCGGTCTTTAGTGGTTGTCTGTCCTCCCTGTGGTCCCTCTGGCGTACTCCGACTGTAGTCGACTACTCGACCACCCGTCAGTGGGATATTGAGGGCAGACGTAGATGCCATCGTTGGTGCAACAGACGGTGACTCTGGTGCCCTTTCGGTGGTCACACCTGAGTCAGATACCATCTCTTGTTGTCTACGAACACTCATTTCCTCCGTTAGCTTACGCAGTTTACTGCGTGTGGTTATTTCACTCCTTAGACTCATTATTACGGTGGTTTAATTAATTTATTATTTATTATTATTTGTTATAAATTCCCTCTGATTGAACCTGATCCGGCTCGACAGGACCAAAATGTCTCGACAGGACCAAGCTGGCCATGGTTGTGGACCAAATCTTCCAATCCACTGGTCTCTAAAAGATTCGGTGAGGCAGCTTCGGACAGGAAGGGTCCCGTGTGGGGGAGCGCCGTCGTGTTGGTACCACGTCTGCCGGAACTGGGGGACTGGAATCTCCTCGATTATTTCCTCGAGAGTTGTTCGAAGGAAATCGTGATATCGTGGCCCATTTAATCGTTCAGGGAGAAAAATGGGTCCAATCACGCGGTCTTTGTAAATCCCGGCCCACACATTTACCGACCATCGAGTTTGGTGCCCCGTCTGTTGCAATGCGAACGGATTGGTGTGAGCCCAGATATGGGAATTCAGGTAAGTATATATTGTGGGAGACTGGTGCCTACACTAGGCTCGCGGTCTGTGTTTCAGGACACCAGGATCCACCACTCTCTCTGTTCTTTACATTTTCATTTTATAAATTATGTATTAAGCGCGCTGACAGAATGTACTAAGGAATCATACGACATGTTATAGTTTTTTTTATAATATGATTAATTAATATCTAAGTTAAGTATACGAGACGAATGTTAGTAGATGTGTAGTGTGGGTGATTGTGTGGGTGTGTGGACCGGGCCAATTACGCCTGTTCCACATTCCGTTTCGAGAAAATGTGGACTCATCCGTCCAAATCACATTCGCAGCAAATGTAGGCATTCTGACGTGCTTTCGTTGCAGCCACCGACAGTACGACACACGACGAACTCTGTCTGCGGGCAATAACGCCTGCACCTTGTGAAATCGGTACGCTCGCTGTCGATCTCTGCGTAAAACTCGATGGACAGTCCAGTGCGAGACTCGACACCTGTAACGGTTACGAACTAAACGAGCTGCCGTGCGTATTCCCAGTCGCGGGTTCTGCCTCACGACAGTCAGTATGTGGTTCGCAACACTCTGTCTAACGGGCCTGCCAGCTTCCTCGCGCTGTGGTAAAATTGGTTGATTGTCCAAGACACGTTGGAAGGCTCGTGTAATTAGAAGGCATTTTTAAAGTCACTATCTCACACACACACACACACACACAGATACAGAGAAAAATACTTATGAGTTAAAATAACTCATTTGAAAAGAGACTACGAGATCACAAATTTGCGACAAACAGCACATGCACCCGTTTGCGATCAATGATATCTAGGAACTGGCAAAAATCAAAAATGCGTTAAAATCGGCGACATTCAAAAGAAATGTAGGTGTAGATGTTTCTTTGATTTTGCCGCACTTGATGCCTATAATATCTACAGTGCCTACAAGGCACACCGATCACAGATCAACAAAATGATAGAGTGTCCTAACATTTAGTTGAAATGAATTATTTTGTGAGTAGGTAACTAGGTACCTACTCACAAAATAATTTATTGCGAAAAAGGAAGTATTTTTTTATGAAAAAGTAAAATACATTGTTGAATAATTGCATACAAAACAAAAAAAAGTTGATAATAGAAATTTATCAAAAGATTTCCTGACTATCAACAAACTTCTACACATTTTTTCTTTACTTAAATCGATAAAGCTTTACAAGAATAATTATCCCTCATAATAAATCTAAAATAAAAGTTGTAAATGGGACATTCATTTATGTAGATGAATAAAATGCCTTATGTGACGCGTCTGTTTGATTCATTGGTATCTGTCGGCTCTGTCGCCAAAGCAGCCGCGGTCTTTTTGTCGGCGCCTTTGATTGTGAATAGGCACCGGACGTCTGCGTACTAGGCCGATGTTGACCCCGCAAGTGAACTTTAGCAAAACTGCTGATCAGTTAGCTCTTTCGAGTTTTATTTACATTGCTGTTATAAGTGAAAAAAGTGAATTTACATTTTTTTTAATAAAAGTCTCATTGGGTTAGATATAAAAATTGATTTTATACAGGTAACAGTAAAAAAAACTGCAAAAAAAAAAACGTCAAAATTAAGAAAAAGCCGACGAAAAATTTCAACACATGAATCCAGAATCATGTACTGAATCTATGGTAACCGGCTTCGCGTCGATGTCCCTTCCACTCTATATAATAAGTAAATGATCCAAACGGGAGTGAAGTGTTTATGAGTATGTGTGGACTAGTAGGTGATTTATGTGAAGTTTGAGTGATGTGGGTGCGGGTGTGTTGGTGTATGAGGGCGTGTGAGGGTGAGTGTGTGTGGGTGATGGGGCGAGTGTGTGTGATTGAGAGTGCATGAGGATGGTTTTATCTAAGTTTACTTAATTAACTAATTATAACCTAACATTCAATTATTGTACAACATTTAGCAATAACTCCGTTTCCTCATAATTAAGTTGTTGCAAATATTCACTTGCAGTTTGTTTACAATGACATTTAGTTTAGTAAGAGGGTAAATAAATATTTAATCCTTCCTGTGGGGCCCCATCGTCTCTCCGGAGTGTCACCTCGCCCCAACCGTTGAGCCGCATTGTCTCACTGGAGGGACACTACACACACGCCATTAACAGCTGAATTTCTACTAACATTAAGTCTAATATTGTGTGTGGGAAGTTTGATCGTTGGGCCTGGTAGATATTCTAAAAAATTAAACATTTCTAGAGACAAAACACGGCATGCCAACGTAAAGAAATAATATTTAAGCATCGCGTGCGGCGTCCGCCATTGACCGCCATACTTGTTGTGAAATGGAGTGCAGTGAAGTGAATTTATTTAGTGTTTTGTGCTATTATTGGATGTTTTATGGGGTAAGTGGCCTTATTTTCATTTATATGTTATTATTACATCGTTTTAGATAATAATTGCACGAAATCACATCGTAAAATTTAAATTTTTGAACAAAGAAATGTTACGAGAAAATCCGTTCCGCCGAGTACATTTTTTTTACGAAATATGGCTCATTTTGTGTTTTATCGCCTGGAAATAGATGAATAATCATAAAATAATACTCACTACATCGTTTTAGATAATAATATCACTAATTATATCATAAACACATATGAAATATTGCGAAAAATCATACGTCTAAAGGCGGCCCCATGCACTGTGATGTTTGGGATTTATTATTACGCAAATTTTACATAGAACTCTCTAAAAAAACGCTGTTGTTAGATTACTTATCTATTCATAATGCAAGGTGCAAAATTTCGTGTAAATTGAAACAGTCGTTTTACCAGAAATAGACATAACATAAGACCAAAACAATGACAGCTGTTATCTGAAATCATAATTTTTTTAGAAAAACAACACACTTCCCAGATCCATTGTTTTAATTGTTTATTATGGCCTGTCTAATTAGCTTCTCGGAAAAATTTACTCTTTAAGGCTTATGTCTTTTGTTAATTATTGAAAAATATTTTTATGAGTGCCGGCGGCCCCTGTCATAAAAATGATAGGCCATAAAAAAAGAGCGGTCCCTGAATAGAGTTCGTCAAACGCGAGTGCTCCTCAACAGGTTAATTCTGCTATAAAGAAACGGACCAAGAAATTCAATAAATCTTTCGCTAAACTTGGTTTTTGAAGGGGTGTTGTTCCATACATACTTTTTTATTTCGATGTTTTTGCGTGAGGTAGTTTTGTGTGTTGTTTCAAAATAATATTGAGGATGAAACTGACTGACACCTATATATTGCCATTTGATTTTGATTACGCAAAATATTTTAAAATTGTTTTTTTAATTAATCGCAATTATATCTATTTAAAATTACGCCAATTTAGATAAAAACACAAAAAATAGACAGTCATCAAGCTTTTAGCTCCAATAGAGCAAAAATATTCCTGGTGGAATACAATATGCGGAGTCTTATTTGGTGCCTTTATTTTAAGTTGTATTATTATAATCTCCTAATCTTAATTTCAATACCCGCTGCGGCTCAGGTAACCCAAAAGCAGTAACAAATCATGCTATCTCACTCTTTCATTAGAAGCTCGTGCGCAGTCCTTGGCTTTCTGCTACAGACCAAAGTGATGACCGACTGGAGGAAAGTTAGTGAAAGACTGAAATGCACCACATCGCCTCACTTGGACTCCATTCCGGACTTCACAGTCTCAGTCGCAGACACGACGGGCGCGATCGACTCGTCTACAGAACACGTACAATCCGTATTGACGGATTGTTCACGGGAAGTTCCAGTGATGGAAGACCATCGCTGGAAAGTACCGGCTGACGGGAACTGATAACCGAGAAGAACGTGACCATTCGTGCCTACGACTCCTTTCCCTGTGACCCGAACAAAGCCCACATGCACCACTTACAGCCTCATACTCAACAGCAAGATGCCATTAAAAAAAAAAAATCTTTCGCTCTCTCTGTCGCGATCTGTGCGTTTTTATTTCCGAGATTCAATAGAAAATATTGCGACGAATTTTGGATTTCTTATTCTTATTATTATCTTCTTATTTTCTTACGTAAAACTTATATTATGAGAACATAAATGATGAGATTGATAATGATGAAATGATATTATTGATGACAATATAAATGGAATAAATGCAATAACAGAATATTAGGTACTGCACGTGCTACCACGGTAAAAGGACGCTGGGAAGTTGCGCACACGTCATTAGTGTTGTGTATTACTTGGGGTGGGCTAGACATCAGGATCACTTTAACCATCCCGCACTGGGTATGGATTATTGACATTGAACCTTGATTTCCAAATATTGGTTTTATTTTTGTTTCACAAACGGCACTGAAATAGAGTTAATATTCATAAGCTCAAACTCAGTGTAGGTATTTAGTACCTAGCTACCAAAATCTATCCAGCTTCTTAATGATAATCCCTAATCTCTAATCTGTAATGAATCACCGATTAAGACGCTTTTAACCCTAACTCGATTGATAGACTTCTAGAAGTTTAAAAATTACATAATCCAGATCCATCACCAGTTCACCTGGATAATTCCATAATTATTGTAACGTGATTGAGTTGCTTAAAATTACGAATTTTGAAGGTAAACAGGTATTACCAATATTTTTTTGCGTATCGCCTGAACACAAATATACGGCAATATTTTGGTGTTAGCCATTGATTTTGAATATAAAAAATATATATTTTAGCTATATTTATAATAACAAAAAAACTGAGATATTTCTCTTTCGTGTCGGGTCTGGGTCACAAATGACCGTTCTTCTTTACTTTCTGTAAATAGTTTAGCGGTTAAGGACGCTATCACATTTTGAACTCGCTCGAGTTTAGGTATCTGAATCGCAACACAACAACATTACGCGCACGCACACATTGAAACCGCTGACCGCTTGATTTTATACGTAACTTAACTAATCTTGGTACTTGAAGGTATATTTTTTTTAATTTTACTGGTATTGATTGAGTAAAGTTAGTTGTAAGTTTGCAATCGAATTTTAGTAACTGTGGCTAAGTACTATCTGCGTGATAATTGTTTTTAGTATTTTTAAAATTCATCAGCCATTACGTAGCGTAGGTAGGTACCCAAAAATTTCAAGCGCTGGCCTTATGGATTAAATACCATATTTTTACATAACTAACAACCTAAACATTTTACTATTACAAGGAACACCTACGATTATTCCCCAGGCTACTATTAGTTAGAAAAGATGTAAGTAGGTACTTGTAAATATTATTTTAGCTGGCAAATGTTGGAGCATTACATAATCAAATACTAGCCTGGGAGTTTATCGTAGACTTTCGTTGTGATATTTAAAAATAATCATTGCCTTATGAAAACAATATTTTATTTACAGAGACTGCGGCGCGATTTCAGTACTTTTGATAAAAATTAAAACCAAAGTAGGTAGTAAAAAGTATATTTTAATTTCATGTTTCAAAGAAGTTCAAATTTAGAATGAAGGCCAGCTCTTTCTAGGGTTCCGTACCCGAAGGGTCCAAGTGGAGCACTATTGCTGTCACTCACGTGTCCGTCTATCACACTGGTTTTACAACCAAACGGTTGATGAAGCTACAGTCTTTAAATTTTCACAGTATAAGCCTTGTTTTTTCTTTATTTATACTTTACGCCGCAATCAAAAAGAGGAGTGTGGCTACCTACAAGGATTAGCTGCTCAAAAAGGAAATCCATCTCGATTATTTTTGTGCCTTTTGGCTTATATTCTCTTATTGCGCATTCTTGCTCCTGAAAATAAAAAACCGGTCAAGAGCGAGTCGGACTCGCGCACCGAGGGTTCCGTACGTTTATATGATGTTGATGATTTCTGAAAAACTGTGCTATTTAGAGACATCGTTTTATTTTTCCTGTAATCTTTACATAAACTTCTATGACATAGAATAATTTCAGATTTTAATCTATGCAAACTTCGGAGATAAGGGGAACGGTGCAAACAGCGCTCTTTCATATGATACCCTACATGCCCTAGTACCTCCATTTCAAATTTTTAAGACCCCCAGTCCCTAGTTTTCAGTCCCTTTTGCAAAAGAGGTTTTTTTTTTTTCTGTCTTGTTTGCAAAATAGTTGGGCAAACGTCATCTAAAACTATTCTAAATTTCAAGTTGATAGCATTAGCAGTTCTTGAGATGTCCAGGTGTGACAGACAGACAGACTTAGTCTCACCATAAGGTTCTTTTTTACCATTTTGGTACGGAACCCTAAAAAGACAGCATTAGTAAGTACCTAAGGTAAATCAAATAAAATAAATTACCAACAAACGTATATCAACGTCTGTAACAAAACTCCAGAGTAATTTGTGATTTCTGAATCAAAATACAAAGTCTCATTACTTTTGTTTACTGCTACGTGTATGGTTTTTTTGTCCTTTATCGAAATTTCTGAATTCGTGGCATCTGTAATAACAAATGTAAATATTTTAGCAATGCACACCACAATCAAAAACCACACTTGGTGTCGAAAGTTATAACCATCTACTATTCTGGATTTATGAATTGACAACTAAGTCGATTTATCACCAAAATGTACATCCACCATCATGAATCAAAAGTCGGATGGTATATTTGTAAACACCACCTTCAACAATTGATAACAAACCTCCACAATTGCTGACAATGTCGAATTTTTATTTAAAAAAATACACCCGCCATCTTGGATAAAAAAAAATATGACATACGTAATCAAACCCCAAAAACCCAAAAATTGACTATGTATCGAATATCTCAAAAAAAAAAAAATATTTCCGCCATTTGATTAAAGATA
This sequence comes from Tiliacea citrago, assembly GCA_963921375.1. NCBI lineage: Eukaryota > Metazoa > Arthropoda > Insecta > Lepidoptera > Noctuidae > Tiliacea > Tiliacea citrago. The sequence continues at coordinate 529,817 of OY992791.1, read as the reverse complement.
ATATAATTTTATTTACACAATGTTTATCCGTAATCTACAACCATGATTCATACAAAAATTTTGAACTATGTATTTATTTTTAAAACAAATTCCAATAATCGTACTTCCTTTTATTTCGGTCCGAAAAAGTATCAACTTCGTCCACCCACAGTATACAATACAGCACACGCTTTTGTACGTAAATATTTTTTTGCGAAAAATCGATACACCGGTGCTTCCACGAGCGCGTCTGAGCGCGGAATGACGAACCGCGTGTAGAAAATGTATGGAGAAATTTGAGGGCGCTTCTTATTTTAATCATAAATAAAAAAGTTATTTATTTACTTACAAAATATTTAGTTGACCGTATAGAGAACTATATAAGCAACAGTTTGTTATTATTTTTATGTATAACTATGCAGTGGATTTAGCTATATCGGTTCTTATTCAGACCTCATTTTTTTTCATTTGGTGGTTTTTTTGTGATTGTTAAAACGTATTTGAGTGAAAAAATTGTATGGTGCTATACAATTTTTATGTGCCCATTCTGGAGATGAATATATTATCTTTAATTTGAGACACTGATATCCTTGCAGTTGTGACTCCTAATTCATTAAAATGGTACCTGAAAAGCACTGATATTTGAGGAAAAATGTGATAGCGTCCTTAAAGGGCTTCGAGTGGAATTTAATGGATCTACTTGTAAGATTGTTAGAAATAAATCTTGTATAAGAATAAGAATAAGAATAATTTATTTGCTGAAAATATAGGTATTACCAGTTGATAGAGGTTGGTGGTTTAGGTACAGTCCATATTTTGCCTGTTTAGGGCATGCAAATTAACTTTACATTATTACCTAATAGGTACTTATTTTATTAAGATATTACACGGAATATACGATAAAATATCTATTAGGATTTTTAAATAATGATAAATTTTAAGTTAAAATAAAATATACACACATAACAAAACAAAAATTCTTAAAATAATATTTTTCTTTAGGTAACAAATACAATTTATGTTAAATTATTAGACATAACAAATTAAAATTCTTAAAATAATATTTTTCTTTAAGTAACAAAAGACAATATGTTAAATTATTAAACCACAGCACATCATATTGGAAACTAAACTATAGGAAACTTAAAATATTTTTTTTTCTTTATGTTGCAGAAATTCTTGTAAACTATAAAAACAATTATCTATTAACCATCTACGTAGTTTAATTTTAAAATATTTAAATGGGAGCTCCCTTATGATCTTCGGTAATTTATTAAAAATTGTAATGCACATAAATGATAAACATTCTTTTTACTTAAACTTGTGTCGAGCAAGCACTCCACATACCGCGCCTGTTGTCCGTCCCGTCACGCTCTACCGCGACCCAGAGAACATGCACCGCACCCAGGTCTGTAATCTTAAACGGTTTACGCAAACTCTCTTTCAGCTCTTCAGCCATGTGTGCATCATTGTAACAGACAATGAAATCGTCCACGTAGAAAGCAATGTAAACAACCGACTTACCATTTCGTTTGTAGAAGATACATTGTTCAAGTTGGCATTGAACAAAACCTGTTGACAGAAGCACGTCCTTCACCCTCTGATACCAAGCTCGCGAAGCTTGTTTCAGCCCGTAAACTGTATCCTTCAAAATCAAAATCAAAAGTCATTTATTCAAAATATGCTGAGAATCAAGCAAAATGAATCTTTATGTATGTAATTGTTAATACAGATTTTGAATAAATAAAAAAAATAAAAAAAATCAGCACTTTTCGAACGTCAAAAATTACATAAGACAGTCCCCCAAAAACGCCCACCCTTCCACCCGGGTTGCACCCAGTGGTGCAACAAACTCCCCAGCAGCACAGCTGTCTGTTCAAATATAAAACTTAGATCTATACAAAAAAATTTAAAATAATTTTTATTACGCAACACAGAACATTTAAATAATTATATTATTTGCCTTGTGATAGCTAGCACACGCCACTATACAAAAAAAAACGTAAAAACCGTCAAAAAAACTATACTCAAACAGAACGTACTTAAATATAAAGCCTCCAATGGGCGTGCCCGTTTACATAAAGCTATAGCTGTAACTCGGAGTCACAAATAATAAACTAGCACCATCGAAGTAAAATAAAAACAGTTAATCATTAATAACAATAACAAAACCATGGTCACCAAGACGGCTATTCACCACAAGCAGCACCCGTTCACAAGCATAACGCAAAGATCAGCCATCACCCCCCTCGCCATATTTGAGGGAAGGAGACAACCCGACCCCGACGCTAGCGCAAACAATGACATCTAAGGGAGCACGACGAACTTGCTGCCGGTTGCTCAGGCAAGAATAATGTAATCAATTGTCGAGGTCGCTAGCTAACCACTTATTGCAATACAACTCATAAAAAACATTTTCATGAGTATATTATGTCACTAATAAACAAAAATAAATTGACTTAGACAGTCAAATAAAATAAACATCCTGAGCGACTTTGTTTATCATATGATAAAGAGCGACTTTGTTTATCAATGCCTGTACCTATAGCAACAGTTCGACAAATAAACTATATAATACTCGTATGTACAAACTATTTACGTGTTAAACTTATTTATTTACTTTTTACGTGTTAAAAATAAAATTAAGATATAGTTTGTTTACATTATATGCCTAGTTTATTTGCCGAACTAAGGGCGCCCACACAAAACCGCGATGCGATGCGATATTATGATTGATACGAGTAGTATAGATTTATGCACAGATATTTGCGATGCGTTGCGAATTCGCAGTTATGTGTGGGAGCCCTAAAGGGGTACATATTTAAGTTTCAGTAGTTCGGTGCTTTGTTAGAACCGAACTATCGCAACTGAAAGTTTCAGTAGTTCGGTGCTTTGTTAGAACCGAACTCGACAAATACATCGGTCACCGCCAAAGTCGCCGACACAATCTATTCGCGCAACTGCCTTGCAGAACGGTCGCCAGCGCTGAATCACCTATGTGTCGTACTTTAAGGATGCTCAATGCCCTCCTGATGGCCAACCCTGAATGTGATGTGTTTGCAGACGAATGGAGTAAAATTAAGAGCGTATGTCTGATGTTCTGTGAGAAACAGTACGCGAGGGTGTCCACTGTTCCATGTTATTAAGTAGCTGATAATTGTTTAATCGTTTATGACATAATTGTTTGCATTGTGTAGTTTTGTTTTCTATGTTAAATATACATGAACACTGGGCCACAAGTCTGCTATTACAATAGTGTCAGAATGGTCGATCATTGATTTCATAATTGTTGATTTTGACAAGTTTGGTAATCTACTATTATAATGGCGTCATTATGACTTTCCAATGATCGGCAACTGACACTACATTGAAAGAAATTGCAAAGAAAATGATCGACCATTATGAATTTACCAGATTACGAACTTTTAGCAAAATGACAATGGCATGACAATGGGATCGTGTTGGAATGACTGAATTTATAAAAATAGCAGACTTGGGCTCCTGGACCTGTGTTCAAAGACATTCGTGAAACTAGGAAAATATTTAAATCAAAATTAAAATTTTGTCAGAATAATGAAGATCAGATCAAAATGAATAATATAGCTGAGCACCATGCAAATAAGAACTTAAGTGATTTCTGGAAAAATACCAACAACTTGAACTCAGTGTCGAGCCTCCTTGTGAGTGTCGGCGGTGCACATGAGCCCCGGGACATAGCCTGTGCCTTCCAACGACATTTCAAGGTCGAGTCACCGCTCGGGGCGGCGACGCGGGTGCTTGCTGCTGGGGATCGCCCTGGGGACGTTGCCATTAGATTCTCTGCCAAGGATGTGGCTGCTGTTATTAAGAAGATGGTCCGAGGTAAGTCCCCGGGACACGATGGGCTCAGCATCGAGCATCTGAGGTACGCAGGTGTACATCTGGCAAGAGTTCTCGCTCTGTTTTTCAACTTGTGTGTGAGTCATAGTTACTTACCTGATGACTTAATGTACACCGTAGTTGTTCCAATTGTTAAGAATAAAACCGGTGATTGTGCTGATATTTCTAATTATAGACCCATTTCGTTAGCAACAGTCATAAGTAAGGTGCTGGATAGTTTGCTTGATCAACAGTTGGGAAGGCACTTAAATCTGAATGACGCCCAATTTGGCTTTAGGCCTGGTCTGTCGAGTGAGAGTGCCATCCTCTGTCTTAAGCAAACTGTTCAGTACTACTCGTACACTGACAGGAATACACCTGTATACGCATGCTTTTTAGACCTGTCAAAGGCTTTTGATATGGTGTGCTATGATAAGTTATGGGATAAATTGCGATGCGAGACGAAATTGTCACATGATGTTATATCGCTGTTTGAATATTGGTACAGTCATCAGCAGAATAGTGTCAGATGGGCAGGGTCGCATTCGGATGTATACAGGTTGGAGTGCGGCGTGAGGCAAGGGGGGCTAACCTCGCCACGTCTTTTCAACCTGTATATGAACCAGTTGATTGGGGAGCTCAGCAGCACTAAAGTCGGTTGTTCTATTGATGGGGTTTGTGTAAACAACATCAGTTATGCGGATGACATGGTGCTGCTGAGCCCTTCGCTCTCTGCACTACGTAAACTGTTGAGTATTTGTGAAACTTACGCTGGGGCCCATGGGCTCAGATATAATCCAAAGAAGAGTGAATACATGATCTTTAAAGCGGGTGCTAAAAGTTACTCGAGTGTACCTCCTGTTACTCTTTGCGGATCACTTTTGAACAGGGTAAATCAGTTCAAGTATCTGGGTCACTGGGTCACTGAGGATTTGTCTGATAATGCGGATATTGAGAGGGAACGTAGGGCGTTGTCTGTCCGGTGCAACATGTTGGCTCGCAGGTTTGCGCGTTGTTCTCCGCAGGTGAAGGTAACCCTGTTCAGGGCGTACTGTCAGACCTTCTACACGTGTAGCCTGTGGACCAACTTCACTCAGCGGGCGTACAACGCTCTACGTGTCCAGTACAACAACGCGTTTAGGATCCTGTTCGGGCAGCCACGGTTTTGTAGCGCGTCTGCAATGTTCGCTGAGGCAAGAACTGATGATTTCCACTGTATAATCAGGAAAAGGAGTGCGTCACTTCTGCGCCGTGGCCGTGGCAGCTCAAACGGACTCCTGAGTGTGTTGTCCGAGCGATGGGACTCGCCTTTTTTGCGGAGGTGGCTGCAGCTGCATGCCAGCGTCTGCGTTTATTATTTAATGTAATGTGTATTAATTTTTAAATTTTTAATTTTGTTTTGAATTTTTATGATAATTTTGTTTTTAAATTTTTGTTTAATTAATTTTTATTTTTGTTTTTAATTTTGACCTTAATTCTGAATTTGATTTTGTTTTTAATTATGATTTTAATTCTATGTTTGCTGTTTTATTTTATGTTGTATTATGACATAAACAATTTTACTATGGATTTATCTGAAATAAATGATTTGATTTGATTAAATAATGTAATTGGTATTGTACCGTGTTTATTAACTATAAATAAATTAAATGAGTTAATCTCTTCCTGCATAGCTTGCCACCACAAGTCGCTCTGCCCAGAACCCAGAGCTTCCTTAACAGTGCGCGGCTCAGCTGGGATCGCATCATGTGCGTACAACCCTTAGGTTGTCTAGATCTAATATTGTACCTTGGTTCCGGAAGTTCCACCACCTCCTCAACGCTATCTTCAAAAATCAAAGTGTCGTCGCCGCGATCATCACCGCTGGCTGACACAATCTCCGTTACCGGCTCTTCAGTGACAGGCACCCGAGCTGCATCACCAGCCACCTTACTCTCAGGCACGCTTGACTTCCCCTTACCAGTGAAATCGTCAACTTCTTCCCCTGCGTGGGATACAACAGGAATCGAACACGAGTCCGTGTACACCAGATCCAACCGCATAGCCGCTACATCACGCCCAGATTTCTTGAACGGAAACCTTATTTGTTTTCCAAGAATGCTAACATCGCAATTATTTGCAATTTCTGTATTCTGAAAATCAATAACGTGTGACAGTGACTTCAAGCTGTCATAACTTAAATGACCCAATCTATGGTGCCAAGACTCCTTTGAAACCTTTTTATTTACACTACTTAAAGCTACCGCGTTAGTAAGCAGTTTGTATACCCCGCCAACAGACCTAACACTAGTTATACAAGATTTATTTCTAAAAATCTTACAAGTAGATCCATTAAATTCCACTCTAAACCCTTTAACCGCTAAACTATTTACAGAAAGTAAATTTACACTCAGTCCCGGAACGTACATCACTTCTTTAAGAATCAAATCATAATCTCCGAGTTTTAAACACACATTACTAATACCGACGCATCTCAAAGTCTGTCCGCTCGCCAAGTTTACTTCTACGCTGCTTGTAGAAAAATTATGTATCCAGTCTCGCTGTCCCGTCATGTGACTCGACGCACCCGAGTCTAGTCTACATACCTCGTGTCAGCCAAGAACCGAGTCGTGACCATTGCCGCCCCATTCTGGGTACACTCCTTCTTTACGTGATCAGACTTTCCACAGTTCCAACACCTCGGCTTTTTGTCTTTGCGTCTCTTACCAGACTTATTCTCCGACTTACCAGTAATCAGGCAATCTCCACCTTTGCAATTGTCAGACCACTTCGTATCCTGAAGCAATTTAGCCTTCACGAAGTCACTGGTCAGGTCGCTCACACTACTCTCCAAAGCCATGATCATTGGATCAAACTTAGGAGGTAATCCCTGAACAATAATCGCCGCCAGGAACTCATCGTCAATCGGTTTATTTACAGCCGCCAACTGTTGCGACAGCGACAAACATTCGCCAACATATTTGTCCATATTGCCACCAAAATCGTCCAACTTTACCGAGCACAGCATCCGCAACTGTTTTAATCTCCTGCCTATGCCCTTATCGTCGTACGCCTTCTCCAGGCTCAGCCAGGCATCCTTACTAGTCTTCGCAGTCATCACGTGGGACACGCACGAAGCGTCCGGTGACAGACAGATCTTAGCCAACGCCTTTTCATCCTTACGCCTTTTCAGCTCTGGAGTTGACTTATCGTCCTCCGGATTCCCGTCGATAGAACACCAAAGGTCGTCATGAATACGTGGGTTTCTCACATTAAACTTCCAAAGAAGGTAATTCTCTCGCCCCCTCAATCGCCCAATAGAAAGCCCACTCACGCTTCCGCGTTCTGCAGACATGGGGGGTGCCTCGTCCGCTCGTTTTATATCAGTACAATTCTTCTTCTTTGGGTAATTCTGGGCCCATAACCCTTGTTTACTTCTTTTAGAGGGTTCTCCCGTGAATTAAATCAAAGAAGTGAAGAAGTTGTACCTTTGTTGCGTATATTTAAAATAATAAAACATAAAATATACGAGCGCAGCCGTCAGGCGATCACATTGGCGAATACAAAAGTCATTCTCAACTCAAAAGCCTTAGACAGTAGTACAGAATAGAGATCTATGACTCAAACTGTAACTGTAAAAAGAAGGTCAACATTCAACATTCTTGCCGATTCTTCTCCATAGAGATCTACGTTTTGGAATGGGCAAATAGCTTCCACTTTCTGACTAACTGACCGACTCTTTGACAATTCATTAAGTGCCCGTAAACGGTTTAATTGAAGTAAATGCTTTGAGTTTGAGTAATAATATTGTAATCAAAGATATAACATGAATTAACAAGAGGCCCACGAAATAACGTATTGGCGCAGATACGCGCTAAATGCTGTACAAACTGCAGCAGCTGACTCCCGCCCGAAGTACGTGGTAGGTAGCGGCAGTTCACACGGCACGTGGCGGGACTCGACGTCTATTTTTTTCTTTAAATATGTTCCTTTTTCGCAGTTAGTTATAATGATGTTCTGGCATTTTGAGCACTTTATGCGGCCTTACCTTTGTCCTTACCTATGACCTTTCTTTGGTATTGTTCGTCGAGTCGTTGAGCTCCATAAAGTCTTTAGTTGAGCTTAACGATTACTGACAACAAAATGCTTGCACTGATTGGATAGGTACACTCAAATTTGTGTAGTTCTTTCCTCAAAAAACCATTTCAGACACGGATCTACATGGTCCTGGTCACGTGAGGACCGTGTAAGGTCCGTTTTGTCTGGACTTTAAAAGTCAAAGTCAAATTATTTATTTCAAATAGGCCACATAAGAGACACTATTGAACGTCAAAATTTACAAAAAAAATGGAATTGATTCTAGTTGCCCTTTCCAAAAGGTAGTTTCGTATGGAGAAGAATGTGCAAGAAACTCCACCGTTATTCTTTTAAAAATGTTTTACAATATTTTGTTTGAGTAAATTAATTATATGATTATATGTGAACACGATGATGTATCAAAAAAAAACTGCAGAATCAGCGGGTTAATTGCGTATCACACTATTAGTAGCAATGGATTAGCAATATACTTCACAAACATTCAGATTGTGATTCAAATTGCGTTACGCAATTAGGGTGCTGATCTCATACCAACAAAATAGTATATCTTTCACTAACCTCGCAAAGGTATACCACCAATTAGTACCTGTGTTAGCTCATAGATAGTGTTATAATAAAAAAAAAACTAAGAAAAATCCATGGTGTATAAACTTTATTTTGACCAGTCTACGCAAGTTTCTGACTCCTGAAATTTATTAATTGATAAACTATAAAATACGACGCTTATAATAATATAACTATCATTACTGAAACACCGGCTTTGACTACCTAGACATTCGTCCATTGCTCCACCAGACATGTCCTTTAAAACATGCATTAAACGCACACTATTTAGACAAGCATATTCTAAGTTGGATGATTATATCGTAGATAAAAATGCTTGGCTTAATGTTGGTTCTGCTCCACAACCATTTGGGCTCACTTGTTAATAATATTTGGAAGTGATGCTACCTACCCCCCTACTTTTTTTTTTTGTTTTGATATTGCAATCTTATCGTTTATTTTTATATATATATAAACATTTATTAAAGATAACATCAATATTTCATGACACATATTTTAAAAACAACTAATACACAACAAACAAACAACACACAAAAAATAAAAGCAGTCAACGACACAGTTCTTTACACACATTAGAACCGGGAGGAACTGTCCACTGCTCACAGTGCAGTATGCAAACGTATCCAGTGGCGGAGCAGTGGAAAGTCCCACCTGTCCACGAACACGCTTATTAGACTGTTGCTACTGGCCCTAACACGACTCAGCAGCGACGCACACTGCTTCCTTATAAGAGCATGAAACCCATCAGTGTGTGCGTCTGCAAACATAGTCGAAGCACTGCAGAATAGTGGTAGCCCCAGCACCCTAAACGCGTTATTGTATTGAACACGTAGGGCATTGTATGACCCAAGTGTGTAGTTAACCCACAGGCTGCACGTGTAAAATGTTTGGCAGTAAGACTTAAAAAGAGTCACTATAGTAGTATAGTTTTATGTACTTAATCAAGTTTTAGTTGTTAAATACTTCAATAGGTAACAACGATTTTCCTTTTGCTCTATCTGGAACTTTCCCACAAGCCTTCCAAATCTCACAAATCGTACCTATATTTAAGTCTGGTGGCAGGGACTGTGTTAATAATTATAGACCAATCTCAATATTACCTACTTTGTCAAATATTTTGGAGAAACTTATGAATAAAAGACTGACAAACTACTTAGAGAAAAACAAGCTACTTTCTGCTTCTCAATACGAGTTTAGATGTAATAAAACTACTAGTGATGCAGTTCATGAAGTCACGGACTTTGTTGTAAATAATATTGATAATAAAAATAAAGTTCTGGCAATTTTTCTCGATTTGGCAAAGGCTTTTGACACAGTATCTGTCTCCAGGTTGCTGGTCAAACTTGAGCGAATGGCCATTAAGGGATTACAGCTTAAATTCTTCATGGACTACGTTAGTAACAGATTTCAATTTGTCAAAGTTGGCGATTGGTTAAGTGACGACCTTCCTATTACATACGGAGTTCCTAAAGGTAGCGTCCTTGGACCTACTCTATTTCTCATTTACATTAATGATCTTTGTGACCTTGAACTCCAAAATGGGATAATTGTTGCCTTTGCAGACGACACGGCTCTTGTTTTCAGAGGTAGCTCATGGGGCAGCACAATTCAACACGCTCAATGTGGGTTTGACGCCGTTACCCAGTGGCTGAGATGTAACCTCTTAACATGAAATGTAGAAAAAACAAACATTTTAAAGTTTTCTCTCCGAAATATCCCACAATCGATTGATAGTAATGCAGAATCCATTGTGGCACACTCCCATATTTTGTAGTCGTCTAATTTCCTGTAGCTGTCCTTCGCTTGAGCAAGTGAGCACCATTAAATACCTTGGCGTCCTAATAGATAGCAGACTTAATTTTGCTCCCCACATTGATCTGGTTTCTTCGAGGGTTCGAAAATTAATATATATTTTTTAAATCTCAGACGTTTAGCTAGTCCTAAGGTACTAAAAACTGTTTACTCCGCCTTGTGTCAGTCACTGTTGGTTTATTGTATAACTTCCTGGGGCGGTGCGTGTAAAACAATAATTTTGAAACTTGAGCGCGCTCAAAGAGCGCTGCTTAAAGTTAGTGCGTTCCTCCCAATATTTCATCCCACTACTGATCTTTACAAAACCTGCGAAATACTATCAGTAAGACAGCTTTTCATACTTCAAACTATTCTCAAAATGCGTGGTTCACTGACGTATGACCCTACAGCTTTTCAACAGAAACGTAGAAAACTTACAGTCTGCGTATATAAAGCTTGCCAAACTCATTTTGCACAAAGATTTTTCAACTTCTTAGGTGGCCATTTGTACAACAAAATTAACCATCTCCTAAAAATATATCCTTTAACTAAACGACAATGTGAAATTATGGTCACTAAATGGCTCCTAAGCCTTGATTATATAAATACGGAAAAAACACTGGATATTTTAAAATAGAATTGACATACCGAAAGCACACCTACACGTTCGCGTACACACTCACAACTCATACCTACACTACACTCACCACACACATTCACACCCTATACCTACACTACACACTCTACACACATTCAGACCCTACATCCACGCTACACACTCTCACTTACATCACTCACCCGTCAAGTTCTAGACTTAATTACCTCCTTTCATAGTCTAAGTTATTTAATTTTGGAATTGTCATGTATGAAATTTTTAAGTTTTTACACCTAATTTACCACGGAAGAGCACTGTTTTCCAAGATACAGGTTTTTACCTAGTTTGGAATTCAGGAGTTCATATAGTTTTAGCCGTCTACTCACTTCCATGATTTGTATTCTAGTTCTTAGGAATATGACTGTATTAGGCTATATTTTATTGAGTCCAAATAAACGTTATATTATTATTATTAGTTGCGTCGACACACCCGACACACATTTAAAATAACTCAATTACTTACACACTAACACATAATTCCTTACGTACTAACACACACAATGACAAAAATAATAATAATCTAAATGTAATACCTATTGCAAATATCTAAATGTCAGTGGTGTCCTCCATAAACTCAGTTGTGGAGTAGTAACATTTATGAATTAAAAATTCTTTCAGTGTCTTTTTAAACATATTATTATTGCCTGAGTATCGAGCATCTTAAATATGCTGGCGTCCATCTTCCAAGGGTTCTAGCTATGTTTTATTCCTTATGTCTGGGACATTCATATCTACCTCCGGCTATGATGCAGACCGTGGTGGTACCGATCGTGAAAAGTAAGACTGGTGATATAAGCGACGTCAACAACTACAGACCCATCTCTCTGGCTACAATTCTGTCTAAGGTGCTTGACAGTCTTCTTAACACACGGATGAGTGGCTGTCTCGCGTTACATGACAATCAATTCGGTTTCAAATCGGGACTGTCCACTGAGACAGCTATTCTGTGTTTGAAGCAGACTGTCAAGTACTATACTGATCGCAAAACACCAGTCTATGCTTGCTTCCTCGACCTTACGAAAGCGTTTGACCTGGTTTCCTATGATATCCTCTGGGATAAACTTAATGACACACCCCTGCCAAACGAATGCATTCGTATTCTCAAATATTGGTATGGGAACCAGGTCAACGTAGTTCGATGGTCTGGGACGCTGTCTGAATCATACAGGTTGGTGTGCGGGGTGAGGCAAGGGGGGTTGACCTCGCCAACGCTCTTCAACCTTTATGTAAACGCACTCATCGAGAGGCTGAGCAGCACGCGTGTCGGATGTCATGTTGGTGGAGTTTGTGTAAACAACATTAGCTATGCGGACGACATGGTGCTGCTCAGCGCCTCGGTCTGTGGCCTGTCTAAGCTGCTCGGCATTTGTGAGAATTATGCTCTCAGTCATGGCCTGCTCTATAATGCCAAGAAAAGTGAGTGTATGGTTTTCAGGGCAAGGGGTAAATGTCCAGATAGTATCCCTAGCATTAAGTTAAATAATGTTCCGCTAAAGAGGGTTGACACGTTCAAATACCTTGGACATCTGGTGACCTCTGACCTGAAAGACGATGCAGACATATGGCGGGAACGTAGGGCGTTGTCTGTTAGAGCGAACATGATAGCTCGCAGGTTTGCACGATGCTCGAAGGAAGTAAAAAACACTCTTTTTAGAGCGTATTGCACGTGTGTTTATTCGAGCGCCCTGTGGACTAACTATACTCAAAAGCAGTACAGTGCCCTACGAGTCCAATTCAACAATGCCTACAGGGTGTTGTTGGGGCTGCCTCGGCACTGCAGTGCGTCGGGGATGTTCGCTGAGTCGCGCATTGACTGTTTCTATGCGACGATGCGGAAACGGTGCACATCCTTGGTGCGCAGGGTCCGCGCCAGCTCCAACACCATCTTGAGGATGATGGCTGAGAGGTTCGACTGTCACTACATTAACCATTGCTGTATGCTTAATGTAGTGACAGTAAGAAAATGATATGAAACGGTGTTTGTTACTAACATAGTTTTAAGTCTCATATACTAACACAAACGTTATAGCATGATATGTATTCTTAGGTTAAGGTATGTATATTTGGGTCGTGTTACCTGAAATAAATGGATTAATAATAATAATAATAATAATAATTAAGATTTTTTATATGTCGTGGAATTTTATTGAAAATAACTGGAGCCATTCGATAAACACTTTTACGCAGGAGGGCTGTGTTACTGCGATCAACACAAAGAATGTTCGAATCCCTTTTTCTGAACCGTGGGTCTGCTGGGGCTCTTATTTTGAAAAGCTGTGGGTTTGTCTTAACAAACACTGCCACCTCAAATATGTATAATGACGGCAATGTTAGAAGCTTCAAAGATTCAAAATATGGCTTACAACTGTCCCTTGAGCATAGATTACATATAGCGCGCACGCATTTTTTTTGTGCGATGAACACGTAATTCTTGTCTGTTGAGTTACCCCAGAAAACGACTCCGTATCTTAGAACTGATTCTACGTAGCTATGGTAGGCAATAAGCACGGCGTGACGGTTCACAAATTTGGACAGCTTATGAAGAGCAAAAGCAAAACTGTTAAGTTTTTTACTAATTTCTTCAACATGCGGTTTCCACGTAAGTTGACTCTCTATCACTAACCCTAAAAACTTTGTTGTATCCGTTTTTGTGTCCATTGTGACTAATATTAACCGGTAGTTGTTGTCGTTGTCGCTGACTAAAATACACGTCATTTCCAAATTAATTTTTAAATTATGCGACTGCAACCAGTCTATAGTTTGCTTTAACGTGTCATTGATTTCTTGTTCATAATTGTAGGACTCATCTTTTATTATCATTATTGTACAATCATCGGCAAATAATACGGTTGGGTGATTGATACCTTTTGGGAGATTATTTATGTACACCAGAAATAATGGGGGACCCAATACGCTCCCCTGAGGTACACCGTACTTCACCGTTCTAAGTTTTGATCGATATTTGATTTCCCGCTTAGTTTGAATATTTATATTTGTTATTTCTGTGTATTGTTGTCGGCTTAAATATGATGTAATAAGATCAAGACCATTGCCGCGTATTCCATATCTTTCTAGTTTGTCGATAAGTATAGTATGATCAACATGATCGAAGGCTTTCGTCATGTCCATGTAAAAGGCACAGATGGTTAGTGTGTTATCTACACTTGACATTATTTCCCTGAGAAAATCATAAATAGCAAAATTAATTGACTTATTTTTCCTAAAACCTTTTTGTTCATCAACCAGTACATTCTTACTTTCAAGAAAATTGTACATTCGGTGGTGTATTATTTTTTCTATGACTTTCGAGAATATTGGTATTAATGCCACTGGTCGATAATTTTTAATTGAGGTCTTCTCCCCTTTCTTATACAACGGCTTAATAATAGATATTTTAAGTTTATCTGGGAAGACTCCTTTTTCAAAACATAAGTTTTTAATAAAGATAGTGGATGAGAAATAATATGATGGATTTTTTGATAATGTTTTTCTTATGTTATCGTTTCCTGTACTTTTAGGATTTTTGAGAGATTGAATCGTCCTCGATACCTCTTCTGGTGTAGTTGGAGTTAAAAAAATCGAATGATTCAGTCTGTCTATTTGTGTCGGTAGTTTATTGCAGCATGGAATAATTTGATCAGTGTAAAAGTCATTGAATGCATTGCAGATATTTTAAGTTTTTACTATTTCTTTACTATCGTGAATAATTTTCGTTAGTGGTTCATGAGGGAAATCAACTTTGTTGTCATTAAATATTTTCCAAGTTGCTTTGCTTTTATTATTAGCCGTCTTAATGTAATGATTATTTTGTACATACTTTGTTACTTTTATAATTTTTTATATCGAGCTGTATAAGAAGTGTATATTGTTTTATTGTTCTCAGTTTTTGTTTTACGGTATTGCCACAGTAGTTTGCGTTTTATTTTGCTGCACGTTTTGATGACATTGGATAGCCATTTTTGTTTTTTTATTTATAGTCCTTGTTACCATTTTTACCGGAAAACATAGAATAGAATAGAATACTCTTTATTATGTACACCATAAAAGTCGTAAAATACTTTAAATATGTCTATAAAGTTGTCGTATGCTATATTTGAATCATTTAGTTCATAAGCCTCCCTGAAGCTTAAGTTTGCAATACACTCAGTAAACTTATGTATATATTCAGAAGAGAAATCTCTTATTTCAATGTTCCATGAATGAATTGCACACTTTTTTTTACATTGCATTTTAATATATTTGCGCAGTGTGGTCCGATAGTGCAGTCTCAATTACTTCTCCGATGTTACCATGAGCATTATGAAATATATTGTCTATACAGGTACCGCTAGATAAGCGAGTAGGTTGTTTAGTAAGAATTTTGAGGTTAAATCCGTAAACTGTATTTATAAATGTCTTGGTAACTTGATCATTTTTTAGAATATTTATATTGTAATCCCCGCAAATTATTATAGTTTTATTAGTTTTCCCATGCGTAATAAGTGAGAGTAAATTTTCAAGCGTTTCGAAAAACAGAGACAGATGAATCTTTCTATGGGTATTTTTTGGAACCCTATACATACAGACGACAGTTACATTATGTTGCGTGAGTTCTATGCCGCAGCATTCAATAATATTAGTTTTAGATAGCTTTTTTACTTCTTTTCGTACTCAACTCATGAATATTAGATCACTAAAATACACGCGCCACCTTTTCTTTTATCTCTATAAAAACTGTCACCCAATTTGTAATCCAGTAACGTGAGCATGTTTTCATGCCTAGTACTATAGTATGCTCAGTAATACACAAAACATCAATGGCATTATCTAATGGACCAGTGATGCTGTTTACCCTTTTTTCCCCTTTTGTGACGGAAAGTATTCTGTTATTCTTTTTTGTCGTGACGTGTGTTTGAGCCCATTATCGTTGTTATTTTGTTTATTTGTTTTTATTTTACATTTAATTTCGGTATTACATGGTATAAATTTATTATTATAATCAATTGTATCCACAACTAAATTTATTTTGGCACAAATATTTTGAATATACTCATATCTATTTTGATGAGTTATTTTAAGCTGAACAAAGTTACAATGTTCAAACCTACCTGATACACAACGAATCAGGTTATTAAGATTTTTCTCACTAAGAAAGCGATTCTGACAAACTGTAATCAATATTACAGACGCCTTTGTTTGTTTCAATATACAATACAACTCATGTGATGCTTTTTTGTGGATCCGAGTCATCTTCTCCTACACACAACACCAGTTTGTCATGTTTCGTAAGTTGGAGCGCTTCACATGAGTGCGTAAAAACTTCCATCAGTGCTTCAGGGAATACTAATCCCTGTATATTGTATTTATCATAGTTGCTGTTCATTCTGGACCGTACTTGTTCCGATGCTAAACCACGGCACTGATTGCCTCTAATTATCATTATCTTTTTTGACGTTGCCTTGGTGTTTTGGTTGGGAAGGGTGAATATACTTAGTTCGCCTTCGTTCCGTTTCGGTGCCATGGTACTACTACTAGGTTCTGGTTCTGGTTGTAGGCACTTTTTGTTTGTCTCGGTGCCTTTTGAAGTTATAGTACAGTCTTCTGTTTCAGTATGCTTGGTACTACCCAGGTTTTGTGATGCGGTTATATAACACCTTTCTTTTAAATTATTTATAATCTTCTCATTAACTTATGATTGTCTTTAATGAGCTATTCTCAGACCATATGTTTTTTAATTCATTCTCCATTGAAGCAATTTTTTCCTCTATCGCCTTCACTAGTGCATTCAATTCTTCTAATGTCTTCCTTTCATTAGTCCAGACTTTGGTAACTTTTATGGGGCTGGCTGTTTGATATAAAGGACGGGAACTCACCGGCTTCATCCTCAGGTTGGATAGTACAATTTACTGCCTGATTCAGCTTCAGGTTTGGTCGTGCCTTTTCGTTCTCATCCTGGGAGGCCTGGGAGTCACTTTTGAAAAGTGTTGCAGTCATCGACGAGGCGCCGTTTCGTTACTTTTGTGAGGCTGGAGGACATATTTTTCTTGAATGAAGATAGAGGACTTGTACAAATCTGTTTCAATATTGCCATTTCTTGACTCAGGTTATTTATTTGTTTTCTCAGATCGGATTTCTCTAAGCTAACAGTATCCAACTCATTTTGCGTGCTTTCTAGACTTGATTTTAATTGTTTTATTTCTTCCTTCATTTCCTCAGCGCAATAGTTGTTTTGTATATTCGTAGACAAGTCTAAGCTTCTACCCAACAGGTCTTCAGATAGCGTCAATTCGATGGAGTTATTTAAGTTTAGCATTGATTTATGTCTCCGCAGCGTAACATTTTTATTTGCACTATCCATTTTAATTTAATATAAAAATTATAATTTTAATAACACTGAGTCTGTTGGGCTTTACTTGTACTTTATGCCCAATAATAAAATACAAAAAGAAATTCTCGATGTTGGATGTGATTTCTGTCATTCCCCACGACACCTGGTGTCGTGGGGATGGGGGCATGAACGGATTCGAACCCGAGCACTGCGACGCTGCAGGCAGCCAGTTTTTGTTGGAGCTAAGTATGCTCTGGGATTAGTGTCGAAATCGTGGTTTGGTTCATAGTCTTTTCTAAAAAGTTCGTTGACGGTTTATTTTGAAACCAATTTTACAAAAGTGACGGGTGGGTCGAAATAAGGTAAGGACTCAAAGTCAAAAAAGGAAACTATGAAAGTTATAAAATGGCCGAACATACGGCCGATACTTCGGTTTAGCGCTTCGGAGTAGACCCCCAGGCCATATTTTGTAATCTTTTAATCTTATATTTTGAATTGTTTTTTTTAATGTATATATATGTCGTGGATAGATGGCGCCACAGTACAGCGGACAGCGCCATCTAATAGTTTGATTCGTAACGAATAATCACGTGATCGGAAACGCAAGCGATCCCTACCGCTTGGACATGATCGTCGGTGGAGGGGATGCAGCGAGGACTACAGGAGGGACCGAGTGTTGCGACAGTCGAGCTCGGATGGTCTTCGCATACGCTCAGTAACAACGCACGTGTTTGTTTTCGACCCATGTGTTTATTTCGTTCGTTAATTTATTAGTCATTTTAAATTCAAATTATCTTTTCGCTCGAGTACCCACTGTAGTGCCCACACTTATCTGAACTATGTCGGATCGTAAAGAAGACCCGATGTAGGAGCCAATGGTTGTAGGCCCAGTACACTATCACTTTGTTGATGTTTGTTTAGTTACGGAGTAGGTACACAGAAAGAACCACAAGTTGAGTTTAAAGTTATTATAAAATGTAGAAGGTTAGCAAGTTTAAAGTGGTAGCGATTCTCTCCTTGACCAGTGGTTAGTTCCACAGTTATTGGTTGACTCGATATGTATTGCTTAAAACGCTATAATTATAGCATAATATTTGTTCGCAAAGTAAATGTACGGTGGATGAGACCGTACATGTTGGCAACCCCAATAAGATGTAAAGGAAGTTAATGAAAGATTGTCAAGAGAAGAAACCTTATTACAAAGAAACAAATAATAAATTAAATTATTCGAAGTTGAACGCGTTGTTGTCTGCATGACGAGGACGTACCGCTTGCAGTTCTGCTTGACTCGCCGTGTGAATGTTGTCTTCTTGCTTTCTGTGTTGTATCGGTTGCAGTTGTGTAATTTCTTCAAGCTGATTGTTCGTAGCTGAACGGCTCTTAGTTTGTTTACAGCGCCAAGATGGTCCGTATCTCTTTACAAACCACCCCACAGAGACAGTGATGATAAGTCCCACTGTTCGGACCATTTAAACCACACTGCATGCATGTGTGTACTAATATCTATGTATATGTAAGAAAAGATCCTTTTAACGTCTGTATGTACAAGTAGCTAATTAGTATTGAAATAAACCCATAAGAAGCGACACCTCTTTAAGTTTACCTACGTCCTTACAAACAAAACTAAACCGTATCAACAAGGAACATGGTCGAATTTCGAACCGGATAAATAAATATACTTGGGTGGTCTAGTGATCAGTGTGAATACAAAGCGCCGCATTCCTTCGATAAGGAACTCGTTTGCTATGAGTGATTTGTGCACATAATAAGAAAAAGTTATTAACTAGTGTGATATTACGATTGGATTATCTCTTTAAATACGTGAGCTACATCGCATCTTTTGGAATAATGACTACTACAGCTGAACAATTGCTTACGGAGTTAGAAGATCTTGCGTTATTACTTCAAAAGTCGCAAACTAACCTAAAGAAATGTCCAAAACAAAGACTTACAAAAGGATACATTGAAACACGATTGCAAACCATTGAAGAATATTGGAGGAAGTTTACTACGGTGCACCATAACCTATTAAGGGTGATACCTAAAGAAAAGAAGAATAATGTTCCGTATTTTGCAAATGAAGACTACTTTGTTATTGAAGATTTATACTTATGTATGCAGGGTGATTTGAAGGACCCTTTTATTGGTTAACCATAAACCGAGATTAAGTGACATTGCTTACAATACCGGCACAACTTTTGAAGGAAATCTCAAGCTACCTCAAATACAGTTACCTGCCTTTTCGGGAATTTATGAAGATTGGACTACATTCAAGGATCTATTCACATCGTTAGTCCACAACAATTCCACGTTGTCCAACGTTCAAAAGCTTCACTACTTGAAGAGTAGCATTACCGGAGAAGCAGAATCATTATTAAAACACTTACAAATAACAGAAAGTAATTACGATCAAGCTTGGGATTTGTTACGAGATCGGTATGGTAACCGGCGGATCATAGTGAATTCTCTCATTCGAAAACGAATGATGCAGAAGATTACTTTTCAAACTGCTTCCAATATAAAGGCATTATTAGACACAACAAGTGAGTGCATCAATAGTTTAAGAAATCTAAAAGTGTCGACTGATTCTTGGAATCCATTCGTCATATTTGTGAGTGTGCAGAAACTAGATCCAGATTCACACCGGGAATGGGAACAGTTTGCGTATAAAGATAATTTAGAGGATGGTAAGAACTTGTGAGGTTCTTACAAACCAAATTTCGCACACTAGAACTGATCGCTCCGCCTTCCAGAGAGAAACCATCAAAAGGTAAAGAATATACAGTCCACTCTTCTACAATACCTGCTGCTACCAAACCAAGAAGTTGTTTGCTTTGTAAGGTTAACCATACGCTATGCCATTGCAAGGATTTTACTAAAATGGAACCAACAGAGAGGTGTGAATATGTGAAGAAGTACCAGCTATGTTTCAATTGTCTGGCACCAGGACACTCAGCTAGGAAGTGTCGGTTAAACATGTCTTGCCGCATTTGTCATAAGCGCCACCACTCTCTTGTTCATCAACATGCAACAACAAGTGCCACCAATGAATCAGATAACAAGCAACATCAAAGTGAAGACCAAACCAAACCAAAGGAAGCTAGTGAACCAGTTGAGCTTGCATCGCATTTCACTGCCAGCACATGCACATCATTATTGGCCACAGCACTTGTGCCAGTTTGTAACGAATCGGGACGAGTAACAGTACTGCGTGCGCTCATTGATCAGGGCTCGCAGGCCACGTTCATTAGTGAGAGAGCTGCCCAGCTGTTACGACTCAAGAGAATGCCTGCTCAGGCAACAGTCAATGGGGTTAGCTCAACCACAACTGCCGTTAAACACGCTGCTTATATCGAGCTTCGATCAAGACACGACGACAGTTTCAAGTTAAAAGTGAAGGCTTATATTATGTCAACACGAATCACAACGCAATTACCATCACATACCATTCCAACCAACACCTGGTCTCATTTAGAAGGTCTCGTATTAGCCGACCCAGGCTTCAATGAACGAGGAAAAGTTGATCTACTACTAGGTGTCGAAATATGTGCCCAAATATTAAGAAGCGATGTCATCAAAGTTCCCCCAGGTTCTCCATGCGCTCAAGATACCAGCCTAGGGTGGATCCTGTTTGGAAACATACATGAAAAGGAAATACTAATGATTTTATTGTGATGCACCACAGCCTTGACTTAGCCAATATGTTAAAACGGATGTGGGAGTTGGATATTGAAGATAAAACTACACTAACACAAGAAGAAAGAAAATGTGAAGAAATTTACCAATCCACTCACTCAAGAACAGAAGACGGACGATATATTGTCAAATTACCAAGAAAAACCGACAAGCTGTTATCAATACAAGGAGGAACAAGAGAAATAGCTATAAAGAGACTTTATCAATTAGAAAAAAGACTAGAGAAGAATCCTATACTAAAAACGGAATATAAAAAGGTCATGAATGAATACATAAATATGAATCATATGGAAGAGATATCACAAGAAGAAATAAATAAAGACAGTGTTTACCTGCCACATCATGCAGTGGTAAAAGAAGATAAGGAAACTACGAAAGTCAGAATAGTTTTTAACGCATTGCAAAAGGGAAACAACAATGTTTCTTTGAATGACGAACTTTTAGTTGGACCCCAGCTACAAACAGACATGAGAAGTCTCATCATGAGGTGGCGTATGAAGAAGATTTGTTTTGTGGCTGACATACAACGCATGTACCGCATGGTCTTAGTGACGAAAGAAGACAAGGACTTGAAAAGAATAGTATGGAGGAGTGACCCTAGCCAACCAATCAAAGACTACAGACTTACGCACGTCACTTTCGGCACAGTATCTACTCCATACTTAGCCGTTCGAACTTGACATCAAGTCGCAGATGATGAAGGAACCGTGTGCCCTGATACTGCCAAAATGATCAAAGAAGAATTCTATGTTGATGATCTTATGGCTTCGAATGACAATATAGAAGATGCAATACATATAGCGAAGAGCGAGGCTAAGACTAGAAGCTATACTACAAAAGGGAGGCTTCACACTACAAAAATGGTGCTCAAACGACGCTAACTTCTTGAGACAATTTGAACCTGCAAAACGAACATCGCAGGCCAGTCTAGACATCACCATCCATGACACCATCACAGCTTTAGGCCTTCGCTGGAACTTAGGCAAAGACATGTTTCAGTACAGTCTTAACATACCACCTATGAACGACACGATAACCAAACGCACGATTCTTGCCGACGTCCAACGACTATTTGACCCACTAGGTTGGTTAGCTCCAGCTATGCTACCAACTAAGCTGCTAATACAAAGGCTATGGTTGCAAGGAATCAGCTGGGATGAAGAAGTAGACACAGATATCAAACAAGACTGGACTGCGCTCAGAAATAGTCTTCAACACTTTAATGAAATTGAAGTACAAAGATGGCTGGGAACCACAAATCATGAAGCAACAAACATAGAAGTCCACGGTTTTTGTGATGCCTCTACCAAAGCCTACGCAGCTGTTGCTTATGTCAGAGTTGAAAAAGATAATGAAGAAAAACAAACTCAGATAATAGCTGCAAAGACTCGAGTAGCTCCAATAAATCCAGTATCGCTCCCGCGATTAGAGTTGTGCGGTGCCCTTCTCTTATCTCGATTGCTCAAACAAATTAAAACAGCAATAAGAATATCGGATGATAAAATATTCGCATGGAGTGACTCCACCATAGTGCTTTCTTGGCTACTTGGAGACCCAACAAGATGGCAAGTTTTTGTAAGAAACCGGGTAGTTGAAATATTGGATAGCACAGGACCCAATTGGTTTCATGTAAAAACAACCGATAATCCTGCAGATGTTGCATCACGGGGAGAACATATTCTTGAGTTAAAGGAAGATGAGCAATGGTGGAAGGGCCCAAACTGGCTAAAACAGAAAACAATAACATTCAATAAACCTGACAACCTAACCACAAGTTTAGAAAGAATAGAAGTAATACAAACAAATTTAAAATCAGAAGAAGAAAGTCTAGAAAACCAGTTTCATCAATTTGATAGTTTGGAAGAAGTTTTAAAATCAATAACTTATTGCAAAAGATTTCTCAAGGGGAAAAGGATGGTAAACAAAGATGCGATTATAACTACTCAAGAACTAGATGAAACACTCAAAGCCTGCATTAGAATAACACAAAGGGAACAATTCTAAGATGAAATTGAGAATTTAAGCAAAGGGAATGAAGTAAAAAGGGATAGTAAATTAAAATTCCTGAGACCATACCTGGATAAAGAGCATATTCTTAGGGTGGGCGGTAGATTGCGACATGCAGATATATCCGAAGACTCCAAAAACCCAATAATATTAGACAATCACAGCAATTTATCGTGAAAGATGCTCATCTCAAGTCTTTACATGGCGGAATTCAAATAATGATTGCCTACCTAAGAACTAAATTTTGGTTAAGAAAGGCGAAGAATTTAATCAAATCCAGAATCCGCAAATGTTTATTATGCTCTAAACATAGTGCTGCAACAAAAAATCAACTTATGGGTGACTTACCAAAAGTCAGAGTCACTCCAGCCAAACCATTTCTAAAAACTGGAGTGGATTTCGCCGGACCATATCAAGTCTTAGCGTCCAAAGGCAGAGGAGTCAGAACGAATAAGGCGTATGTTGCCGTGTTCGTTTGTATGTCCACCAAAGCCATTCACTTAGAAATGGTCGGCGATCTCACAACCGAATCTTTCATTGGTGCTTTCAAGAGATTCGTCGCCAGACGGGGAAGATGCTCACAGATCTGGAGTGCCCAAGACAGAAATTTTGTAGGAGCCAATAAGGAACTGGCAGCTGCTTGGAGGGAGGCAAAATTTGAACTCGAAGGTCCAGTAGCAGAGTCTCTTGCACTGGATGGAACACAGTGGCACTTCTTACCTGCCTATAGCCCTCATATCGGTGGTTTGTGGGAGGCGGGCGTGAAATCAATGAAATACCACATGAAAAGAATTCTGACCAATCACCTGACATTCGAAGAAATGAGCACCCTGCTTTGCCAAATCGAGGCGTGCTTAAACTCCAGGCCGCTAAGCCCAATAGTTGATGAAGACATTGATAACATAACACCCTTAACACCAGGCCATTTTTTGATTGGCGAAGCGCCAATTAATGTCCCTCAACCTAAGCTTCAAGACATTCCAATTAGTCACCTGTCACGCTGGAGACACTTGCAGAAATTGATTGGAGATTTCTGGCATAAATGGCAGGCAGAAAACCTAACCAGCTTACAGCAGAGGCCAAAATGGTTCAAGCGATGCAAGGAGCTTGATATAGGTAACATTGTACTCATCAAAAATGATCAACTCCCTCCTGGCAAGTGGGCGTTAGGTCGGATTGTTGCTAAGCATCCAGGCGACGATGATGTCACAAGAGTGTACAGTGTTAAAGGTGGTGACAGTGTAGTTAAGCGAAGTTTTAATAAGTTGTGTCCTTTGCTTATAGACATTGATGATTAATATTATAATTATGTTTAATGTTCCAATGTAATCAAATCAATTTATACTATTGTCTTTATATAAAATGTATGAGTATTTTCATTACTGTCTTTGACTTGAGCATAAATGCTAAATGATAAAATCTGAGTTAATTAGTTACTTATTATATTTATGTTTTTTTTGCAAAAGGTCTTTATAAGCCCTTTGGCTGGCGGCATGTTCGCATGCATGCATGTGTGTACTAATACGAGTATCTATGTGTATGTAAGAAAAGATCCTTTTAACGTCTGTATGTACAAGTAGCTAATTAGTATTGAAATAAACTCATAAGAAGCGACACCTCTTTAAGTTTACCTTTGTCCTTACAAACAAAACTAAACCGTATCAACAAGGAACACGCACAATGGTATATGATACGGCGTATGTCGTGAGTGGAAATGGTTGATGGGAGGTGGTTTTCTTGTGTTTTCATAATAGCTAATCGCTTGTCGATTTCCTCCAATTCTGCAGTTTCTGGCAACATCACGTGAGACATATTATTATGTGTTATGTTCACAATGTTATTTACCATCGAGTTGAGCGACGGTATGTTCATGGAAAGGTCCATCTTCATGTTGCTGTTGTATTGGTTATGCGAGTGAATTGTTAGTTCCTTTGATTGCAACAAGCAACCCTGTGGCAAGGTCAGTATCCCGGAAGTCATGGAGTGCGTAGTGATATCATGTTCACACACGATTCGTATTTTGCAAGTTCCGCAACAAATCGCCAGCCAAGTATTCGCTGTGTGTAACGCGATCCACTCCTGCTTACATAGCACATTTTTTATGTCACAAGGTGAGGTCGTTCGATGACCCAGTAATTTTGCTTCACAAGGGGCGTTGCTGTTATACAAGTTGAATATCGGCAGATTCTTGTTGCATATCAAAGGAGAAGTCAAAATTGGTATAATATTCAGACGATTTTTAAACGCTAATGTGATGTACCTTATTAGAAAGCTTATTTATTATGCTACTCGATTATAGTTAAATCTGATTTTTTCAGGCGCCCGTTTTTGTGAAAAAGTGAAAAATGTTTCAATACAAACAAAACGCACATAGTCTTTATTTATTCATTTCTATGCAATATAATTATTTTATGTGGCTAATGTTTCCGTTTCTATTAAATACTTTGAGATTTTATTATAATTTTAGCTGCAGCTCCATGAAGTTAAGACAAAAATATTGATTATCATGACAATGCAATTACAAAACGTATCGAAAAAAGTCAAAGCTGTAAACTCGGACTAAATATCCGCTGTAAATGTCAAGCCGAGACCTGCTGACTGACGTTGTCATTGTCTCGTCATTTGCCACAGGGCTGCCATCCCTAAAATATAAATAATGCTTGTAGAACATTTTATTTTTCAACACTTGTTTAAAAAAAAACGGGCGGCTGTAAAAAAATTAAATGCCCAAAGACGTCAAAATAATTACCCTCTTTCAGCCTATATAGGTCAGAAGGCTGTTTAAATTTTCAATTATTTTAGTACCAAGACGCATACATTTCGTGAACGTCTCCTTTCCTGGTTGAATGTGACTACACCGTTTCATGTCATCTTCAGATAAAGAAACATAAGTGTTCTTCCCGAAGTTTACTGCTATGTACTGCGAAGCTAGTTGGACGATGATTGTTCCTATGCTTGTTTTCATGGGCAACGGAGTCGCTTGGTATAGTGTGAAGTCTTCATCTGAGATCAGTGGGACGTGTACCTCGAACAAGAAGTAGTTAGTGGTAACTCGCGCTCGCACGTATAGCAGTTTGTAGAGGTCTTTTACATCGTTTCTGATGTTTACAACGCCCTTTAGTGAAACTGTACTGTTGTTCATGAAAGATGGAATTTTTATTAAAATGACGTAACATTTGATTGAGCATCAACTTTTCAAACACCTTACTGAGAACTGGCAGAGTTGACACAGGCCTATAATTGTTGGGTTCTTTACTATCTCCGGATTTGAACAAAGTAACTACTTTACTGTTTCATGAGATCCGGAAAGACTCCTTGGTCCACACTAGTGTTAAATATAAAAACTAAATAGGGTGCAATGGTTTCGATTATAGATCTACAGACTTTTACAGACATGCCCCAGAGATCTTCTGTTGATTTAATTTTAAGATCTTTAAAAGTTTTTATAACAGCCTAGGGGTTTGTATGTTGGAACCTAAATTCCAAAGGGCATACTTTTACATTCTTTCTAAGTAAGGCAGCAGAAAGCGCGGGTGAGGAATTTAAAGTTTCAGTAGTTTTAAGGGAAATATTAGCAAAAAGTTTTCAAATTCCTGAGCTATTTCTACCTCTGAAGTGATGGGCCCATGTACGCTGTTTTTTCCTACCTGTTTCATTATTTATTTTGTGCCAGGTAGTTTTTATTTTATCATTAGCTGATTTTATTTTATTGCTAATATAAAGAGCTTTAGTTATTTTGCACACACTTTTAAAAGTTTTAGAATATTTTGCAACATATTGATGACAGCTTGTATTATTCATACTTTTGTTGCTTTAGGCCATAAAGTTTAAAAATATTTTCCCTGATTTTACGAATACTTGGAGTCGCCCAATCACTAAATACGAACTTTGTGTAAATACTTTTAGTCTTTAGTGGAAAAGTGTCATTAAATTGTGATCATCGAAGATCTTTTTATCGACGACTTAGGAGTATTTTATAGCAATAAAACAACATCACGTACTGTTCACGCATGATGTTGACAACCTGCGTGTTGCTATCACACAAGCTTTAGGCGCTCTTTTCTTCGGGGTACCTACCAACGCACCAGGAATCAAAATTATCACACCATCTTCGGACAGCCAATGAGAGGTCCTCAAAGAGGTCATCAAAGAAGCACCAATAGGAGCAGTTTACGAAGACTTCCGAGTGCTTCTTCGCGGAACGTTGAAATAGCTCGGTTTTTCCTTCTAGACTAACACATTTGAATCGACCTTGCTCTGTATAGCTTCTTTCTCAAACTTTAAGCCCTGACGAGTCCATATTGTACATTCACTAACTCATAATTGCAATAAATCATTTTATATTCTGGAGAAACCAGAGTCCGGACCCGTACCTATAAGGTCCCGTGCTCCAACTGTTGATCAGCACAGTCAAGTAATTAAGAAAAATACATAATTTATTATATAATCAATAGGATTTATTTTAACGCATTTTTTCCAAAAAATGGCCCAACGAAATTTCATTATTAATTAATTGCATTTGTGAATCTAAAATAAAATGGTCTTTTTCGCAATGTTCTTTGCGGCGTTTAGTTGGCGATAAGTCTAAAGAATCGGTACTTTGCGACATCACTGTTAGCAATTTATTTAGGGTAACATATGGTTTTTTTGAACTCTTTATTGTGTTTGGCATTCCAACTCTCTGCTACGTTATTTCTACGGTGCCTCTCGTTGAATACACACAATAATATATTTTTTTTCAAAATATTTAATAAAATCCCGGATCTACGCATTTTCAAAAGTTATACTCTCTGACAAAATATATTGTAATCCTTCTGCAGTACGGTCATGGGGCAATAGAGGCAGGCTGGAACATAGACCTACAATACGTGTGTAAATTTTGTTTTTGATGCCAATATTTTTGGATTTCTTCCATATATCGTCGGTCGGATTCATTACCGGAACATTTCCAAAATCACGTGTTTTGAGATGAGTACCTATGTAGAATGGTAGGAAATTGAATATTTTATCCAAATCACTAACGGTACAACTCAAATGTCATTTCTCTTTGACAGAAAACTATTTATTCCGATAAAGAAATATAGATTTTAGTGATCTCTTCGTTTTCAGTATCAGTTTATTTAGAAATGTCCCGCTGGCAGCCTAAATTTTAAAGTGCAGCCATGATTCATTAATCGAATATTTTGAAATGTTCAAGCATGTTCAATGTGTTGTGATGTTGTTGTGTGAGTAGTATGGCTCTGAAATTCTTCACTTGATTATTGTTAGTTACCGAGAGTATTACTCAAGTTTAGAAGCTGGAGACAATCATATTGAACCCGATGAGCATAACGAAAATGATTAATTTGACGCACCTAATTATTTTAAGATTTAACTGATTTCTTTTATTTTTTTAAATATAAATAAACCATTAAGGTTTCTAGGATTTTAGTCGGTTCTATTCCCGGGTGTGGCAAGCGTATTTTCAAAAATCTTTAAATGCAGTTTTGCTTCTTTTTAAAATAAAAGAATGTTTCCTTTGAGTAAAATTTGCTGTCTTCAGTATTAAGAGTACTTTCACTCCAGGTACGCTTCGAAAATTCCACCCTGTGTCCAATCATTGGCCAACACGATTGGACTAGTGGGATTTAAAAAAAATATAAGTGCCGTTGTTCTAACAACGTTTGTCGTTTTTTGATTTGTGCTTCCCTATAAACGCTGTTAAGATGTCAAATAAAAAAGGGAACTGTAAATGGTTAACGAGAGGTATTAGAATATCCTGTACAAGGAAGAGGTGTCTTTACCTTAGCCAACAACACCATAAAACTAACAGAAAAAAACTAAATAGAAAATACAAATCCTATAGTTACATACTTAAAAAGTGCATACACAACTCTCGACAACTTCAGAGTAAGAAATATATTTATAATAATAAAAACAAATGTAAAGCCACATGGGAAGTTATTAACGAGCACATTAATGACATTAACACAAAAACTAACATTGACAGAATAATTGAAAATAATCAGACATATGAAGACCCTAAAGAAATGAGTGACAAATTTAATGAATTTTATATAGAACTGACAAACAATAACAATTTTAAGTATGATTGGAACGAGATAAACAAAACTATAGAGACTAATAACGCGCAAACCTACTGACGCTATGGAAATATTTCGAATTATTAAAACTCTAAATAACACGAACGCAGCGGGAATTGATGACATCACAACAAAAGTTATAAAAATTAGTGTACCATATATGTCAACCACAGAGTTATTTAATAAACCTGTCCTTTGAAGAAGGTGCGTTTCCGAATATGTTGAAAAACTCAATAGTTAAGCCAGTTTTCAAAAAAGGTGAAAGATCTGACATTAATAATTATAGGCCAGTAACGTTGATACCAATCATGTCGAAAATATTCGAGAAAGTAATGCTTAGGCGGCTTCAAGAATTTGTGGCAAGCCATCATTTGCTTAAAAATGAACTATTTGGATTTAGGCAGGATAGTACCACCTCGTTAGCGTGTTTCAACTTGATTAAAATTGTCACTCAGGCTATAAGTGATGGCTTGCCAGTTGCGGCGAGATTTCTGGACATGAGCAAAGCGTTCGATTTTGTAGACCACAATTTGCTCTTACACAAATTAGAAAAGTATGGAATAAGAGGCAAAGCGAACGACTGGTTAAGAGACTATTTAAGTGACAGAAAGCAATGTGTGGAAATCTCGAAAATCCAAAATAACAAAAATAAGGTAGGTAGAAGTGACTATCAGCAGAACAATGTTGGAGTGCCACAGGGCACCGTGTTAGGACCGTTTTTGTTCATCATGTATATAAATGATCTCCCAAATAGCACTCGCCATGACACAATCTTGTTTGCTGATGACACAACTCTCATTGTGAAATTTGAAAATGAAAGTACGTATGAACCAGAAATTAACAAAGCCATAAACGATATTATACACTGGTTACATTCCAATAACTTGAAAATGAATATGGAAAAAACCAAACTGATCTAATTCCGAACGAATAAAAGGAAACCACTGCTGCTAAATGTCAAATATAACGACACTAATATAGAACGAGTAGCAAGCACTAAATTTCTGGGCATACCGTTGGATCAAAATTGTGACTGGAAGACACATGTCGATCACGTATGTGACAAGCTCGATCGATTTGTCTATGCATTAAAAAGAGTGAGAGTCACAGTGTCAACAGAAGCTGCTCTTTGCGCATATCACGGGTACGTTTCGTCAGTACTCGCATATGGACTTTTAATGTGGGGCAATTCGGTGGATATCATAAGGGCGTTTAGAGTACAAAAAAAATGTGTGCGTGCAATCTGTGGAGCCTGGTCTATCGATAGCTGTAAGCCATTGTTCAAAAAGTTTAATATTTTGCCGTTACCGTGCATGTACATTAAAGAATTATGCCTATTTGTACAAAAAAATCCGGAATATTTCAAGAAGTATAAAGATGTAAGTAAGAGAAATGTAGCTCTAGGAGCTACATTTCTCTTACTTACATCTTTATAAGCAAATTAACATAAATAAGCATAAACATATGCTCTGCGTACCACAATGTAGACTCAGATTGTACAAAAGGAACTCTTATATAACGGCTATAAAGGTGTATAATAAACTAACAGACGCATTCAAAGATTTACCTGTGACTATGTTCAAAAAAAAGTTGACGCAATGGTTAAAAGAAAATTGTTTTTATGATTTAAACGAATTTATGTCATATCGTGCAGAAGGGCAAACTCGATTATGTTGATAAATTACACACCATATAATAATTAATTTAATGTTTAATATTATTGAATCGTGACTTACAAGGAATATGGACTTTGCATTATATTTGTAATTTGACATTTTAGTAGATATTTATTTTTATTTTGAATTATCTTCTTTATATTTTTTTTTTCGTTTTCTATTTTGTCGTTAATTAATGTATGTTCCTGAATTTTAATATTTTTTAATCACATTGTGTCAATCACCTTTTATTAATAAATTGAATGTTAATATGACATATTTGCACACCATATGTAATGGTAGAATGTAATTGGGCCACGATATTCTTAAGTTCTTGATTTGTACCTACATTGCTGCAAATAAATGAATTTGAATTTGAATAACTGTTAGCTTGTTTTAAATTCATGTTTTAAATTCAAATGAATATTGTGCTATTTCTAGATACATTTGTCTCGTTCATTGAAAATAAGTTGTGAATTCTACTAAAACTTATCGATTATTATGGAAGTCTGAATTTAATATAAAAAAATGTATTATTTAAATACCGATGTATAATATCCAGTGTGGCAACACTGTCAAAGAACAAATTATTGATAATGTAACTCACTTTTAAATGTATTTTCACTATGGCAACTGAATGTATTATTTTTACTTTGGTAACACTTAGAAATGACGGTTGACATTCTCGTTATTTCTGGGTGGGGCAAAAGTCATTTATAAATGGTAAAAGGCTGTGCAGAGCCAGTGATCATGGAACTATGAAGCAAGTCGGTTGACACTGTAGTCAGTATTCCGTCTGTACAATAAAGTTATTTTATACATAGGACAGTGTTATTATTAAAAAAATAGAATTGTCTAACAATTCAGAAGCAGGGATAACACCAGGCAATTCTGGTGTAGCTATTGCTACCACCCTGGTGTGAACGCATCGTCCACAGTAAGGTACGTTAATAATTAATTGATTATTAAATATTATTTTTGTTTGTGTAATTTTCATTGAAAGTGTGATAACTTAGTAGAAGTCTATCCGTATTTGTATTACAATACCACAAGTAGATTTATTAATCATTGATTCATCATCTTCAATCATTGATCGTTTTTATTTAAAAAAACGCCAAATAGCAGTTAATAATTATGTTTGTATAGGTTGTGTTTTGTGCGGGGTTTGTACAAATCCGATAAGAACTAATTTATAATAAATATCGAAGTATATTTGAGGAATAAACATGATTGGATGTGTATGATAGATCTAGATCTTATATTTTCTGCCCTGAGACATAATTAATTTGATAAAACATAGGAGGCTTAATAATTTCATTTATCACATTATTTACCTACTTTTAATTTTATAATATATGTTGTATTCAATGAAATAGGTAGGTACTCGTTGTTTTAAATTTTTTCAGAGCATTGGACAGTGTAAATTGTACAATTGAGTGAAAATGTCCAATGACCGGTCAGAAAATTTGGCCGGGAGTCATCACAGCATTGTGCTGGGAGGGCCCTCGAGACGCAGCCGATCTCGGACACGTGCTGGAGACTTGAGGCAAAGTCGTCGCTCGTCAGCAGCGCCCAAGCGAAGTCGTCGCTCGTCAGCAGCGCCCAGGCGAGGTCGTCGCTCACCAGCATCCCCCCGGCACTGATAGTCGTAGCACCGAGCGGCGCTGATCCAAAAGATCACCTCCAAGGGATGAGACGCAGGCAAGAATTCGAAGCAGTGAACCCGTTTTAAATGGCTCACCTGCGCCGCGCGCGCTGGTGGCCAGGCCTTCTGCGGGACACAGTGACGCGACTACTGTGCCTACTCGTTCTGCTCACACTGATGACGTATCCATTTGCGGGTTATCAGATAGCAAGACTACCACCATGCTAATCGCAACTGCGCTTGTTGTTATTGGAGACAGTAGTGGTTTTGAACATGCTGTACGCGCCTTGTTAGGTAGCGCTTCTCAAAATAACTTTATTACTAGCGATTGTTGTCGAAGTTTTGGCTTAAATGTAAATACTAGACCAGCTTGTTCGGTAGTAAAGGGAATAGGTGGTTTGAGCAAACATATTCAGGGTTCCGTAAAGCTGAAGTTTTGTTCTCGTTTTGATTGTAATATTAATTATAGTATCGAGTCGTTAGTAGTCGATAAAATAACCGAACATTTACCGACTGTTACGGTTAATGTTTCACATTTATCGAATTTTATTCGTTTGCCGACGATACTTACTTTTCCCTTGGTCCGATTCAGTTACTGATCGGTGCTTCGCTTTTCTCGCATTTGCTTTTATCGCATGACGTTCAAGGACAGTCCCCGAATCTTTTGCCTCTCGCTTTAGAAACTGTTCTTGGCTACGTCATTATAGGCGACGCTCCAGTCTACGATGATAGAAACGAGACCGTGTCTTATTGTTGTACAGCTGATCCGTTGGACTCAGCTATTCGAAAATTCTGGGAAATGGAGGAGGTAATCGTTCCTCCGATACTCAACCTAGATGATAAAATACGTGAAGAATTTTATTCTCATACGACCTCTCGTGATAGTGATGGTCGGTTGTAGCTCTGCCCTTTAAGGGTGATGAACACTCGCTTGGTAATTCCCGACAAGCAAGCGAACGAAGCTTTTATTGCTTGGAAAGGTTATATTTCACCTGTACGTGTAGACTTA
This sequence comes from Tiliacea citrago, assembly GCA_963921375.1. NCBI lineage: Eukaryota > Metazoa > Arthropoda > Insecta > Lepidoptera > Noctuidae > Tiliacea > Tiliacea citrago. Next base: position 496,491 of record OY992791.1, on the reverse strand, counting down.
GAAACTTCGCAGTCTTATTTTATACCAGATGGAGTCATTCGAGTGGACAAGATCACTACCAAATTACGCGTTGTCCTCGATGGTAGTTGTAAGACTACTAACGGTGTTTTACTTAATAACCTTTTGTATAGTGGTCAAAATCTTCAAGGAATCTTGTTCAAAATTATAGTCAACTTTGCTTGCTGGAACAAAGATTCCACGTCACGTAGGCATCGTCACTGATAGTGTCGTTACTATTTTGGGTTTCGAAGGTGCTAGCGAAAGGCGTATGGTGGTGTCGATTATTTTCATGTGCAGAACAGTGATGGTAACACAATAAGCTTAATTATAACTAAATCGAAGGTTTCTCCTCATAAGGTTATTTCACTCGCTCGACTCGAACTTTGTGCTATTCTCGTCCTTTTTTTTTTTTTTTTTTTTTGTTGCCGAGTTGGAAAATCCTCATGGATGTCCTCCGTCCTGGGGTGGGCGGAGGGGTCTGTCAGACTCTTACTGACTAAAAACCACCCCGGTGTTCCCTTCCCACACTTGCACCGGGGATCTTGGGAGCTAGTATTACTTCCGTGATCCCCGGCTAGTGCCGGCCCGCCTCTGCGGGCCACCTCAAGTCTGCGGGGGGGTGAGGTGTTGGACCCCCCCGCGAGTGCTATTCTCGTCCTAGCTCAACTTATAAAAAAAAAATGTTCTCGTTGCTTGTCAAACTCCTATTAGTTTTAGAAATATATTTGACTCAACAGTTGTGCTTTGTTGGGCACATGCGTCACCGCATCGGTGGAACACCTTTGTGGCTAACAGAATATCGAGAATACAAAATGATTTATCGCCTATAAATTTGTTTCACGTGTCAAGTACCAAGAATCCAGCCGACTGTTTTTCACGTGGGCTTACACCTTCGCAAATTATCGGACATCCGTTTTGGTTCACAGGGCCTACGTGGACTCGCTCCGACGTCTCACAGTGGCCTGCTGTTCCCTTTAACCCTTCTGCAGTGTCGGACACGCCAGAGGAAAGGAAGCATTCGTTGCTTACCTCGCTGCCGCGGGAAAAATCTCCAAGAATATCGTTAGGCAATTATTTTTCATAATGAACAAAATTATTGCGTTGTGATTTTCGTGAGTAGATTCCTTAAATTGTTACCTCGTCGTTATCGTATGTCAGCGTCAGATCATGACTTCGCTGAATTATTAGTACTTCGGGAACTTCAACGTTTTTACTTCCCAAGTGAGTACGCTAAAGTTGAGGGAGGTGACATTTGTAGTCGTCCATTTCGACACCTTAAACCGTATTAAAAGATGGTCTCATCAGAGTTGGAGGCCGTCTGAGAAACTCTGGGTTAGATTATGATTCAAAATATCCAATCCTTCTTCGTAGTAAGGATCCAGTTCTGAATTTGTTGCGGAATCTACGTTTTGGAATGGGCAAATAGCTTCCACTTTCTGTCTAACTGACCGACTCTTTGACAATTCAAAAGTGCCAGTAAATGGTTTAATTGAAATAAATGCTTTGAGTTTGAGTTGACTGATTACCATCACAGTATCATGCAGGCGAACTGTCATGCAGGTCCCGACCTGCTGTTGTCGCTCTTACGTCAGAAATATTGCATACTTTCGACACATAACCTTTTTAGGAATAGGATCCATAAGTGTATTTCGTGCTTCCTGAGGTGGCAGATCATCGTTCTTGCCGTGTCGTGCAATCAGCTAAACCGTTCGTGCATACGGGCACTGATTACGCTGGTCCGTTTAAGGTTACAATGACTCGGGGCCAAGGTGTCCGTTCAACCAAGGCATATATATGCTTATTCGTTTGTCTGACTACGCGTGCTGTGCACATAGAACTGGCTGGTGAGCTGAACTGAGCACAGCCAGCTTTATGAGTGCTTTCAAGCGGTTTCTGTCAAGACGCGATTCCGCGGTAAGATTTATTCAGACAATGGAACCAACTATATCGATGCTAAACGCAAATTTTCAAAACTTCATGCGTTGTTATGTTCGTAACATTATAGTACTGAAATTGGTCACATGTTAGCTGAAAATCGGATAGATTGGGCCCTTAATGGCCCAGCTGCTAGCCATTTTGGTGGGAATTGGGAGGCCAATATCAAAAGCTTAAAAAACTCATAATATCGCGTGATAGGTGAAACAATTCAACACACACCCATTGAACACTGCTGGCTCAAATTGAATCCGTTTTGAATACTCGACCTCTATGTAAAACGTTGTCCAGAGATCCTTCGGGACCCCTTGCTTTAACTCCAGCGCACTTTTTGAATCTCACGCCTTTAAAGTATTTACCCGCTGGAGAAGTACATGTAAATTTAAATAACCTTTCAAGTTGCTGGACAAATTAGTTCAGTCTTTTTGGAGGCGTTGGAGAACAGGCTCCCACCTGCACACTCGACAGCCGCGACGCCAGTCGGTCCAATCGTTGTCGGTACAGTCGTGATTCTTCTATAAGCCATTTGAATAGCAATGTTTTAAACCGATTGATTGGTAGGTCCCTATATGATTTTGGTAATTCATTATATATCCTTAGAACCATTGGAAAGCAACTTCTGTGATATAAGTGGCTTTTCATTGGAGGAATAATTAACCTATCAGGATATCTTGTATTAAACGTAACAGTGTCTCCAAGACGTTGAAATAATCCGGAGTGCATTTTAACAAATTTACAGCATTCAAATATGTACATACCGGGAACAGTTAATATATTGCTAATACACTGCTATGTGCGTGAGTGTAGAGAGAGAACTACTTGAAGTGCTATGTGCACGTAGTCGTGTTAATCTAACTAATACACTGCTATGTGCGTGAGTGTAGCGACAATTCCTTTGAAGTGCAACGTGCACATAACGTTATAAGCCGCTATGAGCGAACATTATTGAAGCACAAAGTGCACAATAGATGAAATAGCATTGTGTAAATCTAGAAAAGTAAATATTATCTATGAAATGAGATAAATGTTTGTGTAATTTATAAACTAACTTTTTGCTAAATTGTGTCGTTCGCGGGGACGCGATACTTATCAGGATGGACGAATTGTTAGCTTGTTTTAAATTCGAATAAATATTGTGCTATTTCTTGATAGGTACATTTGTCTCATTCATTGAAAATAAGTTGTGAATTCTACTAAAACTTATCGATTATTATGGAAGTCTGAATTTAATATAAAAAATGTATTATATAAATACCGAAGTATAATATCCAGTGTGGCAACACTGTCAAAGAACAAATTATTGATAATGTAACTCACTTTTAAATGTATTTTCACTATGGCAACTGAATGTATTATTTTTACTTTGGTAACACTTAGAAATGACGGTTGACATTCTCGTTATTTCTGGGTGGGGCAAAAGTCATTTTTAAATGGTAAAAGGCTGTGCAGAGCCAGTGATCATGGAACTATGAAGCAAGTCGGTTGACACTGTAGTCAGTATTCCGTGTGTACAATAAAGTTATTTTATACATAGGACAGTGTTATTATTAAAAAAATAGAATTGTCTAACATAACTTACAATAACTTGTTATATTATAGGTACGTATATTTCTGAAAAGGATTATATATAACGATAGATGACGCATAGATTAGATGCTAAAACAGGTGGAAAATTTCAACACGACATGGTTAGCTTTAGATGATATAGAAAGAAAGAAAGAAAGAAAAATAATTTTATTCGTCACAGAAACACGTGCAAGATATATGAAAACATAAACTGGTAAAACAAATAGTCGGCAGCTGCACGTCATGACTGTGACAAGAAGGCTTGCACTCAGCATGATGCTGTGCTATGACCCACAGCACAGCGCTGATTTTCAGTGGTCACCCGAAAAATACGTACGGAACCCAAGTCAGGTTTAATGAGTTGTACATAATAGCTAACAAAATAAAACAAACAGCACTTAGAATAGAATGCCGATACAACCAAATATATAAGAATATCATAAATATATAATATATCATAGTATTCATTAAGATAAGTCTTACCTGTAAAGTGACTGAACCAATACATTTCACACCTTTCTTCTTTTTGGACTCACTGCACACCCAAAATTGGTTACCGTTTTTATATGTCTTGTGCTTATAATATTGCAGACCACCATAGATTAGAACGATTCCACCTTTTCTTTTTATATAAATGGGCTGTTGGGAGCTTGAATTTTCAAAAGCTTGCTCGTGGGATAACATTAGTCTAAAATTATTCCTTACAACTTCTTGACAACGACAGAAACAAAAGACTAAAGCAGACGTGTTGATTTTATTTTTCATAATTTTATGCACCTTAAAGGTTTGTAAATAATAAGTACTCAAACTCTATTCTGTGCACCACAAAGGCTTGTAAGTAATCTGTAATATACAAGACTTATAATAAAATCGTAGCGAATTCAAAATTGTACATTGAATATAAAAAACTTTTTACAAAAAAAAAACAACAGACTTCCAAAAAAACACTACAAAGTGAAAAATAACTAACTTCGGAAGTCGGTGTCTTTGGATCTGTATTTTAGTTTTTTGTCACTGACTTCCGAAGTTAAAGTTATTTTTCACTTTGTAGTGTTTTTTTGGAAGTCGGTTGTTTTTTTTTTGTAAAAAGTTTTTTATTTTTCACTTTTTAGTGGGTCAGTTTGTAATTTATTTAATTTACAATAGCCTAATGTCAAATGCTCATCAACTTTTACAAAATATTGCTTTTCCTGATGCAGGGGCGTTAATTGTTGAGGAGTTCTCCTGGGGAGAACTGATGGTGACTTCACCATATGCATTTTGACGAGCATAAATTGCTTATCAACCATATGATAGTGCCTTATCGAATCGCAACGGTGAAATACTTATTGTTAAGTAGTTCCGGTGGCCATCTGTGGTCTTCATCATCAGTTCCACTTCACCAAATGGTGCTTTCCGAGAGCAAATGCACGAATTACTATAAAAAATACTCAAATCGCTATAGGTATGCCTATAAAATTTGAGGATTTCCCTCGATTTCCATGGGATCCCCTCATCAGATTCTGATTTGGTGGCAATGGGACCACCTCGGGACCATACCCTTCCAAACAAAAAAAGAATTTTCAAAATCCGTCCACAATTGACGAAGAAATCGGTGAACACACATAAAAAAAAAAAAAAAAAACAAACATACAGCCGAACCTATAACCTCCTCCTTTTTGGAAGTCGGTTAAAAAGTAATTGCTACGAGGTCTGGGATCGATTCCAATTCCGAAAATATTTTTTTTTGAATTTTTGTCTGTTTGTCTGAATGTATGTTACATTTAGACAAACGGACAAAAATTCTACTGGATTTCGAGCATCACGCAAATTCAACTGGATAGATTCTGTTCAAATTTTACATAGATATTCCCTGTTCGAGGCAACAATTGCAATTGAACACGTTTGCTGACCTAGCGATACAAAACGGTCGCACTAAATGCGCCGTGAGCTCAGTGCATTACCCGCCTCCTGCGGTGCCAGATGCGGACCACACCGACGACGACGATGCTCCAGAGGTGACCGAGGTAGATCTGAGAGTGGCGGTACGTAGGCTGAATGCCAAGAGTACCGCCCCAGGACCCGATGGCTTGCCTGGAAAAGCCTGGGTTCTGGCCTTGGAGGCTCTCGGGCCTCGACTAAGGGGGCTCCTAAGCGCATGCTTGGAGAGGGGCCAGTTCCCACTTCGTTGGAAGACGGGGAAACTGGTCCTCATAAAGAAGCCAGGGCGCCCGGTGGACTCTCCGTCCGCTTACCGGCCCATCGTGCTGCTCGACGAGGTGGGCAAGCTCTTTGAAAGAGTAATTGCAGACCGCCTTGTCGGGCGGCTGGTGCGGGTGGGGCCGGATTTGGCGGAGAGCCAGTTTGGTTTCCGCAAGGGGCGCTCTACGGTGGATGCCATCATGCGCGTTCGAGCCCTCACGACGAGAGATGCTGTTGCCCGGGGTGGGGTTGTCTTGGCAGTGTCTCTTGACATCGTTAATGCCTTCAATACCCTGCCCTGGAGTTGCATTAGGGAGGCACTTCGATATCACCGGATGCGACCTACCTCTGTCGCGTGGTCGAGGCCTATTTGACGGACAGGGCCGTCATCTACCCCGGTCACCACGGAGATTGGAACCGGCGAGAGATGTCTTGCGGTGTCCCACAGGGATCGGTCCTGGGGCCGCATCTGTGGGACATCGGGTACGACTGGGTGCTGCGCGCCGACCTCCCTAGTGGCGTCAGCGTAGTCTGCTACGCTGACGACACGCTAGTCCTGGCACAAGGGAGTTCGCATCAGGCGGCGGCCGAACTGGCGGCACGTGGGGTTGCGACAATCGTCGATAGGATTCGGCAATTGGGACTCGAGGTGGCTTTGCACAAGTCCGAGGCCATGTGTTTTTATGGTCCTCGGAACGCGCCACTGTCGGGTTCCCAGATAACGGCGGGAGGGGTTCACATCGGCGTCGAGTTGACGATGAAGTACCTGGGACTCGTCCTTGACTGCCGGTGGAACTTCGTGGAGCATTTTCGACGTTTGGCTCCTAGACTGGAGCGGGCCGGGGCTGCTTTGAAGCGGCTCCTGCCCAATCTAGGGGGTCCAAACGCCTCCTGCCGGAGGCTCTACGCGGGGATCGTGCGGTCCATGGCCCTTTACGGGGCACCGGTGTGGGCGCGTTCTTTAAGGGTGCGACCAGCCCAGCGGTTGAACGCGTCCCAAAGGGTCAAAATCAAAATCAAAAGTCATTTATTCAAACTAGGCTGAGAATCAGCACTTTTCGAACGTCAAAAATTACATAAGACAGTCCCCCAAAAACGCCCGCCCACCCTTCACTACTTCCTAGTGCTTTAGCTGGGAAGAAGAAGTGGCGCAACAAACTCCCCAGCAGCACAGCTGTCTGTTCAGATATAAAACTTGAATCTATACAATAAAATGTAAAAGAATTTGCATTACGCAACACAACATTAAATTATTTGCCTTATGTTAGCTAGCACACGCCACTATACCAAAAAAAAACATAAAAATCGTCGAAAACTATACTCAAGCAGAAATAACGTAAACAGAACGTACCTAAATAAAAGCCTCCAGGCATAACACAAAGCTATAGCTGCAACTCGAAGTCAAAAATGATAAACTAGCACCATCGTAGTAAAATAAAAAACAGTTAATCATTAATAACAATAATAAAACCATGGTCAGCAAGACGACCAGTCACCACAAGCAGCACCCGTTCACGAGCATAACGCAAAGATCAGCCATCACCCCCCTCGCCATATTTGAGGGAAGGAGGCAACCTGACCCCCGACGCTACCGCAAGCAGTGACATCTAAGGGAGCATGACGAACTTGCTGCCGGTTGCTCAGGCAAGAATAATATAATCAATTGTCTAGGTCGCTAGCTAACCACTTATTGCAATACAACTCATAAAAAAAACATTTTCATGAGTATATTATGTCACTAATAAATAAAAATAAGTTGACTTAGACAGTCAAATAAAAATAAACAATTATATGAACTCATATAACCTGTCAGTAGGTACGCTAATTCTGGAGAAAGAACATGAACATTGTCTTGAGTTAATCACAGCGACCAACTATTCTTATCGTTTAAGTAGTCATTGATAGAATAGTATGCCTTTGAACAAAGATTGGATTTAACTTTAACTTTAAACGCATTAAAAGGCAAATCTAACAAAGAAGAGGGTAGCTTGTTATAAAAAGTTATACCAAGTCCAACAAATGAGTTATGAACCTTATGAAGCCGGTGAAAAGGGGCACGTAATTTATCCTTATTTCTGGTGTTAATATTGTGAATATAACTGTTTTTAGTGTATAAGTGTATATTTTGCCTAACATATAAGATGTTGGTGAAGATGAATTGTGATGCCGCCGTGAGTATACCAATATCCTTAAAAAAATCTCTTAGAGAAACTCTGGCACCCAGCTGGTAAATTGCTCGAACAGCTCGTTTTTGGAGTACAAAAATATTTTGAATGTCAGCTGCTTTACCCCACAGCAGAATACAGTAGGACATAACGCTATGAAAATAACTAAAATAGACTAATCGGGCTGTATCAACGTCAGTGTATTGTCTTACTTTCCTGACGGCGTATGCGGCCGAACTGAGCCTTCCCGCTAGGCTTGATATATGAGGTCCCCACTGAAGTTTGGCATCTACTGTTATACCCAGAAACACTGCCGAGTCTACAGTTTCAAGCACCTCTTTATCTAAAACGATGTTGGGACCTAAATTTCTAACATTCGGTAAGGCAAACTTTATACATTTCGTTTTCTTGGCATTGAGAACTAAATTATTTGTCGTAAACCAATCCGTAACCATTGAGAGTGCAATGTTTACGTCGTCAAAATCTTGTCTATTCCGGTCTACTTTAAAAATAAGAGAGGTATCATCTGCAAACAGTACAACGTCACAGACACCCTTTATATAGAATGGTAAATCGTTAATATACACTAAGAATAAGAATGGGCCTAGAATTGAGCCTTGAGGTACACCTAACTGAACTGGTAGCTCGGAAGATTTCACACCATCAACATCTACACATTGGAACCTATTATACAAATAAGAATTTATTACTTTAAGAGCTTCATTTTGGACGCCGTAATGATGTAGTTTACGCAAGAGTGTCATGGTGCACGCAATCAAAGGCTTTGGAGAGATCACAGAAAACTCCAATAGCATTTTGCGAGTTCTCCCATGCGTTAAATATGTGTTTCAGCAGTGCAACACCCGCATCTGTAGTCGAACGACCTTTTGTAAAGCCATATTGTTCATTGTGAAGGAGGCTGTTTATATTAAAATGTCTTAGCAACTGCTTGAGTATTAACTTTTCAAATATTTTGCTAAATGCAGGTAAGATAGAAATAGGCCTGAAATTGCCAACGTCATTTTTATTACCTGATTTAAATAAAGGTATGACTTTACTACTCTTCATAAGGTCAGGAAAAGTTCCTAAATCAACACATTTATTAAAAGTAACAGCTAGATAGGGGGCTACGATGTCTATTATATTACTTAATAGTTTAATGGAGATGCCCCAGTAATCACCAGTGTTTTTAGATTTAAGTGTGATAAAAACATTAACTACATCATGATGTGTTACATGTTCGAAGCTAAATAAACGACTACATTTAGGCACACTACTATGCAAAAGATTTTCAGCTTTAGACAGGGATGAATTTAAGGAGCGAGTCGTAGTTATAGGTATGTTGGCAAAAAACTCATTGAATGCTTCAGCTACCTACGTCAGCTGCATTATTAACTAATTTGTTTTCGACCATAATTTCTAATTGTTTTTCTTGTTTAACAGACTTACCAGTTTCATTGTTAATAATTTTCCAAGTGGTTTTTACTTTATTATTAGATTTTTTAATTGTATCGCTTAAAAATTTAGATAAAACACAAATCTTTTTAAATAATTTTGAATAATTTTTGACATACTCTAGAAAAGGAGTATCAAACCTGTATTTTTTCAAACCATATAACTCGTATAGTCTCGCTCTACTTTTATAAATGCCTGGGGTAGCCCATTGATTAAAGCCAACGGAGGTACCATTAATGTTAATGGATTTGGTCTTGAAAGTAGATTGGTACTCCTTTTGTACAACATCAAAAAGGGCTCCATAGATGTCATTAGGATTCTCGTGTTCTACTATAGATGGTGTAATTTTATGTGCTATATTATTTTTAAACTTGTTGCAACGACTAGCTGTATAAGGCCTGCATTTTATTTTATGCGTATTTTTACGTAATGGCATAGGGAAGCTAGCTAGTAAACCACAGTGGTCAGACGTTAAGTCACTTAACACTAATTTATTTTTGGCATCACAATCACTAAATATATTATCTAGACAAGTCGACGAAGATGCCGTGATCCTAGTAGGTTCAAAAAACAAGTTACTTAAATTATAAGACCTAAACAGATTGAGTAGTCTAATACTTAATGGAGTAACATCTAAAATATTAATATTAAAATCTCCACATAAAATTATACTTTTATTACTAGATTTTAACCTATTCAGTGAATCCTCCATTACTGATTCAAAACGAATAAAATCCCCAGAGGGGGGTCGATAAACGCAAATTATAACGTATCGCTCGAGTTCAACTCAAGACAACTCAATAGTACGCTCGATGGAAAGATTACCTAAATCTAAGCGTTGTTTACATTTCAACATATTTGAAACAAGAACTAAAGATCCACCGCGAATAGCACTTTTCCTTACAAATGCACTTTGTACAGTAAAATTATTATCATTCATAAATACCACTTCATGTTCTTTCAACCAGTGTTCAGTCAAACATAAGACCTGGGGCCTTACTCCCGAAAACGATTCGAGTTTGATTTTGTTTTCGATTCGAACTCGTTTCTGATCTGAACTCGATTTAAAACCTTACTCCCGAACCAAATCGAATCGTAAACCAAGATCGACATAGGTTCGAGTATTATTAGCGTCGTTATGCCTGTCATTGTCTATATCCTATCATTCATGGATTACGTCATTGTCAAGTGTCATACGTCTGTGGTTAGAATCTTTTATGTGGTTGAATTTATTTACTTCTCTATCACTTTCTCACGTAAAAAACGATACCCTAGTGCTTTATTTTAACTTAACAAATAAAACCCTATGAAAAAACATCAACCAATCTGCCTATTCTTTTTCCAACTATGTTGTGCTCGGCTTCTAGTCTAACCGGATGCAGCTGAATACCAGTATTTTACAAGGAGCGACTGCCTACTTGAGAGCAGTGGTGGCCCAGGGGTAATGACAGCAACTTACGAGTTGGCCGGTTGGTCGTAGGTTCGAACCCTGACAGGTGCCTTACTTTGTATACATTATTTCATCACCACTGCTCTCAAAACGGCGAAGGAAAACATCGTGAGGACACCGGTGGCATGTCCTAGACCCAAAAATTCGAAGACATGTCAAAACTACCAACCCGCACTGGGCCTACGTGGTGGATTACGTCCTACTCCCTCTCACACAGAGGAGGCCTGTGCCCCAGCAGCGAGAAAATTATAGGCTGATTATGTTGACTGCCTATCTGACCTCCTCAGCCCAGTGACTGGGTAATACGATACCCCTTGGTAAGACTGGTTGTCAGACTTTCGGGCTTCTCGCCTTGCATTTAATGGAAATATCACTTCGTCTTGTTAATTTCTTCATGTATGGTGTTAAATCTTCTACCAACACATTAAACAACTCCTTCGAGAAACTATAACTTCTTCGAAATTCTTCCGAATCCATTTCTATAGCCCCGGGTATTATATCGATTCATATTTCTTTTCGCACGAAGATCCATACGATGTTTTCTCAAGAACATTGAAAAACAAAGTAAGGCGAGCCATAATAAAAAAGATTTTGAAGAAATAAAGCAGTAAAGAACACAAAAAAATCTCACTCGATCTTCATAAAGTAGCTTCTTTGCTATCGAGTAATTTGACGTTTAGTTTTGATTCGACTACTCGATACATAACTGTCAGATGGCGTGTGGAGTACGAACTTTTCGATTCTAACGAATCTTTCGATCGAAATTAGTGTCGTTTTGAACCACCGCACGATCGTGCGCTAGTGTCGGTTTCAAGAGTATGGATCGTCATTTATTTCGAATCTAATTCGATTGATTCAGTACTCGATGCTGTCGGGAGTAAGGCCCCTGAACATCATAGTTCTCCATAAATAAACTTAACTCTAGCTCTTTGCCAGACAGACCCTGCATATTTTGATGTACAACATTCAACATATGCGGCTGACCCGTTGTCGCACCTAATAGTTTAAACTACAAGGTGTATATTTGAGTGTTTAACTTAGTAGCGTAGCGAATCCCACCAGGTACCACTTAGGTCGCGCCCCTACGTTTTGGTCCTTCGAGCCTCTAACAAGGACTTCGCGGTCGGATTTTAGTTTTTCGTGACTAATCGTTCGTGAAGTGAACTTGAACAGAACTAGTGACACCATGTATTACAGTGTTGCTTAGCTTAGCAGTGACTGGTGGTTACCTTAGCAGCGACACTTTAGGAGTGACTAACGGCAGTATGTTGAGTTCTAGTGCTCAATATATTCTCACAGCGGTATCAGCAACAACGGTGCTCGGGGAGTACCGTCCTAGCAGCAGTGAGTTCACAGCTCACACAAGCGACTCCAGCGGATCACTGACGTGGGGAGCAACCCTCGTTAGGTTAGCAGCGGCAAAGAATTCTTCCAAGTAAGATCGTTCAAATTATCTTACACCAGCAGCGAAATGGAGAGCCTTTATTTTATTCAATCCGAGATTGCGGAGAGCATTAGAAATCTCCTCGAAATTTTTTAAAAGGATAGCTTAGAGCGTAAGACGTCAGATTACTGTAAGCTTCAGCTGTTCAGCTTCTTCACTGTCCAGTTCAAACCAAATGTGTTATAAATTGTTGGTACGCTGCCAAAAGGGACTATAGTTTAGACAATATTTCGAAGTTTAAAAACTACATAAAAAGTCTATCTTTTGTAGAGGTTTATGATACAGTCGATCCGAATGAAGCCTATAATAGATTTCTTGATCTATTTAAATTATTATATGATTTGTGTTTCCCTTCAAAATTGATGAAAATAAATGTCATAAAAAAACCTAAATGGTTGTCAAAAGGTATTAAATTAGGCAGTCAAAAAAAAAGAAAGCTTCTGTGGCAATTTAGATTCACTCCAAACAAATGTAATAAAAACAATTTCACTACGTACTCTCGCTTACACAAAAAAATCATACACTTAACCCAAAAGGCACAAAACAATCATAAAATAAATTCATCTCAAAATAAGTCTAAGACTATTTGGCAAATTATTAATCGTGCAAAGTATAACCTGCCAAAGACTGGTATTAGTTCAATTATAAATAAAAACCGCACTTTAAGTAACCCCAATGACATTGCTGAAGCGTTTATCAATTATTTTATCGATAAAGTCCAGGGGAAACTTGATGCGACTAGCAAACCTATATGTAACACAATTAACACGAATAATAATACAATTTTTATGGCCCCTTGTGTACCACAAGATATTGGAAAAATTATCAGTTCATTAAACAATACCAGTAGTGTAGGATATGATGGTATTTCTACAAAGATACTAAAACATGTGTCAATGGAAATAAGCGGACATTTAAGTCACATAATTAACTTAAGTATTAGTGCAGGTATATACCCAGATGCTTTAAAAATATCAATTATTAAGCCACTCTTTAAGAAAAAAAATAGCGAACTCATGGAATGTTATCGACCTATCTCATTGATTCCAGTTATTTCAAAAATATTTGAAAAATATATTTATAAGGAACTGTATAAATTCATTGATAAAAATGACATTCTGTGTGAGGAACAGAAAGGATTTCGAATACATAAAACTATTAATATGGCTATATATGATTTTATTTATAATGTCATTAAAAATGTGGATCATCGTAATCCTGTATGTAGCATATTCTGCGACATGACCCAGGCTTTTGATTGTGTACACTATCCTACTCTCTTAAAGAAATTGGAAGCCTACGGGATGAGAGGCAATGTCCTTAATTTGCTTGGTTCATACTTAAAAAATAGAAAACAAATAACTGAAGTCAATAAAATTAATATAGTAAATAAACATGAAGAGATATTTCGATCGTCAGAGCGTATAGTATTATTTGGGGTACCGCAAGGGAGTGTATTAAGTCCCTTTATATTTAAATTGTACGTAAATGACCTACCGCAATCTATTGAACAACCAATAACGCTGTCAAACCCAAGTCGTTTTACACGTTTAAACGACGTAGTTCCCCGCAATAGACGTGACAACAGCGTGCTATGTCTACAGTCATCCAAGACAGCACTTATGGGCAAAAGTGTCTACTGCATGGCTCCAATAATTTTTAACAAAATACCGAAGAGTTGGAAAGAGCTGCCGCTTGCTTTATTTAAAAAAATACTTTTTAGTGGTGAAAGGGTACTATAAATTAAGTGAGTTCCTTGGTGAAAAAGATTTTTTGGGTCCAACAGCAAACTTGATGATATGCTTCATAAGCAGTCGGTAAATTTTAAAGCGTTTCTTAGAGCAGTCGACAATATTGATGTTGAAACTATTGTTGACAAGTGGGAATTCGAAGACGCCCTTCGAAACCTGCACAGTCGGTGGACCACCATTGATAACCTTCATTGGGAAACCTTCGAGTCAAGAGGGTCCAACAGCAAACTTGATGATATGTTTCATAAGCAGTCGGTAAATTTTAAAGCGTTTCTTAGAGCAGTCGACAATATTGATGTTGAAACTATTGTTGACAAGTGGGAATTCGAAGACGCCCTTCGAAACCTGCACAGTCGGTGGACCACCATAACCTTCATTAGGAAATCATAGGTGAATCGGGGGAAGATGTAGCAGGAGATTATGAATATAACTTTACCAAGCACGAGCGAACTTTCAACATTTTGAGAAAAGCTATTAACTCCAAGATGTGGTCAACATCTTATCGTGAGAAATCCACTCCTCAAATGGATATTCCTGTATTTATAGGCCATTACCAGCAATGGATGCCTTTTAAGGATATATTCAGCGAAGCAATCCACAAGAACAACGCATTGTCAAACGCTCAGAAAATGCAATACTTCAAAAGCAAGTTAAAAGGCGAAGCCAAGCGTTTGATCCAGCACCTTCCAATCAGCGCCGATAACTATAACGTTTGTTGGGAGCTTCTAAATCATCGATTTGAGAACAAGAGGATTATCTTTACAGCGCACGCCAATATGTTCCTGAATATTCCCAACATACAGCAGCAATCGTTTTCAGCCTTCAAAAAAATGCATGACGCCACGTTAGAGAGTGTTCACGCCATCAAAAACCTAGGTGCAGATGTTAGCACGTGGGGCCCTCTAATTGCGCACATTATGTCGCAAAAGCTGGATAGTGAATCTTATTCCGAGTACATAGACTCGTTACAGAGCCCTAGAGAGCTACCAGTCCTACAAGAGTACTTAGATTTTTTAGAAAATAAATTCACTAGTCTTGAAACATCTCGTCGACGACAAGACACCATGCAAAAATCGCAGCAATCTCAGCAGCAAGCGGGTTCTAAAAAAACATTTCCAAACAATCGGAAAAACACTAATTATAAATCGAACGATAATAATTCGAAGAACTCAAAAGCAATGCACGTGGAAGAAATCAAATGTCCTCATTGTTTTGCTGAGCATAAATTATACAATTGCGAAAAGCTTTTACAAATGCCGAAGGAAATTAAACTTAAAACCCTCAAACAACTGGAATGTTGTATTAATTGCATTTTTAATCACAATGGCAACAAATGCCGTTCCAAGAAACGATGCCTAACGTGTTCAGGTAGGCATCATGCCGTATTGCATGATTGTTTTGCGGATGGAAAGCAAAATAGTACGAATGATGAAAATCTTAAGCAAGAAGAGAAGTCAAAGCAAGGCAGTGGCAATGGTGTTCACGCATCACAGCAAAATCTCACCGAGATTCTTTTAACTACAGCGTTAGTGAGGGTGACAGCAGCAGATAGCACGCAGTTTGTCCTGAGGGCTCTCATTGATCAGGGCTCACAGGTATCATTAATTTGTATTGAAATTGTATGGCTAATAATTAGTATGAGTCTATTGTTACTTGATGATGAATAAATAATAATAAAAAACAATTAATTACAGAGAAGGCAGCTCAGCAGTTAGGTTTAAAACGACAGCAATTTGATGGAGCAGTTTCCGGAATAGCGGAAAAGGAATCTAACTGTACGGGCAAGCTAAGCATTATATGCCAGTCTATGTACACTAGCTTTAAATTCAATATGGATGTTTTGATTATGAAAAGTCTAATCAAAAATTTACCAAATCGATCATTTGAAAAGCCTACGTGGTCGCATTTGAAACATATTAATTTAGCGGATCCAGAGTTTAATACAAGTCGTCCAGTTGACTTGTTACTCGGGGCAGACGCCTATGCTCTTATCATGCTAGATCGTTTAATAAGAGGTGCCGATTCGTCTTCGCCCTTATTTTATTTTTATTTTATTTTATTTGGGAAGACAAACAATCGTACACTGTATATTAAATCTAGATACAGAGTATGCTATAAGTAAATGTACAATCCACTACGTTTCCACATGTTACTATTATAAAAGATACAGTTTTGGAAAATTAAATAAAATCAATATACATATAACAACAATACAATTATTTCGCAATCTTAAAACCAAAAAGTTACATACTAAAATACTACATAATAATTCAAAATTGTGAGCAAGGCGCTTAATCATAATTTGTTTTTTAAATTTACGTTTAGTTAAGGCAAAGACATCGATATCGTTAAAATTATTATTGTAAGCTTGAACTAATCTCTGGAGCGGCGCTCTCTCTCCTGCATTTGTACGACAGGGAGTTGTAGCAAATAGTGGATAAGAGCGCGCCTCACGTCTCATTACTGTTCTAGGTACAATATAGCATATTTTACTTATTAATTCAGAGCAATCAAATCTATTATGGACAAGACCATGGAGCATCATTCCTTAGAGCAACAAGCGTCTAGAGCGTAATGTTAATAGTCTAAACTTATCCAAAGCGTTTTTATAAGGTAAACGTACGATGCGACATTTGTACTGCAATGTACAGAGGAACTTACGCTGAACTCGCTCTATTGCAGTATCATATTTAATATAATAGGGATCCCAGACCATACAAGCATATTCTACCTGTGGGCGTACTAAATAATTAAATAAATACAGATATGTGGCTGGTCGTTTAAAGTCCGACGAGGCTCTCATAACAAAGTTATACATATGCAATGCTTTAGCGGCAATTTTATCGATATGTAAATTTAAGTGAAGTTTGCAATCAAGAAGAACGCCCAAGTCACAGATACAGGTTTCCTTAACTAGAGTCTCATTACAGAGTGAATAATCGTAGGCTATTACATTTTTATTTTTAGTGAAATTGATGTATTTACATTTATGGATGCTTAGTTTTAATTTATTTTCATCACAAAAATCAGATAATCTATTCAAGTCTTCCTGCAAAAGGCTGCTGTCATCAGTGTTTTTTACTGTTCTAAATACCTTAAGATCATCAGCGTATAATAAGAAGTTACTATTTTGAAAGCAGTTACAAATATCGTTTATATATATAATAAACATCAATGGGCCCAGAATAGAGCCCTGGGGAACGCCTGAAGTCGTCAGAAATGAGTCTGATTTGTACCCCTTACTCACTACCGTTTGATTACGATGGCTGATGTACGAACAGAACCAACGCAGTAAGTTACCTCTGATGCCATTAAAGGCTATTTTATTTAATAGAACTAAATGGTCCACACGATCAAAAGCCTTTTTAAAATCAGTATAAACAGCGTCGGTCTGATAACCTGCATCCATGTTATTGAATAAGTGATCTGTAAAGATCATTAAGTTAGTCACTGTAGACTTATTTTTAACGTAACCGTGTTGCTCAGGTATAATATTGTGTCGCAAAAAAGGATAAATGGCTTGATGAACGAGTTTTTCAAATATTTTTGCCAGGGCACAAAGAATCTATATAGGTCTATAATTCTCTTATGCACGGGTATTATATTTGCTTTCTTCCACGCAGACGGAAAAGCACCATTTCGAATACACTTGTTAAATAACATGGAAAGAGGCGTACAAATTGTTTCAGCTGTCTTCTTCAGAAAATATGGCGGTATGCCGTCAGGTCCCGGCCCTTTGTTTATATCCAACGATTTTAGTTGTTTGCAAACTTCATGGACAGTGAAATCCAAAACAGAGAGAGCTGTTATTGCCATTACTCAGATCGAAAGCCGGGCACCCCGGGCCCGCCGCATCGCGCACCTCGTGCACTTCGTGCTTGCCGCATAACGCACCTCACCTCGTGCAACTTGTGCGCGCAGCATCGTGCTCCTCGTGTGCGCATCGCGCACCTAGTGCGCGCCAGTCCCGTACGGTATATCGAATTACCCTTGAACGATATAACTGTCTACAGAAAGCATGGTTCACCGACGAACGGTAATACGAGAAAACTATTAGTCGGTACCATTATTTAGCGACAGCACGTTTCGCCGAATAACGGTACATAGAATGAATGGTTGGCCGATACCAAGATTTGCCGATGTCATGGTTCGCCAGAACACGCTTGAACTAAATAATCCTTTATCGATAGCAGTTGCATGACAATGGGATCGTGTTGGAATGACTGCATTTATAAAAATAGCAGACTTGGGCCCCAGAGCGTATATACATTGTTTGCCAGATTGAATCATTTGGGTTAGGTTAGGTTAGAACAGTGACTATTAACGCGCGAAGGCGAGCGAGCGAAGCGAGCGTGCCGCGGTAGCGGCCGCCGAGCGCCAGGTCCCCTCTATTGTTGGCTAGCAAACTGCTATCGATAAAGGATTATTTAGTTCAAGCGTGTTCCGGCGAACCATGACATCGGCAAATCTTGGTATCGGCCAACCATTCATTCTATATAGCGTTATTCGGCGAAACGTGCTGTCGCTAAATAATGGTATCGACTAATAGTTTTCTCGTATTACCGTTCGTCGGTGAACCATGCTTTCTGTAGACAGTTATATCGTTCAAGGGTAATTCGATATACCGTACGGGACTCCGTGCGCGCAGTATCACGCACTTAGTGCACCTCGTGCGCGCAACATCATGCACCTCGTGCGCGCAACATCGCGCACATCGTGCACCTAGTGCGCGCAACATCGCGCACATCGTGGACCTCGTGCGTGCAGCATCGCGCACTTCGTGCAATTTGTGTGCGCAGCATCGCGCACATCGTGCACTTCGGCACGTGCACCCTGCATCGCACATCTTGTGCACCACACATAGCACACCTTGTGCATCCTATTCATAATGCGTTGCGCCACTTGCGCGTTACATCGCACACCTTGCGCACTTCACATAGCACACCTTTGCATCCTATTCATAATGCGTTGCCACATTCTACAAAATCTAAGCTGCTGTTTCACTAACAAACTATATTAGCTGCTCGGTAAATTCAGTGAATGGAAAAGACTGACATACTACTCAGCATAGCAATTCACAACCATTATAAAGGTTGTCGTATTAAAAACTAAACATTTGCCTTGCCCCCCCCTGACAGCAAATAGCTCTCGAAAGAATGGCGGAAGATATTTGATTTAAACTGACAAAAAGTTCGTGTTTTGAATTGTGAACAGCCTTTAGAGAACTCCTTTGATAACATTGATTGATACTCGGTTCAGCATAGAAGCGTATCGAACGATTGTGAATAGATATGCAGATTGTTTAAAGTAAAATCTCGTAGATAAATACCCATCATTCAATTTTTATTTATTTTCCAAGTTGTCCAATGCAATGATAACTCTATCGAGGAGTTGCCTCGACCACGAGTACCACGTGCACTGGCCCAACTATTTACTCTTTATTTATAGTTAGTCCAACGCAACGATAACCCTCTCGAGGAGGTGCCTCGACCATAGGTAGCAGGTGCGTCGGCCCTATTACTATTAACTATGATTTAAATATAATATTTAAAAAAATCTGGGAAATACGCTACAATAATTGCTACAGAATCATGAGACTACATAATAACCACACACATATGATAGCTCACTCACCTTTTCGAGGACAAAAACAATGAAGTAATGTAAAGAATTCATAAAAGTACTTGCGAATTTTGCTGAGACATGGCTCGTGGTTCTTGTCATTTCTGATTTTTGATGAAAAACACTCTTTCCTTGCTAACACTTTATTCCGCACAACTGCACTATTTCACAACTAAACGACTACTGCTCCTCAGGGGCGAGCCATCCATAGAGGCAATTAGGCCTAGCCTACCCTAGCCCAAATGCATTTATCTAACTATGTTATAAAATAATACAAAATATAAAAAAAAAAGTTAAAACTCCTGTTAGAACACTTATAGCAACTTCTCGCACCCGTGTGAGTCGTGTGACGTAATTACGCGCCTAAGTCAATACGTAGTAGACTGTATAGGCTCCAAGACGAATTGCCTCGGATTCCCTCACATATAGGTTTGAAGGGAAACGAGGAGGTTGATAAGCTGGCAAAGAAAGGAATATTTGAAGGAATTGATCTGAATTTTAAAATGAATTTTTCAGAAGTGTTGCCAAAATATAAGGGCAAATGTTATCAACTTTGGATGGAATATTTTAATTTGAGGTCAAAAACCAAAGGTATTTGGTATAAGACGATAGCTGCTGAACCTCCTCGTATACCTTGGTTTAGTAATGATAAGTTAAGTAGGCGGCTATTGGTAATTGCTCTCAGATTGAGATCATGAAAAAATGCAACTCTCCAAACTGTGAGACATGTGGTAAGGTAGAAGACGTTGTACATTTATTGACGGAATGTGTCCGCTTTCAGACTGAAAGGGAAAAATTGATAATAGATCTACAATTAAATAAAAACAACATAGCATTGTTTCACGAGATTTTGTCTATGCCACTGTCAGATGCTGCCAAAAGTCTGTTTAGATTTGTAAGTCTTCGTTTTAAGTCTAACTAATGAGTTGAAGTTTGGTCTAAGAGGCTAATGATAGGAATTTATGTATTGTAGCTGTAATAAGGTACGATGGGACTGTCATGTATTTTATACAAAAGTCCCCAAATTAAATAAAGAGAAAAAAATAATAATAATTAACAAAAAATGCGTTAATCAATGTAATTATTTCAAAATCATTATAAAATTGATTTCACAGTAAATATTGCAAAACTTCAGTCACGAAGAATTTATTTTAATGCATAGTTCTACTGGTAATTTTATATTGCTGGTTTAACAGTCGCGTGTAGGGTAGTTAGACATAATATTAGTTACTTCAGGGTACTTAAACAAAATATTGTATGTACCCTCTTTTACTTGACTCATATGTGGGAAATCAGTTATTACGTTAGTGAATTGCAATCAATCAAGAAACAACAATACCTGGTGGGGATTGTTACTTATTTTTCCAAAAATACCCACTAGGCTGAGTTTATTTAACCAGTGGGGATTTCTGGAAAAAAAAAATAACAATCCCCACTGGTGGGGATTTCTGGAATAAATCATAAATTTAAGCACACTGATGTATATTTTGTGTGTATGAATGGCACACATGTCTAGATTATGGGCGTAACTCCTTTGAGTGGAGCTGGGCTGTGATTGGCTCATGGCTGCAGACGGATAACCCGCCAAAATTTGGTTGCCCGCTTTTGTAAAGCAACTCTATATAAAAATATCGCTCTTTTATCTGGTAGTATTTTCGACAAATTGGTAATTATATTTTTCGCTTCGTTTTTCGTAAATACGCCATATTGTTTCATAGTACGGAATCCGAAATGCCTCTCTGGATCTTCTTACTTCATATTTAAGTGATAGGATTCAGAGAGTTGATGTTAACGGAAAAAGATCTCCCGGATCTGTAGTAAGAATGGGGGTACCCCAGGGCTCAATTCTTGGCCCATTTTTGTTTCTTATTTATATAAATGACTTGCCTTGCCTCATAAAGGATAAACATGATATAGTGTTGTTTGCAGACGACACTTCACTTTTATTTAAATTCAAACGTCAGCAGTTGGTTACTGACAATGTAAATAGTGCCCTCGAAAAAGTAGTTAACTGGTTTAATGTTAATAACCTACTTCTTAACGAGAAAAAACTAAATGTATTAAGTTTACAATACCTCATGAAAAAGCCCCGAGTTGAAACCCGAAGATTCTACAGTGTTCTTAGGCATAACTTTGGATGCCAAGCTTCAATGGGGCCCCCATATAGATAAATTGTCGAAAAATGCTCTGCAGCATACGCCGTTAGAAAAATTCGTGAGTAAGGGCCTATTTTTCAATCCTCAGATAAACAGACAGATAGGGTTTATTCGATAGATAGCAAAAAAATCTCTTATTCGTCGAATAATTCACTTATCTGAGGAATAAATCTATTTGGTTTTTTGACGGTCAGACAATCGCTTATTCCATAGATAAATGACGGTGACGTTACTTAAGTTTAGGTTTAGTTTTCGTGCTTTACAAGTGTACAGGATATTTTCGATAGTATTGACGACATGGCAATTGAGGAGGAAGCCATAATTGTATCACTATCATGACGAGCTTCCAGCCCTTTTATGTTCGCACAAATACTTACCTATAACCTTTTCTTCGACGTCGCGCGTCGGTGAATTTAGGAGAATTCGAAGAACCCCCTCCTGTTTTGTACATCTCCTGTCTTTGGACAGAGGATTTCTTTTTCGTAGCTTTTTTATTCCCTCATATTTTAACTTTACAAGAGCGATCAATTGTTGAGATTCCACATGAGTTGAAAGAACTTTCAATATTTTTCCATGCATAGGATTCTTTATCTTTGTTTATAACAGAGTCAGTCTTTTTATTTTCTATTATTTGCTTGTAGGTCTCGACAAAACTCACAAATAATTGAACCTCAGCATTATTAGAGTTCGCTTAACGCTCCCTTTTTTTGGTTAGCTAAAAATCTATCAAAACTAAAAATCACAAATAAAAACACCACGAGCCAAACAAAGGACCTCCTAACGGACGGACCGTAATAAAAGTGACCATGACGCTAACGTTTGCAAGGTTGTTCAAAGAAATACTATGTCCCGCTCTAACATTCAGTTATTCTGTATATTTGTTTCACCTCCGTGAAGTTAGCGTTTTAACAGCTGAGATGATCGGTCAGATAGTTATTCTTAGGTTAAATATTTATTGAAAAATTGACAACCACTTATCTGACTAATAAAGAGTCTAATAACTTTATTTTTAAAGTAGCTATTGTTACTTTTATCCGAGGATTGAAAAATCGGCCCTTAACTGATTTAGAGACAGCCCGCTTAGTATACTTTAGTTGTTTTCATAGTGTAATGTCGTACGGTATTCTGTTGTGGGGAAATGCCACCAAAATTCAGACAATTTTTGTTTTACAAAAAAGAGCAATTCGTTCAATTTATTAAGTCCCAGACACTCCCTCAGAGACAAATTTAAAGAGATTAATAGGTATACTGACTGTAGCTTCTCAGTATATTTGAAAATCTATTGTGTGCACATAAAAATATTAATCTGTTTAAATATACAGTGATATCCATAATGTAAATACTAGGAACAAGCACAAATTTGTTGTTCCTAAAACCAGGCTTAAAAAAATAGGTGGCTCGTTTAGATGCTAGTGAAATGAAATGAAATCGTTTATTCTGTAAATAGGATATCGGAATCACTTTTACACGTCATATTAAAAAGTAAAAAATAAGCTAGATGTAGTCGACATTTCCTATCTGACTACCCCTGAGAAGAAATGGCGAAACAAACTCAGGGGTCAAAGTCTCTTTTAAAGTCCAGACATAATCTTGGTCAGATCATGTGAGGACCATGTAGATCTGTGTCTGAAATGGTCTTTTGAGGAAAGAACCACACAATTTTGAGTGGACCTGTCCAATCAGTGCAAGCATTTGTCGTAATCGTGCAGCTCGACTCAAGACTTAAGGAGCTCAACGACTCGACGAACAATACTAAAGAAAGTACATTTGGGTAGGCCTCATAAAGTATACGTTTATATAATAAACTTCCTAGAAGAATTTGATTAGATTCAAGAATTAAGCCTTAATAAATTCAAATGTTTTATAAAGCGGAAACTGTGCCAGAAAGCATTTTATACTGTTAAAGACTTTATTGAGGACAAAAAGGCTGCTCCAATTTACAGTGAATCTTGATTTGATTTTTTTTTTGCAAACTATTTATATTTTTCTTTTGATTGAAATTTTGAAATACCTAAACTATGACATGAATATTTACTTTGTAAAGTATTATATTATTTTAATAATTATGAATGTGAGGACCATCTGAATTGTTTTTTTATTTTTATTCTCAATCAAAAAAAAATTAATACAGGTCTGGCAGTTTGAGTACTTTATGCGGCCTAACCAATTGTCCTTTCTTTGGTATTGTTCGTCGAATCGCTGAGCTCCTTAAGTTTTGAGTTGAGCTGCACGATAACTGACAAATGCGTGCACTGACTGGACAGGTCCACTCAAATCTGTGTGTTTCTTTCGTCAAAAGACCATATCAGACACCAATCTACATGGTTCTCAAATGATCTGACCAAGATTATATCCGTATTTTATATACACATTGACATTGATTAATTTTATATATACAATGACATGAATATTTACTTTGTTAAGTATTATATTGTTTTAAGTATTGTAAATGTGAAGACTATGTGGGTTATTGTTCATTTTTCTTTTTTTCTCAGTTAGTTTTTATCATAGTCTGGCAGTTTGAGTAATTTTATGCGGCCTACCCAAATGTCCTTTCTTTGGTATTGTTCGTTGAATCGTTGAGCTCCTTAAATTCTTAGTTGAGCTGCACGGCTACTAACAAATGCGTGCACTGACTGGACAGGCCCCCTCAACCTGTGTGGTTCTTTCGTCAAAAGATCATTTCAGGCACCAATCTACATGGTCTTCACATGACCTGACCAAGATTATGTCTGGACTTTAAAAGAGACTGTGACCTCTGAGTTTGTTTTGGCCATTCTTCTCAGAGTAGTCGGATACGAAACGCCGACCTCATCTATTTTTTTTAAAATGATTGACGTGTAAGTGTTTTACAAACCTACTTACAGAAATAAATCATTTATCATTTAGTAACAAGCATTTTATAACGCTTGCTTGCATGTTTTAACCTATTAAGAAATAACGATAACATCATAACCGTTATTTCTGTGTTGCCAAAGTAAAATAATACATTCAGTTGCCATAATGAAAATACATTTAAAAGTTTCTTACAACGTTAATAATTTGTACTTTGACAGTGTTGCCACAGTGAATATTATAATTCGGTATTCAATTAATACATTGTTTTAAATTAAATCAAAGAAAATTTTTACTTATTTTAATAATTTTACATTTGTAAACGTTTTTCTATTATTTTCATCAAACTAAATTGGTAGGTATTGGTACCTACCAATTTAGTTAGTTACCAAAATACAGTTTTAACCTCTTGTATCTGTTCTGTGGTTTTAACACACTTATTTTTGTTTTACAGGTTGCTTTAATTTTTCGTATCAGCGGTGCCTGCAGAGAGATAGAACTGGCTAACATTACAATGGAAGATGTCGAAACTGATCTCCATCCACTGATACCCATCTTCAAGCCATAAATCTGCCCAATACAAAGACAAATAAGGAGAGGAAATTCGTTATAAGTGGAGAATTTCTAAAAATTGTTAAAGCCTACTAAGTTTTACGGCCGAGTGGAGTGGGCACGCCGAGATTTTTTTCTACCGTATCATAACGAAAAATGCACTAGGCAAGTTATAGGCAAAAATAAATTTAGCAACATACCAAAAGAGATCGCCACCTATCTAAATTTGCCTAATCCGGAACATTACCTGGCCATTGTTTCCGAAGAACATCCGACACTCTCTTGGCGGATTCTGGTACAAATATAACAACGCTAAAACGCCACGGTGGATGGAGATCCGATCAAGTGGCGGAAGGCTATCAAAACAAGTTTGACATCACCCAGCCTATCACAGAACGCATCCATATTCTCCCAACTAGCCCACGACCATCGACATCAAGGGATGAATCAACTCAGCTGATTCTCTATTCAGAACATTCGAACGAGGGTCTCCAACGTTTACCCCACAAACAACTCAATATTCATCTTCACAGAGGACTGAAATTAAGTTGCCGGGAATAATCATCTCGTTAAATGTCCAGAATTGTACATTTAGTTTTTAATAAAATAAACTATTAAATATTGTATTGGATTATTTTATTTTCTCGCAATTGTAGTGAAAAGTATAGTGTAACACACGGCGCTAAAAACCCATTATAACTTGGTTTCTATTTACTCCCTCGCTACAGCTCGGGAGTAAAGCTACCTCGTGTACACCGTGGAATTTTAATCGTCTTACAACGGCAGCCCACTTCATGTATCCAATAACTACTAATGATTCATGAAGGTAAAAAAAAACCTTTATAAACATTTGAATAATTAAAAAAAAAATATTATTCTTTATGACACACGATGTAGTTTGAAACACCATGTTATAAGCGCGGTGCGAGCCTTGCACTCCCTTCCGCGCCGCCCTTGGAACGAAAGGCTCGTAACACTTAGCCAACCTGCAAGTGGCGTTAAGAGAGCACTCCACTGCAGCTTTGAGTCAAGCTTGATTCCCTGCAAAACAGTATTTTCGACGAATTCTAGTATCTCTGACAATACAACGTGACATTCACTGCTTCTAACATTCGGTAACGCGAATCTTATGCATTTAGTTTTCTTCTCATTTAATATCAAATTATTTACAGTAAACCATTTATGGACCTTAAGCATAGCGTTATTTACGTCGTCAAGCTCCTGTGCATGTCTATTTACTATAAAAATCAGAGATGTGTCATCAGCAAATAACACCATTTGTGGTCGGTTTTCCAGTAAATGAGGTAAATCATTTATATATGTTACGGCTAATACCCGAAGTGCGGCTACACCTAGTTTTAGCCGGTTAGAACTAGGTGTAGCCACTTACTCTTGGTTAAACCTAGTACGAGCCGATTGTTTTCGGGTAAAATCATTTGGGTTAGGTTAGGTTAGAACAGTAACCATTAACAAGCGAAGGCGAGCGAGCGAAGCGAGCGTGCCGCGGCAGCGGCCGCCGAGCGCCAGATCCCCTCTATTGTTGGTAAATTGGTTTTATCCAACAGGGATTGTCTGGACCTATAATTCTAACCGGCTAAAACTAGGTGTAGCTGCACTTCGGGTATTAGCCGTAACATATATACTAAAAAACAAATTATTAAAAATAAACAAATAACCCGACTGCAAAACATGAACTGAAAGTATGGAAACAAGATGAAAGTAAACCAGTATCCTTTAAGTACCAAAAATAAATAAATGCAGTCTGAGGCAAATTTTAAGGCGTTCGTAACATCCTAGTTGCCTCCGACTGCATTTATTTATTTTTGGTACATAGGATACTGGTTTACTTTCTTTGCAGTCATTTTTTGCAGTCGGGTTTTTTGTTTTTTTTAATAATTTGTTTTATTTTAAGATTTTTAGTGTTATTAATGAACAAATTGTTTAGTTGAGTATTGGTGAGTTAATAAACTATACGACATAGTAAGGTTAGCAAGATAGGATAGGTCAATTGGCTCCTTTCCTTCATAGAATTCGTAACGTTAAAACTCCAATTTAATACCTATTTATTTTACGAGTCTGTCTATAATTGTATGTTACGGTTTAACTTGCATCAAATATTGGCATGCCATCAGTGCACGGCGGAATATATTATATTTGCACAGAATTTTATACATCTTTTGTACCCACCACATTTATGCAAATAAACGTTTTTGATGGGAAAAACTTTTGCTATTTCTGACTTTTGTAATGGCCACTCTGTTCATTATAACAAAAACTGGTCAATTGCGTGTCAGAAAACGCACAATGAAGGGTTACTCTAAGCTTTATAATAATATAAAT
Organism: Tiliacea citrago; assembly: GCA_963921375.1. Classification (NCBI taxonomy): domain Eukaryota; kingdom Metazoa; phylum Arthropoda; class Insecta; order Lepidoptera; family Noctuidae; genus Tiliacea; species Tiliacea citrago. The sequence continues at coordinate 469,039 of OY992791.1, read as the reverse complement.
AGGATAGTAAAAATCTACCCTTTAACAAGGAACTTATTGAAAAATAAATTGACAGACTGGCTTAAATCTATGTCCTATGATGCAACTGAGCAACTTTTAGTATCTTAAATAAACTCTCATGCTAGCATCCTCTCATAATACACTAATTGCACATCTTACACACACTTACACTCATACTCACACTCACACACACTCACAAACACTCTCACCCTCACTTCCACTCTACATCATTACATACAACCTTTTGAGTGATTTTTTTTTTGTACTTAATTGTTAATTTTACTATAAGACTTCCATAGAGATGTGTGTCTGGAACAAATATCTTCCATGTATGTTGTGTGGGGCGTTGATAGCTGCGCCTCAGTATTTTACTTTTGCAGGTATCTTCGTGTCTTTTATTAAGATATACCTAAATTGTTCCTAATAAATAAATAAATTAATTAATTAATAAATACATTCAGAAAAACAGACAAAAATTCTAAAAACTATATTTTCGGCACATTAGAACGATCTCAGACCTCAAACCATTTTTTTTTTTTAAATATTCAATGCACAATTTTAACTTTGCTTCGATTTTGTTTTAAAGAAAATGTACTTTTTTTGTAGTTTGTGTCAAAATAGTAGGTTAAAAGTGTTATAAAATATATATATTTGGAATTGGCTATTTACTAGCTTTTATTTGATACCCATATTAATATAATCACAAAATATATTTTTTTGTTCCCCCTCTCGTTTTTGATTCGTAGATTATTATTCATTAAAATTTTATAGCCTATGTCACTCCCACAATTAAACCGAATCTAAGGATACGTCATATGTTAAAATCCATCAAGACGTTTAGCCTACAGAGCGTGCCAAAGACATAGACATACATACACTCGAAAAACATAACCCTCCTTCTGGAGCAGTCGGGTAAAGAGGAACGGACCCAAATTAGCATGAGCCCCATTAGTGTGTCGCCCCGCGCCCGCACCCCCCGCTGTGCACTGGTGTCGCCCCGCGCCCGCACCCCCCGCTGTGCACTGGTGTCGCCCCGCGCCCGCACCCCCCGCTGTGCACTGGTGTCGCCCCGCGCCCGCACCCCCCGCTGTGCACTGGTGTCGCCCCGCGCCCGCACCCCCCGCTGTGCACTGGTGTCGCCCCGCGCCCGCACCCCCCGCTGTGCACTGGTGTCGCCCCGCGCCCGCACCCCCCGCTGTGCACTGGTGTCGCCCCGCGCCCGCACCCCCCGCTGTGCACTGGTGTCGCCCCGCGCCCGCACCCCCCGCTGTGCACTGGTGTCGCCCCGCGCCCGCACCCCCCGCTGTGCACTGGTGTCGCCCCGCGCCCGCACCCCCCGCTGTGCACTGGTGTCGCCCCGCGCCCGCACCCCCCGCTGTGCACTGGTGTCGCCCCGCGCCCGCACCCCCCGCTGTGCACTGGTGTCGCCCCGCGCCCGCACCCCCCGCTGTGCACTGGTGTCGCCCCGCGCCCGCACCCCCCGCTGTGCACTGGTGTCGCCCCGCGCCCGCACCCCCCGCTGTGCACTGGTGTCGCCCCGCGCCCGCACCCCCCGCTGTGCACTGGTGTCGCCCCGCGCCCGCACCCCCCGCTGTGCACTGGTGTCGCCCCGCGCCCGCACCCCCCGCTGTGCACTGGTGTCGCCCCGCGCCCGCACCCCCCGCTGTGCACTGGTGTCGCCCCGCGCCCGCACCCCCCGCTGTGCACTGGTGTCGCCCCGCACCCGCACCCCCCGCTGTGCACTGGTGTCGCCCCGCACCCGCACCCCCCGCTGTGCACTGGTGTCGCCCCGCGCCCGCACCCCCCGCTGTGCACTGGTGTCGCCCCGCGCCCGCACCCCCCGCTGTGCACTGGTGTCGCCCCGCGCCCGCACCCCCCGCTGTGCACTGGTGTCGCCCCGCGCCCGCACCCCCCGCTGTGCACTGGTGTCGCCCCGCGCCCGCACCCCCCGCTGTGCACTGGTGTCGCCCCGCGCCCGCACCCCCCGCTGTGCACTGGTGTCGCCCCGCGCCCGCACCCCCCGCTGTGCACTGGTGTCGCCCCGCGCCCGCACCCCCCGCTGTGCACTGGTGTCGCCCCGCACCCGCACCCCCCGCTGTGCACTGGTGTCGCCCCGCACCCGCACCCCCCGCTGTGCACTGGTGTCGCCCCGCACCCGCACCCCCCGCTGTGCACTGGTGTCGCCCCGCGCCCGCACCCCCCGCTGTGCACTGGTGTCGCCCCGCGCCCGCACCCCCCGCTGTGCACTGGTGTCGCCCCGCGCCCGCACCCCCCGCTGTGCACTGGTGTCGCCCCGCGCCCGCACCCCCCGCTGTGCACTGGTGTCGCCCCGCACCCGCACCCCCCGCTGTGCACTGGTGTCGCCCCGCGCCCGCACCCCCCGCTGTGCACTGGTGTCGCCCCGCGCCCGCACCCCCCGCTGTGCACTGGTGTCGCCCCGCGCCCGCACCCCCCGCTGTGCACTGGTGTCGCCCCGCGCCCGCACCCCCCGCTGTGCACTGGTGTCGCCCCGCGCCCGCACCCCCCGCTGTGCACTGGTGTCGCCCCGCGCCCGCACCCCCCGCTGTGCACTGGTGTCGCCCCGCGCCCGCACCCCCCGCTGTGCACTGGTGTCGCCCCGCGCCCGCACCCCCCGCTGTGCACTGGTGTCGCCCCGCGCCCGCACCCCCCGCTGTGCACTGGTGTCGCCCCGCGCCCGCACCCCCCGCTGTGCACTGGTGTCGCCCCGCGCCCGCACCCCCCGCTGTGCACTGGTGTCGCCCCGCGCCCGCACCCCCCGCTGTGCACTGGTGTCGCCCCGCGCCCGCACCCCCCGCTGTGCACTGGTGTCGCCCCGCGCCCGCACCCCCCGCTGTGCACTGGTGTCGCCCCGCGCCCGCACCCCCCGCTGTGCACTGGTGTCGCCCCGCGCCCGCACCCCCCGCTGTGCACTGGTGTCGCCCCGCGCCCGCACCCCCCGCTGTGCACTGGTGTCGCCCCGCGCCCGCACCCCCCGCTGTGCACTGGTGTCGCCCCGCGCCCGCACCCCCCGCTGTGCACTGGTGTCGCCCCGCGCCCGCACCCCCCGCTGTGCACTGGTGTCGCCCCGCGCCCGCACCCCCCGCTGTGCACTGGTGTCGCCCCGCGCCCGCACCCCCCGCTGTGCACTGGTGTCGCCCCGCGCCCGCACCCCCCGCTGTGCACTGGTGTCGCCCCGCGCCCGCACCCCCCGCTGTGCACTGGTGTCGCCCCGCACCCGCACCCCCCGCTGTGCACTGGTGTCGCCCCGCACCCGCACCCCCCGCTGTGCACTGGTGTCGCCCCGCGCCCGCACCCCCCGCTGTGCACTGGTGTCGCCCCGCGCCCGCACCCCCCGCTGTGCACTGGTGTCGCCCCGCGCCCGCACCCCCCGCTGTGCACTGGTGTCGCCCCGCGCCCGCACCCCCCGCTGTGCACTGGTGTCGCCCCGCGCCCGCACCCCCCGCTGTGCACTGGTGTCGCCCCGCGCCCGCACCCCCCGCTGTGCACTGGTGTCGCCCCGCGCCCGCACCCCCCGCTGTGCACTGGTGTCGCCCCGCGCCCGCACCCCCCGCTGTGCACTGGTGTCGCCCCGCGCCCGCACCCCCCGCTGTGCACTGGTGTCGCCCCGCGCCCGCACCCCCCGCTGTGCACTGGTGTCGCCCCGCACCCGCACCCCCCGCTGTGCACTGGTGTCGCCCCGCACCCGCACCCCCCGCTGTGCACTGGTGTCGCCCCGCGCCCGCACCCCCCGCTGTGCACTGGTGTCGCCCCGCGCCCGCACCCCCCGCTGTGCACTGGTGTCGCCCCGCGCCCGCACCCCCCGCTGTGCACTGGTGTCGCCCCGCGCCCGCACCCCCCGCTGTGCACTGGTGTCGCCCCGCGCCCGCACCCCCCGCTGTGCACTGGTGTCGCCCCGCGCCCGCACCCCCCGCTGTGCACTGGTGTCGCCCCGCGCCCGCACCCCCCGCTGTGCACTGGTGTCGCCCCGCGCCCGCACCCCCCGCTGTGCACTGGTGTCGCCCCGCACCCGCACCCCCCGCTGTGCACTGGTGTCGCCCCGCACCCGCACCCCCCGCTGTGCACTGGTGTCGCCCCGCACCCGCACCCCCCGCTGTGCACTGGTGTCGCCCCGCGCCCGCACCCCCCGCTGTGCACTGGTGTCGCCCCGCGCCCGCACCCCCCGCTGTGCACTGGTGTCGCCCCGCACCCGCACCCCCCGCTGCCGTCGTAGTGGTGTGCCGCACGCGGTACAGTACGGTTTTATATTTTTAGTGCACACGATGACGTGCACAATATACAGGATGTGGCGTAAATAGTGGTCCAACGTTAAGGGGTCAACACGCGGTATATTCAGCTGCCACATACCACAATTTGTTTTTTTTTTACCATGGGTCTCAGAATAAAACATTTTTTTTGTAAAATTTACACCTCGCGTTACTAATTTGGCTCTAATTTCAACAAAAAACATTATTTTCCTATTTTGTTTTTAGTTTATAACTGCTGAATACATGTGCTATCTTATGCAAATACCTGTTTTACTGTAAACTTATAGATTAAATAATGTATTTTTTTTAATTCAGCTCCTTTTCAATTCAAATGGCAATATTTTTATTTCAAATTATGGTATCACTTATTATTATACGAGATTAGAACAACTTTTTTCAGTAATGGGCACCGACAGTGTAGTACATTTCTTTTAAACCATTCGCGCCCAAAGTCTCATGATTCTCTGAAGATTATACTTAAAATTTGAAATAAACACATTTTTTCTTTAATATCTATAAGTTTACAGTAAAACAGTTATTTGGATAAGATAGCACATGGATTCAGCAGTTATAAACCAAAAACAAAACAGGAAAATAATGGTTTTTGTTGAAATTAGAACCAAATTAGTAACACGAGGTGTTAATTTAACAAAAATAATTTAAAAAATGTTTTATTCTGAGACCCATGGTAAAAATAAAAATCAAATTGTGGTATGTGGTAGCTGAACATATCGCGTGTCGACCCCTTAACGTTGGGCCACTATTTACGCCACACCCTGTATATATACTTGACAGAGCTGTATAAATTGTCGTTGTTTTTTAAGGAAAATAAAATTGCCAGTTTCTCATTGTCACGTTTAATATTTTTGATTATGTAAAAGTGTCTGACATTTTTCAGACGAGAATTTATTACATATATAATAGTATTAATTAGCTACATAGCTGCCCTTTGCTCCGCGAGCCACTCACGCCACGTCACGGGTGTCGATTATGTAGTCGTCGACTCGCGTGACGTCACGGACCGAGGTGCGCGAGTGGGTCGCGGGCGCGGCTGCGCGTGCGCAGGCCGGCTGGCCGTGTACTATACAATGTCATTTTTCATTGAATGTCCTATACATTTATTTACAATATAATTTTATTGGTTTTCCAATTTATTTATTTTTCTATCATTTATTTGTAGCAGAAAAACGCCACAATAATTTACACACAAAGACGCAAGCTCTCACGGAGTCATCCGTCGTCAGGTATGATATCACATAAACATTGTAAATCTAAGTTTATCTATCATATTATACAGAGGGTTCCTAATTTACACATATGTACAGAGCGCGTGTCGTCCGGTCGCTAGCGCGCGGCGGGCTCGCTCCGCGCGGGCTCGCTGCGCGCGGGCTCGCTGCGGGCGGGCTCGCTGCGGGCGGGCTCGCTGCGCACGGCGAGCTCGCTGCGCATGGGCGGGAAGTGCTTGGGGTCGCGCAAGTCGAAGGGGCCGCGCGCCGGCGCGCCCTCCAGCGCCGCGCCCAGCTCGCTGGCGCGCTCCGACTCTGTGCGCACACACTCCCGCGTCACAGGGGCCCCGGGGCCCCGCCGGCACTCGCACGCCGCGCCCAGTGTTGCCGCGGACGGGGACGAACCGAGAGTGCTACGTCTGCCTAGCGCTACTTTAGTTCTTCTTTTGATCTTGTCTTATATATAGCAATACGTATGTTCACTCTTGTTTTGTCCACTTCCATATTTACACACGAAGAATCCTGACATTTTTTTGCTTGAAAATTTACATTTCCTTAAAAGTAAAAGCTCTATAACCGAACGCTGTTAAAAATAGATACCATTACAGTCATGCAAAATTCTTCGTATGATGAACCAGTCAATAATAAAACAGAATAAAAACATTCCCATGTTTTAAACCAATCAACACTTGGACATGCTCGGTCGTGTGAGTGTACCGGACAAAACAAAAGCTCATAGCACAACAGTAAACACAAAATATCATATCACGATAGTGAGCTCGCCATCCCCGTGCCCCACAGAGACGCGCTGGGAACCGGAACAATAACCTCAGCTCGTATCGTACTCCAGCGCACACTTGTGTCTGCGCAGCGCATCGTTCACTGTGAAACCGCGTCAGCCAGGAATGCCGATCGTTTAAAACGTAGCGCCAATGTTTGAGACCATCGCGACGTTTATCGTCAAGGAATTGGCTCTCAATAGAGAACGCTGGAAGGTGCTGCACTGACACGTTGCACTGAGCGTAGTTCTTATGTTGAACGTAAAGCTAAGTAATGTAAACGAGGGTGAAGTCGACAGTGACTATAATTTTCCTTTAGTTGTTGTTCATTCAATAAAACATCTTAAAAATACGGTTTTTTATAATTACTCTCTGACAGTTTATTGACGCATTCCGATTACACCTAATAAATAATAAAATCATTAATTTAAAAAAAATGATTTTCAAAATAATTTGTGAAATGTTGCCAAATTGAGAGTTGATCAGGCTTCTAGGAACAAGAGAAAAGTTGCTACAAAATCTGTTAAGTAAGCTAAATTCTTTTAGATTGCAAGATGGCAATCCGTACCCTGAGTGTGAGTTTTTTCTTATAGAAAACGCTACTACCACGTTTCTGTATCGAGTATTACCTAAATGTATAATATGAACACGTAAAAAGCACCCCGGCGGGAAGTATTGTAAACCGAAACAGCGAGTTTCAAGATTTTTAACAGTACTAGAATAATTCGGTATTTTAAACGTGACTTACATAGTAGCGTTTCGGAGAAAATTTTGCGCGTTAAATGCGAGTGTAAGTTAAATTTGACGTTTCCAAGCGTTTGTAAACGTAAACTTTGTAGTAAACTCACTCACTTGGTGTGTGGCAGGAATGTGGGAATTGTTGTTTATATTAGTTACGTTCATATTATTTGCGTGTAATTTTGTGGTAAATTATGTTTACTAATGACAGCACGTAATTTTTTCGCATGGAAAATGATGATGACTGTCAAGATGAACGGAATTGAATCATCTGCGACAACAAAGAGCTGAAGATCGTGCGTCTCTTAATACAGCGGACGATCTCAACGATACTGAATTTAGGAATGGATATCGTTTGTCAAAGGAAGCCTTTCTATTTCTTTGTCAAGAACTAGAATTCTCCGAGGTTACTTATTAATTGATTAATTAAGAGAGATTATCTACTCCGAGGAAGAGTATTGCGTGATGTGCTAGCCCGATGATTACTTACTTACATCAGTAATTTCTTCATTTTTATCCATTTTTTTTAAGTTTTTATTAATTCTACTTATATCTACACACGAACTATATTTATTTACTTCTTATTCCATACATAACACATTTAAACCATTACATTAATTAAACACTTATATCAGATATAATTGTTATTTGGCAAATAAATCATACTTTGTTATACACATCTGGCGAAATGTGTGTGTACTACCGTACCGGTACACCTCTGCCCAACCCTTCGGGGAAACAAGGCGTGGTGTTATGTTTATACAGGCTGTTTGGTGCACTCGGGTGTCGAAACACAGTGTTTAGAGGTCTGAAAGGGTAACAGATGACCCCCCAGTCGACCATTTCAATTTGGCACACGATGCACCAAACATCAACACAAACATCGCAATACTATTTGACAAGTGTGACAATACGAGCGGATGATCGTACGACAAACTTCATCTCACAATCGCACCGTTTTTAAATACCATCGCTCAATAGTTTGCTCGGTTGAAATTTCGCTCGATTAATTTGATCGTCGCATATTTCGTGATACAGCAAGAAACTCGCACTCAGGGTACCGGTGACATCTGCGGCACAAGATAAGAGCTGGTCGACTGCTACTTGGATAATGAAGATCGTCACGGAATGTTTAAACGCGTCGAATCATAAACATTGGACGGTTGCGATCTAGGGGTGCTCAGCGTTGCGACAGGACAACAATACAAACGACATCACGACACAACGAGAACGATAGCAGTCGAGTCCTAGGACTTACCTGCGGCCTACGCTACGACTGAGGGAAGTGTTCCGGGTCCTGCTCAGAGAACACGCTCTACTGGGGGCCGGGGGCCCAGGTCGCGGGGGTGGGGGCGGGGGCAGGGCGGGGAGGGGCGCGGCAGTACCTGTCATCCGGCGCGGGTCCCGGCCGCGCAGAGCGCCCGCGTAACTGTTGCTAGTGGAGAGCGCCGCCGCTGCGCGGGAACAATACGTTAGTGGGGAGGCCGCCGGCGTGTGCTGCACTATGCATACATATATAGACACGTGCCGCGGTCCTGTCCGCTCGGGTGTCGAGGAATCTCAACTCGTTATTATTTACAAGTTAAAAAGAAATACAGAGTAATTCGATAAGTATCATCGTTGAAGCTGAAAGTTTAACTTTGTTTATTGTTGATATATTTAACTTTGTTTATTGTTGATATATTTAAGAATTACAAATGTTTATTCATGCTAACAGATTATTTAAATAAAATAAATAAGAATCAGCCAAGTGCTAGTCGGAATCGCGCACGAAGGGTTCCGTACCATTATCAACTTCAAAAGTCTTAACATAAAGAACACTGAAGACTTATGGGGAATTTCCGTTAAGGTTCTTGGAGATATAATTGACACAATAGCCTAACAGGCATATTTAATCAATGTTTAGACAGCGGTACGTTTCCTGATTTAATGAAACATAGTAAAGTAGTACCAATTTTCAAATCGGGTAGTAAGAGTGATCCCTCTAATTACAGGCCTATATCTGTGCTACCAGCATTGAGTAAAATATACGAAAAAATAATACTGGTCCAGATGTTGTCACATTTTAATTCAAATGGGATTTTACATAGTCGCCAGTTTGGTTTCACGGAAGGTAGGTCGACGACTGACGCAGGAGTGAAACTCATCAGTCACATTTTGGAATCCTGGGAGAAATCCCAGGATGCCATTGTCATTTTCTCAAAAGCGTTTGACTGCGTTGACCACAATACACTAATCTGTAAATTACATCACTACGGAATTCGTGGACAAGCTGCTGATCTTGTTTTTTCCTATCTATCAAACAGGCAGCAAAAAGTAAACGTTAACGGGGCAACGTCCTTGGGGTCTCTAGTAAAGATGGGCGCCCCTCAAGGTTCAATTCTTGGCCCTTTCTTATTTCTAGTTTATATTAATGATCTGCCTTACATGATGGCTAACTTATCGAATATAATTCTATTCGCTGACGACACTTCCCTTATTTTTAAAATAGATAGAAAAGATACGGATGTCTTACATGTCAACGATAGTCTGGCTCTTCTTTCAAAATGGTTCGCAGCTAATAATCTTTTACTTAATGCGAACAAAACAAAATGTCTTAAGTTTTCATTACCAAATGTACCCCAAGTGAGTCTAAATTTAAAACTTGACGGCAAGAAACTAGATGCTATTACGGAAACTGTATTTCTAGGAATTACTTACGAATTTAATACTTAGGAATTAATTACTAATTCAAAATTACAATGGGGTGCCCACATTAGAGCTCTTTCAAGTAGATTAAGTTCAGCTGCATATGTAGTAAGAAAAATAAGGCAGTTAACTGATATAGCCACAGCTAGGTTAGTGTACTTTGCTTATTTCCACAGTATTATGTCATATGGCATTCTGCTGTGGGGATCGGCTGCTGACGTAGATTCAATTTTCATTTTACAAAAGAGGGCAATCCGCGCGATCTATGGAATGGGTCCTCGTGAGTCCCTTAGAAACAAATTCAAAGAAATTGATGTACTAACTCTGCCTTCCCTTTATATCTTAGAAAGTATTTTATATGTTCGCAAAAACAGGACTTTTCAAAATAAGAAGTGATTTCCATAATATAAATACACGTAGTAAACATGAAATTGTGATACCCAAATTTAGATTAACTAAAACAAGAAGTCATTTCTTATAAACAGTATCCGCTTCTATAACAAGTTGCCAAAGTCGGTTATAGAACTTAGCGATGGAAAGTTCAAAACCCACATCAAACGTGACCTAATCAAAAAAGCATACTATAAGATTAAGGACTACGTTGAAGACAAGGAAGTTTGGCAATAATTCCTTCTGCACATGTGGCTTCCCTGGTACCTCATTAACGGCATAACTATGTGAACGTCTATTAACTGCTCCTAAATAACGATTTTTATTTCTTCTTTTTACATACTTTGACATAACCTACAATTTTAATTTAAAATATTTATTAGTGACTTGTGGACAGAATATTTATTCAGTTTTTTTTTACAGTTGTAATGACAATGTTGTCATTTGGTTTAAATACGAGTACGTAGGTTTTTATATTTATTACTTTAGTAATATTTTATATAGATTCTTTTTTAATTTGTGAATGTGAGAACGTTGTAGGCTTAATAGACTGTAGCTTTGTAAACTATCTTTTATTTTGTTAAGTACTTGGTACTTGTTGACGGGCCTACACTGTCCTCCCATACCTATTAACACTGCAACTTATAACATTGTTAAAGCCCACTTTTTTTAAAAGAGTAACCGTGGAGTTTCTTGCCGGCTCTTCTCCATAGGAAACGACTAATTGGAACCGTGCACCTAGCTTCTGACGTTTCATAAGTGCCCATGTAGGTTTATGTGAAAAAAAAAAATGATTTTGATTTTTGATTTTGATTATCTATAAAATTGGCCAAAAAAGTCACGTTTGATGTAGAAATACATCATCTGTGAAAATTTCAACTGTCTAGCTATCACCGTTCATGAGATACAGCCTAGACGGACAGACAGACAGACGGCGGAGCCTTAGTAATAGGATTCCCGTTTTACCCTTTGGGTACGGAACCCTAAAAACAGAATAAAATAAATATTTAAGGGGGGCTCCCATACAACAAATGTGATTTTTTGCTCGTTTTTGCTCGATATTGATAACGGCAACGCTTGAAATATTCACAGAATATTTAGTTATATATTCACATTAAAAATAAATAATTAAATTAAAATAAAACAAATATTTAAGGGGGGCTCCCATACAACAAACGTGATTTTTTTGCCATTTTTATAGATAATGGTACGGAGCCCTTCGTGCGCGAGTCCGACTCGCACTTGGCCGGTTTTTTATTGTTACTTCACCAGTTACGTCGTGATTACAACTTTAGCTTTTGCCCGCGGCTTCGCCCGCATTGAAGACGGAAACTTCAAACTATCTCATGGAAACGTACTACCAGTATATGTGTTAAGAGGGCGTAGTATGCCAGAAAAAAATCAAGTTTCACCCGCGCCTCCTTGCCTACCCCTCTCATCAAACACGGCGAAAACAAAACACAATGCCTTCCCGCCAGCAGAAACTCGCCCGGCGTTTATTTATTTCAATTTGAATCTTCTGTAGTACGTAAACGCAAAATAATCTGATGAAACGGCTCTTTCATTTTATTTTGTTTATTTTTATCTCATTATGCTGCACCGGTTGACGTCATCACGTCAACGCCGGCTGTCGCTGAAAATCAGCGCTAGGGCTCTGTCTCGCATAGGGTCGCAGCATTATGCTGAGCGATGGCCGTTTTGCGTGAATGTGACACATATTTTCCCTCAACTTGTTCTTTCGTGTTTGTGTTTTTAACAGACTTCCAAAAAGGAGGAGGTTCTCAATTCGGCAGTATGTTTTTTTTTTTGTATGTTTGTTACGCGATTACTCCGTTAATTATGGACCGATTTTGAAAATTCTTTTTTTGTTTGAAAGGGTATACTCCCGAGGTGGTCCCATTGCCACCAAATCAGAATCAGATGAAAATCGAGGAAAAATGGGGATCCCATGGAAATCGAGGGAAATCCTCAAATTTTATAGGCAAACCTAAAGCGATTTGGGTATTTTTTTTATAGTAACTCGTGCATTTGCTCTCGGAAAGCACCATTTGGGTGAAGTGGAACTGATGATGGAGACACATATGACCACCGGAACAATATAATAATGAGTACCCCTATTTAACGGGATGCGATTAAGCAATTTATGCTCGTCACTATGCATATGGTGAGTGGCTGTTCTCCTGGTTCTTACCAGGAGAACTCCTCAACAATCAACGTCACAGCATCGCGAAAAGCAATAATTTGTAAAAAGGTGATGATCAGTTAACATTAGGCTATTGTAACTTAGATAAATTCAAAACTGACCCACTAAAAAGTAAAAAATTCAAAACTTTTTACAAAAAAAATAAGAACCGACTACCAAAAATAACACTACAAAGTGAAAAATAACTTTAATTTCGGAAGTCGGTGGCAATTATTTTTGGTAGTCTGTTCTTATTTTTTATTTATTTGCGTTATGTTTACCGCAAATAAACGTATTTTCTTTCTTTCTTTTCTTTTCTATTCAAAGTATGATCGCTGTCATGTGTACAAGTAGGTATATGTAATAAATAAAAAGACAAATCCTGACTGATTGACTGACTCATCAACGCCCAGCCTAAACCCTTGGACCTAAAAAGCTGAAATTTTGTACTGAGATTCTCTTTATAATGTAGACAAGGAATAAGAAAGGATTGTTGGGAATTCCACCCCTAAAGGGGTAAAATAGGGGATGGAAGTTTATATGAAAGTCCGTCAGTTTTGAAGTTGGGATCTTCAAATTGTGTTTTGGCTGACGATTGAAAATTAATATTTAAGTGTTTCAGTGTTTTTGATAATTCCACTCCCGAAGGGTTAAAAAGCGGGATGAAGTTATTTATGGAAAGTACTTCATTTTAGAATGTAAAAATCACTAAATTTATTATCTAGGCTTATGGTCGGAAGCTAACGCAACGGTGTGGTTATAATTTCAACTCTTAAGGGGTGAAATTTTGTTTTTAATTAATGTTCTTTATTTTTAAGTTAATTCACTAATAGTTCGGCTTATGGTTGGCTGATACAACGTAAATCGTTGTTTTTTTTTTTAATTTTAGCCCACAAGGGGGTGAAAAGGGGGATAAAGTTTTGTATTGAAGTTGTCCATTCGCAAAATTTTGTATTCAAGTAAAAATAATAAAGTTGATAAACTTGAAACTTGGCACGAATACTTACCTAAGTAAATCATAAAGGTTTCTATTTTTGTTTTTTCAAAGTTCGTTCGGCTTATGGTTGGCTGATACAACGTAAATCGTTGTTTTTTTTTTTAATTTTAGCCCACAAGGGGGTGAAAAGGGGGATAAAGTTTTGTATTGAAGTTGTCCATTCGCAAAATTTTGTATTCAAGTAAAAATAATAAAGTTGATAAACTTGAAACTTGGCACGAATACTTACCTAAGTAAATCATAAAGGTTTCTATTTTTGTTTTTTCAAAGTTCCCCCCGTGAGGGGATTGGGGGATGTCAAAGTTTGTATAGAATAATTTTAAATCGCAGTCCGATTAACTCGAAACTCAGTATTTATACTTAAAACCAAAAATATAGAATAACGTGTATCAGGCTTTTTCAAAAATCTACCCATAACTGGGTGAAAACGGATAGTCAAAAAGGAAACCATGACTGACTGGTAACACACAGCTCAAACCACTGAACGGATTGGGTTGAAATTTGGCACATAGATACTTATTATGACATCCGCTAAGAAGGGGTTTTTGAAAATTCGACCTTTAAGGGGGTGAATGGAGGGGATTTTGTTTGTATGAAAAATTCCTCGAGTTAATAAACCTGAAACTTGGCACGAATACTTACCGAAGTAAATTATAAAGTTGTCATTTTTTGTTTTTTTAAAGGGGGATTGGGGGATGTCAAAGTTTGTATAGAAGAATTTTAACGCGCGGTCCGATAACTCGAAACTCAGTATTTATACTTAAAACCAAAAATAAAGAATAAAATGTATCAGCTTTTTTTTTAATCGTTCCCTAACGGGATGAAATGGGGTTGTCAATTTTACAAGAGAGGATTGTACTGCGTGGCTTGATTAACTTGAAAATTGGTATTAATACTTAGCAACAAAAATTAAGAATAACATGTATCAGAGTTTTTTGAAAATTGACCCCTGACGGGGTGAAAAGGGGTAGTTAATTTGACAAGGGAGGATTTTACTGCGTGGCTTGATTAACTCTAAATTATGACGTAGGCATCTGCTAAGAAGGGGAAGAATTTTAACGCGCGGTCCGATTTACTCGAAACTCGGTATTTTATATAATTATACCTAATGCTCTAAAAGTTTTAGGGAAGGATTTTACTGTGCGTCTTGATAAACTCCAAAGTAATTGAATACATGATTGAATGTTTTTCAAAAATAAACTCCTTTTGGGGTGAAAAGGGGGACACAGTTTATATCAAAATTATGTTTCCTTTGATCAATGAACTTGAAAATTGGCCCGTATATTTTCTTAATAAATAAAACGACCATAAACATACATTTTCGAAAACAACCTTTTAAAGGGGGTGTTGAATTTTGTGGGGGAAAATAACTGTATGGAAAGATATATAGCGCGGATCGATTAACTTGAAACTCGTTATTTATATTTAAGATCGGAAATAAAGGAAAGGGTGTATCAGGGTTGTCAAAAAAGGCCTAACGGGGTGGAAAGGGGTAGTCAATTTTAAAGGGGATTGTTTTATGTTTCGGTTGGCGCAAAAATGGCTGAACGGATTTAGATGAAACTTGGTAACATAGTTTATAGTTTATAATCTGGATTAACACAGTGTACTTTTAATTCCGGTAGTACGTTCTCGTGACATTTTTTCCGACATCCACGCGGGCGAAGCCGCGGGCAAAAGCTAGTTATTCAATATTATTGTATGTCCGTGAATCTGTTACGTATGCTGGTGGACTACTATTTTAAACGGTTTTTTATTTACCTGAACATAATTATTATTTTATATTTAGGTGTTTATTTATTAGTAGGCATTGATTTAAAAAACCGAGCAAGTACGAGTAGAACTCGCACCTTGAGGGTTCCACTATAGTTGTGCCCAGCTGCCCGCGGCTTCACTCAAGCGATACAGCAATTACCAATTCGGAATTGAAGGACAAACATAACTTTGCCGTAAAATAAAAACTTGTTAGATTGAAGAGTAGACAGACTTGAATGAAATAAACACTGAATGCTACTTCAAGATACTGCCTATAAATTTTCGATTGTGAATTGAAGAACAAACTTCTATGTACTTGAGAAAATATTCGCCCATACATTATGTAACATAACTACAAATAAACGATTATCAGATATTTTCATGTAACTATTTGTGCTGTGAGACTCAGTGAGGCCTTGCTTCCTGCCAAATTTCATGATTTCATGAACCGAAAGAATAGAGTTTATATTGGTATAACCCATAGGGGTTTTAATTTATTTGCGAGTGTCAAAATATGCGACATGAATGGCAATTTATACCACATTTTAGATCAAGCTTCTAAGTCAACGTCTGAAGCTCGATTTTTTACAGCTCCAAGGGACCGTACATCTATATATTATATTTGATATCAATTTCAACTTGAAAACACAGACAGATGGATAAGGAAGTGATCTTATGAGGGTTTCGATTTTTCCAGTATATTATTATTATCTTAGAATATTTGTTGGACCGCAGTGATCAGCAACCCTATTTCTCGAAATGGTTTTTCAATAACAATATTTAAACGAAATATGATCATTACGCTCTCCCATTATTTTCAATAAAATTCTTCGTTAGGCAAAAACATGTTTAAGTTGCATATACTATACACTAAGCTTGAATTCAGAATCTTAGATCATATTCATATTTTGGAACTATAAATTCAATGTAGACGTGACAAAGTTCAAATTCCGATGTTAACAAATTTTATTTACGACCTTGTACAAGTTGGACCTCACAACGCTGATTTGTCGCCTTGACGTCGACTCGCCGCCGCCGCCACGTCTACTTCCAAAACTCCCGCTTTAATACCACCTCGTCGAATGAATCGTTGAAAAAGTCACATTTATTATCGCCACGTCTACTTAACTATTTATATTTGTACAGTCTTAAAAAAAATACTCACAGTTGGTTATTTGGAATAAATAGATAGGATACATAGATAATTTAAACAGAAACATATACAACTCACTCACTTTTTATACATTATGGGTGGTACTGGTCAATTGAACCAAAAATAGATAATTAGATATCTGACCTCCACAACCCTAACTGGGTTGTGGAGGTCAGATCTCGTAGGCAGTCGCTCCATGTAAAATACTGGTATTCAGTTGCATCCGGTTAGACTGGAAGCCGACCCCAACATAGTAGGGTAAAGGCTAGGCAGATGATGATAGATAATTAGATATTCCTACGTTATATCTATACTGGGTCAAATTAAATTAGCTGGCAAAACTCCGCAGACGTGATGGGTATGGAAATCTGTACACGAAAAAATAAAAATGATTTGACATTTTTTTTGGGGTCAACGACCGCTGCTAAATGATAACTGATTTATTTCTGTAAGTAGGTTTGTCCAAACACTTACACGTCAATCATATTTAATAAAAATTAAACTAGAAGAGTTCGGCGTTTCGTATCCGACTACTCTGAGAAGAAAGGCCGAAACAAACACAGAGGTAACAGAGGCTAGTGTTGTTACTGGAAGTGTGAGTTGAGAAAATCAATTTAGTTTTATTTGATCTTGTTTAGATATCGATACCCGCACGTCTGTGAAGTTAACAACAAACAGATTTGTTTAAACTGATATTTGAATTGGACACTTCCGGAGTTTGATGACCCCAAAACAAAAACTCATCAATATAATTTATTTTTGTTTTATCACGTTTTGATATAGTTACCCATCACGTCTGCGACGTTATTTTGTGAGGATACAACGGTTGAAACCGCAATATCGATGTTTGGCACTAAAAAGTACGCAGTGTTTACTTCATTTTAACTATGGGTTTTATACTCATAAGTATATTTTTCTGTTTATTATACATACATTGTACATATATTTATTTTTATGGCACTTCAACGACTTACTCGCTAAGACATACACAAACAAAAATCACATACAGTTTTAGGAATTGTGAATTCGTCAGTTACAGAAGTGCACAGCGCTAGCACAGAAATTAAAACTACGTACAAGATATCGTTCGTTGCATTACATACAAGTTATAAGTAACCGATTTATTCCAAATAAAAATACTCATAGTTGGTCTATGAGTATTTTTTTTCCGACTACAAATAAAATGGTTAAATAGACGTAGCGGTAATAAAAGAGTCTTTTTCAACGATTCGACGAGGCGGGAAGTAGACGTGGCGGCGACTCGACGTGGCGGGTTTCGACGACGACGTCAAGTTGACAAATCGTGCAAAGTCAATTAACAAGTGTTACCGAAATAATAAATTATATTGGTATCGTGGATTTTGCACTGTATTGTGCAAAGGAAAATCGCATGTGGCATGAAGGCCTTCCCTGCTCGAAGCGCGAGTAGACAATAATTCCCGCCGAAAACATTTGTATGCCACAAACATTGTTTAGGTTTCCCGTTTGTACCTGTTGAAACTTTAGCTTTGAAAACTTTAAGCCAAGTTACATTATAAAATTTCTTTCAACTCTATAGAACTTAGCGCCCATTTAGATCGCACTTCTAAACTTTACTCATACCCACCATAAAAAGCTCACGTCATGAGAACAGCATCCGTATGAAAAATGTCAAGTCCCGTGCACACGACCATTTCTTACTGTTGTCCACAATAAACCCATTAATTACCTATTATAGTTTTCTGATTTATTTCTTTTGTATACTCCAATAATAATAATATACACCGTGGCATTTTAATCGTCTTACAACGGCAGCCCACTTCATCTATCCAATGACTACTAATCATTCATAAAAGTAAAAAAAATATTTATTACATATGAATAATTAAAAAAAGTACAAATATTCAATATGACGTAAGACGTAGTTAGAAACATCCTGTTACGAGCGCGGTGCGAGCCGTGCGTTCCAAGCGCAAGGTTCGCACCGCCCTTCAAACTACATCATGCGTCATAATGATTTTTTTTTATTTATTCAAATGTTTTTTTTTTGCACTTTCATGATTGATTTACTAATCATTGGATACATGAAGTGGGCTGTCGTTGTAAGACGATTATATTGCCACGGTGTATATACCAATAACCTAGGCTAAATGAGTGTCAACTTGATTGCCAAAAGTTAGGTTAGACGAACAATTTCGAGCGACTCGCGATCCGGAGTTTGTCAACAAAAGTTTGTAAACGAATTTGGATCCTAACGAAGTTAATACCTAACCTAAACGAGTTAATCGCAATAAAATCTATAATCTCCAGCACGAACTTTCAAATGAACGTGGAATTGGGCTATGTTGTAAATTTTCTCCGCAAGAAAATTTACCGAATTCTAGAACAATGGTGCTAGTTGTACCATACCAGTCTAAAATCTGTCAAATAAAATGTATGTCATCTTGAGTTTTCAAATATCGCCATTGTACGTCCATTGGCACGCCCATCTTTACTACAGACCCCGAGGACATTGCCCCATTAACGTTTACTTTTTGCTGCCTGTTTGATAGATAGGAAAAAACAAGATCAGCAGCTTGTCCACGAATTTCGTAGTGTGGTAATTTACAGATCAGGGGGTATTGTGGTCAACGCAGTCAAAACGATTTTGAGAGGGCACAGAAAATGCCAATGGCATCCTGGGATTTCTCCCAGGATTCCAAAATGTGACTGATGAGTTTCACTCCTGCGTCAGTCGTCGACCTACCTTTCGTGAAACCTAACTGGCGACTATGTAAAATCCCATTTGAATTAAAATGTGACAACAACTGGTCTAGCATTATTTTTTCGTATATTTTACTCAATGCTGGTAGCACAGATATAGGCCTGTAATTAGAGGGATCACTCTTACTACCCGATTTGAAAATTGGTACAATCGCCGGCACGTATCTTGGCAAGGTTTTGGGGTAGTGGGGGTAAGTTCGCGCATAGTACACATAGGCAACAGAAAAATGGTCACTTTATTGTTTGTCATTATTCTATGGTTCTTGCCATGATTTATTTTATAAATGTCTGTTTAGAAGAAAGTTAAAGAAAGGAGAGGAATTCGTTAAGTTTATTAGGTGTTATAAAAAAAATACATAATAACATATTTTTAGTTATTGTGGCCTTTCAAAAAACAATGTTAACGAGAACTAAAGGTCAACAAGCTTCATTAGTAGCTGCCGCAAAAATACACCCGTAAAATAATTTAAAATAGTAACAACAACTCAACAAAAACAAAGGGTATAATTTTAGTGCATGCAAGTGTAATCGGGAGCGAACGGAACGTGGGTCGTGGTGCAGGAGGCGAGTGTCGACTGACGCACCAATCGCGTGCTCGGAACGGTGCTCCCTCATTCCCCGCGTCCCGCTTGACCACCAAAGATACCTAAAAAATGACTTCTGCGCATCTAACTACTCTTGCCACCTTACGTGCCGGGAACTGTACTACTTTACTATGTTTCATTAAATCAGGAAAGGTACCGCTGCTATCTAAACATTTGATTAAATATGCATGTTAGGACAGGGGCTATTGTGTCAATTATATATCCAAGAACCTTAACGGAAATCCCCTATAAGTCTTCAGTGTTCTTTATGTTAAAACTTTCGAATGAATTTTTTAATCGTGACAACATAAATGGGCCTGAATTCAAAACTTGGAATGTCCTTAGAGTCGTTTTGTTTGAGAAGAGATTCAGCTAATATAGATGATGAGGAGAGAGATTTCGTAACCTCTTTTGGGATGTGTCTCAGCAAGTTTTATTTTATCTGAAATGGTTTCAACATGAATTTTTAAAGACAATTCATTCTGTTCTCGCTGTTTTGTGTTTCCAGTTTATTTGTTAATTACCTGCCTCACAGCTTTTATTTTATTATTAGAAATACAAATTTTGTTACTTATTAATTTAGATTTACCTTGAGCGCAGACTCTTTTAAATATCTTAGTATAGTTTCTGACATAATTACCACATCAGAAGTGAATGATTTTTCGTAGTACAAATTATATAAAATATCTCTGCTTTTTCTAATGCCAGTAGTGACCCATTCACTAAACTTTGGTTTTGTATTGATTGTAACTTTTTACAGGACATGCTTTACTGAATTCTTGGCATACTATAGAAAATAAGGTACCTACCGTAGTTTATATTGGGGTCTTGTGAATCAAAACTGACAGTTGAAAGATTGCTAAGAACATTATTACTAAACATTTTCAATTAATTTTTTGTGATAGGTCTTAATTCAATGATTTTATATACGTGTAACTTTTTATCTAAGTCAAATGATACAAGTTGACGAGTATGATCAGACCCGACGCCACTAATTAAAGACGAGTCTTTTATTTTACAATTAGTGAATACGTTAGTATATACCAGAACCCTAATTGCGTGACACAGTTTGAACCACAATCGGAATGATTTTGAAGTATATTGCTAATCCATTGCTTCTTAATATGTTAGCAAAATTTGTCTGTTCAACAACGTAAATAACGCAATGAATGTTGTTGAACTGTCAAAAACTGATTCCTACTGATTGTGTGTTACGCAATTAGCCTATACTTGACGAAGCCGCGAGCCACTTATACTTAACGAAGCCGAGTCACTTATACTTCACGAAGCCGCGAGCCACTTATACTAAACGAAGCCTAGAGTCACTTATACTTCACGAAGCCGCGCGTCACTTATACTTCACGAAGTCGAGAGTCACTTAAATTTCACGAAGCCGCGCGTCACTTACACTTCACGAACCCGAGAGTCACTTATACTACTAAAAAAAATATCACAAAAACGGGGCTTTGTGATATTTTTTTTGTACTGGACAATACCTGGGAACCTTCTGGTTACGGGGTTAAGGGCAAAGTTCCATAGTATTTTTTACCTTTTTTCACGAAAACGAGTTATAAATGTTATAACTTAACTTAAATTACCCGCACAACTCCTGTACGTTGCATGCTTTGCGTGCGTTCAACAATATTCAAGTAAGTCGTTACCCAGCCATAATGTTTGCTCAACGTTACTTAGTTGTATGTAGTACAGAATGCGTGCGGCATGTGATAGGTCTTCTTACACCCTGTAAATATTACGCAAGCTAATGGGCCAAGTTACATTGTCAATAACATCACGATACCGTGGTAATATTGAGTGGTGTAATAGGCGGTATCGTGAAAATATCACCGATGATTTGATTTGATTATTAGGAAATCTTGAAATATTGTGATATTAGGATCATGATAATATTGACAAAGTACTTACTTTATTGCAACATTAATCATTTGAACGACAATACTTATCGAGTGTTCTGTGTTTGTTTGGTTTGAGTAAAAATAAAACTAAGGTCACGTTCTATGAAACAGAAAAATATACTAAATATACATAATAAGCAGTTGTCTTTACTGTGAATACTTTGTGTAATTATTATTAATAAATTTACCTAACATTAGTTTAAGATTTATGGATAAAATAAGTGTGAAAGAAGAGATTTATGGCGATTAGTTAAATTATTCGCGGAATATTTTATGAACAAAATGTCATCTAACGACTGTCGTGATATGTGACGATACCATTTGAATGTGGGCGGCGATGAGGAGGCGTGATCGAGGTGAGTGCGGGCGACGGGAGGGGAGCGGGGACAGAAGGAGAAGCAATGTGCGGCCGTGGCGGCCCGGGCCGGCCGAGAGCGGCCGGCCGGGCCGCCGGGCCGGTCAGTGTGCGGCGAACTGAGGCGCGGACACGGCCGTGCCCGCGCGATACCTTCCAGCGGCCGGGCCGCCGGGCCGGTCAGTGTGCGGCGAACTGAGGCGCGGACACGGCCGTGCCCGCGCCGGCCGGCGGCTCGCTCGCGGCCCGCGCGTTACCTTCCAGCGGCCGGGCCGCCGCCGGGCCCTCCAGGAACTGGTGCTGGCGCAGCAGCGCGCACTCGCCGCCCTCGGCCGCGTCCAGCGCGTACACGTACAGCACGCCCTGCGCCGTCGCCACCAGCAGGCGCGGCGCGCGCGGCACGCTGCGGGCACACGGCGTTAGTGTGGGGCGGGGGCCGGGGGGCGCGGGGGGCCGGGGGGCCGGGGGGCGCGGGGGGGGGGGGGGGGGGGGCACTCACTTGGTGATGGCGGCCACGGCGCGGTAGCCGGTGTGCGGCAGGCGCGCGGCGGCGTAGGCGCGGCCCTGCGCCAGCACGTCGGCCACCTGCGCCGGCAGGTAGCCCGCGCCGGCCGACACGGCGCTGGACAGCCAGCCCATCCAGCCGGCCGGCTCGTCGTCCGGCCCGGCCGCCGGCTCGTCGGGCGCCGGGCCGGCCGCCGCCTCGCCCAGCCGGAACACGTGCACGGTCTCGGTGTTGGACGTGGCGGCCAGGTAGGCGCCGCACGCGCTGAAGGCCAGGCACGCGATGGACACGCAGCGCTTGACGCCGCGCCGGAACTCGTACAGGCGCGCGCGCTCGGGCACGGCGAACACGCGGATGACGGTGCCGCGCTCGGACGCCGTGGCCAGGCGCCGGCCGCACATGGACCACGCCAGCGCCGCCAGCGGGCTGTCGTGCGCGCTGATGACGCACTTGGCGTTCTGCGGACAGACGGCATCAGTGGCGCCCGGGCGGAGGGCGGGCCACGGACTCATGGAAACTTAAAGAAGGAATTTAAAAAAATGTCTCTGGTATTAAATCGATCGGCAACAACTTCATTTAACCACGTCAATGATTTGAAAAATCACATATCGAAAATTCACAACTATAATAATTTACTACGCGCAAATCGGCATCCAAAGGTGCATGAATTGTATGTCATTTTTAATGCCTTGTATAGTGTGGTACAATAGCTCGTATCAGCACCAGCCCTACAGTTCCATTCAGTTTCAAAAACATGTGTACCTTAAGTGTTTACTCCCATACAAAAAAAAATCCATATGTTAATATAACATAAAGGAATGTTTACCAGAGATATTAAATATAATATATACTTTTTTAAATTCCTTAGTTTCAGTTTCTTTATGAGTATGGGGCTCAATTTTCAGAGCGCTGCGCTGCGGCGCGACACTCACCAGGTGCACGGCGTCGAAGATCTGCACCTCGCCCACGGCGCTGGAGCCGGGGTAGGCCACGTGGCAGTGCTCCACGCACGGCGACAGCGCGCACAGGCCGCGCGGGTTGGGCGGCGTGTCGCGGATGGTGTGCAGGATCTTCATGTCGCGGATGTTGTGGATGTGCAGCGACTCCTCCAGGCACACGATCAGCCTCTGCAACAGACGCACGGTCAGCGCGGAGCAGCGCGCGCACGAGCGTACGGTACTGTACTTACGGATCGGTTGAGCTTCACTGCGAGGATGGTGTTGCTGTAGCTGTAGTTACATATCTCGGTACCCTTCTTGTAATGGCATACTATCAGCTTTCTGTAAACAATCGTATTTTAAGCACTCCATAAAACTGAACACGCCGGAGGAGAAACCTAACAAACTATTGGATTGATTATATACACATCTAAACTTGATCATTTATTATTAAAGACGCTATCACATTTTTCCACAAATATCAGTGCTTTTCAGGTACCATTATAATGAATTAGGAGTCACAACTGCAAGGATATCATGTCTCAAATTAAAGATAATATATTCATCTCCAGAATGGGCCCATAAAAATGGTATAGTCCCATACAAAATTTTCACACAAATACGTTTTAACCATCACAATAATCCCATTTTTTTTTTAATGGGGTGTGAATAGGATCCAATATAGCTAAATCCACTGCATAGTTATACTTAAAAATAATAAGAAATTGTTGCCTATATAGTCCTATAAACGGCTAGCTAAATATTTTGTAGGTAAATAAATAACTTTTTTATTTATGAGAAAAATAAGAAGCGCCCTCAAATTTCTCCATACATTTTCTACTCGCGGACACTCGCGGTTTGTCATTCCGCGCTCAGACGCGCTCGTGGAAGCACCGGTGTATCGATTTTTCGACCCATTCAATGGGTTATATACTTACTTGAAACCTCAGCATCAAAAACTGTTGGTATGGAGTTAGTCAAAAGCAACATTTTACAAAATCCTCAATATGATTTGTAAAATGTTGCTTTTGAATAACTTTGTATGATTCTGCTATTTGACATTAAACTTCACTAAAGCAATTCATAATTTGTGGACCATTTTACGAATCTCCATACAAAACTGTCAAACAGATGAATTGCGTGATATCATATCACGCAGTTCATCTGTTTGACAGTTTTGTAATTCATATTATTATCTGCGTACAATTCATATTGATCACTGTTAAGAATTGTACGCAGATCACAGAACTCACAGATAATATGAATTGTCAGTTTGTGACCATTTTACGATTTTTAATAATTATGATTCATAATATTATCCTACTATGATTCTGCCGAACCGGCCTTTTTAGACCCCCAGGTCCCAGTTAAACAATGCGGCGCAGGAGGCGCGGATTGTGAGGAGCGGCGGGCGGGTGGCGAACGCCAAGTTCACGTTCACGGCCCAGAACCGCGCGCACACAAATAGAGTAGAACGTCACGAAAGCACTTGACGACGACCGATGCTATTCTCGGTAGCGAGTTGTGTTCTGTGACACAGGGCGTGAGCGACCAGCTGCGGATCGCTTGAGGTCACTGGGATCGCTTGAGGTACCGATAACGGATATCAGCCCAGCCGCCACTAAAGACTCCGTTTCATGAAGTTTTATAGAAATTGTTCCATTACAGTCGAGTCACGCCGTAGCGTCGCGCCTTTTTGCGGGAGTGTAGCTGCTGGCCGAAGCGCAGCACGGACTAATCGTAAAAACTTATCGTTTACCATCATCAGCAGATAAGCACGCAGCACATGCGCTACCTGAGCCCCTTAACTTTATAGTTGTTTTGTTTGTGTCTTTATCAAGTTCAATATCACACCAATCTCTGCTGCTAATGTATTTTTAATACCATCTCAAAAATAACGTGTAGGTATAACTTAAATATGAGTAGGTACTTAATGCAATTGTTGCACCATTGTGACCTTGACCGAAACATTTTATTAAGCACATGTGATTACATACGACTCGCGTGTCGTACTGTGTGGCGCTTTGTGGTGGCTCTATAGCGGCTTCCGCCAGCGTGCGCACAGCTGTTCAGTTGAAACTATTTCAACAGTCAGTTTTATGATAACTAAGTTTACAAAAACCTATTTATACTCAATACTGTGCTCGACATCTTTTCCCAGTAAACAAATAATGAATCATAATTTGAAACTCATCGTAATATTTCAAAATTGACAATTTGACAAGTAGCCATTGATATAACAATGCAAGTAGCACATGAAAACGAGGAAATATCAAGCATGTTGATAAGATTTTTTTTTTTAATATTACGAAAGGAAGGTGACAACCTCTCAGGCCCTCAGGCCCCGTTCATAATCGACTAAAGTGCTCCCCCTTAATTGACGTAAAACCCAGTTGACTTGACGTAACTGACAGTTGAAAGTTGCCTTGACGTAACTAAATGCTGTCCATTCGTATCGATAGATGTTATCGATAAAACGATGTATTTGTGATTTATTGTTTCAAATTAAAAAACATTTTGCTTTTTGGAATATTTTACCGACGACGAAAAAAAAAAGGTTCTCAATTCGTTTGAATGCATTTCGACCTGTATCTATGTATGAGAGTTTGTTCACGTAGTACTAGCGTAAATTGATGAAATAATAAAATTGAGCCGCCACGGGACGACTGGCAGATGTAAACTTCGCACTACACACACATTTACACACTACTACATATAGACTGTATAGTGGCGAGGCCACCGATCGCCACGCGGCATGCGTCGCCCCGCCAGCAATCGGCTTTACGTGCGCCTATAGATGTTTCACATCAAAAAAACAACGCCAAAATTGGTTCTTGAAAACAGCGCTCTGTTTGAATGAAAAAAAAAAAAAAGAAATATTTTGGTTATGTTTTCTGGTTTGCAAACCTCTTGATCGATGGGTCATGATTAGTGAAACCCCTTTAGGAAACGCCTAAAAAGTGTTATTTTTGCTCTATCTCGCTTCCTTTACAAGATATAGCGGATTTTGTGTTTTTTTTTAAAAAATTAGAATAGAATAGAATAGAATACTAAATTAGGCCATGCATGCAAATAAACGGATTTAGAATGCAGTGTCATCGAGTTGTGAGCTACCCTGAAAGTTTCAGCCAGATAGCTAATCGAGAGCTGCTCGATATTTTAGTTGCAAGATTCCAACAAACGTGTTTGTTTTTTGGAATCTTGCAATTCAAATTTAACCTTAAAAAACAACAAAAACCGCTATACCTTGTAAAGGAAGCGAGATAGAGCAAAAATAACACGTTTTGGGAGTTTCCTAAAGGGGTTTCACTAATCATGACCCATCGATCAAGAGGTTTGCAAACCAGAAAACATAACCTAATTTTATTTTTAATGTGAAACATCTATAGGCACACGTAAAACTGATTAGTGGCGGAGTGACGCATGCCGCGTGGCGATCGGTCACTAAACACTTATACAGTCTATATATAGTATAGTAGTATATAGTAGTGAGCAAATAGGTATAGTGCGATGTTTCACATCTGCCAGGCGCACAGTGCTCTGAAAATCAAGCTCCCATAGAAACTTAACGTCAGAAATTAATAAATAAAAATATGTTTTGTGTTTAGTATACCTCCCTTTGTTTTACTAATATAGTATGAAGGGTATGAGTAGCTCCATGCGTGAGATTTTTTTTTTTTTTTTTGTATGGAATAAAACACTTAAAAGGGCTTTTTTTCAAAACTGAATAGAACTGATGGGCTGGTACTCACATGAGCTAATGCACCATACACGGCGATCAAGATGACATACAATTCTTGTGCCTTTCGGTGCCGCTTTGCATTGTAGCAAGCTTTGGAAATTTTGAATTTACAGTTGGTGATCTTTCAAATCTTTGACATAATTAAATAAAGTAACCAACCACATAACTGATATTGTCGTTAGTTAATAACCTGTTAATGACTTTTATAATGAAAATATTAGAAAACGATGCAGATTATTTACATTTTACTACAAAATTCATTTCACGAAATAACTCATTTGTTAATCACCGTCATTATTGTTGAATTTTAATTTAATAAGCATTATGGGACAGCGAGCGTTAATGAGGGTAGTTATAATATAAATAGGACATTTAAACTAACTTCACTCAGTAGCTCTTTGCACTTGTGCGCGCTTACTATACTTATTACGTTCGATTTGTTTTCGTGTTATGATGGAAGGTTTTGGTACCAATTTGGATATTTTTATGTTTGTGGCTAACAATAGCTGTTTCCTACAGCCCAGTGTATTATATGAAGTTTTTGTCAATGCCGTTGATTTGTCAGAAAACGAAAATAAAGAATTGGAACAATTCTGACAGACTCATGTGTGTTCGTTGAGGAACAAATGGATCTCGTGTAATCGCACGAGACATACTTTCATAAAAAAGTATGAGACATGGCTGCAAGAAGACATAAAATGGCCTGAGTTCATGAAGGACAAGATGACACCTTCTTTAGTGTTAGATGAGCAGCAACCATGTTCCAGTTTTGACTTCGGTGTAAATGAGGGTGCATCAACGTCATACAAACCGGAGACGTGCAGTGTTGGAACATCAACTGTTGTGAGTACAAGAAAAGTGTTCTCGGAGCTAAGCCCGCTACAGAAGAGAAGAAGAGTGAAAGAGCTCCTCACGCATAGCACTGAAAGCCTTGCGTATGCAACTGGTTTAAGTGCAGATAACAAAAATGTAGCAGATATAATAAAATTGATTACAGAGCATCCCGAAGAGGCTACTAAGATAAAGGAATTGTTGAAGTCTAAGAAAGCTA
Source organism: Tiliacea citrago (assembly GCA_963921375.1). Taxonomy (NCBI): domain Eukaryota; kingdom Metazoa; phylum Arthropoda; class Insecta; order Lepidoptera; family Noctuidae; genus Tiliacea; species Tiliacea citrago. The sequence continues at coordinate 441,036 of OY992791.1, read as the reverse complement.
AGCTAAGCTAGAAATATATTCCGCTGATAAAGCTTTAGGAATTCTGACTTCATTGAAGCTTTCGAAATGGCAGTATACAACACGAAGCTTATGCAAATGAAGAAGGAATACTACTATATCCTTCATATACTGCAATCTTACAGGCGAAGAAGGACTGTTACCCACCAAAAGACACCATATAAATCACCGAAAGAGGGGTAAAAGTAAAGCTTCAAGCGATTTTGGACAAAACTGTTGCTAGATTTGGGAAATTCCTACGTTTGGAATCTTCGCTAGATGGCAAAGAGCTAACATTGATATGCAAGTGGAGCTTTGATGGTGCTTCAGGGCAAAGTTTGTACAAACAAACTATGGCGGGTGAAGATGATTCATGCAATTTTATGTGTTCTTTTGGGTTCACCCTTGTTTGATAGAACAACGTTTGATATAATATTACTAAATCGAACAACGTTTAAGAAAATCATCACTTTGTATAATATCGTTTGACAGAATTTTCAGTTCATCGAATATTTATTTGCTATAACAACATTTGCGCTAATGATCAAAAGGTATAATGTTCATTTGATGTAATGTTCAGATGGTATAACCATGTATTTTATCGAATATTCAATTGGTGTAATGTAATGCAGAAAAGAAAACATTGTAAATGTTTTTCATTGTAAACATTGTAAAAATAAATGGTTAGGTTAGGTTAAAACTGTGACCTCCTTCCTACGCACGAGCCGAGCGAGCGCAGCGAGCGGTGCCGCGGCAGCGGCCGGCGAGTGCCAGAAACGACTAGATTATATAGTTTTTTTTTTCTGCAGAAAAAAAAACATTGTAAATATTTGAAAAATTATTTATTTTGAACAAGAAAACAGTTAAACTAATCTTAAATTACTTGCAATTGCTTTTAGTAAATCCAGTTCTGTATACGTTTCAAAATTTCGCAGTATGGTCTCAATATTGTCATTTTTTTTAGTGCAAATCTTCTTCTGCTTTGCACTAGGTTCTCCATTTAAAATACACTGTATTTTTCCTTCAACTATATTCATTTCGGCAAGCAGTATAGTAGACAGTTCATAAAATCCGGGGTTTCTTTTATCGACGATACTATTTAACCTGTGGTGCCACGCATCTTTCGACTAAATCATTATTAGTGTAGTGAAACATTAGTTTAAATAAAATTAGTGCATTTGAAAATTCGGCGAAATGAAATTAGTTCAAATGAAATTAGTTCAAATAAATAATTACGCTAAATAAAAATTTACCAATGAATTATTCGGTCAAATGAATAATTCTTCGAAATGACTTTATTGCAACTAAAATTCGATTTAGTAATATTATATCAAACGTTGTTCTATCAAACAAGGGTGAACCGTTCTTTTGTGCCTCTGCGGCGGAAACTAAGGTTTGTGGTGAAGAAAAGTTATGGGAGAATCCAAAGCCATCTTCCACAATGTTCTGCAGACCGCTCTATTTTGACATCGATAAGACTGGACAGCATCTATTTACGTTAAGAAAATTGTCAACTGTCAGTTACGTCAAGTCAACTGTCAACGGGGTTTGATGTTAAGAGGGAGCTAATTATTACGCAATACTAATGAGCACTTTTTCGGTGCCACCGGAGCCTGATAGGGAACAGATCATATTAAATGTTAGTCGAAAAATAATAATAAAAAGTAATGTAATGTTAGTGTGTGTTTAGTGGTCGACGGCGCGTTGTGTTCCACGCGCGCCTCAAAGAGACGTCAGCAACAATTGACGGGGTCCGAAAGGGCCAATACCTGCCAGGGTTACGAGCCTGTCCGAAAGGGATATCGTGGCCCTGGCTCACAGGCATCTGAAGGAACACGGGTGGGTTTTAGTCAGTAAAAGTCTGACACTCCCTCCCGCTCCACCCAGAGCGGGAGAAGTTATTTGATAATTTCCCACCCAAAAAAAAAAAAAAAAAGTGTGTTTATTTTTATGGACCATGTGGTCTGCAATAAAGATTTTTATTTACACCGGCCAAGTGTGTGTATACTGTACACTGTACTGTGTAAATGTGTGTACGGACCACGTATAATGAAGGGTTCCACAGTTTCGGATGAATTCATCATTGTAGTTAAAAAACATGTTCTCCCATACATTGCAACTGCAAATGTAAGTTTGTATGCACAATACTGAGACATTTACCATGTTATTTAAAGACCATAGACTTCTTATAGTTTTTCCTGTAATCATTATATATAGAACTATATTCTGTTTTTTTTTTTTTATTTAGGCTCAGTAGTTTCATGTGGGCTTGTGGATAAGTAATAACAGCCGCACGGGTCGATCGATCAGGTTAAGCTACGCTTGTCCGTGGATGGGTGACCATCTTTACATACCAAGACCCCTCCGTGCCTCGAAAAGCACGTTAAGCCGTTGGTCCCGGCTCTCATTTGTAGATCTTTGACAGTTGTTACGGGTCCTCAGAAGCCCGAAAGTCTGATAACCAGCTTACCAAGGGGTATCGTGTTACCTGATAACTGGGTTGTGGATGTCAGATAGGCAGTCGCTCCATGTAAAATACTGGTATTAAGCTGCATCCGGTTAGACTGGAAGCCGACCCCAACATAGTTTGGAAAAGGCTAGGCAGATGATGAGTTTCAGAAATAAGTATATATATCAATTTTCTTAAATAACGCGCCCACACTAGCGGGCTGTGTGCCGGGCGGCTATCGTCTGCACGATAGTGCGTGCGTCTGCAAACATTGCAGAGGCACTACAGAAGCGCGGCAATCGCGTTATTGTATTGGATATGCAGGGCAGAGCATTTAATGTGTCACACAGTACAGTTTGTAAAACTTTTATTTTTATTTTCTAATTTGTTCTAAGTGACTCCATATTCAAAATTAATATGTATGCCAAATTTCAACTCTGTACATAAGATTTGGAGCAAGTTGGCTGTGACAGACAGACACACAAGTGATCCTATAAGGGCTCCGTTTTTTTATTTGGACGTACAAAACCCTAAAAACATGAAAAATATTTTTACCTGGGAGCGGATACTGTGACAACAGCCACCAACGAGCTGCTGAAGAGACGATCGACGAGGCAGGTCTCCTGGCCTGAGCGACTGGCGTAGATCTCCTCAATGCCATCATCGGGGGTCAGTGCAAACAGGTGGTAGCCACTGCTACTGCCCGCCACAAGAGACCTACATGACAAATCACACTTGCTACAATCACTACATTAACCCCTTAATTACTTACAAAATACTTACATTAACACTCGCGCGGGGTCTGATAGACCTTGATTTTTGATTACTAATAAAACACTGAATTCTAGAAAAATCAGCTTTTAGTTTACCAAAAAAACATATATTGAACAGTGGTGGACATAAAAACCTCAGAAATATGAATGCTTCCGGGGTCTGTTACACCCCACATGAAAATTTAAAGGTTAAATTGATCATGAAAAAGACTTTTCCTTAATAGCAAAAGATAACTGTAGCCTGAAGAGAAAATTAATGTCAAGGAATCCAAGGATAGAAGCAGTGTTTGATTATTGTAATTAGAAAGAAACAAACAAATGTTATGACCAGTTGATTCAATATACCTAAATAATGGCTTATTAATTGTCATCCTCATCACATATATACTTATCGGACTATAATTGCAATTATTACTGAAATGGTAGCTGATCTTGTCTAATAATTTATAATAGACTTAAAGAAGTTGCAATATTCTAGCTAGGTCATAATTCACACTCAGGCAGCAGCCACTGCTATAATTTGCCAGCATTCTCTATTTTAAGAAATACAACACACTGTAGTTTCAGCCTACCCCCATGGGAAGAAGGTGTGAGTTTAAGTATGTATTTACAACACACTCAATTAGCAATGCTCTGTTTTGTTTTGTAAACAAGCCCAACCAGCATAGCTATTCACAACCATTTGACAGGTTGTTGAATCGAAAATGACACATTTCAATTAATAATTTGCCTTGCTCCCGACAGCAAATAGCTGTTGCAAGAATGGTGGCAGTCTATTTGAGTTAAACTGACAATATTTACGGGGTTTTGAATTTGTGAACAACCTTTAAAGCACTCTTTTGATAACATTGATTGGTGTTTGATTCGGCACGGCAGTGTATTAAACGGTTGTGAATAGCTATGCTGTAGTAGTAACTTGTGGGAGTTATTGTGTTAAATTATAAAAAAAACCATGTTATTTCAGGCATTGTACATTCAATAAATACATTTCACCCATAGTGACTACATGCATTAGCATTATATTATTGTATGGTATTTTAGTAATCTATATAAATAATTATTCATAAAATTTAATTTTAAAATTTTAAATGAAATTCATGGACATATAAAAAAAATATGTCCATCATGAAATTATAATGTTTTAATCTAAATTATATTTGGTAAACTGTTTCACTGGTCATATTATGGTTAACAACAAAGCAAAAGGATTAATGATCACATTGGAAGCTAAGCTGTTCCAAAAATCCTAAGTAAAATGAATATACCAGCAGCTGTTACAAACAAAACATCAATTACTTTTAAAGTATGTACAGTTGTGACTAATTGATGTGCAATTAGAACACAAGAGATGGGATGGTGTTATCAGACGTATGCCTGGCAGTAGCTGGTGTCCGTATATATATTATGTACTCTGTCAGGTGGTTGCCACAGTGGCGACTGGGCTAAATAGGTCCAGAGATTACACAAACCTCGTAGGCGCAGAGATGGTTTTAAAAAAAGTACTCTGTGGTTTGGCTTGTCCTCAGACGCCATGTTTGTTTACAGCCAAAGCTACGGAAGAAGACATTACGAAACAGCTGGCAATGACATATTGCATCATCACACTGAACAACGAAACGCACTGGTAACAATATCGATGTTAATTCGTGACATTGTACACTTTCGCAACCGCCGTTCTCGGAAATCTTGACGGCCAACCTTAACCCCAGTAGGTATAATATTTCAAACAGGATATCAATACTGCGCCCAATATATAACCGTGTAATCTGCTACTTACGTGCAATCTTGGTTGAATTGAACAAATATTCCTCCTGCATTTGAGCCCTCAGTGTTTTGACCTCCTCCCAAACTCATTGGAACGTTCGAAGCGTACGGATTGTTTTAAAAACTAAGATCAACAAACAATGGCACACACGCAAGATAGTTACTTTAATCAAGTACAAAATATTCACAAACTGAATTATAATAACTTTACTAATTGTTCGTCACAAGAAGTCAAGAAGTAGAATTTTGACACAAAGAACGACCTTGCTGCTAAAAACAAGCCCCCTCCCGTCCCGCACATTGCCTTCATCGTTCACTCCACAGAATACATATACTCCTAACCTAACGGAGGTTCACTCCTTCACTCTATACAAATGTACCCTGTGCTTCACTCTAACGGTGCGTTCCGTTCATGAAGGTATATTTTATATTTTCTAGATTATTTATATAAAAAAACATATGCAATATATATATATATATACATAAATATTATATTTATACTTTTATCTATACCTTCCTGGTTCCGAGCATGAAGGTTCCGAGTAGCGCTATAATCGATTTGAGCGCACCCGTTCGTAAATACGATGCGCCTCAAAACAAAACAGCACAACTGTCATTTTTGACAGCGCTAACGGTGCCATGGTTGGCGCATTCCCAAGATGGCGCATATCATGACGTCATCTATGACGATTCCCGCAAAATCGTTTTCGCGCTCACGCTGTCGGTACGTATGTAAGCGTGCACACATGCTTCACATGTGGAAGCAATAAATATATTGAGTATTGATCAAATCGATTACAGCGCAACTCGGAACGTACCGTTAGTCGCCTGTTAGTGTGATACTCCCTGGCCGCGCCACAGTGGAAAATTAAAGAAACATGTTTCTAGATAAATTGTACCGTTTATGTACTTGTACTATATGGTACGTGTAATGAAAAAAATTGTACCTCAACGAATAATGAAATATAATGAAGTTTTTGTGGCGCGGCTGGAGAGCATGCTCCCTCGCCGCGCCGCCATCGCGCAACCACGGTTTTCTTAAACTTTATGGCGTACCCGGACAGAGTATACACTAAAGAATTGTACGCATTATGTACATACTACCCAAAAACGTAATAATATTACGGAAAAATGTAATATCTTATGAGAAAACATCCAATCAAGAAAATAACCTATCAGCAGAGTTGCTGATCTTTGTACTTACTAGATGTGGCCTTCAAATTTGAAGTACTGGAATTATCTGGAAAACGAAATGTATAAAGTTTGCCTTACCGAATGTAAGAAATTTAGATTCCAACATCGTTTTAGATAAAGAGGTGCTTGAAGCCGTAGACTCGGCAGTGTTTCTGGGTATAACAGTAGATGCCAAGCTTCAGTGGGGACCTCATATATCAAGCCTAGCGGGAAGGCTCAGTTCGGCCGCATACAGGAAAGTAAGACAATACACTGACGTTGATACAGCCCGATTAGTCTATTTTAGTTATTTTCATAGCGTTATTTCCTACTGTATTCTGCTGTGGGGTAAAGCAGCTGACATTCAAAATATATTTTTACTTCACAAACGAGCTGTTCGAGCAATTTACCAGCTGGGTCCCAGAGTTTCTCTAAGAGATTTTTTTAAAGATATTGCTATACCTACCCACGGTGGCATCACAATTCATCTTCGCCAACATCTTTTAGGTTAGTCAAAATATACATTTATACACTAAAAACAGTGATAATCACAATATTAACACCAGAAATAAGGATAAATTACGTGCTCCATTTCACCGGCTTCATAAGGTTCATAACTCATTTGTTGGACTTGGTATAACTTTTTATAACAAGCTACACTCTTCTTTGTTAGATTTGCGTTTAAAGTTGAAGTTAAATCCAATCTTTGTTCAAAGGCATACTATTCTATCAATGACTACTTAAACGATAAGAATAGTTGGTCGCTGTGATTAACTCAAGACAATGTTCATGTTCTTTCTCCAGAATTAGCGTACCTACTGACAGGTTATATGAGTTCATATAATTGTTTATTTTTATTTGACTGTCTAAGTCAATTTGTTTTTATTTATTAGTGACATAATATACTCATGAAAATGTTTTTTTTATGAGTTGTATTGCAATAAGTGGTTAGCTAGCGACCTAGACAATTGATTATATTATTCTTGCCTGAGCAACCGGCTGCAAGTTAGTCATGCTCCCTTAGATGTCACTGCTTGCGGTAGTGTCGGGGGTCGGATTGCCTCATTCCCTCAAATATGGCGAGGGGGGTGATGGCTGATCTTTGCGTTATGCTCGTGAACGGGTGCTGCTTGTGGTGACTGGTCGTCTTGCTGACCATGGTTTTATTATTGTTATTAATGCTTAACTGTTTTTTTATTTTACTACGATGGTGCTAGTTTATCAATTTTGACTTCGAGTTACAGCTACTTATAGCTTTATGTAAGCGGGCACGCCCATTATGCCTGGAGGCTTTTATTTAGGTACGTTCTGTTTACGTTATTTCTGCTTGAGTATAGTTTTCGACGATTCTTATGTTTTTTTTTGGTATAGTGGCGTGTGCTAGCTAACATAAGGCAAATAATTTAATTTAATGTTGTGTTGCGTAATGCAAATTCTTTTACATTTTATTGTATAGATTCAAGTTTTATATCTGAACAGACAGCTGTGCTGCTGGGGAGTTTGTTGCGCCACTTCTTCTTCCCAGCTAAAGCACTAGGAAGTGGTGAAGGGTGGGCGGGCGTTTTTGGGGGACTGTCTTATGTAAATTTTGACGTTCGAAAAGTGCTGATTCTCAGCCTAGTTTGAATAAATGACTTTTGATTTTGATTTTGATCTCGGTAAGATGGTTGCACAGAAGTTCTAGAAATAAGCAACACAATACGAATCTTTAAGCATTACAAAAATAGTTGTCCATCAAGAAGAAGATAAAATTGTTGATAGGTACTTTTTATTAGGTGCACCGGGAGCAATAACGTCATAAATGCTAAAAATGCTAAAATTGGTAAAATGAGTTTTTGATCACAAATTATGTCAAACATGCGTCTACATCCGGTGCAACAATTTTATAAATGTAACTCTTAAAACGACCCACAGAGGGCGTAAATGTCATTGTGGTTTTGGCGGGTTTTTGTAAGCGCTAGTGCAACAACGTCATATAGGTGATTATGACAAATAATACATACAATTTTGGGCCAAGAATGTCACAAGTGAAAAGATTGTTTTATTAAATATTTCACTTTAAGGTTTTTTTTTTAACATAACATGCATACAGTACACTACATGTAAGTATATGACGTTATGGTAAAAAAAAGCTAACATTGTTTTTCTACAAAAAAAAATTCTAGTCTGTTTATTCTTCATAAAATTCTAATTACGGGTACTTAAATGTAAGAAATTATTCATTTGTTTGTTATATTTTTTTACGCTATTTATTTTAATATTATTGTGGATTTTATTTACCCACTGAAAAAGTTAATTGTAAGTGCTATTTTATAAATTTAGTGTGTTAATGTTTTGTTTAGTTCGTCCTTCATGACGTTATTGCACAGACAAGATCTACCTACTTGTAATTTAACTTTCTGCGCAGCAACGTCATAAATGTAGGTATCGTAATTGAAAACAATAAAAATATGCCACTTAAATAACATTTTTATTTCTGAACCTACGTTAATTTTAAAATATAGAGTATAAGCAAAATTTTGGTCTTCGATATATAATAGGATCTTAGATACACTTCACTTTTTTTGACGTTGTTGCACCCGGTGTACGTTTTATATAAAATTGACACAAAATTATTGAATACACTGCGTTGTAGCATTTCTTATAAATATTACATTTATTCCGGTTTTCTTTTATTAGTGCGCTCAATAATTATGATTTCAAAAACTGAAATGTTGATCTACATACTTTCGTCGTTGACGAATTTAATTTAAATATAGGTAGGCTGGTATACCTATATTTTATTTTTTCTCTATAAAAAATGGTATTGCCAGACAGACAGACAGACAGACGGACGGACGGACAACGAAGGTTCCGGTTTTTCCTTTTGAGGTACGGAATCCTAAAGTGCTCATACCAAATAGCGTGATAATAAATATAGCCGTGTAAAAGTAACGTTTCCACCGCGCGGCCATGTGTTTTTTGTTTTGGACTGATTTCGTATGTGTAATAAACGTTTGAAGTATTTCTTCTTGTAAGAGTTTTACTGTATAAGTCTTAAGTTTAGGCCCAGGCCGAACTGAGCCTTCCCGCTACGCTTGATATATGAGGTCCCCACTGAAGTTTGGCATCTACTGTTATAGGTACCCAGAAACACTGCCGAGTCTACGGCTTCAACCACCTCTTTATCTAAAACGATGTTGGGACCTAAATTTCTAACATTCGGTAAGGCAAACTTTATACATTTCGTTTTCCAGATAATTAAAGTACTTCAAATTAGAAGGCTACATTTTTTTTTTTATATCTTTATTTAGAAAAAAAGGCTTTAATCGCGAAGTAATTATGCCAGCCTCGTAGATTTACAAAACATAAAAAATCCATATTAACTTAATTAATTTAACAATCAAGTAATATAACTTAATAGCTAATTTGGATGTAGGTTTGGACAATATCAAATTACACATGCCAACATCCCTTAAACAAAGTCCCGCTTCTAATTCCAAAACTCTCCGTTCTGCCCCAACCCGAGCACACTCCACCAAACCGTGGTAGGTGTCCTCCCTCATATTACAAATCAGACAGTTTGGGGTATCAACCACCTTCATAAGAGGCCCGAACGCATTCAATGGAATGTGCCCGGATCGCAGACGCATGCTTGTTACTAACAGTCGTCTGTACTTCAGAGAACCAAGGAATCTTTGGTGGTTCAGACTGAATTGTCTTGTACCATATACCCTTCTCTTCAGATCTTTTATCAAAGTATACCTTTTACATGTTATTGCAATTTATTTTAACATCTCTTAATATATCTGTGAAGAAGAGTAGATGGCTGACAGATATTCCTTCATATGTTCCTGTTTTTGCCAACTTATCTACTAGTTCGTTTCCCAACAGACTAACATGTGATGGAATCCATTGAAATTTAACAGTTTTGCCACTTTCCCTCAATCTTATGTATAAGTCTAGAATGGAATAAGCTACGGGCAGACCTCGTATGCCCGAGGTGCACCGAGCTATATGCTGCTAAGCATTTGTTGAATCACAAGTATCACTAACTCAGTACAATTGCATGACATCAAGTACGACAGACATTCCGAAATAGCATACAATTCCGCCGCCATTATAGATACTTTGCAGTTCAATTTGAAACTAGCTCCCATGTTAGATTGAGGATCATAAAAGGCTGCTCCTGTTCCATTATTGTCCTTGGACCCATCACTGAAAATCTGATAGAATCCGTCATAATTTTGTGCAACAAACATAACTCCGATTCCATCGCGTTGATTGGGCAACTTTTTAAAAAACCGCCAACTACTCTCATGGCTTGGTTTTGAATTTTGTCTAATCTCGAAATATTTGTCTTAGCGCTATTATCGAACAAAAAACTTGCATAATCTAACCGACTGCGAATTATTGCAATATATAGTCGTCTTAAATGCAATGGATGGACTCCCCATGACGAACCTGCTAGCACCTTAAAAACATTTAAAAATTTCATACTGTTTTGACAGGTTTCGTTGATCTGTTTGCGCCATCTCAAAGATGAATCTAATCAGAGTCCTAAATATTGAACAACAGGAACGTTTACCAAACAGACATTGTTATATTTATATTGACATTTGCGGGCTGTAAAGTCTTTCCTCTAGAAAATAAACATATTTTACTTTTCGTGGGAGATAGGTCCAGACCCAATACTCCCAACAAATTCGTCAAACTATCTATGGCATTCTGAAGAGTTGTGGTCATAAATAATATTGGAGAAATAGGGTCTCCTTGGGCTAGACCCTTACATGTCCATCTTGTAATCGAAACATAACTCCCTACCTGTGACACAGCTAAATGTCTCTCCCTTAAATATTCCCATATAGTATATATCTACATATTGAAGCCCCCACCCCCATCTCATCCAGCTTAGATACCACTTTCTTTTTTCTTTTTTTTTTCTTCTTCTGGCTTCTTGTGCATTTAGCCAATGTCACGTTTTAGTTTTATAAAAAGGTAGGGAAACAAAATTAATATAAATATAAATTTTAACGGGATTTAGGATAGACGGGATAGGATCAGTATTACGTTAATCACACTATAAAAAAATAAAAAATAAATTACAACTTAATATTATTTAGAGTAATGAATGAAACGATACATTTATAAACAGGAGAGCTATTTGTACAAAGTAAAGAAAGTATTGAGGTAGGTAAAGGAGTATGGAGGGATAAGAGGTTACTAAGAAAGGAAGAACGGTCATACAAGGGACAGGAGAAAAAAATGTGATCTAAGTCGCCTACATCTGTGCCACACAAGCATATGGGATCGTCGATGATATGAAGTTTGGCAAGATGAGCTGGAGAACAAACATGACCCAGTCTCATCCGTATTAGAATGGAGGTCTCCATCTTGCCAAACTTGACCCTGCCAAACCACGGTTTTTCTGGAACGTCGGGTTGAATATGCGAAAAATAACGTCCCTTCGATTTGTGGAGTAGGCTCTGTTGTGTGAGATAAATAAAAGGAAGACTCACTGTACTATTGTTTATTATAACACTGTCACAACAGAAAGGATACAGTACTGTTCAGAACCGCGGCACAGAGCCTACTGGCTCAGCTACGAATGCAACATGCATCGTATGCAAATAGCGTGCCCTTACAACCATCCCCCTTCCTTAAAAAAAAAATATAATCTTAATGGTAATTACAGTAGGTATATCTAGTAACTTGAACGTTTGCGAGAAGCGTAAAACACCACTTATAACGAATACTACAATGCACTTGTAATCACGCGTAACTTCCTGTAGCAGTTGCTGGTTGTGGCTGTGTGAGCACCACACTGGGCATTACATGTTGCATTGTCATCGGTGCAGGCGCTGGTGTCGCGTTGATCGTCACCTGCTTTTTCAGCCAGTTCTTTAGCCTGCGGTTACAGCGTTGAACCACCACGCAAGCGGTTCCACTGACTAGTATGCAAATTATCACCAACAACATTACACTGAACTGGTTCATTTTGGCACTTATTATTTCTTGTTGTCCGTTTTGGTTGACTATGACAACTTCTTCCTTACTTCTGCCTTACCCATTGTATAGTCTGGGCAACGATTCAAAATAGAGTAATGAACAATTTGTGGCAATAATTACATTTTCGTTTCTCGCAAACATTTCCTGAGCAAAGTGCAGTATTTTGTATATTTTGCATTTTATGTTTATACTAACGTAGACACTTAATTTCACAGCACTAGGGTTGTACATAACTATAATAACCACTAATGGCTGGTCGTTGATCTTGTTTAATTGTTTTTGTAACATTATTGACTTGTATTCTTTTGGAAATTACAAATACATAATACATAATTACATTCAAGTATGTTCTAATTATTTCGTTAGTTTTGCTTGGTTCTGTCGAGCCCTACGACCTGAATCTTGGGATCAGTTTACACTACACGACAGAACAAAATAAACGACTGGTATATTGTTATCAGTAATACTAATTATTTTCTTAGTCTATAAACAAAAACGTGCGGGTCGTTTTATGGAATGCCCACTTCTCGAAAACTTTAATGGTACATCCTTACTTGTGTCAATTAAAGTGCCAGTACTTTTACATAGGTGCGTATTTTTAACATGCTTTTTATTTATAGGTATATCATTGTTAGTATGATTCATTGATGCATCCGGTATATTATTATTTATCACATATGCTGGTTTGAGCCTATCAATCGACACACGGGCTATTTTCTCGTTTTTCTGAATAGTGTAGACCTTGGAGCTTCTTTCGAGGACACGATATGGACCGTCGTACGGTGGTTGCAAAGGTTTTCGCACAAATTCGTTTCTTAAGAAGACGTGACTACAAGATTTAAGGTCTGGGTGCACAAACAGGGTTTTATAATTGGGGTGTTTGTCCGCCATTGGCTTCAAATTTCTAATCCTATCACGAACTTGTCTAACATAGCCCTCGTCTGATGAAATTTGTGTTGATGGGTTGTAAAAATCCCCAGGCAAGCGTAAACTTTGGCCGTAGGTCATTTGAGCAGCGCACGCTCCATTATCATTACGCAAGGCTATCCTTAGCCCTAGCAATACGGTAGGAAGTTCGGAGATCCATGACGACGTTGCCGTCAATCGGGCCATTAAGGCCGCTTTCAGTGAGCGATGCCACCTTTCTACAACCCCGTTACTTTGTGGGTGGTAAGCTGTTGTTCTTAATTTATGTATACCCATAACTCTCATAAGCTCATTGAATAAATTACTTTCAAATTGCTTACCTTGATCACTAGTTAATCTTAACGGGCATCCGAAACGGGCGATCCAGCCCTCATATACTAACTTGGCCACCGTTTCTGCAGTAATATCTTTAATAGGAAATGCCTCCGGCCATCTAGTGCGTCTGTCTATAAGTGTAATGCAGTATCGGTATCCTTCCGATGTCGTCTGCAGTGGCCCTATAATATCAACATGAACAAGCTCAAATCTATCGCAGTCTTGAAATTGTTGAACATCTGAAACGGTATGTCTACTAATTTTTGCTTTTTGACAAGACATACAAGTCTTAGACCGAAGTCCTACGTCCTTATTCATTGTGGGCCAGAAATATTTTTCTCGGACCAACCTGCGCGTTGTTCTAATGCTTGGGTGGCTCAAGCCATGTATGTATTCAAAAGCTATTCTTCGAAACTGCTCTGGTAGATAAGGTCTGGCGTGGGACGTTGAAACCTCGCAAAATACAGGGTTGTCACATATTGGTAAATTGAGTTTTTTTATGATGACACTAGTATTTCTGTGGCTATTTTGTAAGTACGAATCTGATTTTTGTGCTTCGCTAAGCTCGTGATATTCTATAAATGACGGACAGTTAATCTTCGAGACCCTGGATAAGGTATCTGCCACGATATTCTCTTCTCCCGTTATATGTCTTATGTCCGTAGTAAACTCACAGATAAAAGCTAAATGACGTATTCTGCGCTGCGATTCCTGGTCAGAATTGACCGTTTTAAATGCGTACATTGGTGGTGTATGCTGTGTATATTATTAAGGGACGACCTTCCACTAGGGTACGAAAGTGTTTTAACGCTAAATATATTGCTAATAATTCACGATCGTACGTGGAATATTTTTGTTGAGTGTCGGTCAACGCCTTGGAAAAATAACCTAGTGGATTCCAAGTATTATTAATGCGTTGTTGTAATACGGCCCCAACACAAGTATTTGATGCGTCGGTCATTATTGCATACGGCACATCGTCGCACGGATATGATAACGTGACTGCAGTTTGCAAATCCTGCTTGCATTGCAAAAAGGCATCCTCTGAGGTTGTAGTCCACTCAATGCGAGTTTTATCTTTCTTTTTCGCATTGTGTAAGTACGAATGTAAAATAGTTTGTTGTTTTACAGCATTGGGTATGTGGGAGCGTTAAAAGTTTACCATACCTAAAAAACGTCTTAACTGCTCTATGTTCTCTGGTTTTGGAAATTTACTAATGGCTTCAACCTTTTCATTTAGTGGTCTTATACCATTCCTAGTCACCTCATATCCTAGAAAGTCGATGCTATATCTCTCAAACGCACACTTGTCAATATTTATAGTTATACCGAACTCTTCGAATCGCTCGCATATTTTGTGGAGATGTGCCTTATGTATATCGTCACTGGTACTTCCTATAATTACGTCATCTAAATACGAAAATAGACTGGATGTTTGCACCTTACCTTTATCATCCCGCGTAGAAATACTGTCCAGCCCTTGAAGTACCGTGTGGTTCATGAAACGTTGAAACGTTTGGGCGGCGTTACGTAACCCAAACGTCATACGGCAAAACTCGAACAGCCCGAACGGTGTAATTATTGCCGTCTTTTCGATATCATCAGGGTTGACCGCGATCGCGTGATACGCCCGACGAATATCTAATTTTGAAAAAATTGTCTTACCGGTCAGTATGTACGTGAAGTCATGTAGCCGGGGGATTGGGTAACGATCAGGTTTCGTTATGGTATTAAGGCTCCGGTAGTCGTCACACGGCCTTAACTCACCATTTTTCTTAACAACCACATGTAAGGGGCTTGCCCACGGTGATTTAGATGGTCGACAAATACCTAATTCCTGCATGACTCTGAATTCCTCTTTGACCTTTTTTTATCGTTCAGGCGGCAGTCTCCGCGCACGTGCGTGAACTGGTGGACCCTCAGTCTCTATGTGGTGGTATATTGTATGATTAATGTTTTGTTTATAACAACTTGGCTTAGTGATTTCTGGAAAACGCGATAACAGTTCGTACATCGGATGATTGACTTCTACTGTTTTTACTATGTGTGTTTCATCAAAGTTTACAATAGCTGCTATCGCACATAAATTAGTTGCTTTATCAATAAGTTTTCGAGCCTTTAAGTCTACTAACAAATTAAAATATCCTAAAAAATCGGCTCCCAAAATTGGTTGCTGAACATCGGCTACAATAAAGTTCCATCGGAACGTTCGCCGTAACTTAAAATCTAACAATAAAGATATAGTACCATACGTTTTTATGACGCTTCCGTTTGCCGCGTACAGTTTGTAGTCTTCACATGCACTCGTGCTCATTTTCCTCTTCATGGGGCAAACGGAAACGTTCGCGCCTGTATCCACCAAGAAACGTTGACCACTTTTGGAGTCAGTCACGCTTAGGCGGTATG
The DNA here is from genome assembly GCA_963921375.1 of Tiliacea citrago. NCBI lineage: Eukaryota > Metazoa > Arthropoda > Insecta > Lepidoptera > Noctuidae > Tiliacea > Tiliacea citrago. The sequence goes on along the minus strand of OY992791.1, from coordinate 425,244 downwards.
ATCCGGATATAGTGCATACATCCGCCGCTGGCTGCACCCGGGTTAGTTTTCCGGCGTTTTAGTCTTCCACGTACACGGGCTGGTACATTTGTGTGCACGGTCCTTAAAATTGTAATGGTAATAGCATAGACCACCTTACCTTCCAAATCTTTCGTTCCGGTGACAGCTAGTACACCTTTTACTGATGCCGGAAGTTGCCTCATCCACAATTTTGCCAGTGTACCTTCCTCAACCTTGCCGCGAGCTAAGTCACGCATGCGCCTTAATAATTGTGTTGGTTTGTTTTCGCCCAACTCAAGGTTTAATAATTTTTCGAAAAGTTGATTGTCACTGTCTTCGTATGTTGCAATGAGGCGTGTTTTAACGGCGTTAAATTTCCCGGTCTCCGGAGGGTCACGTAGAATATCGCTCACTTGGTCAAGGACGTCTTTGTTGAGTCTGCCGATAACCATATTGAATTTTGCCTCGTCGCTGAGTTTTTGTGGTGCAAGGATTGCCTCTGTCTGATAAAACCATAGCGACGGTTTATCGCACCAGAAATCCGATAATCGGTTGCTGACTGCTACAGCTGCTACCTCCTTAATGTGCGACGGCTCCGGCTGCGCCACAGGTGTTGAAACTTGTACTGGATACATTTTTTATTATTACGATCGCGAAACGGTACACTTCATAACACCGCAACAGTTCACAACGGTTCTCGGGGTCACCACTGTGGAGTAGGCTCTGTTGTGTGAGATAAATGAAAGGAAGACTCACTGTACTATTGTTTATTATAACACTGTCACAACAGAAAGGATACAGTACTGTTCAGAACCGCGGCACAGAGCCTACTGGCTCAGCTACGAATGCAACATGCATCGTATGCAAATAGCGTGCCCTCACAGATTTACTTCCGATATCCCAAGCCACCTTCCAGGTTTCCCGAAGAAAAGTCTTTGGTAACGATACGAGGTCATAACTAAAATTTGTATAAGGAACTAAGTCCCCACACTGCACCGCATCACCGGCAAGTTTATCAGCCGCTTCATTGCCATGGATTCCAGCATGGGCCGGAATCCATACAAATTGTAGTGTATTACCCTCAGAAATGGTCCTGAACGCAAATTCTCTTATTAAATAAATGATAGGTAACTGCGATTTGTGTTCGAAAGCGGATTTATTGATGGCTAGAAGAGCACTTTGAGAATCAGTAAAAATTATAGATTTTTTGAGCTTTAAAATACGGATATATTCTATGGCTTTAAAAATGCCGAAACATTCCCCGGTAAAAACAGAAGTCTCCAGAGGCAGTTTTATTTTTTGTTCGATGTTGTATTGAGAATGGTAAGTACCTATTCCAACACAACCCGTCGGAGAAGGCTTGGCAGCATCCGTATAAATATGGTGGTACTCTACGTGTTCAGCCAGAAAATGATTAAAACTTAAATGGCAATCGGGATCTGATTTACTTACACAGTTATATTTTATAATGGGACTGAATTGTAAGCTCTCATAACTATTGCTAAATATGGGAAGTTTATTGGAACGGTGAATAGGAGAAGAAAGTGAAAGGATTTTTTTATAACTTACAACTAAACAAGGATCACGTCTGTGGGACCAGTAATCTGATGATTCAATCTGCCACACTAATGTGTCCAGTTTAGGAATGTGAGGATGAGTTGAGAATTGAAGAATCCGGAACAAATATTTGTCAGATAGGAATTGTCTTCTAAGATATAAAGGAGCATCCCCGCATTCAACTTGGAGTGCATTAATGGGACTAGACTTCATTGCACCTGAAATAATGCGTAATGCTTTAGACTGGATGCGATCCAATTTTTTAAAAGCCATGACATTACCTGGCTCTAGAACGAACAATCCATAATCCAGAGTGCTTCTGATGATTGCGTTGTAAATGAGTTTCAAAGAAAAGGGATGTGCACCCCACCACACACCAGAGAGGCCTAACCTAACCTAACCTAAACATGCTTAGATAAGCATGTTTAGGTGTTTTTCACATTTGTTAACAATATATTCACAATGAGGGACACTACTTAATTTACAGTCAAGTATTATACCTAGATATCTGAATTTATCTTTAACTGGGATAGGTATTTCCTTATAAAGGAGATTTACTATGGGAATATTTCTCTTCCGGGTGAATAAAACAGCCGCGCTTTTAGACGTGGATAAATCCAAACCGTTTAGATGTAACCATGACGCCAAAATAGATAAAGCAGAATTGATGGCAGAGCTAGCTTGCTCAACAGGTGGACTTGAAGAATATAATAATAAATCATCGGCATATTGAAGAACCTTAACATGACTAGTTAAGAATAACTCTAAATCATAAGTGTAGATATTGTATAGAAGGGGACTGAGCACAGAACCCTGTGGGAGACCCCTCCATACAAGATGAGATACCTCATGGTCTCCTATTAACATGTTAACAGAGCGTTCAGTCAAGATATTAATAATGAAATTCAACAAATTCAATGGAACTTGTAAGGCTTCTAATTTATTTTGTAAAACCGATAATACAACATTATCATAAGCTGCTTTAATATCAAGGAAAACTGCAACGGTGGATTGGTTATTAGAGAAGGATAACCGAATATCGTATGTTAATATACTTAAACAGTCAGTTGTACTTTTACCTTTTCTAAAGCCATATTGTGATTTTGCCAAGAGACCCTTACTTTCAACATACCATTCTAGTCGATTTTTAATTAAGTGTTCCGCTAATTTCATCATAATTGAAGACAAAACTATGGGACGGTATGAAGAAGCATCAGAAGGAGGTTTGTTTGGTTTAAGGAATGGCAACACCATTTGACGTTTCCATTCAACAGGGATGTTTCCTGTATAAAAAATAGAATTAATAAGTTCTAAATAATAACTGAGGACTTCATCATTTAAATTAGCAAAAAAGGAATACGGGATGCCATCAATGCCTGGTGCAGAATCATTCGTTTTATGGATAACAACCTTTAATTCAGTGAGAGTGAATGCAAGATCTAGCGTCGTATGAGTGTCTCGGATATTGGAAACGAGAGACAGGTTATGGTTAGTATGTACAAATAGCCTTAGCCTCAGGAACCCAAGGCGGAACTAATATATATCAAAAAAATCACTGGCTAAAGAATCAGGAATAGGAGAAGGGTTGTTATATATGGACCTAAATCTACGAATGTTGCGCCAGACAATCTTAGGGTGAGTATTCGGTGAAATTGATAAGCAAAAAATACGCCAAGATTAAAATTTTTTCTTTTTAAAAAGTTTATAAGTTTCATTATTTAACTTAGTAATGATATCAAAATTCGTATCAGACATATCAACGTTATAATTATATTCAGCCTCTTTACGTTTTTTAATCAATTCAGTGCACTCAGAGTCCCACCACGGAGGCGAGGGAATTGTACTAATATTGTTATTTTTTACAGGAAAAACTTCATCAGCCGCTGCAATTAATATGTGTGCTAAAGCTTCAGCACAACTATTTTCATTGCCACCAGAAATTACGGGCAAGGAGGTAAGCTTACTGTCAACAATGTTCCTAAATTTGCCCCAGTCAGTATTATTTCTATTAGGCAGTTTATATTTTAAGTTTGATTTCCTTAATTGTGCATTTGATTTGGAAAGAGGATAAGAAATAACTATTGGAAAATGGTCACTACCATAAGTAGAGGTTAAAGTATGCCAAGTTAATGAAGAGGCTAAGTTTGGAGAACAGATAGAAAGGTCAATTGCGCTTTGGTTCTGATTGGGATCTGAACGACGTGTGGCAGCTCCAGAATTTAAAATACATAAGTTGTGTAAGTCTATTATATCTATTAACTCATCACCATAACAGTTCGAAGTTGAACAACCCCATGATTGGTGATGACAATTAAAATCCCCCAGTATTAATAATGGCTTTGGAAGAAAAGAAACGAGATTATTCATCTCTTGAAGAACAGAAAAAGAAGGGTGAGGAATGTAAATAGAAACAAGACAAGTATGATGCACTTTAATAGCTACAATTGAAATTTCCTCACTATGAGGAGGTAATGTAATGGTAGAGAAAGGGATAGAATTCTTGATATCACTCATATCTTGTCTTTGCAAAACCTTTGCAAAGACAAGATATGAGTGATATAGGTCTCAAAGATGTTATGTTACTTGGATTGCGCCCAGGTTTCGGTACAGGGACTACTTTAACATTCCTCCACTGTCTTGGAACCTCACCTTCAGACAAACATTTGTTAAATAAATCAACTATCAACTGTTTGCTGGGAAAATTATAAATCATCGAATAAGAAATATCGTCCGGACTCCCCTGGAGCGGTATCCTTCATCTTCAGTACATTAGAGAGTTCCTGTTCCGAGATCTGTGCCTCCAACTGTAAATTAGTTGAACTAAAGACAGGGCATAGTGGCAGAACGTCCGGCGTTAACTGTCGCAAGAACTCACCAGCTCTCTCTGCATCCAAACAAATTCTATTAGTACGATATCCTTTGAGCCATCGCATTTTGTTCCACAACTCGGGTTGGGAAATGGGGTTCTTCCTCATCTGTGCGAACGCCAATCTACGCTCCGCAACCGCCTTAGACAACTCGGGGGACCAGTATGATCTTGGAATAAAGTTACTGGTAGGGTCTTCACAAATCTTAATGTCTGGAATTGATGCTTGTGACGCGAAATTAATTAAATCTATAATAGCATCATACATTTTTTGCGTGTCGCCTGTTAAACTAGTACTACTAATTTTACTTGAAATGATTTCCTTATAATTCTGCCAATCTCCTTTTTTAAAACTACGTTTCGATTTTATTAAGTTATTACATGTTATTTCTGTAGTTATAAGAACCATTAAGTGATCACTACCTAAGTTTTCATGTAAATCGCTCCAATTGAACTAAAGTGCAATATCTGATGACACAAACGTAACGTCAGATGCACTTTTTTGCAGCTGATTTAATACTAACTTATCAGCTGCATCGTGAATTTGTAAACCCCTGCGATCGCTTTTGTATGACCAATTTGTATGATGCCCATTGAAATCTCCCCCTATAAAAGATTTATTTGGCCATTTAGAAAACAACATTTTCCAATCTTCATCTGCAGTGTGAATATTAGGAGGACAGTACACCGCAAAAATATTTTCTAAGAACTTACAGTTAAATATTTTAATATGGAGAACTTAAATGTTTCAATTACGTAATTTAAAATTTGTGATCAGTGCTTTGATGGAATTATGAACTACAATTGCAATCCCGCCGTATGAATCGTCCCGGTCTTGTCTAAAAATATCATAACTACCAATTTTCAAGTGACTGTCTGGTTCCAGCCAGGTCTCACATATTTAATGCGTATGTGAATTTTATCTATCAATTAAAGATTCTCAAAGGCTATTTTAGGTCTTAAACTTTGTGCGTTCCACTGCAAAAACTTTAACGTAACAATTTTATTTTTAGGATCCATTACTTACTAAGTTTGAAAAAATACTCTAACCACTTATTCAAAATAGGCCACTCAGATATATGATCTACCACAACTAGTACTAACCATTCAATACAACACTTATTAACATTATTAAACTTTTCTTTTATACTCCGATTTCGCATATAAATAATATCTTTCAACCGTGTAATTAACTCGTCAAAATGTACCTGCCGCTTATTGTTTATGTTGTCACCGAGATCGTTATCAGTAGCAGCTGTTTGTTGTGGAATGCGGGCCGATGACTCTCGCTGTCCCCACCACTCCGTTTTACCTATATTTTGCGAATGTGTTTGCTTATTTTTATTACTTGCTTGCGGTGATTTCGGTCGATTCTGCGTAAACAAAGGTGGGAATTGACACGCTAGTATATTTATTAATGTTTTCCGATTCTTCGAATAGTAAACCACTAAAACTGTTGTCGTTGTCGATTTTCGGCTTATCTCTGTGTTTGTAAACCAATTGGTGACTTGGGTCTTACATACATATTGCAGGCTACATGATATGTACAGTTGTATTCTGCCATAAGCTCCCTTACACGTTTCTCCCGAGCATATACTGCAGTGCTATTCTGTAACCACCTCACCGTGAAAACTTAGGTGAAAGTGAGCGTGGAGTGAACTGTCAGTGAGGGATTGAAACTATTAACAAGTCACTTCAAGCTCACTTCACCTACGTTTACACGGTGAGATTTTTTCAGAATAGATCGGCTGGACAACTTCTATTCAACGCCATGTGTTCACCCCGACAGTTCACGCATTTAAATACCGTAACTTCACAGTTACTGTGTTCTTCCTTGCACTTAGGGCATATAGTTTTTTTTGACGTGCATCTTGCTTTTACGTGACCAAATTTCCAACAGTTTGAACACTGCGTTACCGGGAAAACATATGGTTCAACCCTGGCACGTAGACAGTCTACATATATAAATGCTGGCAGGTATGAACCCCTGAAGGCCACCTTGGCTGCCTCACTAGGCACCCAGCCGGAAGACCAGATCTAGTAAGTACAAAGATCAGCAAGTCTGCTGATAGGTTATTTTCTTGATTGGATGTTTTCTCATAGATATTACATTTTTCCGTAATATTGTTACGTTTTTGGGTAGTACATAATGCGTACAATTCTTTAGTGTATACTCTGTCCGGGTAGCCATAAAGTTTATGAAAACCGTGGTAGCGCGGCCAGGGAGCATGCTCTCCAGCCGCGCCACCAAAACTTCATTATATTTCATTACTAGGTGCGCCCCGCGGTTTCACCCGCGTAACTCTCGATCCCGTGGAAATATCGGGATAAAAAGTAGCCTATGTCTTAATCCAGGGCATCAGCTACCTCCATACAAAATTTTATCAAAATTGGTCCAGCCGTTTGAGCGTGAAGAAGTAACAAACATACACACACACACTCTCACAACTTTCGCCTTTATAATATTAGTGTGATGTGATTCTTTGAGGTACAATTTTTTTCATTACATGTACCATATAGTACATACTTAAACGGTACAATTTATCTAGAAAAATGTTTCTTTAATTTTCCACTGTGGCGCGGCCAGGGAGTATCACACGCCTGTTATAGTTTCACTATTTAGTATTTATAAGTTAGCTAGGATCCGGGGCGCTACCGTAGGGCGCTACCCATCATTGTCATAGAAACCTATGGACTTGCCATACCTACAAAATTAGCGTGACTACCTACAAAAATCGAGCTCTTAAAATGGCCGCCGTTCATAGGGTTGTTACTGCGAGTGCGAGAGAGAAAGCAAGTAACCGTTTGACAGCACATTGCCGAGTTTTGTACCACAAAACTTGGTATTAAACATGGCGTCCGGCCACGCATACACACATTTCGACGTCACACAAAAGTCTTGCCTTTAGTCCTTGACAACCATTTAAAATGAATGAAAATGAAAAATGAAAAAATGAAAAAAAAAAAAATATTTATTGTTTTTGCCAAGTTTTTCCTACAAACTAGTGGTAGGAGTTAGATGTCTTTTTTTCATATGTAGCTCTTCATTAGTTAGAAAGAAACAAAACGCTCTACGACATGACTGTATCGATATGATAGATATTTGTCTATCTATTCTTCAGTAGAGTAGAATATATCGTCTCCATATTATATTCCTACTTCAGTGTTACCCATAGCGTCCCTGGTGAGTCTGAGCTGTAGCCCGCGAAATTCAAATTTTATTACGTTTTTTGCTATTTGCAGGTCATCGTCAGGTTGTATCTTGATCAAAATATGATTCGTGACTGTAACCTGATGTGTATTTATAGTTAGAATCATTCATGAGCTAACGTTTTTGGGGGACTATCTTATGTAATTTTGACGGTCGAAAAGTGCCTGAAAGTGAAGTGGTGATTCTCAGCCTAGTTTGAATAAATGACTTTTGATTTTGATTTGATTTTTTTTTGATTTTGAACTAACTCTCTTCAAAAAATCCTACTGAATGATTATTTCAGAAATAATCTTTCAGTGGGATTTTTTGAACTCAGATGTAATGCCGATACCTTAACGCATCCCCCTGACTTACTTTACTCTTTTCTCTTGAAAACTTTTTAAAATAAATAATAGTTTAATGGCCTGGTTGCTGGGACCTTTTAGCCAAGTCTTTATTTAGTTACAAACTTTGTATAGGTAATGATGAAATGAATTATAAACAATGCATGATTGATGATATCCCGGCCCGTACGCTCCCTTTGAGTTTCAGTAAAGGCTTGGCACTTTACTGAAACCTCACGCGGACTTCTTGAGAGAACTTGAAGTGGTATGTTGCGCTGTTTTGTTTCATTTGCCTACACTAATGTGCGTTCACGAACACTTAATGGTTAATAATCCACTATTATTACACATTAATATTCGGCTAAACACAAATTTTAGAAAATAGAACATAACACTGCTAAACATGTCACTTCACTTTCCCGCCAAGAACTGTCATGGTGAAAACTGTTCCACCTGCAACATAGATAATACATTGTATTAAACAATATGTGTTCTGTGATAGTATAGGATTATATGCTCTGTGGTATAGGAAACCTGCAATGCAAAACGGAAGATTCTGGCGGGAATTTGAACAGAAAAGGCGCAAAATTTTCCAAGTTTTAATTTTATTTTGATAAAACTTCATACTTATGTTAAATTCAATTTCAAAGTGTAAATATTGACTGTAAATAGTTGTACAATGTTAGGAGAAGAGGCCGGGGGTGAAATTCCCCCGGCCACTAAAGGCCTGGGTACTTCGGGTAAACGGGCTAGGAAAATGGACCCTCAGGACCAAAATAATGACCAATTAATAGTCAGCGGCGGTGAGGATAACTTTTTACCATATTTTAAACCTAATTATAAAAGACTCTATCCAGAAAATTCAACCAACATGGACTTTAAGGTATTCGTACAAAGTAACAATATTAGTGATCGTTTGGGAAATAAGAGCCCTATCTATTTAAATCACATTTTCACCACGGATGTCAAAGGTGTTGTCTCAATACAGCGAGTAAACGCTAATAAAATTGCAGTGATATTTAAGCAGTATAATAATGCAAACAACTTTTTGATGAACAGTGCTTTCCTGGACAAATATAATATGAAGGCATTTATTCCGGCTGCCCAGATAGAGAAGACAGGCATAATTAGATTTGTTCCGGCAAATATTTCGAACAAAGAACTTTATTCCAAGCTTTCGTCTTTATATGAAATTATAACTATTCGTAGATTCACAAAAAAAAATTGGTCAGGAGAGAGCGCCTCTCCAAACAGTCAGTATAACGTTTTTGTCGAGTTCTCTCCCAGATAATGTACAATATGACCTTTTTTCATATAGAGTTTTCGAATATGTCCCACCTCTGCAACAGTGTTACAAATGTTTTAAATTTAACCACTCAGCAAAAATATGCAATGGGAAACAGCGATGTAGTATTTGCTCTGGAGACCATTACTATAAAGAATGTGACAAGCCCAATGAGCTTTGCTGCGTGAATTGCAGTGGACCTCATTTAGCAATCTCTAACATGTGTCCTATTAAAGTGAGGAAAATACAAGAGAAAAAAAGCAAAATAACCTACGCCGCTGTTGCCCTATCTAAGGAGAGAATTAACAATAAAGAATTTCCTCCCCTAGTAGTTAACAAACCTGTAAATAAAAAGACTACTGTAATTGTAAACAACAAGTCTAATGTTAATAATATGACAAATGAAGAAAAACCGATTTCCACTGATGAGTTGAAGATTCACTTAATAAATAATAGTGAGATTACAAATGCCATGGTACGCACATTAATTGCTATAGCAAATAAAGGGGATGACAGTCCAATTACAACTATGTTTATCAAAGAAATGTTACTTAAAAATTAACTTAATTATGGATAGTATTAATACTTCTGTTTTAAGAATTGCACAGTACAATATTCAAAGTATTTACAGTAAGAAACCTCTTTTAATTAACTTTTTGCAAGAAAACAACATAGATGTTTGTCTAGTTAATGAAACCTGGATGAACGATAATAGGCCTTTTCATATACCTGGTTATAATATTTATTTCAAAAACACTTCAAATGGGTATGGAGGTGTTGCAATTTTGATAAAGCCATTTTTAAAATATAAACTGTTGCAAACTTCGTTTAATGAAAACGTGCAAACCATAGCTATGTCGCTATTTACTTCTTGTGGCCAATTATCTATTCTCTGTGTGTACTGCCCTCCCTCAGGGCCTTTGAAAACTGACACTTTAAGTAACATAATTAAAGATCTTCCAAAACCTATTTTTGTGGCTGGAGACTTCAATGCCCATCACATTGCTTTTGGCTGTTTGTCAACCAAAAGCCGAGGACAACAATTATATAACACTATAGACAATTTAGATCTATGTATACTAAATGAAGGAGGTTTCACTACCATACATTATCCGAATCGAAATCCGTCAGCTAAAGACGTTAGTCTGGCTAGTCCTTGTATTACGCCTTTATGTAAATGGTCTGTTCATGATGATAATATGGGAAGCTATCATTTTCCAACTATCACAGAAATCACAATTTTAGCCAACCGTTATAATGTTAATCCTCCTGTAGATAAGTTCCTATATAATAAAGCTGATTGGAACAAGTATAACAAGCTCTCTAAATTTTTTTTAAATAATATTCATATTGACCTTAATAATCCTCTCATTTCATATGATCACTTTTGTAAGGCACTTGATGCACTAAAATTAGAGTGTATTCCAAAATTTACCAAAACTACAGAGTATAGATATAAACTGCCAGCACCCTGGTGGAATGATAAAATTAAAGAGAGTGTTACTAAGTCCCAAGAGGCCTTAAAATATTATAGAAGTAATCCTAACATTAGTAATTTTATATCATATAAAAAATTAGACGCAATTAAGAAAAGAACAATAGCAGAAGAGAGGAAAAGTGGTTGGAGAAAATTGTGTGAAAGTTTTAACAGAACAACTCCTATTACAATAATTTGGAACAATATCAAAAAGTTTAAAAGATTAAAGACTAGTAACAAATCTTATTGTGATGAATTTATTGAACCATTTTTAAACAAATTATCAGGAAATGTTTATGAAAGTGCTGAGAATTTAAATGTTTTTTACAATCTTCATAATAATGATGATAGCTCTAAATACTTGTTAGAACCTTTTTCATGGACGGAATTCTTAATCAGTCTGCAGTCTAGAAAGAATACTACACCGGGCTTGGATGATTTTCCTTACATTTTAATTAAGAAATTAAATACAGAATCACAAAATTTATTTTTAAAGATACTTAATGTACTTTGGCTTAAGCAAACAATACCTCAGTCTTGGAAAACACAATGTGTCATTCCTGTTTTAAAATCTGATAAGCCTCCTGATAGTCCAGACTCTTACAGACGTATTTCATTATCATCTTGTTTAGGGAAAAATTTTGAAAATATGATTAAACTTCGATTAGATCATTATGTTGAATCAAATAATATTATTCCTAATATTCAGAATGGCTTCAGACGTGGTCGAAGTTGTGCAGACAGCTTCACTTCACTCATTTCAGACCTGAAAAATGCAAAACAATATAAGAGTGTTGCATGTGTGTTTTTAGACGTTCAAGGTGCATTTGACAATGTCCAACCAGACATTCTTGTACAAATATTATCCGGATTGGGTATTCCTGGTTTATTGTGTAAATGGATTCATGAATTTTTAACTAATAGAACGCTTTATGTCAAGTTCAACAATATTTTACATGGACCTAGAATTGCATCAAAAGGTACAATGCAGGGAGCAACTTTGTCTCCTCTTCTTTATAATTTGTACACATCTGAAATTTGTAAATATGTAAATAATAGTAATGTAAATATTCTACAATTTGCTGATGATCTGGTGTTGTACAATGTAAATTATAATGTTGATTCAGCTATTCAAAATGTTAATTTGGCTTTAAAGGATTTGCAAATATATTACAATAATAAACTTAAACTAAAAATTAACCCAAGTAAGAGCAGTGTTATGTTATTCAGCAAAGACTTACCTAATTCTGAAATAGTGTTCAATAATCAAACAATTCCTGTAGTTAGTAAACATAAATTTTTAGGAGTTATTATTGATAATAAATTATCATTTGAACCACACATAAATTACATTTTAAAAAATGCAATCAAAGGTTTAAATATAATTAAATGTCTCTCTCTATTTTAACTCTTTCTATTTTGTACAAAGCCATTGTAAGAAGTCACTTTGATTATAGTTGTATAGCATATTTAGACAGTAAACATGTAAATAAGTTAGATATAGTACAGAACAAGGCTTTGAGAGTTATATCTGGAGCAATATGTTCCACCCCTATAAGAGCCATGGAGGTTGAAACAGTAATAATGCCTCTTACACTTAGGCGACTGTTAATAATAGAAAGATATTGTATTAAACTACTATCTTCCAACAATCAGCAGATAATAAAGAAAATCATACCTTGTCATATATTTCTGCGATCTCCACTGACAACAGGCAGTGACTTGTTAAGTCATAATTTTCCCAAATTACCACATATTCTTCTACACCTGCAAAATAAATTCCGAAATGTTCAACAAAATCATCTTTGGCCATTTTATTTAAAACCTTTTAAGGTTTTGATAAATGAAATTAATATTATCAAAGTTAAAATATCTAACAATCAAGAATTACAAGAATACTTAGATAATAATAAGGGTTACTATAAACTTTACACTGATGGTAGTAAAGGAGAGTCACATGTTCGAAGTGCAGTTTATGATCCCCAGATAAGATTTGCTCAAAGCTTTATTCTTAATAATACTTGTAGCATATTCACAGCAGAGGCATATGCAGTCTTTGAAGCTCTTAGGCGTATTGATAATGTAAATAATAACTATAAATATTTTTTTATTTTGACAGATTCACTTAGCTTAATTCAAAGTCTTGAAAGTCATGACATTCATTTTAAAAGTAATTATATTTTATATAATGTTAGGCAATTAATATACAATTACCTTCAAAAAGGAATTCAAGTTTTATTTTTGTGGGTTCCTTCACATAAAGGTATAACTGGAAACGAAGTAGCTGATAAGACTGCCTATGAAGGGATCAATTCATTAGATGTAAGGCTAACTTCTGCAATTCCATTCACTGACTGTTATACTGAAATAAGAATAAATATAAAAACTTTATGGGATGATTTTTGAAAAAAAGACAAAGAAACAAAAGGTAGATGGTACGGAAATATTCAAGAGGAGATAACTTCTAAGCCGTGGTATTATAAGTTGAGAACAGCTAGTCGACACTTCATAACGATGATGAATAGACTCCGCTTTGGCCATTCCAAAACACCTGCTCATTTAGCCAGACTTGGAATTGTTCAAGACAACAAATGTACAAGTTGCGGTTTAAATATTGGAAACGTTGATCATATGCTTTTTGACTGTCCAAATCATATGTTACACAGACTGATTTTAGCGAGTGAATTAAGTGAATTGTGTAGTGAAAGTGTTGTGTTAAATAATACCTCCCGCCGCTTGACTGAATTATTAAAAAACAAGACTTGTTATCCATCAATATATAAATATATTAAAAACACATTCAAAGAGATTTAGTGAAGAAAATCGCATCTAAAAAAGACTTGGCTAAAAGGTCCCAGAAACCAGGCCATTAAACTAATTAAAAAAAAAAAAAAAAAAAAAGCAATGCAAAACACCAAAAACACGAATGAAGTGTGTGAAAACAGGTGAAAACTAGTGAAATTAAAGATTTGCTATGCATTAATTGATATTTTATAAAGTTGTAGTGAGTGGAAAGAGAGTATCAAATACTTACTCCTGGGTATACCTCCACAAAAGCTACTAAACAACTTTAAACAAGACTCGACGATAAAGTAACCTACGAGCTGTACATAGAACCAATTTATATTAGATAATTAATAGATAATATAAATAATAACATAATATATTAGGTAAAAACTCGTTACTAAATGGGTCGTAAAATACCAGCAAAGAAACATCGTGGCGTTAAAGATCCCTTAGTGCAACAAGCTAAACGTTTAGCAAGGTATGTATCATATGTTGTAACAGCCGCACGCTCTCCTCTCGATTGCCTGTATTTACCTATTTGTTTTCTCAGTTGTATTCTCTTGCATATTATTATTATACGAGCTGTGGCCGACGACTTACATTGCGTGTATTTTGTATTTCATCACGTTGTTGAAGCAAGTATCCAGAAAAGTAATGATTGACTTCCAGGTCCCAGGATTAAATTTGAAAGATAGGTAGATCTGTCAAATTTAATCGGTTAATTCAGTTGTTTACGTGTGAAAATGCAACAGACACATATCAACTTACTTTCGCATTTATAATATCAGCATGGATTTTGATATTACAATAATTTATTAGACAATTCATTCTTTTATTTTAGTTTGAAAGGCAAAATTAATGCTCCACCAAAGGACCCAGATGAGCAGCCAGTGCCAAAGTCGCTGACAAGGCTTTTTGCATTTCGGGATCCAGATAGTAGAAAAAGTATTACAAAGAAGAAAATGTACACCAGCCAGCTGCAGACACAAAGCAAAGGTTAGCATGGCATTGTGTCATCTAGCTAATTAGTTTAAATATTTGAATAATAGTACATACAACATGTTTTGGGGGGCTTGCTGCCCTAGGTAAGGCCCTGTGTGTGTATATAATTGTTAGTTTCATGTTACATATTATAACGATTCAGAAGAGAACTAAAATATTCTAACACACATGGCAACGTTCACATTGTTGTATAAATGGCTTTAGTTGCTTATTTTTTTATAGCTTCATATTTCATCATTCTTTTCAAGGTTGTGTAGTAATGTAGTACAGTGGGGCCTTATTTCCTATTAGATGGCTGTCCAAGGAGTGCTGATCACAACCCAATATCCCGTCTCCGCAAGCTGCCGGGAGAGTCAGGTCGTGGGTTTTCTCTACGCATCAACAGTGCTGTCAAGGCTCTCCACAACCCAGCTGAAGAATTACACTACCCTGTATGTTTCATTATTTGTTTTTGTTGTATTTTTATTTCAAATAAGAATGCATAACATAACATATTCCACTATAAGTACGTAGTACACCCCCATTTCGCCAATAATGTGTAATCATGGGGTTCAGGTTCAGGGCACACAAGATATCTGGCGGCACTAGACCACCCAATAGGGAAGATGAAAATATTGTTTGTATATAGTGCAAACAATATTTTAAAAAAAGTGTGAAAGTTTACAAAATTGCCAAGTTATAAATGTTTAGAAACAAAGACGGCAGTATCACAAGCAACGTCTCGACTGTGTAACTTCATACTAGCGCCATACATTGTCAATATGGCGCGACAAGGACGAGAATAATCCCATTCAAAAGTATTTAAAACTTTTAATCTTTTGCATTATTTCCATCGATTTTACAGATTCAATTATATCATTTCACTATGAAATTACATTATTTGCTCGAACATTTCTAGTATTAGTCGCCATCCCTAATTAGTAATTATTGCAAGTGCAATGATTCTTTCAAATTCCTAATTTTGTGCTCACAAAATAACTTTTTCATCCCTTTTTACTGAAGAGGACTGTGCCCCGCGTCGGTCAAATGAGCTGGCTGGTTTTTATATCGTTACTGTTCTCAGCTGGACGTGGAAGCGGAAGATGAGAAAGGTTTGCGCATGAGTGAGCAGCGCGAGCGGCGCGCGCGCAGGCGGCGCCGGGCGGGGCGCGCGCCGGCGCCCGAGCGCGAGCCGCCGCTTACCCGGACACAGAAACTCGCGCTCAAGAAAAAGGCCAAGAAGATGAGAGCCTCCGAGGTAACAGGATGCTGCGTCTGTTGGCGTTAACTCATTCTATTTCTTTAAAAATGTAAGATTAGTCATTAAACTTGTTGTTGTTGAGGCGCGAAAGACTAAATAAAATCCCTAGTCATTTACCTATAAAATAGTTCATTGGCTGTTAAAAAATACAAATATGACAAGGATTTATTTCAGAAGCCAAGAAAAATAAGATGCTCCATGTTTGAGTATCTAGTAGGTATTGTTTGCCAACGTTCAAAGGTTCCTTAGCTGATCTTCGGAAAAGCCGAAAGACCAGTGAAGGATAGCAATAGTGGCCAAACTAACGAGTTGTAGGTCATGGGTTCGAATGCGAAGTTCGAACCCAGGCAGGCACTTTGTGTAATTTATTTCATCACATCACATTTAGTCCGAGCCACCACCATTTACACAAGCTCCCACCATTTACACGAGCTCCCACCATTTTTAGGGTGCCGTACCCAAAGGGTAAAACGGGATCCCTATTACTAAGGCTCCGCCGTCTGTCTGTCACCAGGCTGTATCTCATGAACCGTGATAGTTAGACAGTTGAAATTTTCGAATTTTGCTCGATATTGATAACGGCAACAGGTAGACGTTTGAAACATTCACAGAGTATTTAGTTATATATTCTCTTTAAGAATAAATAATTAAATTAAAATAAAACAAATATTTAAGAGATTTTTTCCCATACAACAAACGTGATTTTTTTGCAGTTTTTATAGATAATGGTACGGAACCCTGGGTGCGCGAGTCCGACTCGCACTTGGCCGGTTTTTTTAATAAAAATTATTTTCAGTTTTATTCACCGACTTCCGAAACTAAAGTTTTTATTTCTCAGTTTTTAGTCAGTTTGGAATTTGTCCAAGTTACAATAGCCTAATGTCAACCACTCATCACCTTTTACAAAATATTGCTTTTCCCGATGCAGGGCCGTTAATTGTTGAGGAGTGCTCCTGGTAAGAACCAGGACTGCCACTCTCTATATGAATTGTGACGAGCATAAATTGCTTAGCAACCATATACTCACACCATAACTTAAACAAATTAGGCACCCACTCACACATACACTTCTTCACTCACTCACACATATCTACACTCATGCATACACAGTTATACTCACACCAACAAAAAATATTAATACATACCTACTCCCTTTTCCTTATTATTAATTCATTTAATACCCCTTTTACTTTCTTCCCCCCGTTTCTTATCCCCTCAATTACTTGTATTAGGCTAGTTAAAAATCATTTTTTTTTTTCAAAAGTGCACTTTGCTAATTTGTAAGTAACTTATAGATCCATATTGGACGGATGGATGACCCCTGTAACACAGGTTTTTCCTAGCATGGGGGTCATTGATCGTTTATTTTGTACCACGCTATTTCCATGCTTAAATTAAGTGTCACCTGTCTATATTATTTTTATGTCAAATAAAAAAAAAAAAAAAAAAAATATTAAAGTGCCTACTCGATTTGCAATCCGTGAAATACTTATTATTTAGTAGTTCCGGTGGTCTTTATCATCAGTTCCACTTCACCAAATGGTGCTTTCCGAGAGCAAATACACGAGTTACTATAAAAAAGTACCCAAATCGCTATAGGTGTGCCTATAAAATTTGAGAATTTCCCTCGATTTCCATAGGATTCATCAGATTCTGACTTGGTGACAATGGGACCACCTCGGGAGCATACCCTTTCAAACAATTTTTTTTTTCTAAATTGGCAACAAATGTCAAACAATATTTTTCTCTCTCCGACACAAACTCTATACTCTGTCGGGTCTATAAAGGACATGACCAGTGGGACTATGGGCGCCTGCTTAGGTGTCAAAATCGATGTGCAGCAAATATTGTTTTATTTTTGCAGTTGTTGTATTTTGTAGTTTACTTTACAGATATAAAAGTTTCACAAGTCTAAAAGATCAGGAAATTGAGAAAAATAAAGATAAGTTTTCATTAAATAATTCTGCTTTTCGATATGTGATGGAGCTTGGCATTGTGGTTATCAAGTATAAGAATGATTTTCTATTATTCAACACGCCATCGAGGCGCTAGGTTTGTTTGTATACCATCAAGGGGGCAAACGAGCATGTGGGTCACGTGACGTTAAGCAATCACCGCTTCCCATCGACATCCACAACACCACGTTTATAGCTCATACGTTGCCTTTCCTTCCCCAAACCCTGGGCTTCCGGTTCTCCCACTCACCATTTGAAGCGCGACAACATAATATTATTATGTTGTCGCGCTTCAAATGGTGAGTGTATAATATATTATATTAAGGCTCCGTGCACGAAATCGACAGATTTTCATCAATTTTGTTCATTGTTTGTGGGAAAGGGAAAAAGAATTTAAACAAAATTATTTTTGATTTGTAAAGTCCTTTGTTTTGCATGTAGCGGAAAGGATTTTTTCAATTTAATTAAGAATTCCTGGAAAATTACAAAAAATCGCAACAGGTTTTCCAAAAAATGACGCTAGAGTGACGTTTGATCATCTTTTTACAAGAAACTACTTTTGAATTTGAACATTAAAAAATATCATAAACATCATTATATGGCCTACTTGCACGTGGCGGAACCACTTTTTTCAACTTCCATAAAAAATATAGCAGAAAAAAAATGTTGAAATAACGTAATTGTTGGAAAAGTTCGAGACAAATAAGTATTTTTTTCTATTATTTAAAAACACTTTTATGAAATTTAAAAAATTGCATATTAATCTTAAGATAACCATTTATTAGAATCTACAATTTATTTTGTAAATAAACAATAAATTCATTTAGTAAATAAAAGGCAAAGTCAACTATAATATCGACCGCGCAAAACCGATCCTGGCAGTAGCGACCGGGCCTTCCCAGTGGGAGGACGTATGTACGTTTTTTTTATGTATGTTCACCGATTACTCCGTCAATTGTGGACGGATTTTGAAAATTCTTTTTTTTTTGGAAGGGTATGCTCCCGAGGTGGTCCCATTGCCACCAAATCAGAATCCCATGGAAATCGAGGGAAATCCTCAAATTTTATAGGCATACCTATAGCGATTTGAATATTTTTTATAGTAACTCGTGCATTTGCACTCGAAAAGCACCATTTGGTGAAGTGGAACCGATGATGAAGACCACAGATGGCCACCGGAACTACTTAATAATAAGTATTTCACCGTTGCGATTCGATTAGGCACTTTAATATGGTTGCTAAGCAATTTATGCTTTAGTCACCATCAGTTTTCCTGGTTCTTACCAGGAGAACTCCTCAACAATTAACGCCCCTGCATCGGGATTGCATTTGTAAAAGGTGATGAGCATTTGACATTAGGCTATTGTAAATTGGATAAATTACAAACTGACCCACTAAAAAGTGAAAAATAAAAAACTTTTTCCAAAAAAAAAACAACCGACTTCCAAAATAAAACACCACAAAGTGAAAAATAACTTTAAATTCAGAAGTCGGTGGCAAAAAACTAAAATACCTGACAGATCAAAAGCCACCGACTTCCAAAATTAAAGTTATTTTTCACTGTAGTGTTTTTTTTTGGAAGTCGGTTGTTTTTTTTGTGAAAAAAGTTTTTTTAGTTACTTTACTTATTTATTAGATATCTGATTTACTTAGATCATACCTGAGAGATAGAAAGGTTAAAGTTCAAGTAAACGGCGTGAACTCATTGGGGTCTGAAATGGCAATGGGCTTAAAACTTATAGTTAAACTTACCTAAAAAACAATATAAATAAACTATATACACATTAAACACACGCACACGCACTAGAAACAAAGACACAAAAATTATTTAAACTAAAAATACAATTTTTCACTATTTACAAAATGTCACATATAAAACTGTCATTAGATGACGACTGCAGCGCAGTCGCGCTCGGGGCCTGGGGCGCCGCGCATAAAGGGCGCAGGCTTCGTAACTGTTGCCTTGGCTGCTGGCGTCGCGTCTTCGTCGTTCTTTTTTAGAGTATGCATATTGAAAAAAAAAAATCCTATTGTTTGTTTGTTTCGTTTCAATTTTGATAGATATACAGAATTCTTTCAGAGAGAGATGGAAAGAGGAGAACATTCAATTCTTTTAATACACTTCACTTTTAGTTCAATTTTCACTTTTCTGGCTAAAGTTGTCGTCCAGAAAACGATAGGACAGTTAATTGTAAGCGATATTGTGACTTTAACACAACTTTCAGCGTCAGATATTCGGTAATAATATTTTTTAATAATTTTATTCACGGAGCCAATGTTTACGTGACGACAGCGCCAAGTTTCAAGTTAATCAACTTGATTATTTTTGCTTGCATACAAAATTTTGCGAATGCACAACTTCAATGCAAAACTTTATCCCCCTTTTCGCCCCCTTGAGGGTTGAAATTAAAAAAAAAACGACGATTTACGTTGTATAAGCCAACCATAAGCCGAACTATTAGTGATTTTAACTTAAAAAATAAAGAACTTTAATTAAAAACAAAATTTCATCCCCCTTTTCACCCCTTGCAATGCAAACGAATTGAGAACCTTCTTTTTTTCGTCGTCGTGGTCAGTAAAATATTCAGCAAATTTTGGTCATGGGTATCGTTTTCATGGTTTTCGAGGGTGCTAAAGTCGATTGTGAAGTCTAAATTTAAATCCAAGATGGCGGCTGCAAAAATGTTAAAATTTTTCAAATGATACCCATGATGAAAAATTTTCGTAGTTCGTATACTTATTGAAAAATTAAAATTTTCAAACTAACTAAATAAAAACAAAGTAACCGGTAGGCAGACGTACTGCGAGAACAGCGTCAAGTGGGTCCAGCTCTAGCTAAGCTAAGAATCATAACCATCACAAAAAATAATTTAAAAAAGGACCTTGACAGACTGACAGACAGACAGAGACAGACGGGACAACGAAGTAATCCTATAAGGGTTCCGTTTTTTCCTCTTGAGGTACGGAACCCTAAAAATCATCAAAATCGGTCAAGCTGTTCAGGATGAGAAGAATTACGAACACACGCACACCGGAAGATTAGCCATGCAAAATGTTTATGTTCTTCATAAAGTCAAAGTCAAATTATTTATTTCAAATAGGCACATAGATGGCACTTTTGAACGTCAAAATTTACAAATAAAATAGAATTGAGTCTAGTCGCCGCTTCCAAAAGGTAGCTTCGTATGGAGAAGAATGGGCAAGAAACTACACCGTTACTCTTTTAAAATGTTTTACAATATTTTGTATAGGTACATCAATTATATAATGATATGTGAAGACGATGCACCTAGAATAAAATTACTATACCACAATAGGTAAAAAGAATTAATAATGAAGCAATGACAGATAAATTAATTATGTGATAGATACATGGTGCTCACATCTTTACAAACATTGTAAAAAAAAAGAAGCGTTTTCTTAAAATAGTTAATATCAGTGTGTGAGTTAAGGTAATCACACAGTGTAAAATAAATGTCATAAAAATAATAAAATATACAATTAAAATAGCAATCAGTTAGATTTTGTCTAGACTCTAGATTGTCCTATGGAGCTGGACCAGCATGTTTCCAAGCGTTCTTATCTTGGATATAATCCTCTAATTTGTATAATACAAAGCTTATTACAAAGTGTACTTTTAATATGAGTTTTAAATTTTCTTTCATTTAATTGCAATATATCACAAGGTATTTTGTTATAACATTTAACACAGTACCCCATAAAAGATGTATGTACTTTAGATAATCTGAAACATGGCTGATCTATTTTATCTTTATTTCTAGTATTAAAATTATGTCTATCACTTATTTTATTGAAAAGATGTAGGTTTTTTCTTACATACATAATATTGTCATAAATGAATTGGCAAGGTACCGTCATAATATTAATCCTTTTAAAGAGTTCCCTAAGAGATTCTCGGCGACGTAGATTATAAATTGCTCTGACAGCTCTCTTTTGCAAAATAAAGATGGATTCAATGTCAGTAGCCCGACCCCACAGTAAAATACCGTACGACATAATGCTGTGGAAGTAGCTGAAATAGACCAAACGCGCGGTTTCTACATCTGTTAACTGTCTTATCTTCCTAACAGCATAAGCAGCCGAGCTTAACCGCCCCGCAAGAGATGTTATATGTGGTCCCCATTGTAGTTTCTCGTCTAGTGATTCCTAGGAAAACCGTTTGATTAATACATTCCAGTGTTTCTCCATTCAATATGATATCACATTCGCTACTTCTAACATTAGGTAGTTTAAATCTAATGCATTTGGTTTTTTTTTCATTTAGAACCAAATTATTTACCGTAAATCAATCTTGGACCTGAAGAGTAGAATTATTCACGTCGT
Organism: Tiliacea citrago; assembly: GCA_963921375.1. Classification (NCBI taxonomy): domain Eukaryota; kingdom Metazoa; phylum Arthropoda; class Insecta; order Lepidoptera; family Noctuidae; genus Tiliacea; species Tiliacea citrago. Next base: position 403,197 of record OY992791.1, on the reverse strand, counting down.
CAAGGTTTTGTGACCGTCGGTCTATTTTAAAGATCAATGACGTGTCACGCTTAGAATAGAATAGCGTTAACGCAGAGCGTACTTTTGATTCCGGTAGTACGTTCTCGTGACATTTTTTCCGACATCCACGCGGGCGAAGCCGCGAGCAAAACTTGTTATCTATAAAAACAGCAAAAGAAATCACGTTGGTTGTATGGGAGCCCCCCTTAAATATTTGTTTTATTTTAATTTAATTATTTCTTTTTAAAGTAAATATATAACTAAATATTCTGTGAATATTTCAAGCGTCTACCTGTTGCCGTTATCAATATAGAGCAAAAACTAGCAAAAAAATCACGTTTGTTGTATGGGAGCTCCCTTAAATATTTATTTTATTCTGTTTTTTAGTATTTGTTGTTATAGCGGCAACAGAAATACATCATCTGTGAAAATTCAACTGTCTAACTATCAAGGTTCATGAGATACAGCCTGGTGACAGACGGACAGACGGCGGAGCCTTAGTAATAGGGTTCCCGTTTTACCCTTGGGTACGGAACCCTAAAAATCACGTTTTTTGTATGGGAATCCCCTTAAATATTAATTTTATTCTGTTTTTTAGTATTTGTTGTTATAGCGGCAACAGAAATACATCATCTGTGAAAATTTCAACTGTCTAACTATCACGGTTCATGAGATACAGCCTGATGACAGACGGACAGACAGACGGCGGAGCCTTAGTAATAGGGTTCCCGTTTTACCTTATGTGTACGGAACCCTAAAAAGCACGTTTTTTGTATGGGAATCCCCTTAAATATTAATTTTATTCTGTTTTTTAGTATTTGTTGTTATAGCGGCAACAGAAATACATCATCTGTGAAAATTTCAACTGTCTAACTATCACGGTTCATGAGATACAGCCTGATGACAGACGGACAGACAGACGGCGGAGCCTTAGTAATAGGGTTCCCGTTTTACCTTATGTGTACGGAACCCTAAAAAGCAAGGGCGAGCTCAACCCCCCCCCCCCCCCCCCTGCCTCACTCCACATTCCAGTTTGTATTCACTCGACAATTCACCCGCCCACTTTACTTTATTTTTCTGTTTATGGTACCAATAACTAAAAAGTGATAACTAAAAGGAGGTATTCATTACGTACGAGTATAAGTCACATTATTCACCCAGTGTCGACTCTTATAACGATAAACGATAGAACCTATGAATGTTAGTTTGATAACATTCATAGGTTCTATCGTTTATCGTTACGAGTAAATGGTTGTAAAAAATCGAAAGTCACCATAATGTATTGTTCAGCAGGTAAGCAGCGAGCGGCGTGAGGTGGTCTACGAGCGCGTGTCGTTCGGAGACGTGACGCACGCGCCGCCCACGCTGCACTTCAAACGTAAAGGAAGCGCGGGAGCGCCCCGGGTCAGTGTATATGTTTCTTACATTCATTATGTTTCATATATACCATACATGTATTTAACGTTGTTTCGACGATTTTCTGATGTAAGTACTAAAATAACTCCTAATAGTAATTTATTTATTTCTCATCACAAATGTTGTTTTGGACAGGAAGTGCTTTATCTAAAAACCGGCCAAGTGCGTGTCAGACCATGTACAATGAAGTTCTGTAGTTAGGATGAATTGATCCCAAGGACAAACTTAAAATTTTAGTTGGAAAATATGTTTGCGATACATTCCAACTGCTTAAGTACGTTTTTACGCACACTATAGAGAGATTTGTTTTTGGAACCAACGCGAATAACTTCGGCTACTGCAACTTGTATTGATAATGTTTTTTGTGGCTGTGACTATTTAGATAAAGCCATTGTAAATTATCTCCCTTCTGATCATAGCGGTCAAACCGTTACTTTTGAGTCCAACACGTCATTACAAAACGTTCAGATACAAACTAGACCAATAACATTGGGTAATTTAAATAAATTGAATAGCACTTTAATTAGCAAGTTAAGTGCTCAGGGCCTAAATATGAACAATGGCAATATTTTGTATGGTGAATTCTTTTCATTAGTGCAAACTGAGTTCAATAAATATTTTAAGAAGAAAACTAAAACTATTTGCCCCAAGTTTTTATTCAGTGACTGGGCAACTAAAGGTATCAGGAAGAGTAGGGAAAGATTATTTGAACTGTATGGCCTTAAGCCGTATATAAATACGGAAACTTTTAATAAGTATGTTGCTACTTATTCTAAAACTTTTAAAAATGTCTGCAAAGCGGCTAAAGCTTCATACATTAGCAATAAGGTTAAATTAGCAGACAATAAAATAAAGACAGTTTGGAAAATTATTAACAATGAAATGAACAGGAACAAAATACATAATACTGATTATACACTGGAAACTTCCCGCGGTCTCGTTAGCGATAACATCAATGTTGCTCAGGAATTTGCAACTTTTTTTACAAATATTCCAATTAAAACTACAGAAACTTTAAATTCCTCGCCCTCACTTGCTATTGATCTATTAAGAGCGAATGTTTCAGCTTGCCCTGTGGAATTTAAATTCAAACATATAAACCCTGTGGTCGTTGTAAAGACTTTTAAGCAACTTAAGATTAAAATTACCGAAGATCTGTGGGGCATGTCTACTAAGGTTTGTCAATCCATTATTGAGACAATTGCACCATATCTAGCTTTAATATTTAATTTGTGTGTAGATCAAGGGATATTCCCAGATTTAATGAAGTACTTATAGTAAAGTTATTCCACTTTTCAAATCCGGTGACAGCAAAGACCCGTATCGGTTTTGCCAGTTTTTAGCAAGGTGTTTGAAAAAGTAATGTTGAATCAAATGCTCAATCATTTTAATCGTAATAACATCCTACACGATCAACAGTATGGTTTCACCAAAGGACGTTGTACAACTGACGCCGGTGTCACATTATTGAAACACATTTTTAACGCATGGGAAGAGGCACAAGATGCAATAGGCATCTTTTGTGACCTATCCAAGGCATTTGATTGCGTGAATCACGAAACTCTGCTCTTGAAACTTGAGCATTATGGACTGGGTAAACTTGCGCTTAACTTAGTAAAATCATATTTGAATGATAGACTGCAGCAAGTTCAAATAGACGGTGTGAATTCATTGGGTTTAATAGTCAAAATGGGTGTACCGCAGGGCTCAATTTTGGGTCCGTTCCACTTTTTAGTATATATGGTACGGCTAATACCCGAAGTGCGGCTACACCTAGTTTTAGCCGGTTAGAATTATAGGTCCAGACAATCCCTGTTGGATAAAACCAATTTACCAACAATAGAGGGGATCTGGCGCTCGGCGGCCGCTAGTATTACTTCCGTGATCCCCGGCTAGTGCCGGCCCGCCTCTGCGGGCCACCTCAAGTCTGCGGGGGGGTGAGGTGTTAGACCCCCCCGCGACGTCTCAAAGGGGCGCGCGTGGAACACTACGCGCCGCCACCTCGGGTCCAGTGTGATAGGGGGCGGCGGACGTCCCCGAGTCCGCCGTCCCTGGACCCATTTAGGGGGGCCGGAAGAGGGCATTATCTGCCCTCTGCCGACGCCCGGTGCGCCTGCTGCGGGCCGGGTGAGCGGACGAGATACCACCGCGTCCCAGGACTCCTCGCTGCCGGCCATCGACTCGACCACGGCCGGCAGCGACAGGTCACTGCCTACTCCTAAGATGAGGGCACGGCGTGGCTCCTCCCAAGCGGCACACTCTGCCAGCGTATGCCGCGCCGTGTCCTCCCGGCAGTCGACGCAGTGGTGACACCGGGCGTCCGGCTCCCTGTTTATGCGACACAGTTACTTCCCGAAGCAACCGTGCCCCGAGAGCACCTGCGTCACCCGAAACGACAGGGAGCCGTGCCTCCTCCCGAGCCAGGCTTGGTTACTGTTCTAACCTAACCTAACCCAAATGATTTTACCCGAAAACAATCGGCTCGTACTAGGTTTAACCAAGAGTAAGTAGTTACACCTAGTTCTAGCCGGCTAAAACTAGGTGTAGCCGCACTTCGGGTATTAGCCGTAACATATATAAATGATTTACCTCATTTACTGGAAAACCGACCACAAATGGTGTTATTTGCCGATGACACATCTCTGATTTTTAAAGTAAATAGACATGCACAGGAGTTTGACGACGTAAATAACGCTATGCTTAAGGTCCATAATTGGTTTACTGTAAATAATTTGGTATTAAATGAGAAGAAAACTAACTGCATAAGATTTGCGTTACCGAATGTTAGAAGTAGTGAATGTCACGTTGTATTGAACAAAGAGATACTAGAATTCGTCGAAAAGACTGTTTTCCTGGGAATCACGCTTGACTCAAAGCTGCAGTGGAGTGCTCACTTAACATCTCTTGCAGGGCGGCTAAGTTCAGCCGCCTACGCTGTTTGGAAAATCCGCCAATTAACAGACGTGGATACAGCGAGACTGGTCTATTTTAGTTACTTTCATAGCATCATGTCTTACGGTATTTTGCTGTGGGGACGGGCTGCAGATATTGTTTCTATCTTTATTCTGCAAAAGAGGGCTATCAGAGCCATCTACAACCTCAGCAGACGCGATTCTCTAAGGGAACTGTTTAAAAAAATTAACATCATGACGGTACCTTGCCAATATATATATGAAAATATAATGTATGTTAGAAAAAACCTACATCTTTTCAGTAAGATTAGTGACAGGCATAATTTTAACACTAGAAATAGGAACAAATTAGATCAACCACGTTTCAGATTGTCAAAAGTACACACTTACGCACACTATGTAGACAAGCATATTATAAGTTGGATGATTATATCGTAGATAAAGATGCTTGGCTTAATGCTGGTCCTGCTCCACAACAACTTGGGCTCACTTGTTAGAATTTTAATATTTCGAAGTGATGCTTCCCCCCTTTTTTATTTTGACATTACATTCGTAACTATCGTTTATTTTTATGTACTTAGTCAAGTTTTAGTTGTTGAATACTTCAATAGGTAACAACGATTTTCCTTTTGCTAGTAAAATTTTATTAATCATTGAAATACATTGCAAGCTATAGTTTTGTATAATTTAAAAGCATTTTTTCATTTTTTGTAAATGTGAGTACCATGGAGCCGTTTATTATGTTATGATGTATGCTGACTTAAAAAAAGCCTGGCAGTTGAGAGTATGTCATGCTCACTTAAATGTCTCGCTGATGGTGGCGCGTGTGTTGGATCATTCGGTTCCCTACAAAGTGGTTGAGCTGGATGGTGCTGATCCACGCGTCATGTTCGTGAACGGGCGCTGTCAGTTGAGGGTGGTCATCTCTTAACTGCCAGGGCTTATTTTGTAATCTTTTAATCTTATATTTTGTTTTTAATTTTTTAATATATTTATTTTTGTTTTTTACATTTTTCTCACATATAGAAGCGACAAGAATAATGTACCCAGGATTTTGTAATATCTTGATTTAAAAGAGTGTCCTTGGAGTTTCTTGCCTGTTCTTCTCCATAGAGATCTACGTTTTGGAATGGGCAAATAGCTTCCACTTTCTGACTAACTGACCGACTCTTTGACAATTCAAAAGTGCCTGTAAATGGTTTATTTGAAATAAATGCTTTGAGTTTGAGTTTGATTTACCATGTTGCTTTTAAAACCATAGACTTCTTAAAGGTTTTCCTGTAATCTATATTTTTTGTAAAGAACTATTTTCAGTATTAAAAAAAAAATAGGCTCAGTAGTTTCGGAGATAAGGTGGGGATGGTCAATTTTCATCTATTTTCTTAAATAACTTTAAAAGTATTTATTTAAAAATTAAGCAAAATTAATATATCTGGAATCCTTACAAAAAACTTTCATTTGGTATGTCACACTAACACGGTACAGATTACAAAACAATTTTTTTAAATTTTGTAATATGCCCCCAAAAGTCACCACCATTTTCAAAATACATTTATTTACGTTACACGTACGTGTTTGGGTCACAGAAATTCATGTGTACCAAATTTCATCTTAATCGATCCAGTTCATTCGGAACAAATTGACTGTGACTGATAGACAAGTGATTCTACATAGGTTCCGTTTTATCATTCGGACGTACAACTCCCTAAAAACGGGTACTTGTGTTACGGATGATTGCTTTCAACTGTTTGAAATTCCTAAATCGTTTGCAAACAGCATTTATTTCAAATAAACCAATTACAGGCACTGTTTAATTGTCAAGGGGTCGGTCAGTGAGAAAGATGAAGCTAGTTGCCCATTCCAATGCGTGGTAGGTTCCTATGGAGAAGAACCGATAAGAATTTCCATGGCCACTCTTTTAAATTAAAATATTGTTACAAAATATTGGTTATATCATTCATGTTGAAATTATACTTGTGAGAACAATGTAGAAAGACGTGCACGTTAAAAGCGTTCGTAATAAAAAAAAAGTTAAAAATAATCCGCGACCAGAATAAGAAATGACGAGACCAGAGTCCCGTAACTGAAGGGGACCCTATAACCGAGCCGGCTACTCTGGCTGTCTGTGTGCCGAACTGACACGAAGGCTGTATCTTTTTAACCGAATTAATGTAATTAATGTTGTAATTAGATATGTTCAAGGCAAATAATGAAATTAAATAAAAGTTATTTTTTCATAATAATACCTGTAAATAAAATGTATTATGTTGGTGTTCCAGCCAGGGAAGCGAGACCTGCTGCTCAACAGTCTGTTGGCGGGCGGCCCCAGCAGTAACAGCAGCAACAACAACAACAACAACAACAACAACAACAACAAGGCCGACCTGCAGCGGCGCGAGCGCGCGCGCCTCGACGCCGTGGCCGCGTACCGCGCGCTCAAAGCATCCAAGCTTAAAAACAAATAAACTAATTCTTAAAATTTTGGGCTACTTTTTATGTGACATGTCCCAAGACCGCATGGCGATAGCGTATGTTTGATATTCTCAAAAAATATGTGCATATTCAGGCTTATTCCACAAATCCCCCTTGAAAATTCCCCTTGGGGGTAAAAGTGGAATCCATAAAAAAAAGTCTAGAATCCCCCTCTCAATCAATCCTCAATATAAAAAAATAAATCTCAATCCTCATACTTAGTTAGGGAGGACAGCTGGAATTGAAAAAAATACTTATTCGACTGATCCTCCCTGAAAGTGCTCCGGGGGGGAAAATTGGATTCTTAAAAAAAAGGTCTGGAATTCCCCCCTGATTATCCCCCTTAGGGGAGAAAACTGGAATTTGAAAAAACCAACGTCCAGAAATCCCCACTGAAGTCCTTAAAAATTAAGGAGTGCCTCTGCGACCGGGCGCTGGATGGCAGATTCCAGAATGACAACCACAATTGAGGAGCGTTTTTTCAAAACGATACATCGTAATATGATTTTTTTTTCAGTAACGTGATTTATTTAATTACAAGGGTTTCTATAAAGTATATTAAATGAAATTGCTTATTAATTTATTAATTAGTTTAATGAGATACTTTTTACTTATACAATAAAAAAAAGGAACACATAAACATACCAACAAAATGACATCAAAAACATCGAGTTTTTTCAACTTTAATACATCTACTGTTGATGTCACGTTTTGATAAAAACCCGATACATTAGTTCGAATTTGCTGCATGGACACGGGATTTCACCTTTATAATATTAGTGGATTATATTACGGGTTCTTCATCGTCATAGTTTCGTCGTAAATTGTCATCTTCGAGAGCTGAACCCTGGAGAACATCTGCATAAAATGCCTGAGCATCTGGATCATCAGATATATCACAGAATTTTAGTAAATTTTCAACATCTGCTTTCTTTTTTGAAGAAACCATGTTGGTTTTAGGCAACTGAGCACAGTCGAATCGTAAAAAAGGTTTGACGTTTTTCTTCTTAACATCAAGTATCACTGGCGCAGCAGAATACACTTCCTGAACACTAATTTCAATATTTTTTAAAGCGCGGGATCCAACTACAGTATAATGTAGTATTCGGGTTTGGCTTATTTTAAATAGAAGTTTTGCCTTCATCATATCTTTGGCTTTAGCTTTCATGTCATAACTAAACCAATCTTTACCCCATTCGTTGACGTGGCCATGTTTATTCATTTGGCGATACAATAACTTCACGTCGGCGGTAATCCTTTTCAACCCTTCCAAACACTATCAGGAGGCATAAAACTATGGCCTCGAATGGGGAAAAAGTGGGACAGCTTATAAAAAACTTTACTAGTAGCCATGAAATTTGCCAGCATGGCTAACATAATGAAGTTTTTATTTTGACTACTGCAAGAATCTCGTGTATTCCCGTTCGTCCCCTCGACTTCGTCCCCCGAGGGGGACGAACGGGAATTCGTTATTTATTTTCCCGATGGTCCCTCAAAATTTTTTGGGGGGACGAATGGGAATAATTTATTAATTCTTTTTTGGGTCTATTGCTCCCACTAAATAATATAAGACTGGTGGTTTTAATTGGTAAAAAAACAAAATTGAAATAAAAATCAGTCATTTATTAAGGAATAAAAATCACAGTAAAAATCACAGAATCAACTTTGCGATAACTCGCAATATTTTTATATATAATATTTTTTTAATTATGAATAAAATTCTCCTTATAACTAAAAATTATGATTTAAAAATCTGTGTATACAGATTACAATAAAAAAAGTCTGTATTATATTACAATTAAACACTACAAACAGACTTTTTACCATTCAGGTTGTTTCCTTTTGAAATATAAGTCACTATTTTTCGTAGAGTTGCTTATATGTATGGTGGCAAGATTTTACGTTTTACGTTATGTAAGTGATTAGAAAAGTTTACTCATTATTTTAACACATAAATAGGGTCAGTAAATTATCACACTTTCAAAAGCAAAATTAAATAAAATACCTAAAATATCACGAAATCAAGATAAAAATAACAAAAAAAAACTTATCGTACTAATTTTTAAAAAGTCACATTTGCTTATATGTATAGGTATACGGTGTCACATTTTTGTGTTACATATTGTATAAGGAATCAGAACAGGTTACACATTAATTTTACATATAAATAGCGTCAATAAATTAGCACAATTTCAAAATCAAAATAAAAAACATATACAAAATCAAAGTGAAAAAACATGAACACAAAACATCATAGAGGGTAACAACAATAAAAAATTCACAAGTATTGAAGAAAGTAGTCGAGGTCATAACAGTAGGCAGTAATAATTATTGCACACAAAGCCTAGAGATTACATCAACGTACACAACCATCGAGCACTTTACTTATTATGATTAATACCTACGTAAGTTTTTCTAAAAAATGTCCTACAGTTATTTCTGAATTAAGAAGTTGCATTTGGCAATCCATAATATATTGGTCTGTCAAGATTGAATGTAGCTTACGCCGTTTTGGATTTTGTTTTGCTTTCACGCTGTATAAGTTAGAGTCTTGATGTAACACCGTAAGCAATTTTAAAATATTAGGTTTTTTTTGCCTATGGCACTATTTAATTTAAAATGCCACCCTTCGGCAAAGTTATTAGTACGGTGTCGTTTTCCAAAACTGCACCACACTTTTACGAAATTCGATTGAAGCCACTGCGATAGCATGTATTGCCGAAATTTTTCACTTTGGCTATCACCGGGGCTTTCGCTAGCGATATAAAACCAGCCTTCAAAAATACGTTCCTCTGGTAATAATGGAAGCACCGCACTTAGGGCTACTTGACGTCTTAAAGTTTTATTTTTTGTTAGATTTAATTCACGGCCTTTCCTCCAAATAGCATTATTAAAATGGTAATAACAGCCGTGGATACTTATCTCTGGAAAAATTGTACGCATAGCAGACATAGCTGCTTCTTCAAAATCACTGGTAAATGATGTAGGATTCCAATCGTTGATTTGAGATTTAACAAGTCTGAAAAGTATCTCGTATGTTTCTTTTTTACGGTTTGACATTAAAGCGTAAAATAATGGCGTCATAGCTGTGCTTTGATTATTACTTCCTAAATCACCATGAACGGTGTAGAGCTGTTGGAATGGAGGTGGACAACTCTTAAATGTACCGTCACCAAATATATTTTTTAAAACTATCAATTTTTCTTTAGCTTCTTGGGAACAAAAAATGAGTAAGCGTGTGTTACCGTAACAGTAATCTGCTAACAAAAATGATTGAAATTTTTGAGGAACCTCAACCGTTTTAACGTCATTGAAAGTGATTTTACTCATATTATAAGTGCTATTTCGATGGCGATACAAAGTGCTTTTGATGTTTGCAAACTTAGGAATATCTTTGGGTAAAGTTACTTTATCAAGTCCTTCGTCCAAAATTTTCGAAATTATTGAATTAAAGGCGGCTGGTACGCAAGGTACATCATCAGAAGTTATATTTTTCTTGCATTCATCAATATGAATGTCTATTATGTTTTTATTGAAGTCCGGTGTACAGGATGTGTGTGTGGTTTCTTTCAAAATTTGATCATTCTGCAATAAACGTGCATAATTTATTTACCCATTGTCTGGTTTTGCATGAAAAAAGAAGTCAAAAAAGTAGGTACTTACTTTTATGGTTAAGGTCCCACTGCACTTATTCTTTCTTCTAAGATGACATTCCCATACAACAGCTCCACTTTTGTTTTGCCTTTTCCTTAAAAATTGGTACCTATCCAGCACGCAGAAGCACGATTCCACCTTTCCTTTGTATATACTGCAAACAGCTTCCTGTACTACCAGAGGGACCAGGATGCGCTTCTTGTGACATTGTTAAGCTCTAAAAAACAGGAGACAACAATTACACACTTATTAATATAATTTAGAATGATATTTAATATATAAAATTAAATACTAAAATTGAATACAAATATTGATACCGTACATTATTAGCATAAATTAATAAGACATGAGACAATATAGTATTGACTATAAACAATCTAATAATATTTGTAACTTACAAAAATGTAGGTACTTACATCAGTAGTTTTCCGCAGAACTCGTGTCGAATATATATTATTACATTAACACCCGTGCACTTTCATTGTTTTGTCAACACTAACCCGACCGGTCTAATTTAAGGATAGGAAAGGGAGAGAATGTCAGGTAAACCAATAGGATTTACGCAAATAACACAATGTTGTCGGCACTCTTTTGTTAACTACCAGAATCGCCGGCGCTTCCCGTCAGAGTTGCTATATTTAGTGTAGGTAAACATAATGAAACAATGATAAACTTAGGATACGTTTTATAATTCATAAAAAAATAGAGAAGAATTTTGTAAAATAATGATTAAATCTAACGAAGAAACTAATTTAAAAGTAAACTACGAAACATCGAATAAACATATTTTCTGCACAAATCTTTTTAGTGGGACGAATGGCACTAATCGAAGAACATATTCCCATTCGTCCTCTCTTGAATTAGGATTGGGACGATCGGGAACAAATTAAATATTATTTTTGTAAATTCCCGTTCGTCCCCCTCGGGGGACGAAGTCGAGGGGACGAACGGGAATACACGAAGAATCTGAGTACAGTTCAAGTTTCATATTCTTCTTCCCTTCCATAAGGCATTTTTCTTCCATCTTTTTCAAATAATGTTGAAGTGCCGACGCTATCTCATTAGCACCCCGCCCACTTTGATTTTCTAACCAAACATAAAACTCAATATCGTCTTTGTTTTGTTTCATATTAGGTTTATGTTGCATTATGCAAAGATTATATAACCAGGCTTGACGTGAGTAAAATACCTCTCCAACACTTAATTTTGGAAGAGGTTGGTTCTGTTGGCAGTCAAAACAAATTTTAATCACATTATCTTCATCTTCAGTGTCATTGAGTAGACTAAAGAACTTTTTTGCCCTTAAATTGTGCAAACGATATTCAGTGCAAATGTTGTTTTTTAAATCTAAATCCTTTTCAGTCTTAATTTTTATTAAAAACTCCTTACAAGCTGAACAAGTATCTTCATGAGGATTTCCAAATCCTAGGTTAAATTGTTTGTAAAATACTGACTTATATTTCGACAGAGAACAAGTTTTTCCAGAAATTAACCGTTGGTTTTCAATGAATTTTTCGTACATAATCTTAAAATTTAGCTAGGGGGGCAAATAAGATCTTGAACACTTGTTCCTAGAATAGTGGCTCTCTCTACATTTATACTTCAAAATATCATTTTTTTATCAGGTCTCCCATTTCAGCTATATCTTCAAGTTGTTTGACACTTTTACCACCTCGTCGTTCTTTAGGCTGGTCACCAGTAGCCAGAAATAAATAAATAAATAAATTTTTATTTATAAGTAGTTTGTAAATGGCATACAGAGTTGTCTTAAACTAAAATGTCAAAGAAAAAACCAGTACAACAATTACAGAGGTCATACAGGACTCCCTTTTCCTAAACTAGGCAGGAAAACCTGTCTGTATCTTAGGAAAGAGTATCCTTTTATAATGGGTCTTAGTGGCGGTTACAAAATAATAAGAATTATCATATAGAATTATTATTATTATTATTTATTTCTTATTTAGTGAACGTTACGAACGCTTTGTGATACGAGGAAATCGCACGTGTTTTAACGTGTTCAAACACGATCGCACAGATAGGTACTCGCGCAAAATCAAAGCTGCATATTACCTATTTACATTAAGTGAGATTATAAGGTTATAAACTGCTTGACATGACGCGGTAGCCGGCTACTGCTCGGGTTTAACAAAAACTAGATATGTACTAATGAATTCTTACCTTTCATATCGTTATAACTTAGTCGAATTGCCTGGCATAAAGACCTTTTCGTGGCGCCTGTTATTGCTTTGTCTAAATGGTGGTTACAATTCAAATCTGGATCGCTTTTTTCATCTGCAGTGTATTTGGACGTCTTCGGAGTACTGCGACAACGTCTAGACTTGCGTCCTCTTTCAACTTCAATAACTGGCGTGTTATATTCTCCGTTATCCATTATTGCATACAATATTTATAAATTCAAAGAAAAAGTGCGTGCGCTCTCTATAAGGAAAACAATCCAACTGATGTAAATGTGAAAGATGATGCAATAATTATTTAGTTTTGTAAGAATGAGACACAATAATATCAGATACATTATCAGCGTTTTGAAAAAATTCGATCGATGAAGATGTATCACTTTCAAAAATCTAATGCACTTCGCTGTACTTTTAGAATGATTTATGTATCGTTTACAGAAAATTCGTAAAGACCATCGTGTAGCCCTATAGAGATTGAGTACCTACGAAACGACAAAAAAATCAATTTTGAGATTTTGATTGATGTATTGCTTTGTGAAAACGCTCCTAAATTATATAAATGTGAACAATGAACGCCATTGGATCTGTATTACCAAACGTAAAGGGTGCTATTTCCACTACTAACGAGCGATTTGGAAGGAAAGACGCGCATTCAATTTAACAAAATCTATGGTCCAGAAAAGACAAGTGGCAATATCCGCTGTTTGTACCTCTCTTACCAGAAGACGAAATTGTAAATTGGTGGTTTTATGTAGCCAGCCAGAGCCTAGACGATGATAAAAACAATGGCTAAACGATGAGAACTTCATCAAAACCTGGTGCGTCTTTGGCGAACGTCACAAGAACGCGGAACGCGTGAGGGAGAGGCAAGGTTCGCGCCTTCGCGCCTCTAGTCACCGCAGGAGACGTCCCGGGCGTCGGGAATCTTAAGCCGATTTCCGGCCACCGTAGGCGCGGACTTGCGGACGGTTAGCGATGGGTAACTCGCCGTCCGATAAGGAACAGGCCTGGGTCGACGGCGCGTTGTGTTCCACGCGCGCCTCAAAGAGATGTCAGCACCAACAATAACGTACATAACAACAACAATAACGTTGACTATCGTTATTTTCAATTCAATTTTAATCTTTACGCAAAACTAGATTTTTTTAATCTAGGCATCCTACCCATTTATGCAAAAGTAAAATCATAAGACAATAGAATCAATGTAACTTTCTACTTGATCTAAAAATTTGCATTTCAATTAGATTCAGCGGCCTACCTCATTTCTCTATAAGCAACACTAACTTCTCCCATTTTTCCTTTCATTTCATGCTTTCCTTTTTTGTTTGTCTATCTAAATAGTTCTCACAGTTCCTCTAATTATACTTTTAGTACTGATTCCTGAAACCATGCCTGCGATGACCCGCAAGGCGGCTGCTCAGGAGTTGGGGCTTAAATTGAAAACGGCCCGTCAAAAACTCCAGGCCTCAGACAGTACCTAACTATCAACTACAGGAAATAGATGAAAGTGAGAAGGAAGTCGAGAAGGTCGTTTTCAAAAACAAGCTTATAACAGGAGCAATTAGGCCTACATCAACAATACGTGGATGTTGTCGATGAACGGGACAAACTGCGGGTGGTTACGGATGGTATCAACAACTGCGTAACTTATATGAGGAGGCTTTGTCTAAGGTTAGGGACCTAGAAGAAGAATTAAATCATGCGAATGTACAAATTACTAAGTTACAGAAACAAAAAGAATGTACTCAAGCTAAGGAAACAACTTGTATAGTGAATTATTTAAAACTAATTGCAACCCTCATTCCTTAATAACAATAGACCTTACGGAAGATTCTATAATGAAACATAATATTAGTAGTTATAAAGTTAGTCAAAATAAAATAAAAAATATACAAAACTAAATAACATCATAAATAGATGCAATAAATTTAAGAAACAGCAAAAACACAGTTCCAATATTATTAACTAAGAAAAGAACGTGTTTTTCTAATAAATAAATTAAAAAACTATCAAATTAAATTAGAAGACGCTTCATCTTTATCTCTTCATTTTATTAACAAAATTCTGTGAAAAAATAACTACTGATTATACATTTATATTATAATGTCGTTTTTTTGTTTATAACATTGTATCTAAGCACTATTTTTTTTTATTTACTTTAAGAGTCAAAACTAAAAATAAGGCGGGCAAAGTGGAATAATCCAAAATGAAAAGGGGAATTTCTGGATTTGTTTTTACATCAGGGTTCAGTTTTCCTCCTGAGGGAGATTCTCTCAAGGGGGAATAGTGGACTAACTCAAAATGAAAAGGGGACTTTCTGGATTTTTTTTACGTTAGGGATCAGTTTTCCCCCCTGAGGGGGATTCTCTCAGGGGGCAATAGTATAAGCCGCATATTCAAGCCGCGCGCCCGATGGGGTTGCGGCAAAAATTACGAACTTCCATACAAAGTTTACTCATCTCGTCGAGCTGGCCACCTGCTATTGTCTAGCTAGAGTAAGAACTAACTACGGTAAAAATAACCTAACCTATAGGGAAGCACAGCTCTATAATAAACTTCCAAAGGATGTAAAAGAAGCAACTTTACTCAACATATCTTAAAATAAATTATTCACTTTTATTTACGACGAAACACTATATTAATTGTGTTGTTTATTTTTGTTTAAAACGGCCACAATTTTTAACTTGTGCCACCACCTAATCTTAGGAATACAGTGAACTTGCATCCAAATAGCATAAATAAATAAATAAATCATACATTATTTTTACCCGACTGCGGCGAAACCAAAAAAGGGGGTTATGTGTTTGACCTGTATGTATGTCTGGCTGTCCCTATGTTTACTAAAAGGCTGAACCGATTTTGATGAATGATATGTCGTTAGATTCGTCTTTATTGCGCGAGTGTCATAGGGTATATTAAAGTTATTAAAAATCAAAATGTCGGATTTTTGGCACC
Organism: Tiliacea citrago; assembly: GCA_963921375.1. Taxonomy (NCBI): domain Eukaryota; kingdom Metazoa; phylum Arthropoda; class Insecta; order Lepidoptera; family Noctuidae; genus Tiliacea; species Tiliacea citrago. Next base: position 387,593 of record OY992791.1, on the reverse strand, counting down.
AAAAGGTGTTTACGAAAAAAAAAAAATCTAAGCCTATCAAGTGGGGTATCAAAATGAAGGGTTTTACAATGAGACATTATAAAAAAATGTGAGTAAGAGGTTGTTATCACCCGATTATAAGTAAGTATACAACCTAATTTACCGTCTTATAATCCTAACTAAAAAGTATAAAATAAAAAAAATGTTAAGTAAGTAAAAAATCAAAAACCTGACTGCGTAAACAGTGAACTTAAAAAAAATTGTTAATAAAAAAATCAAAAACCCGACTGCGTAAAAAGTGAACTTAAAAAAGATATAAACAAGATTTTTATAAACTTTCTCATACAGTCGGAGGCAATAGGACTTTATTTTTAAATTTAGATGCCTCCGATGCCCGATAAAAAAACAATCCCGAACTTTGGAGTGAGTCACCCGATTATACATTACTTAATGATTTAGTTAAATAAATAAATTGTAAAAGGAGGGTAGCTGGTATTTACTTGGATTTAAGCGCAGCACTATTGACCATAAAATACTCATCACAAAAATGGCTTTACAACTTTTCTTTTCATATCTTTAAAATAGAAAAATGTTTATCGAACTTGATTCTACACAACCAAACGAGTATAAAAACAACTACAGGTCAACTATGTTAAATATTGCAGCCGGTGTGCCTCAAGGATCAATTTTAGGCCCTTTGTTGTATATATTATTCACAAATGACCTAATCAATTTCATACGTATACTTTTACCGGACATACAACTTGTGGTCTTTGCGGATGACACAAATGCAGCTAATGACATTCAAGACCTCACTGTTAAGGTGAATGCAGCTCTACAGGCATTTCATACTTGGATTAGTGCGAATATGCTTATCATAAACACGACTAAAACTAACATTATGTTATTTACAACTACTGCGCGTAATAAAGATAATATGGACATTCAATTAAATAAAGTTAAAATTGAGGTAGTCAGGGAAGTCTAGTATTTAGGATTTTTTATTGTTTAATTGTTAAATTGGAAGAAAGAATTAGCAGCATTGGATTCGTATGTATCATCATCAGCTGTCATCATCTGCTTGCTATGCCTTTAGAACTCTTAGGGATAAAGTGAGCATATAACATTTAAAAATGGTATACTTTGCGCTGATTGAGTCCAAATTGAGGTATCGCATACAGTTTTGGGGAAACAGTTACCATTACGAGTACAACTGGCACAGAGCATTCATTCTCCAACAAAGAGCGCTCCGAACCATTGTGCACATTTCTCAACGTGATACATGTCGACCATATTTTAAAGAACTTGGTATCCTCACAGTACCTTGCTTTTACATAGTAGTACTGTTAAAAACTTTAAAAAAAAATATGACTACGAAACAGACGAGAATAGGCTGGTAAGGGAAAAAACACGTAGAAAACACTTTGGTAATAAAATCATCCCGGCTTTAGGAATAGGTAATCATAGTCCACAGTATCAGGCAATTAAAATATTTAACAAATTACCGATTGAATTAAACAGCATACTATATACAGGTTCATTCAAGGCAAGACTCAGGCATTCCTGTTGGAAAAATGTCTCTATTCATTAGACGATTTGTAATAATCTTACTGCTCTTAATATCAAATATTAAACTTAAATCTTTCGTCCAAATCTTATATTAGATGCGTAGTACTAATGATTGAAATTATTGGGGACTAGCTTCTGCCCGCGGCTTCGCCCGCGTGGATGTCGGAAAAAATGTCACGAGAATGTACTACCGGAATTAAAAGTACGCTATGCGTTAATGCAGATTATAACCTATGTTACCAAATTTCATCTAAATCCGTTCAGCCATTTTTGCGTCAATCCGAAACATAAAATCAGCCCCCTTTAAAATTGACTACCTCTTTCCACCCCGTTAGGGGTAGATTTTTTGACAACCCTGATACACCTTTTCCTTTATTTCCAATCTTCTTAAATATAAATACCGAGTTTCAAGTTAATCCGACCGCGCGATGTATCTTTCCATACAATTATTTTCCCCCACAAAATTCTACACCCATTCATTCTATAATATGTAGTACGAAAATATACGGGTCAATTTTCAAGTTTATTGATCAAAGGCAACATAAATTTGGTATAAAGCCCAAAAGGAGTTTATTTTTGAAAAATATTCAATCATGTGTTATTCATTTACTTTGGAGTTTATCAAGACGCACAGTAAAATCCTTCCCTAAAACTTAAAAACTTTTGCCCCGTAAGGGTTACATTTGAATAAACCCTAAAACATACCAGCTTCCCAGCTTTATATTCTGTGAGCATTAGGTATATATAAAATACCGAGTTTCGAGTAAATCGGACCGCGCGTTATAATTCTTCCATACAAACTTTAAAATCCCCCAATCCCCCTTAAAAAAAAACAAAAAAATATTATCTTTATAATTTACTTAGGTTAGTATTCTTAAGTAAGGTCCCTTCTTAGCGGACGCCTACGTCATAACAAGTATATATGTGCCAAATTTCAACCCAATCCGTTCAGTGGTTTGAGCTGCGTGTTACTGGCAGTCAGTCATGGTTTCCTTTTTAACTACCCCTTTTCACCCCGTTAGGGGTAGATTAAAAAAAACCCTGATACACGTTTTTGAATATTTTTGGTTTTAAGTATAAATACTGAGTTTCGAGTTAGTCGGACTGTGCGTTAAAATTCTTCTATACAAACTTTGATATCGCCCAATCCCCTTTAAACCCCCCCCCCCTCCCCTTTGTAGTTAAAAAAAACGAAAATTACAACTTTATAATTTACTTCGGTAAGTATTCGTGCCAAGTTTCAGGTATATTAACTCAAGGAATGATTTTTCATACAAATAAAATCCCGCTTCACCCCTTAAAGGTTGAATTTTCAAAACTCCCTTCTTAGCGGACGCCTATGTCATAATAAGTATATATGTTACGGCTAATACCCGAAGTGCGGCTACACCTAGTTTTAGCCGGTTAGAACTAGGTGTAGCCACTTACTCTTGGTTAAACCTAGTACGAGCCGATTGTTTTCGGGTAAAATCATTTGGGTTTGGTTAGGTTAGAACAGTAACCATTAACAAGCGAAGGCGAGCGAGCGAAGCGAGCGTGCCGCGGCAGCGGCCGCCGAGCGCCAGATCCCCTCTATTGTTGGTAAATGGTTTTATCCAACAGGGATTGTCTGGACCTATAATTCTAACCGGCTAAAACTAGGTGTAGCCGCACTTCGGGTATTAGCCGTAACATATATATGTGCCAAATTTCAACCCAATCCGTTCAGTGGTTTGAGCTGCGTGTTACTGGCAGTCAGTCATGGTTTCCTTTTTAACTACCCCTTTTCAGCCCGTTAGGGGTAGATTAAAAAAAACCCTGATACACGTTTTTGAATATTTTTGGTTTTTAGTATAAATACTGAGTTTCGAGTTAGTCGGACTGTGCGTTAAAATTCTTCTATACAAACTTTGACATCCCCCAATCACCCTTCGGGGGGAACTTTGAAAAAACTAAAAATGGAAAACTTTATGATCTATTTTGGTTAGTATTCGTGCAAATTTTCAAGTTTATCATCTTTATTATTTTTACTTGAATTCAAAATTTTGCGAATGAACAACTTCAATACAAAACTATACCCCTTTTCACCCCCTTATGGGTTGAAATTAAAAAAAAACAACGATTTACGTTGTATAAGCCAACCATAAGCCGAACTATTAGTGATTTTAACTTAAAAAATAAAAAACTTTAATTAAAAACAAAATTTCATCTCCCTTTTCATCCCTTAAGGGTTGAAATTCTAACAACACCGTTGCGTTAGCTTCTGACCATAAACCTACATAATAAATTTAGTAATTTTTACATTCTAAAATGAAGGACTTTCCATACACAACTTCATCCCTCTTTTTAACCCTTCGCGGGTGGAATTATCAGAAACACGTATAAATTAATTTTCAATCATCAGCCTTAACACAAAATTTGAAGATCCTAACTTCAAAACTGACAAACTTTCATAAAAACTTCCATCCCCTATTTTACCCCTTTAGGGGTGGAATCCCCAAAAATCCTTTTCTATTCCTTGTCTACATTATAAAGAAAACCTCTGTACAAAATTTCAGCTTTCTACGTTCAAGGGTTTGGGCTGGGTGTTGATGAGGCAGTCAGTCAATCAGTCAGTCAGGACTTGTCTTTTTATTTATATACTAGCTTTTGCCCGCGGCTTCGCCCGCGTGGATGTCGGAAAAATGTCACGAGGACGTACTACCGGAATTAAAAGTACGCTATGTGTTAATGCAGATTATAAACTATAATAAAGAGTATTCTATTCTACTATGTTACCAAATTTCATGTAAATCCGTTCTGCCATTTTTGCGCCAATCCGAAACATAAAATCATCCCCTTTAAAATTGACTACCCCTTACCACCACGTTAACCGTAGATTTTTTGACAACCCTGATACACCTTTTCCTTTATTTCCGATCTTAAATATAAATAACGAGTTTCAAGTTAATCGAACCGCGCGATATATCTTTCCATACAATTATTTTCCCCCACAAAATTCAACACCCCCTTTAAAAGGTTGTTTTCGAAAATGTATGTTTATAGTCGTTTTGTTTATTAAGAAAATAATTATACGGGTCAATTTTCAAGTTTATTGATTAAAGGAAACATAATTTTGATATAAACTGTGTCCCCCTTTTCACCCCAAAAGGAGTTTATTTTTGAAAAATATTCAATCATGTGTTATTTAATTACTTTGGAGTTTTATCAAGACGCACAGTAAAATCCTTCCCCTAAAACTTAAAAACCCCCTTTTGCCCCGTAAGGGTTACATTTGAATAAACCCAAAAACATGCAAGGCTTTATATTCTGTGCGCATTAGGTATATATAAAATACCGAGTTTCGAGTAAATCGGACCGCGAGTTAAAATTCTTCTATACAATCTTTAACAAAGTCAAAGTCAAACCATTTATTTCAAATAGGCACATAAGAGGCACTTTTGAACGTCAATATTTACAAAAAAAAAATAGAATTGATTCTAGTTGCCCCTTCCAAAAGGTAGTTTCGTATGGAGAAGAATGGGCAAGAAACTCCACCGGTACTCTTTTAAAAATGTTTTACAATATTTTGTTTGATTACATTAATTATATGATTATATGTGAAGACGATGCACCTAGAATAAAATTACTATACCATAATAAGTAACACGAATTAAAAACTAAGCAATGAAAAATAACTTAATTATTAGATAGATACATGGTGTTCACATATTTACAAACATCATAGAAGTATGTTTTTCTAAAAAAATAAGTCAGTGTGTGAGTATAGGTTATCACAGAATGTAAAATCAATATCATAAAAATAACAGATTTTACCATAAAAGTAGCAACCAGTTTGATTTTGTCTAGACTCTAGATTGTCCTATGGAGCTGGACCAGCATGTTTCCAAGCATTCCTGTCCTGGATATAATCCTCTAACTTCTAATATGCTTGTTTACAAAGTGTACTTTTAATATGTGTTTTAAATTTTCTCTCATTTAATTTCAATATATCACAAGGTATTTTGTTGTAACATTTAACACAGTACCCCATAAAAGATCTATGTACTTTAGATAATCTGAAAAATGGTTGATCTATTTTATCTTTATTTCTAGTATTAAAATTATGTCTATCGCTTATCTTGTTAAAAATATGTAGATTTTTCCTTACGTACATAATATTTTCATAAATGAATTGGCAAGGTACCGTCATAATATTAATCCTTTTAATTAGTTCCCTAAGAGATTCGCGGCGACGAAGATTATAAATTGCTCTGACAGCTCTCTTTTGCAAAATAAAGATGGACTCAATGTCAGCAGCCCGACCCCACAGTAAAATGCCATACGACATAATGCTGTGGAAGTAACTAAAATAAACCAAACGCGCAATTTCAATCGTCAGCCTAAACACAAAATTTGAAGATCCTAACTTCAAAACTGACGGACTTTCATAGAAACGTCCAACCCCTATTTTACCCCTTTAGGGGTGGAATTCCCAAAAATCCTTTCTTATTCTTTGTCTACATTATAAAGAGAACCTCTGTACAAAAGTCCAAGGGTTTAGGCTGGGCGTTGATGAGTCAGTCAATCAGTCAGTCAGTCAGGACTTGTCTTTTTATTTATATAGATAGATGAAGTGGTTTACACATCGTATAACAGCATCCTAAATCATGACGACGGACGCCACTAATTATCTAGTTGAGTTTTTGCGTTCACTCACTGCAAGTGGTCTTCCTGCTCCACAAAATTATTCTTAAAGTCGGTGTTCCAATAATGCTTCTGAGGAACTTTACGCCCCAAAAATTCTGCAATGGAACCCGACTTATAGTAACTGCTCTACAACAAAATGTAATTGCTTGATAAAAATGGCAAAGTTCCATATAAACTTTAATTTCACCCCTATTTAACCCTTTTAGCGGCTGAATTTTGAGTTTTATTAAGTATTACATTATGTGCTAAAAATGGTCTTACTGTTTCGCTTATACTGTAACCATATTCTTTTGTTTTTGATGTTTGTCACCGCTCACGATCACGAATATGAAAGAACAATAAAATTGTTGCGGTAGGTACTATTTTATTCGTGTGACATATACCTACTGGTAGAGATTTAATTTATCGAATTTATTGGATGAAAGGGAGGCATTTTATTTAAGCTGGGTTTCTTACTGAATGTGGCTCAGGTGAAACGGTTTTTATACCGCGTATAACAATTACGCCCAATAAATTACCGTTCCAGTTCACCTGCACACAGTCTCCGTTAGCCATTTGCTTCGCGATGCCATTAACAAGTCCCATGGTCAGACCTTTTAAAAGAAAACCACCTGAGTGAATTACTTTTCTGTGATGATCCTGATTCTCTGTGTACTCTGTTGATACAAACTAGCTGATTCCATCAAATTAAATACAATCACATTAAAGATCCCTAGTAAAAAACGGATTTTAAAACCGTGGATTACCAATGGTATTTTGCGCTGTATACAAAATCGGAATAAACTCCAAAATAAACTTCGTCAGGATCAAACCAATGAAATTCTAAAAATAACTTACAGACGTTACAGAAACTACTGTAACAATTTGATTAAAAAACTAAAAAGAGAATATGAAAGGAATCAGCTATCTAAATCAGTTACTAACAATAAATTACTGTGGAAAAACATAAAAGCTATTACCTACTCACAGAAAACAAATAATTATGATGCAGAATCGTTAAAACTTCAGCCAAACCCGTCTGATTCAGTAAATTTTATACACAATTATTTTTCTAAAACTGGCCATGACCTGGCATGCCTTCGATCACAACAGTAACGCATCAAATCTAGTTAACTCTTTTGTGCTTTTTGAAACTGACGCCAACGAAGTATACAGAATATTAATTAACCTAAAAGCTGACAGTGCCCCTGGCTGGTACAACATCTCTACGAAGTTTTTGAAGTATATAGGCATGGAAGCCGTCCCTATCATAGCCCATCTTGCGAACCTCTGCTTTAAGTCTGGCATCTTCCCTGACCCGTTAAAAATAGCCATTATTACTCCTGTGCACAAGAGTGGGGGTAGAGGCGATATTAACAATTATAGACCAATTTCTGTTTTTACTAGTATATCCAAAACTATTGAAAAATTAATAAATGTTAGGCTTCTTAATTACTTAAACAAATTCAATATCATCTCCGACTCACAGTTTGGTTTTCGGCAAGGTATTTCCACTGAGGACGCCGTCATATCACTAACTTCTTCAGTGGCAAATGATCTTGACAATGGAGATAAGTGCCTAACTGTCTTTTTAGACCTTAAAAAAGCATTCGATACCGTCTCTACGCCTATCCTTGTAAACAAGCTGGAAAAAATAGGTATTAGAGATATCGCACTTGATCTGTTTAAGAATTATCTTTCAAATAGGAAGCAGAGTGTCAAATTGGGGCAACATATAAGTGATGTCACAGATGTATCATACGGCGTCCCCCAAGGTAGTGTATTAGGTCCAACGCTCTTCTTGATATACATAAACGACCTGTGTAACATGAAAATTCCTAATGCCAAAGTCCTGTCGTACGCCGATGATACAGCTGTCATCTTCTGTGGTAGTTCATGGCATAATGTGCAGCGTAGTGCTGAGTTGGGAATGTCTCAGGTTGCGAATTGGCTCAATTCTAATGTTCTCACATTAAATACCTCGAAAACAAACACGGCAGCAACATGGTGGCATGGTGTGAAAGCGGACATTAAAAAGTGGAATAACGCGTTAGATGCAATATGGTCAGCGTTTGCTCCAAAGAAGCAGCCACACGAAATCTACTTAGAATTGTTCGGCAAGAAGCAAACTACTGAAACAATCGACGAGTTTGTTTTTATAAAACGTGCGCTTCTTTCTCAACTGCCATCTAAACGTAACAAAGAAGAGGAACATCTCGACTTCGTATATGGATTGTTGAAGCTGAGCATCAAAAAGGAAGTCGCCAGAGCAGATTTTAAGTCGTTTACAGAGCTACTAGAAAAAGCTCGCCATTTAGAAAGTTTGGAGAAAGAATCACAAACAAGTGCTTCTTCAACGGGAGAACGTTATGATAAAAAAACAAAACGTTGTACATTTTGTAGCAAGAAAGGACACACAACCGAAGAATGTCGAAAACGCCTGGCAGAGGCTAAAAAACAACCAGCAGCGACAGCTACGCCCACCGAGACTACAAAGGTATCGTGTTATGGGTGCGGTGAAGCAGGGGTATTCAGGAGTAACTGCAAGAAATGCCAGAACAAAGAAACTCCACCAAAGCCGGTTGCATTTTACACAGTGGATACCACAGAGGTAATACAGGACCATGTAAAAATTCCAACAATAGAAGTCATCTGGAAAAATGAAAAAGGCTATGCTTACATAGACACAGCTGCAAGAACAAGTGTAGCAAGCATATAGCTGTACAAGTTGTTCATCAGGCATGGAGCGACGTTCGATGAGAAAACTGCTGACACAATACTAGCCGATGGGACGGTTCAAACCAGAAAACTACTAACCACAACCGTAGATATCACAGTTGGTGGACGTTCCCTTCCAATAACGTTCACAGTGATTCCCGACGCCACTGATAATCGTACTCTACTTGGCATTGATTTCTTAGAATCAGCGGGAATAATGCTCAATTTACCACAACGAGTTTGGCACTTCATTGATACACCTCGTGAGTTATACGCCTTTCTACAATTAAAAAATGAGAAGATTTCCTTGAAGGCAGCTGAATGTTTAACATTTAATTCAGGCCAGTCAACACCGGAATCCCAATCAAGCTTTATGCAGTGGGCCAGAGAACTGCACATGATTTCTCCACTTCCACAAACACCGTCACCGCTTAATAATATTGAAGACAGTCCACCGCCTGAGAAAATTTCAAAATGGACAATTCAAAAGATGGTCACACCGCCTCGTCCTGTTCGTCCTCGCGAACCAGCGGATGAAGCATCTCAAAACGATCCACGTGTTGACTATGTAACAATAAATCAAATGTCATTATATTTTTTTGATATTTTATTACACTCTTGTGAGGGAAAAATATTGTCTGATGTTGAAAAATCAGCTTTCAACCAATTGCTAACTGCCTATAGTAATATATTTGATAAAAACACCAAACCAACACCCTATATCTTGCACAGGTAGTCATCTACCTATAGCGCAAAAGCCATACAGATTATCACCACATAGACAACAACAATTGAGACAAAAATTAGATGAAATGCTAAGCAATGATATAATAGAAGAATGCGATTCACCTTGGGCAGCTCCTGTTATCATGGTCCCTAAAGGTACAGATGATGTTAGAGTTTGTATCGACTATCGGCGACTCAACGAAATAACAAAACCAGATAGATATCCATTGCCACGGATTGACGATCTATTATATCAAGCAAAGGCAATGCCCTACATATCTACAATCGACCTTCAATCAGGCTACTGGCAAATAATGGTACATCCCGAAGACCAAGACAAGACTGGCTTTGTCTCACCGTTTGGAACGTTCCGTTTTAAACGTATGCCATTTGGTTTACGGAACGCACCCGCTACGTTCCAGAGACTAATTGATAAATTCATTCAAAGTTTAGAAACGAGACCAAAGTGTGTACTGTCGTATTTAGACGATTTGATCGTAAGATCTGTCACATTCATTCAACACATTGAGGACCTGAAAGAAATATTTGAAAAACTCTTTAAAAACTCTTTCAAATTAGAATTTAACCTAAAGGCTAATAGGAAAAAGTGTAAATTCATTTGTTCCGAAATAAAGTATTTGGGACATTTAATAGTTCCAGAAGGAATCAAAACAGATCCGGAAAAGATATCAGCTATGGCGAATCTATCAAAACCAAGAAATATAAAACAATTAATTACGTTCCTACAAACTGCTTCGTGGTATCGAAGATTTATAAACAACTTCGCAGACATAGCTCGACCACTAACAAACTTAAACAAAAAGAAAACTTGTTGGGAATGGAAAAATGAACAACAAGAGGCCTTTGAAAAACTAAAAATAGCGTTAACTACAGCCCCAGTACTGAAACAAGCAGGATGTGACACACGTTTTACAATCAAAACAGATGCAAGTCAATATGCAACTGGAGCAGCTTTAGTACAGGGGGAGGGCGAAATCGAACACCCAGTTGAATATGCAAGCAGACTTCTTAGACCAGCGGAATGCAATTATAATGTGACTGAAAAAGAAGCCTTAGCAATTGTTTGGGCTGTTTCAAGATTTCGTGGCTACATTGAAGGTACACAATTCATTACAATCACTGACCACCAACCATTAAAATGGTTAATGAATTTGAAAACACCAACCGGTCGCCTGGCCCGTTGGGCACTGCAACTACAGCCCTATAATTTCAATATACAATATACTCCAGGGCGTACTAATGTTGTAGCAGACACTCTATCAAGACCACAATGCACACATGACAGTGAAGAATGTAATTTATGTTATGTAGAAATAGAATTACCAAAATACAGTGAAAAGCAAATACGTGAAGAACAACTAAAAGATAATGAGCTTAAGATAATAATAAATGCACTTGAAGAGGAAAAACAAACTGAAAATTATATAGAATGGTCTAAAAAAGGCTACATACTTAATAAAAATGTATTATATCGGTATACACCAGAACAAGAAGATGATAATGCAAAATTATTAATACCTATACAAGAAAGACCAAATATGTTAAAGGCATTTCATGATGATCCAACAGCTGGCCATTTAGGAGTAGAACGTACAGTTCAACGTATCACAGATAAATTCTACTGGAAAGGATTAAGAAAGGATGTAATTAAGTATGTGAAGACTTGTGTAGAATGTCAGAAATATAAACCATCAAATAAAAAACCAGCAGGTTTATATCAATCAACGGCAAATAATCACAGCTTCGAAGTACTATCGATTGATCTGTTCGGTCCCTTACCAAAAGCAACAACAGGAGAAAAATGGATCTTAATTGTTAAAGACACAGCTTCTCGATGGGTAGAACTTTTTGCTATAACAGAGGCCACAGCTGAAACATGTGCACTCACTCTTTTACATGAAATATTTCTGCGCTATGGTTTACCAAGGAAAATTGTAAGTGATAATGGAGTACAATTCATATCAGCAATAATGCAAAAACTTACTTATTGTCTTGAAATACAACACATTCTGACACCAGTATATCACCCAGAACCTAATATTGTGGGAAGGAAAAATAGAGACATGAAAACTCAAATTTCAATTAAGTATGGTGAAAAATCAACATCAGAAATGGGCAAATTCACTGCCTGCTATCAGATTTGCAATGAACTCAGCTGTATGTCAAACAACGGGATATTCACCGGCCTACTTAACTTTCGGACGAGAATTAAGAACTCCCTATGATCTTACACATGATTTCAGTACAGTTTTAACACAAGAAAAGTTTATATCACAAATCACACCTACTTTGAAGCAGTTAGCTGAAGATTTATTAATTGCAAGAGAAAACATAGAATTCATGCAAGACAGTAATAGGCAACGTGCAAATCAAAGAAGAAGACCAGATCCGTGCTATAAAATAGGAGACCTAGTATTGGTTGAGACACATCCAATAAGCAGTAATGAAAAACAGTTCAGCAGTTGTGCAGGCAGCTAGCTATAGGCCATCTCAAATTGGTCAGACTCGCCGACCTAGGCATACTCTCTCAGACCCGGATGACCCCATTACTCTCCTTCAGGAAAGCAATAGGGCCACAAGTACAGTGCACAAACACAAACCGTCATTCCGTCCTCGCCGCCGAGGTACCACGCGAAGTTCAAGAATAAATTGTTCCCCCCGTCCCTTGCACGTCGAACCGCCAGCCCCGAGGCTGAGTGAGCCGTAGCATTTAATAGTAATCCCCGTTAATAATCATGAATTTAAACTTTCGATCCAGCCCGTCCCCAATTTGCTTTGTTTTTCCCCAACGACGCCCTAAGCCGAGGTTCGTACCCCACAGGGGGTGCCCTTAGAGCGCTGTCGTTTAGTTTTTAATACTTATATTTACGCTCCTGGCTGGAGGCTTTAAGCTAATACCTTAGGGCAGCCACAGGAAAGACCGGTTAAGCAGTCACGGCCTCTCAAGGTCAACTGCGAGATGCCATACAAAAAAAAAAAAAAAAAAACGAACAAATTGTCATTCACTAGCTAGAGGTTCTGAGCTCGGTAGCCCCGCAGCCAGCTCTGATCCTTAGTACGACTAGTTCCTGCGATTCGATAGCTCCGCAGTCTTCAGGAAACTATTCAGCTAGGGGAGGTCTGAAGGGCGATAGCCACGCAGTCCCTTTCATCCCTCCACTTAGGGTTGCCACCTGATATATTGATTATTGTAACATTTGTAACGTGTAACAAGTTAAGTTGCCAATAAATCATCAACAAGTTCAACGGGGCTTTAATTTCACAACTAGCAACCCTACAGTATTAGCAAAGTTTCTAGCACAAAATATTTAGGGGTAATGCTGGATCAGTGATTGTGTTGGTACCCCCATCTTGAGCAGGTGGCGAATCGGGTCCGCAAGCTAAATTGGATTTTTAAGAATCTGCGTCACGTGCTCCCTAAGTCTATACAGAGTAGCGGTAAGCCTATTGTTCGAAATGTGCTCACTCAAATCTATATTTCTCTTGCGCAATCAACATTGATAGACTGTATTCCTGTTTGGGGTGGAGCAACAAAATTTAAATTCATCCAATTGGAGCGAGCACAACGAGCCCTGCTCAAAATTATGTATTTAAAAAAAAGGAGATATTCTACAGAGAACCTCTACAAACTTAGTGATGTACTATCAGTTAGGAAACTATACATTACACAAATTATTTAAAAAAAGCACAAAACCTTACCTTATAATCCGGATATACTCTCTAGGAGAAGAAACCACAATATAGCTCAAATACCTTTAACCAAGACCAAATTCGGATCTACGCAATTTAGTAAACGATCAGCTCAATTATACAAACAAAATAAATAAAGAAATTTTCATATATGAAAAATCTTATCATTTAAGTAAAGAAATGTTGATTGACTGTATAAAACCACTGACATATGATAATACTGAAGCTCTCCTACAAAACGTAACTTAACAAGTATACGACCCGCTCATCCTACACATACATTCACACACGCATACTCATACAATCACACATCCAAAACACTCATGTACACTCAACAGCACATACACACTCATGCACACGCTCTCACAAGTTCACATAATTATAATTTGCTAATACAGGCATTGCTTAAATGAGGACTCCAAACCCAAAATTGTTTGTGTATAATTTTTGGGCACAATAAACGTTTTGTTTGTTTGTTTCACGTTATGTCTCTGGGTGATGGACATATACTTTTTGATACTGTAATATAGGTACCTACCTTATCTACAAAGCTAAATCTACTGAATGTTTATCCTACCCGGCTGTTTTTACCCGACTGCTCCAGAAGGAGGGTTATGTTTTTCGAGTGTATGTATGTATGTATGTCTAATTTTTGGCACGCTCTGTAGCCTAAACGGCTTGATGGACTTTAACATATGAGGTATCGTTGGATTCGTTTTAGTTGCAGAAGTGTCATAGGGTATAAAATTTTCATATGGCATCTGCGAATCAAAAAAGACAGAAGAAATAAAAAATAAAAAATTGTGATTTTAATAATATGGGTATCAAATAAAAGCTAGTAAAAAGCCAATTCCAAATATATATATATATATTATAACACTTTTTAGCTACTATTTTGACTCAAACTACAAAAAGTACAATAACAAAATGCTAGCGAAATCAAAATTGTACATTGAATATTGTTGAAAAAAGCAATTGCTATGAGGTTTGGAATCGATTGTAATGCCGAAAACATAGTTTTTAGAATTTTTGTCTGTTTGTCTGAATGTATGTTCCAGCATCACAAAAATTCTACTGGATAGATTCTGTTCAAATTTTGCATAATATTACCTATAGGTCTGGTCACCCGGTAGGCTATATTTATATTATCACGCTATTTATTATGGGAAATAAGCAATATTGTATTATGTTTGTATACCTCTATGGTTTACAGTAAATTGTAAAAAGAGCCAAACGGTTAGGACATTGCAGATTTAATCTTTTAAATGATTATCATCACGCTATATCTTTATGGAGCTAAGATCATGACATATACACGGTGGATTTTTAAGATGGGGAGGTAAATCTTAACCGCTGTAGCTACATAATAATGCGACATCGGTCTTAGGAGACTGTCCTTAAAATTTTGAGATATTTTAATCTGCATATGAGATATTTTCACCAAAAAAAAAGGCCAATAGATCCTGGTTCTTATGAGAGAGTTAGACCAACTGTGGTTTGATACATCGGATCTGGTACACTTGCGTGAATGATATTTCCGCTAAAGACACTTGCGCGAACTTACTTGCACGAAAATAGGATCACTTCGTTGTCAGTCTGTCCGTCCCTCTGTCTGTCTGTCAATACCCTTTTTCTCAGGAACGTGGGGAGATATCAAGTTGAAATCAATATCAAATATGAAGGTCTACGGTTCCATAAAGCTCTAAAAAAAATCATCCTTCAAGTCAACACATTAAAAAAATACGGCCATTGATGTGACATGTTGTCTTGATAGGATAAATTCATCCAACCTACGGAACCCTTCATTGTGCGTGGTCCGACACGCACTTGGCCGGTTTTTTATAATGAATAGACTGGCCGCTATAAAACTCAGAGATAGCAAAAAGCGTTTCCCATCAAAATCGTTTATTTGCATAAATGTGTACAAATGGGTAGAAATGTTGTATAAAATTCATTGCAAAGACATATTCCACCGTATACTGATGGCATGCAAATATTTAATGGACGTTAGTCAGTTAAAGGCTCTTACAGACTCACGCGATATCGCGGGCGTGACAGGCACCGACAAAGAAATTGTGCCACTAGTGTCGCGTCGCTTCCGCGATATCACACCAGTATGTACGAGCCTTAAAAAAAAATAGGTATTAAATCGGTGTCTTAATGTTAAGAATTTTATGAAAGAAAGGAACAAATTATTCAAGTCAATACACGTCATAAAAATATACCCATAAAAGTCTAAACCTTCTAAATTATTTGAGGTCCTAATTTTTTTCTTAGAATGTCAGATATCACAAGCAACATACTATCTATATAAATTAATGTTAGGCGACTGTTAATGAGAACTGGTGATTGTTATTTTAGTAATAGCCGTTCTTCAGGAAAAATCTGTAAGAATGCATCATATAACGTATCAGTGTTCTGACATTAGGTAGTTTAAGCAGGAACGCAGGCATTCATTAATTCACTAAAGCAATGGGGAATCGCTACTGAAGACTACGGAGTCGACCTCAAGACTAAGACTGCTTCTAATACGGACACCTATACGTCACTTGCTCCCGCGTCACCAGTTCTGAGTCTCTGTATATTTTGCCTCAAACTCAAACTCAAAGCATTTATTTCAAATAAACCATTTACAGGCACTTTTGAATTGTCAAAGAGTCGGCCAGTTAGTCAGAAAGTGGAAGCTATCTGCCCATTCCAAAACGTAGATCTCTATGGAGAAGAACAGGCAAGAAACTCCAAGGACACTCTTTTAAATCAAGATATTACAAAATCCTGGGTAGGAACATTATTCTTGTCGCTTCAATATATGAGAACAATGTAAAAAACAAAAATAAATATATTAAAAAAAAAAACAATCCAAAATATAAGATTAAAAGATCCAGCCTCAGCTGACAGCGCCCGTTCACGAACATGACGCGTGGATCAGCACCATCCAGCTCAACCACTTTGTAGGGAACCGAATGATCCAACACACGCGCCACCATCAGCGAGACATTTAAGTGAGCATGACATACTCTCAACTGCCAGGCTTTTTTTAAGTCAACATACATCATAACATAATAAACGGCTCCATGGTACTCACATTTACAAAAATGAAAAAATGCTTTTAAATTATACAAAACTATAGCTTGCAATGTATTTCAATGATTAATAAAAATTGGCATGTATTTAACACAGCGTCAAATTAATCGGAATTTGGGATTAAAAAATAATGAAAGCCGGTAGCAAAAATAGTAGGTTAGCAGCTACAGCGAAGTATTATTTTAAGTAGAAAGTAGCAGCTCAATAATCAGTTTTTAGCTTTATTTTAATTGAAACTGGCATCGAATTTTTGTTTTGGTAACTGAATTTACCAACAATAGAGGGGATCTGGCGCTCGGCGGCCGCTACCGCGGCACGCTCGCTTCGCTCGCTCGCCTTCGCTTGTTAATGGTTACTGTTCTAACCTAACCTAACCCAAATGATTCAATAACAGTAGATGACTTTGCAGCGATTAAGAAATAATATTTAATCGCTGCCATGTTATTTTTTTTTGCAGCAAATAATTAGTCGCCCTTTAAGTTGTAAGTCGCCTCGAAAATTATATTCCATAAAAATTTACTAGCAAAAAGAAAATCGTTGTTACCTATTGAAGTATTCAACAACTAAAACTTGATTAAGTACATAAAAATAAACGATAGTTACGAATGTAATGTCAAAATAAAAAAGGGGGGAAGCATCACTTCCAAATATTAAAATTCTAACAAGTGAGCCCAAGTTGTTGTGGAGCAGGACCAGCATTAAGCCAAGCATCTTTATCTACGATATAATCATCCAACTTATAATATGCTTGTCTACATAGTGTGCGTTTAATGCATGTTTTAAATTTCTTCTCATTTAGTTGAAGAATATCTAATGGTATTTTATTATAACATTTAACACAGTACCCCATAAAAGAAGTGTGTACTTTTCACAATCTGAAACGTGGTTGATCTACTTTGTTCCTATTTCTAGTGTTAAAATTATGCCTGTCACTAATCTTACTGAAAAGATGTAGGTTTTTCTAACATACATTATATTTTCATATATATGTATATTGGCAAGGTACCGTCATGATGTTAATTTTTGCCTGCTGAGATCAAAACTATAAACGTAGCATACAGGGAATTTTTATAAAAATAACATAACAGCCTGTATTGGGTTGGGCAGAGGTGGACTTAGTACGGCACATTTTGCCAGTTATGTTTAGGGCCCATGTAATAGGGGGCAAGCCTATTGCCACTAACCAGGCACAAACTCAGACTTCGGACTGTTACTGGGAAATGTCAGATGGAAAACCCAATAACACTGTCTGACCGACCTCTGACCGGAATCGAACCCAGGACCTCATACTCAACAATAGCACTTCCGACCACTAGACCAACTGGGCTGTTTTCTATAAAACTGTGGCTGTTATTTTAGTATATCTTACGACTTCCACGCGTACGGAGTCGCGGGCAGAAGCTAGTCTTTTCTGAAACCTATCCTATCCTATCTTGCTACCCCTACTTAATAAGTTAAATGTTATCGTTTAACTTAACAATACTTAACTGAACAATTTGTTCAATAATAACACTAAAAAGCTTAAAATAAAACAAATTATTAAAAAAAACAAAAAACCCGACTGCAAAAAAATGAACTGAAAGGATGGAAACAAGATGAACAGTAAACCAGTATCCTGTAGGTACCAAAAATAAATAAATGCAGTCGGAGGCAACTAGGATGTTACGAACGCCTTAAAATTTGCCTCCGACTGCATTTTTTTATTTTTGGTACCTACAGGATACTGGTTTACTGTTCATCTTGTTTCCATCCTTTCAGTTCATTTTTTTGAAGGGTTTTTTGTTTTTTAATAATTTGTTTTTTACATAGCTTTTTGTACTAGAATAATCACTAGGTAATTTATGTTCTGTCTATTTGCAGATTTAAATCAAAACCTGTATTTCAGCATAACTATTTATAATATCCTATAGAGGTTAATAATGGAGTTGCTTCTTAAGGAATGGAATATCCCACAGGATATAATTACAAATTTCAACGGTAGGTGAATATTTAGATAATTATTTTGTCAAGAAAAAGGCCATGAAGTGAGTACTCTACTGTACTAATAATATTACTATTCCAAAAAAAAATGTGCAAAGTTGTAAATTATAACATAGTGTCATAAATTCATTTATATACAATTTAAATGTGTTAATGAACTTTAGACTGCTTAACAGCTGGTATATTATGATAAATCAGCATCAGGGCTTGTTCAAATGTTATAAAATTAAGGTAGTTAGTATTTTGTTTAAACTTGTCTAGTGACTATGGAAATTTTTGTTTTAGAAAATGATATAACTGTGGATCAATTAAAGGAAATCAATGACAATATCCTGAAAGAACTGTGCCCAAAGATTGGACTAAGAATAGAACTAAAAAAAAAAAATTATGAGTATTTAGTAGCGACCAGCACAGTAAGTTTCCTACCTACCTATTGAATGTTCTGTTTATAATGATAATATTATTTTCATGGTTTTGACATGCCATACAGCTCAGTTGGCATAGTAGCAGCTATGCCTTCTGTGCAGTAGGTTATGGGTTCCATACCCGCTGAGGACAAACATAGATAGAATAATATACGGAATACGTTTTCTTTATCTTCAGTTATATATTCATTTTAGACGCAGTTTCTTTTATTCTATTAGTATACAATAAGCCTGAAACCCAAATAATCAAGCCTAAATAAAAAAAAATCAAAATGAATCATAATAAAAACCAAGAGTTGGCCGAATCGGAGGTGACATCTGTCATGTCACCTCCGATAAAATCCACCGATTTTAAAATAAAGAAAAGATGTTGACGAGATCAGCTACGAGACGAGCACGCCCACCACCTCCGGACTCTTCGCTCTGCTCCGCCTCGCCGCCGCCGGTATCCAGCCTCACTGTGAGCGCTGTGACGACACCGGCCGTGGTAGTTGCGACGAGCTCGAGCGACGAGTATTTTTCCCCGCCGACGTCGCCAACACCTGTACGTCAGCAGGGGAGAGGCCGGCCACCGAGGAGCTTGGGACTTAGGGGCCATCCGGCCCCGAGCCGGGTCCCCGCTGCCGGTGGTTGTGTGCAGCGCATGAGATGGACTCAATCTATGAACGAGAACGTCATGCGCGCATATTACGGGTCTACAGAGGGAGGAACTAACCTCACTGCGTACCGTGCTAGGATGCTGTCTCTGTTTCAGGAACTAGAACCAACCATCAACATCTCGGCCCAACGACTATCGGATCAGATGCGGGTCATCCAACGCGATCATAGGTTGGACGATGTTGCACTTGATAGGCTGCGCTCAGAGGTACTTAGCAACCATATCGTCTCGACTCCGGCACAAACCGCGGTAGGAATGTCAATTATTGATGGAATCCCACCGCGGTCCAATCATGATGTTGAAGAAGAGGATAATAGGGTTGCCACAGTAAGTAGCCAATGCAACGCCCGATTAAGGAGCGCACTGGAGGATGCATTTGGCGAGTATAGGTCAACTCCGACCGAACTTAGACCCCGATTACCACGCCTACCTATGCACAAGAAAAATAGGGCGCTGGTGTGTGCCTTGGACTCGCAGCAAAGCAGCGAGGATCTCATTGGTACACACTCGATTCTGTATTGCGCGGCTGTTGCGGCATGTCGTTTAGCTAACGTCAAATTTCCAAACTGTGACGGAGCTACTCGACAAAAACCAGCCGTACCAGCCTGGCAGTGCAGGATCGAGCGCCGTATTGATGGGGACAGGGTACTCATCGGCAAACTATACTGCTTCAGGGAGGGCAATACACGACCACGAGTGATGCGCTTTGTAAGACGGGCTTTCTCGGGGACTGGAATCAACCGTCGAGAATACATGTCCCGTGTCACAGTGGAATGTGAGCTCGGCTATCATTGTGCCGATTGTCGTATCGGCCAATGGCCTGATGGCCGAAAGTCTCAATCAACATCTCCCGAGGCTCTCGTTAGGTGGTTGGATCAAGGGCCTGATTCAGAAGGCAGTACTCCTCGATACGGTTCGCATCGTGAGGAGGCTCCCGATACCGGTAGACAACTATTTTTTATATTTTCAAATGTTTTTATATATTTTTTATATTCTGATATTTAAAAATATAATTTGTATGTATCTAAATTAATAAAGGAAAAAATAATAATACATTTTATTTTGACATAAAAGTACACTTATACAGGGTGTCAGATGTTTGTTCAGTGTCTGGATGTTACATATAATATTATATAATTGATCTAGTGAGCGCAGCAAATGTAGACCTTCATAATCTTGGACAATTTAGCATTGTATCTTTGTATGTTTGAGTATGTTGTGTTGTCGGGACATAACTTTCGAACCGTTTATCCAATCTGCATGCTAAGGGGTAATAATTGAGTTAATATGGGGTTTTATAAGGGAGAAATTATTATGGGGTTTTAAAAGGGGACAATTTGGCATCGTATCTTTGTATGTATGTATATATATTTTGAGATGGGAAAAACCTTTGAACTCGTCACGTTACCGTCACCGGTCACGTCCGTTGCCGAAGGTAAAATTCGGAATACCCTGTATAAGTCTGGTGAAAAGAGAAAAAATTCAACATCAGAAGAGAATGTCATTCCTAATAAAACAAAAAAATATGAGGAGTTGAAAGGTTTTAAATGATTACTTGACCTACATAAATAGTAGCTAGAGTAGTTACTTGTCTATATACTTGAGATGGTAAGTTTTTGCAAAATCTTTATACTGGCTGTACACATTGGGCCAAGAGACAGGCAGTGGCGTAGATATCAGTCTTCTGTATGATACGAGTATATTTTTGTAGATTTAGACACTAGAGTAGATTTGTTGGCATTATGTTCATCTATAATGAGCACCGGTGGTCTAGTGGGAGCGATCTCGCCTTCTGGTCCTAAGGTGGTGGGTTTGAATCTGGTGGTGCACCAATGGATTTTTTATTTAAATAAAACAAATTATTAAAAAAAAAACAAAAAACCCGACTGCAAAAACATGAACTGAAAAGATGGAAACAAGATGAAAAGAAAACGAGTATTGTATAAGTACCAAAAATAAATAAATTCATCTTGTTTCGATCTTTTCAGTTCATGTTTTTGCAGTCGGGTTTTTTGTTTTTTTTAATAATTTGTTTTATTTTAAACTTTTTAGTGTTATTATTGAACAAATTGTTCAGTTAAGTATTGTTCGTTTAGCTTATTAAGTAGCAAGATAGGATAGGATAGGTTTCAGAAAAGACTAGCTTCTGCCCGCGACTTCATACGCGTGGAAGTCGTAAGATATACTAAAATAGCAGCCACAGTTTTAGAGAATACAGCCTCGTTGGTCTAGTGGTCGGAAGTGCTACTGTTGAGTATGAGGTCCTAGGTTCGATTCCGGTCAGAGGTCGGTCAGGCAGTGCTATTTTTTTACTAAAATATTATTTGCATTTTAATGTTTTGGCACTCGGAAATATTACTTAAGTTACTGGACATAAAACTCTAAATTAAGTGCTATCTGTGTGGTAAAGTGAAGGGCAAGCCCGACCTTGACAAACGCGGAGTGCCTGTGCGAGTAGCATATACTGAGTCAAAACAATTGTCGTCTTTTGTCTTGTCGCTCGACTGTTGAGTATCTAGCTGCTTCCCACACGGCGGCGCCCGGTGGCAGCGTAAACAAGCATTCAAGTACTTCCATAACGTGTGCCGAAGAAAATTACTACGATCTAACGCAGCCGCACTTCTACTACAAATACTATGACTACTACGGACACTTTGTTGAATAAATCACTGTCCGATACTGACGTAAACCTATTGGGAAATACTAATAAGACCCCACCTAATTATGTTTTTCAACGAGTCAAGAGGTGCAGAGAGGATATGGATGATGATCTCTCTAGACAACTGCAAGAATTTAAAGAAGAGATGAGGAAGATGATGTCTCTTTTTTCAGTAAATCAAAGTAATGAGATGTCAAAAATCTCCGCTACTCTGAAGGAAATTCAGCTATCAAATGCCAATATTGAGAACTCAATAGCTTTTCTTACCGCGCAAAACGATGAATTCAAGAAAAAAATTCACCATTTAGAAACCGAGGCAAAGAAAGATAAGGAGTACATAGTTACATTGGAGAACAAATTTGAGGACATGCAAATCGGCAGTAGAAAATCAAACTTTGTAATAAAAAACGTTCCGAAAAAAAATAACGAAACCAAGGATGATCTTATGGATCTGACTTTGTTCCTGTCGCAAAGCATTGATTGTAAAATTAATAAATATGACATTAAGGATATTTACAGACTGCGAGGTACCAACAGAGACAACAATCAGTCACCTATTATTGTTGAAACGAGTTCCACTATTTTGAAAAACGAAATATTGAAGATGGGAAAAGCTTTTAATATCAAGCACAAAACTAAACTATGTTGTAAACATCTTGGCTTTAAAACACAGGAAGATACCCCCATATTTATTACGGAGCATTTAACAACAAAAGGATCTCGCCTACATTTCCTCGCCCGAGACTTAGTAAAATCAGGCGCCTATAAATTCTGTTGGACGGCCTACGGTAAGGTGTATGTAAAAAAGGACGAACAATCGCAGACTATTATTATTAAAAGTGAGGGCCAGATTCACAGTCTGACTCTGCAGAAATGACTACATACATGTTGCCTCTGGTATTTA
The DNA here is from genome assembly GCA_963921375.1 of Tiliacea citrago. Lineage (NCBI taxonomy): Eukaryota > Metazoa > Arthropoda > Insecta > Lepidoptera > Noctuidae > Tiliacea > Tiliacea citrago. Next base: position 364,533 of record OY992791.1, on the reverse strand, counting down.
TGTCACTTTCATTATTATACTATAAATATTGTATACGGCATTACCGCTTCGCCCCGTGTTTTTTATGCAATCACCCGCTTTTTACTGTATACGGCTAATACTTTATGCGCGGTGCTAATCACCATAGTTATAAATAGATGTTATTTAACATGTCGTATCTTTATACCACATAGGCTTACACACAACTCATATACATGCATTAAACACTTACACAACAATCATTTATACAAAACAATCTTATTTCTTATAGGCTTACACTACGCATCCCCAACCAAAACTCATTTGTACATATACACATTGTTACGTATACTTATAATACATTCAGTCGCTATTTACGTGTACCTCACACCGTGTTGTGTATTATGGTACATTAGTAATATAAAAAGAGTAAACGTTCGTTACTATATAAATTCTACATTGTCTTTTCTTGTATCCATTAATTATGAGAGTTCAACAGTTACCTTATTTACTTTAACGTATTTGCTCCATGTAATGACATTCATTCTATTAATATTCCAACTAAATGAGTAATACGCTTCAGACAGTTACTGATATAGATAACTTTGAGATTGCGCGCACCATTGAATGCGACAGTAACGAGCTGTCTAAACACATTTTGGTAAATAAAAGTGACCTAACTATTTTTTCACAGAACATTAGAAGCATTTATTGTAATTTTGATGATTTTTTATTGACAATGTCTACATTTAACTTCGAATCAGATATCATAATATTTACAGAATGTAGGTTAAATTCCAATAAACCTATTCCTCAACTTAAAAACTACAGTTCATACATGACTTCAAGTCAGCTAAACCAAAATGATGGGGTGGTCGTTTATGTGAAGAGTGCACTCGAACATCAGGTTACAGAAACAACATTATCTCAGGCCTCGTGTTTAAGCCTGGAAATATTGAATAACGTCATTCTCTGTATTTACCGATCACCATCAAACTCAAACACCGACAGTTTTATCAGTTCGCTCAACAATCATTTGGAGACCGTATCACCAAATAAAAACATTATTGTGGCAGGCGACATAAATATTAATATTATACCTAAACTAACTGAGCAGTCCCATGAACTAAAAAATCGGATGAACTACCTCAACATGTTGTCTTTACATGGTATCCTTCCAGGGCATCTGTTGCCAACGAGAGACAAATCGTGCCTGGACCACTTCATGCTTAAGGTAAATAAGAAAAAGTTTTCATCCACTATTGCTATCCTTAATACCACAGTAACTGACCATTACACAACCCTCCTAGTATTGTCTAAGCAAAAATGTATACAAAATGCTCGTAAAACCAAGACATTTGTTGACTTTGATCAGGCCCTACATTATTTAAAAGAAAAGAACCTGAGTGAATTACTTTTCTGTGATGATCCTGATTCTCTGTGTACTCTATTGATACAAACTCTAGCTGATTCCATCAAATTAAATACAATCACATTAAAGATCCCTAGTAAAAAACGCATTTTAAAACCGTGGATTACCAATGGTATTTTGCGCTGTATACAAAATCGGAATAAACTCCAAAATAAACTTCGTCAGGATCAAACCAATGAAATTCTAAAAATAACATACAGACGTTACAGAAACTACTGTAACAATTTGATTAAAAAACTAAAAAGAGAATATGAAAGGAATCTGCTATCAAAATCAGTTAATAACAATAAATTACTGTGGAAAAACATAAAAGCTATTACCTACTCACAGAAAACAAATAATTATGATGCAGAATTGTTAAAACTTCAGCCAACCCCGTCTGATTCAGTAAATTTTATCAACAATTATTTTTCTAAAATTGGCCATGACCTGGCTCAAAAAATCCTACCTACTACCGTCAATTATGCCATCGATCACAGCAGTAACGCATCAAATCTAGGTAACTCTTTTGTGCTTTTTGAAACTGACGCCAACGAAGTATACAGAATATTAATTAACCTAAAAGCTGACAGTGCCCCTGGCTGGGACAACATCTCTACGAAATTTTTAAAGTATGTAGGCATGGAAGCCGTCCCTATCATAGCCCATCTTGCGAACCTCTGCTTTAAGTCTGGCATCTTCCCTGACCCGTTAAAAATAGCCATTATTACTCCTGTGCACAAGAGTGGGGGTAGAGGCGATATTACCAATTATAGACCAATTTCTGTTCTTACTAGTATATCCAAAATTATTGAAAAATTAATAAATGTTAGGCTTCTTAATTACTTAAACAAATTCAATATCATCTCCGACTCACAGTTTGGTTTTCGGCAAGGTATTTCCACTGAGGACGCCGTCATATCACTAACTTCTTCAGTGGCAAATCATCTTGACAATGGAGATAAGTGCCTAACTGTCTTTTTAGACCTTAAAAATGCATTCGATACCGTCTCTGCGCCTATTCTTGTAAACAAGCTGGAAAAAATAGGTATTAGAGATATCGCACTTGATCTGTTTAGGAATTATCTTTCAAATAGGAAGCAGAGTGTCAAAGTGGGGCAACATATAAGTGATGTCACAGATGTATCATACGGCGTCCCCCAAGGTAGTGTATTAGGTCCAACGCTCTTCTTGATATACATAAACGACCTGTGTAACATGAAAATTCCTAATGCCAAAGTCCTGTCGTACGCCGATGATACAGCTGTCATCTTCTGTGGTAGGTCATGGCATAATGTGCAGCGTAGTGCTGAGTTGGGAATGTCCCAGGTTGCGAATTGGCTTAATTCTAATGTTCTCACATTAAATGCCTCCAAAACAAACTTTATAAGTTTCAGCATTTGCAATCGTACTCAACCAACCGGCGATCTTCGTATCACTATACACACTTGTGATGGTAATAATGTTGATAATTGTAACTGTTCTAGTATTGGCAAAGTTTATAGCACAAAATATTTGGGGGTAATGCTGGATCAGAGATTGTGTTGGTACCCCCATCTTGAGCAGGTGGCGAATCGGGTCCGTAAGCTAAATTGGATTTTTAAGAATCTGCGTCACGTGCTCCCTAGGTCTATACAGAGTAGCGGTAAGCCTACTGTTCGAAATGTGCTCACTCAAGTCTATATTTCTCTTGCGCAATCAACATTGATATACTGTATTCCTGTTTGGGGTGGGGCAACAAAATCTAATTTCATCCAATTGGAGCGAGCACAACGAGCCCTGCTCAAAATTATGTATTTTAAAAAAAGGAGATATTCTACAGAGAACCTCTACAAACTTAGTGATGTACTGTCAGTTAGGAAACTATACATTACACAAATTATTTTAAAAATGCACAAAACTTTACCTTACAATCCGGATATACTCTCTAGGAGAAGAAAACACAATATAGTTCAAATACCTTTAACCAAGACCAAATTCGGATCTACGCAATTTAGTAAACGATCAGCTCAATTATATAACAAAATAAATAAAGAAATTTTCATATATGAAAAATCTTATCATTTAAGTAAAGAAATGTTGATTGACTGGATAAAACCACTGACATATGATAATACGGAAGCTCTCCTACAAAACGTATCTTAACAAGTATACGACCCGCTCATCCTACACATACATTCACACACACATACTCACACAATCACACATCCAAAACACTCATGCACACTCAACAGCACATACACACTCATGCACACGCTCACACAAGTTCACATAATTATAATTTGTCTTTTTACTGTATTTTTTGTTGTTTTATACTGTTTTTTATTGTGTTTTAAGTAAGTACTTACTGTTGTGAAGGAGCGGAGTCCTCTAATACAGGCATTGCTTAAATGAAGACTCCAAACCCAAAATTGTTCATGTATAATTTTTTGGACACAATAAACGTTATTATTATTATTATTATTATTATCTGTTTCCCAGTAACAGTCCGAAGTCTGGGTTTGTGCCCGGTTAGTGGCAATAGGCTCGCCCCCTATTACATGGGACCTAAACATAACTGGTAAAATGTGCCGTACTAAGTACACCTCTGCCCAACCCTCTGTGGAATACAAGCTGTTATGTTATTTTTATAAAAACTCCCTGTATGCTACGTTTGTAGTTTAGATCTCAACTGCCAAAATATACAGAGACTCAGAACTGGTGACGCGGGAGCAAGTGACGTACAGTTGTCCGAGTTAGAAGCAGTCGAAGTTTTTAGTTTTTAGTAAATTAATTAATGCCTGCGTTCCTGCTTAAACTACCTAATGTCAGAACACTGATACATTGATTGATGCATTCTTACAGATTTTACCTGAAGAACGGCTATCACTAAAATAACAATCACCAGTTCTCATTAACAGTCGCCTAACATTAATTTATATAGATAGTATGTTGCTTGTGATATCTGACATTCTAAGAAAAAAATTAGGACCTCAAATAATTTAGAAGGTTTAGACTTTTATGGGTATATTTTTATGACTTGTATTGACTTGAATAATTTGTTCATTTCTTTCATAAAATTCTTTACGTTAAGACACCGATTTAATATCAATTATGCAAATAAACGATTTTGATGGGAAACGCTTTTTGCTATTTCTGAGTTTTGTAGCGGCCAGTCTATTCATTATAAAAAACCGGCCAAGTGCGTGTCGGACCACGCACAATAACCGTAGGTTGGATGAATTTATGCCATCAAAATATGTCGCATGAATGGCCGTATTTTTTTATTGCGTTGACTTGAAGGATGTTTTTTTTTAGCTTTATGGGACCGTAGACCTTCATATTTGATACTGATTTCAACTTGATACCTCCCCGCGTTCTTGAGAAAAATGGTATTGACAGACAGACAGACGGACAGACAACGAAGTGATCCTATGAGGGTTTCGGTTTTCTTTTCGTTGGCGCCATCTTGCGTTTTGATTTTGACCCTATTATCATCGTCAGCGCCCGAAAGCCATGAAAACGACACCCATGACAAAAATTTGCAAATTTTCGTTGGTGCCATCTTGAATTTTGATTTTGACCCCAGTTTTGTTATCAGAGACCTCGAAAACATGAAAACCACACCCATGACGAAAAATCATCACAAAATCACGACAACCATCTTTTCGTGCAAGTAAATTCGCGCAAGTGTCTTTAGTGGAAATTTCATTCACGCAAGTGTACCAGATCCGATGTATCAAACCACAGGTCGTCTAACTCTCTCATAAGAATCAGGATTTAATGGTTTTTTTTTTTATTGTTTATGTTTAATTTTAAGAACAGTCTCCTAAGACCGATTTCGCGTTATTATGTAGCTACAGTTAAGATTTACTTCCCTATCTTAAAAATCCATCGTGTATATGTCATGATGATTGACTGCTTAGCCCCAATTATATAGCGTAATGATAATCATTTAAAAGATTAAATCTGTACCTATCTGCAATGTTCTAACCGTTTGGCTCTTTTTACAATTTACTGTAAACCATAGAGGAATACAAACAAAATACAATATTGCTTATCCCCCATAATAAATAGCGTGATAAAGTAAATATAGCCTACCGGGTGACCAGACTTATAGGTAATATTATGCAAAATTTGAACAGAATCTATCCATTAGAATTTTCGTGATACTGGAACATACATTCAGACAAACAGACAAAAATTCTAAAAACTATATTTTCGACATTAGAATCGATTCCAAACCTCATAGCAATTGCTTTTTTCAAAAATATTCTATGTACAATTGTGATTTCGCAATTATTTTGTTATTGTATAGAAAATGTACTTTTTTGTAGTTTGAGTCAAAATAGTAGCTAAAAAGTGTTATAATGTATAGATATTTGGAATTGGCTTTTTTCTAGCTTTTATTTGATACCCATATTATTAAAATCACAAAATATTTTTTTTAATTCCTTCTGTCTTTTTTGATTCGCCGATGCCATATGAAAATTTTATACCCTATGACACTTCTGTAATTAAAACGAATCTAACGATACCTCATATGTTAAAATCCATCAAGCCGTTTAGGCTACAGAGCGTGCCAAAGAAATAGACATACATACATACATACACTCGAAAAACATAACTCGAAAGATGATGACTCGGAAAGGCAATATAACGCCTTTAAGTTGTTTATTTTATTTTATTTCTTCAGGATAACAAACAATTGCGCAATACTGCTTAATATTTAGGTACAGATATTTTATACACACATAAGTAATCACGCAACCAGCATCGATATCCACAAATTAATACAACAGTGAAAATAGTTTCAGCGAGGTCCAAGCAAAGTTAGCAAACAATTTATTGTATATTATTATAATATTAATTAGTGTGTCTTGTGAACAAACATGTGAATATAAGAACTGAAGCTATAGTTATGTAATCTAAAAGGGTTGTTTTTTGAAAATACTGGTTTTAAACTGTGCGAGTGACATTGCAATTAAGTCAATATCGGCAAAATGATTGTTGTAACTTTTCATTAGTCGACGTAAAGGCGCTCGTTCTCCTGCGTTAGTTCTGCACCGTTTCGGCGCGAATAGACTGTGAGTATAAGCATCACGAATACGTTGGGAACGACTAGGTATGCGAAGGTATATTTGGTTTATCAGGTTATTACAATCAAATTTATTGTGACAAATCTTATATAGAAAAGATTGATCATGATACAGTCTCCTTGCTTTAAGAGTTGACAGGGAAAATTTATCTAGAAGAGTGTGATATGATGACCACCTGTTAAATAATTTACGGTTAAGAAACCTAAGATATTTACGCTGCACTGATTCCAATTGGTCACTGTATTTATTGTAGATGGGGTTCCAAACACAAGTGGCATATTCCAGTTGAGATCTAATAAGTGCTTTGTACAGTAGCAAGAATGTAGATGGTTTCTTAAATGTATTGCAGGTCCGCCTTACAAAGCCATAGAGTTGAAAACCCTTGGCTGTGACGTGATCAACGTGTGCATCAAAGTGTAACTTTGAATAAAAGAGTACACCCAAATCTTTAGTTAGGGAAACCTTTTCCAGAGGAATGTTACAGAGAGAGTATGTAAATTGAACGGTATTATTTTTTTTGGTAAAAGAAATATACTTACATTTGGATAAACTTAGATGTAGTTTATTGGTCAGACAATAGGCAGAAAATCGATCAAGGTCCTGTTGCAATTTAACACAGTCATCAACGGTTCTTATTTTACGAAATACTTTAAGATCGTCAGCATATAGAAGGAAACCACAATTTTTAAAACAAGTGTTTATATCATTTATGAATAGGATAAAAAGTAGTGGAGTGGTATCGACCCCTGCGGAACACCAGATGTCACGCTGATCACGTCTGAAGAGAATCCATTGACCACAACCTTCTGAGTTCTATTTCTTACATAAGACGTAAACCAACGAAGCAAACTCCCATGGATACCATTAAATTCTATTTTTTGTAAAAGCATGGTATGGTCTACCTTGTCAAAAGCCTTGCAGAAATCCGTATAGATTGCGTCAACTTGAAGTTGGTTATCCATATTTTCAAACAAAAAGTTAGAATACAAAACCAGGTTACTAACTGTGGAGCGATTTTGAACAAAACCGTGCTGTTCAGGTATAATATTATTGTGTAATATGGGGTAGATTGCATTATGAACTAATCGCTCCAAGACTTTTGACATGGTAGACAACAATGATATTGGACGATAGTTGGTAACATCATTCTTTGCGCCCCCTTTGTATACTGGCGTAATATTGGCAGTTTTCCACGATTGTGGCACAATACCCTCCCTCAGACTACGGTTAAATAGATAAAATAAAGGCACACTCATTGACTCAGCTGTGTGTTTTAAAAATAATGGAGGAACACAGTCAGGTCCAGAGCCTTTGGTTATGTCCAGGTATTTAAGGGATTTAGCTATGGTGTCCTTAGATAAAGACAAATTGGATATACTTACTTCATTGTTTAATGAAGGCGCAGAGAATTTATTAACGTTGCTAACATTGATATCTGTCGGCTCATACACGGAACTAAAAAACTTTGAGAATACTTTACATACATTCACAGGCCCGTTACATACATCATTGTTAAGTAACATAGTGTTGGGTATGCCTGTATTACCTTTTCGACTTTTTACGAACGACCAAAAACGTTTTAAATCTTTACGCATTACGTCTCTATTGAACGCATATACCCATTAAAACATTGAACAGAGAGTAACTTAAATCTCTTACGATATAAGGAGAACTGCTCATAATCCACACAGTTTTTATATTTTTTCCATCTAATCCAGGCCTTTTCTTTATTTCTGAAAATATGGATAAGTGGACGTGAGAACCAAATCGGGTATTCGTTGGATTTAACTGGACGCATTGGTACGCGAGTCCTGACAATTTCATAAATGATTTCATAAAAACTTTGAGTAGCAGTATCCAGTGAGATATTATTGTCTAGGACGGAGATCCAGTCGACTAAATCAATGTCTTTATTAATGGCAGAGTAATCGGCTTCTACAAAACGATATCTAGGCGCGGAGCACCATGCCATAGGCCTATGCATTAATTCAAAAGAGATAGCAGTCAAAAAAGGTGGATGAAAAGTATCTATAGGTATAAGGGGAATGGGTGCCGGCACACACACACGTATGTCATTAGAGATCAATAGATCCAGAGTGCGGCCCATGTGGTTTTTTATGCAGTTATATTGCTTACAGTTTATAGTTGTTAAGAAATTAAGTAGCAAGATTTCCAATGTGGTACTCTCATTGCGTGCGCGCGGCATAAGCGCAGATGTGTCTTGTACTAGCCATTCAATCTGTGGTAAGTTAAAGTCACCAAAAATATACGTGTTACTAATCATAGGAGACGAAATTTCATTCTCAAGCAAATTAAATAGCGATTGGTAGGTTGTTAGCGTTTGATTAGGTGGAACATATACGCCACACACAATGTGAAACTCATTAGCAGTCTTAGAGTAAAATATTAAAAGTACGTAATCAATATTAGGTGGCATGGTTTCATAACAATCGTCATGACAAGGTATTGCCGTAAACTCACAACGCATTACATTTAAACCGCGACGCACCGCAATCAAAACACCTTCACCGTCAGATTTACCAGACAACACGCGATTTCTGTCACAACGATAAACAATATACCTTGAGTCAATGAATTCACCATCGCCAATTTCAGGTACCAACCATGTCTCAGATAAAACAATGATATCGTGTGAGTCCGCCAGAATATTATTGTACAAAGTATTTAATTTGGTTCTTAAACCTCGGCAGTTTTGGTAATAAATGGAAATGTCACTGGTCATTGTGCCGGGTAAATATGTAAAAAAGTGTTACTAGCAGAAAGCAAAACGAGTGACCCATCAGAATCAGCACATAACGAAATCCATTAATTATTTTATCAAACGTTAAAGATAATTTTAGATATAAAAAATGATCAGAAGCGCCACTAAAGTTAAGTTTATACCCAATTAGTTGTTTATTATTAATATATTTCCCGCGTGTATTATTACGGTATGTTATTATCTTTAAAACTAGATATTTATCAATTAACGCAAAACCAAATACACAAATTATAATGACGGTGAACGTAAAAAAAAACAACAAAAGATGAGCAGTCGCATACCTTGTCAATCCACAGAGTAATGCAGGATTCAGAGTCCGCACGCGGAACATTTTATGTAACACACCGAACATAGTAAGATTTGCGTTACTTACGATAATTTCACTTACATTCTTTGCAAACAATTTACACACACTAAACAATACGTAAATTAGTTTCCCGAAACATAGGGTGTAAGTTTAGAAATATCCTTTTCCGAGCGAATGGCGATGGCAGCGGTAGGGATGTCAGCCCTAACAAGTATAACGCCGTGCTTGATCCAGATAAACTTGTATCCGATTTCTTTGGCTTTATCTTTGGCTTGACGAAATAATGTCTTGTTTTGCAATGTCAGGTGTTCGTTTATATAGATTCTCTGTGGTGATCCTTGTATATTTATCTGCTCCGACGTGATACCTTTATTGAGGCGCACAGCTGATACGAAGTTGTCCCTAACAATTTGGGTAGCAAATTTGACTATCACGTTCTTCGGTCGTGAATTTTTAGGGTTCCTTTGCGGCACACGATGGATTGAAATCACATCACGAGCAGATATAGGCTGTTTTATAACATTTGCAATATTTTCGATAATCGATATTAGATTCTCCCCACGTCTCTCAGGCAGGTTGCTAATTTCAAGATTACAACTACGTGATCTTTGTTCCATATACTCAATTTTCGCTTCCAAGGCAGCGAGGCGTGGTTCATGTATTTGGATGTTTTTTTCGACCACTTGAACGCGACCATTGACTTCCTGCATTTTTTCGAGGTCATCATATTTATTGCTCATGTACTCGATAGATTTTTGCACACCTGCAAACTCATCCAATAATTTACAGAACTTGGCGTCTTGTTTTGTGAACCACTTCTCCAGCATGGCCTGCATACTGTCTTGAAATAGTTTGAATTCTTGCCGGAATTAGGATGCGTGAGCGTGAGAAACTCCCTTCCGGAACGTTATGCAAGGAGGTGGCGATTCTTCATCAATAAGCGATCCGTCTACACTCATTTCGCCATGCCGGGGTACATCATCAGCATCGTGATCAAAAGTGCTATTTAATGTTGTCATCCTGACGACTGCAGTCTCTGGCTCGCAATCTACTCTGTGGCAACGGACGGGGACCCGCGCAGTTGCGATAACACGTACAGTACACACACACACACGCGCGTATTTAACTAATTAGCGGAGTAAGTGTAAGACAACAACCAGTTTGCGCGAGCGCTTGCGGCGGAATGAATGTTTATACCTAAACACAAATTATGTACTTTTTTGGATGACAAATTCTGGCTCGAGGGAATAATGTTCAGACGATTTATTAATTTCAAGAAAGGAAAAGTCTCAGATATTGTTAATAATAATCCCGTAGTAAATAATGGATAACAACATCAAAAAGAATGTAACTTTATCGACATTCAATTGCAAGAATGTTATTCGCTCAGCTGATTGTGTGCGCAGGTTGTGCCGTGTCGCTGATGTCATTGCACTTCAGGAGACTTGGCTTTTACCCCATGATGTGCCGTATCTCGGTAGCATTGATGATGATTTTGCGTATGCGGGTAAGTCCGCCGTCGACACGTCTGCTGGAGTTCTTATAGGAAGACCGTATGGTGGAGTTGCGCTTCTATGGAGGAAATCAGCGTTTGCGACGGTATCGGTGGTGCAGTGTAATAGTGATCGTCTGTTAGCTATTAGGATTGAGCACGCGGGTCGGTCCCTATTGATATTCACAGTGTATATGCCGACTAACTCGTCTGATAATCTAATTGAGTTTACGGAGTGCTTAAGTGAAATTATTGCTATAATTGAGAACAGTAATGTTGAGTCAGTGTTTATATTGGGTGATCTTAACGCACATCCAGGTGAGCGCTTTTCAAAAGAATTGTTAACTGTATGTGGGGAGCAATCGTGGTCATGTGTTGATATGGAACTACTTCCGAAGGACACGTTTACGTTTGAGAGTACCGCTAAAGGTGCATTGCGCTGGCTTGATCACTGTGTGGTAAGCAGTGCGGCACGACGTTTAGTTGTAGACGCGTCAGTTTTGTATGGAGTCTATCTATCAGATCATATTCCTTTACTGATTGAATGTAATATTGATTTAATAATACCTAAGTTGGTAAACCCAATCTATACTTGCAATAAGGTTATATGGGATGAAAGGGATATCAATCAAATTAATGAATATTCAAAATTTTGTAATTCTAAATTAAAATTAATAGATTTTCCAGATGATTTTCGGTATTGTGCGCATAGAAAGTGTTCTAATGCTAATCATATGGAAGTGTTAGATACAATGTATCGCAGTTTGGTTAGCATTTTAAAGGAAGGTGCCGCAAGTACTTATTTGTGTAAACAGATGCGTCATAATAGCAAGAGATACATTCCTGGTTGGAACAAATATGTTCGTGACGCTCACAGAGAGGCTCGACTGTGTTATCAAACATGGTTGTTTTATGGTAAACCTGCTAGTGGTTATGTTTACAATAAAATGTATCAATCTAGAAAAACATTTAAGACCAATGTGAAATATTGTCAAGATAACCAACAGCAGATAAAAATGGATATTTTAGCTAAACATCACACTAAAAAGAAATTTGGATTATTTTGGAAATCAACCAATAGTTTGAATCCGAAGTTGAGTCCCCCTGTGAGCGTGGCGGGCGTACACGAGCCGGCGGAGGTAGCCAATGTTCAAGTTGAGTCCCCCTGTGAGCGTGGCGGGCGTACACGAGCCGGCGGAGGTAGCCAATGTTCAAGTTGAGTCCCCCTGTGAGCGTGGCGGGCGTACAAGAGCCGGCGGAGGTAGCCAATGTTCAAGTTGAGTCCCCCTGTGAGCGTGGCGGGCGTACACGAGCCGGCGGAGGTAGCCAATGTTCAAGTTGAGTCCCCCTGTGAGCGTGGCGGGCGTAAACGAGCCGGCGGAGGTAGCCAATGTTCAAGTTGAGTCCCCCTGTGAGCGTGGCGGGCGTATACGAGCCGGCGGAGGTAGCCAATGTTCAAGTTGAGTCCCCCTGTGAGCGTGGCGGGCGTACACGAGCCGGCGGAGGTAGCCAATGTTCAAGTTGAGTCCCCCTGTGAGCGTGGCGGGCGTACACGAGCCGGCGGAGGTAGCCAATGTTCAAGTTGAGTCCCCCTGTGAGCGTGGCGGGCGTACACGAGCCGGCGGAGGTAGCCAATGTTCAAGTTGAGTCCCCCTGTGAGCGTGGCGGGCGTACACGAGCCGGCGGAGGTAGCCAATGTTCAAGTTGAGTCCCTCTGTGAGCGTGGTGGGCGTACACGTGCCGGCGGAGGTAGCCAATGTTCAAGTTGAGTCCCCCTGTGAGCGTGGCGGGCGTACAAGAGCCGGCGGAGGTAGCCAATGTTCAAGTTGAGTCCCCCTGTGAGCGTGGCGGGCGTACACGAGCCGGCGGAGGTAGCCAATGTTCAAGTTGAGTCCCCCTGTGAGCGTGGTGGGCGTACACGAGCCGGCGGAGGTAGCCAATGTTCAAGTTGAGTCCCCCTGTGAGCGTGGCGGGCGTAAACGAGCCGGCGGAGGTAGCCAATGTTCAAGTTGAGTCCCCCTGTGAGCGTGGCGGGCGTATACGAGCCGGCGGAGGTAGCCAATGTTCAAGTTGAGTCCCCCTGTGAGCGTGGCGGGCGTACACGAGCCGGCGGAGGTAGCCAATGTTCAAGTTGAGTCCCCCTGTGAGCGTGGCGGGCGTACACGAGCCGGCGGAGGTAGCCAATGTTCAAGTTGAGTCCCCCTGTGAGCGTGGCGGGCGTACACGAGCCGGCGGAGGTAGCCAATGTTCAAGTTGAGTCCCCCTGTGAGCGTGGCGGGCGTACACGAGCCGGCGGAGGTAGCCAATGTTCAAGTTGAGTCCCTCTGTGAGCGTGGTGGGCGTACACGTGCCGGCGGAGGTAGCCAATGTTCAAGTTGAGTCCCCCTGTGAGCGTGGCGGGCGTACACGAGCCGGCGGAGGTAGCCAATGTTCAAGTTGAGTCCCCCTGTGAGCGTGGCGGGCGTACAAGAGCCGGCGGAGGTAGCCAATGTTCAAGTTGAGTCCCCCTGTGAGCGTGGCGGGCGTACACGAGCCGGCGGAGGTAGCCAATGTTCAAGTTGAGTCCCCCTGTGAGCGTGGTGGGCGTACACGAGCCGGCGGAGGTAGCCAATGTTCAAGTTGAGTCCCCCTGTGAGCGTGGCGGGCGTAAACGAGCCGGCGGAGGTAGCCAATGTTCAAGTTGAGTCCCCCTGTGAGCGTGGCGGGCGTATACGAGCCGGCGGAGGTAGCCAATGTTCAAGTTGAGTCCCCCTGTGAGCGTGGCGGGCGTACACGAGCCGGCGGAGGTAGCCAATGTTCAAGTTGAGTCCCCCTGTGAGCGTGGCGGGCGTACACGAGCCGGCGGAGGTAGCCAATGTTCAAGTTGAGTCCCCCTGTGAGCGTGGCGGGCGTACACGAGCCGGCGGAGGTAGCCAATGTTCAAGTTGAGTCCCCCTGTGAGCGTGGCGGGCGTACACGAGCCGGCGGAGGTAGCCAATGTTCAAGTTGAGTCCCCCTGTGAGCGTGGCGGGCGTACACGAGCCGGCGGAGGTAGCCAATGTTCAAGTTGAGTCCCCCTGTGAGCGTGGCGGGCGTACACGAGCCGGCGGAGGTAGCCAATGTTCAAGTTGAGTCCCCCTGTGAGCGTGGCGGGCGTACACGAGCCGGCGGAGGTAGCCAATGTTCAAGTTGAGTCCCCCTGTGAGCGTGGCGGGCGTACACGAGCCGGCGGAGGTAGCCAATGTTCAAGTTGAGTCCCCCTGTGAGCGTGGCGGGCGTACACGAGCCGGCGGAGGTAGCCAATGTTCAAGTTGAGTCCCCCTGTGAGCGTGATGGGCGTACACGAGCCGGCGGAGGTAGCCAATGTTCAAGTTGAGTCCCCCTGTGAGCGTGGCGGGCGTAAACGAGCCGGCGGAGGTAGCCAATGTTCAAGTTGAGTCCCCCTGTGAGCGTGGCGGGCGTATACGAGCCGGCGGAGGTAGCCAATGTTCAAGTTGAGTCCCCCTGTGAGCGTGGCGGGCGTACACGACCCGGCGGAGGTAGCCAATGTTCAAGTTGAGTCCCCCTGTGAGCGTGGCGGGCGTACACGAGCCGGCGGAGGTAGCCAATGTTCAAGTTGAGTCCCCCTGTGAGCGTGGCGGGCGTACACGAGCCGGCGGAGGTAGCCAATGTTCAAGTTGAGTCCCCCTGTGAGCGTGGCGGGCGTACACGAGCCGGCGGAGGTAGCCAATGTTCAAGTTGAGTCCCCCTGTGAGCGTGGCGGGCGTACACGAGCCGGCGGAGGTAGCCAATGTTCAAGTTGAGTCCCCCTGTGAGCGTGGCGGGCGTACACGAGCCGGCGGAGGTAGCCAATGTTCAAGTTGAGTCCCCCTGTGAGCGTGGCGGGCGTACACGAGCCGGCGGAGGTAGCCAATGTTCAAGTTGAGTCCCCCTGTGTGCGTGGCGGGCGTAAACGAGCCGGCGGAGGTAGCCAATGTTCAAGTTGAGTCCCCCTGTGAGCGTGGCGGGCGTACACGAGCCGGCGGAGGTAGCCAATGCATTTCGGCGTCATTTCCAGATTGAGTCACCTCTTACTAGACCTGTGCAGGTGTTTGATGCTGGAGGCAAGTCTGAGGACATTTCTATAGTTTTTACGGCACAAGAAATATCAGCCATCATAAAGAAAATGGAGAGGGGTAAATCCCCGGGTCATGATAGCCTCAGCATCGAGCACCTGAAGTATGCGGGGGGACACTTGCCGCGTGTGCTGGCTTTATTTTTTAACCTGTGCGTTAGCCACAGTTACTTACCTGATGACGTAATGTATACAATGGTAGTGCCTATTGTGAAAAGTAAAACGGGTGATGTCTCTGACATATCTAATTACAGGCCCATTTCTCTGGCCACTGTCATAGCAAAAGTATTGGACAGTCTGCTTGACGCTTGTCAAGCAGACTGACAGACTTGGTTAAACACCTCGAACTACATGACGCCCAGTTCGGTTTCAATCCTGGGCTGTCAACTGAGAGTGCAATCTTGTGCCTCAAGCAGACTGTCCAATACTACACAGACAGGAAGACTCCTATTTTTGCGTGTTTTCTGGATCTGTCACGGGCGTATGATCTTGTATGTTACGAAGTTTTGTGGTGTAAACTCGAATGTGAAACTACCTTACCATCTGAAATAGTGTCGATATTTAAGTACTGGTATAGTAGTCAAAGCAATAGCGTGAAGTGGAATGGTTCGCACTCGGACGTGTATCGGTTGCAGTGCGGAGTGAGGCGGGGGGGACTCAGCTCTCCCAGGCTCTTCAACCTATACATGAACCGGCTGCTCCTTGAGCTCGGCAGCACCAGTGTCGGATGTCATATTGACGGGGTGTGCATTAACAATATTAGTTATGCTGACGACATGGTGTTGCTGAGCCCATCGATTGGTGCTTTGAGGCAACTGATCGCTATATGCGAATGCTATGCGGTGAATCATGGGCTCAAATATAACGTCACAAAGAGCGAACTAATGGTTTTTAAAGCAGGAAATGTGACATATTCATGTATTCCAACTGTCGCTCTTTGTGGAAAACCGCTGCGAAGGGTGGACAAGTTTAAGTATCTGGGCCATTGGGTCACTGAAAATCTTAAGGATAATTGTGACATTGAAAGGGAACGTAGGTCGCTGGCTGTCCGTTGTAACATGCTGGCTCGCCGGTTTGCACGTTGTACGAAGCCAGTTAAAATAACGCTTTTCAAAGCTTACTGTCAGTCCTTCTACACGTGCGGCCTGTGGGTCAACTTTACTCAGCGGGCATACAGCGACCTACGCGTTCAATACAATAATGCACTGAGAGTGCTGCTGCGGCTGCCGTGGCGTAGTAGTGCGTCAGGGATGTTTGCAGATAATAATATTGATGGTTTTGCAGCCATTATTAGAAATAGATGTGCATCCCTGATGACTCGTGTTCGGGGCAGCACCAACAGTATTCTCAGCGTATTCGCAGATCGGTGGGACTCCCCGATGTTGCGGAGGTGGATAGGTGGATGCGGCTCCATGCTGAATTTTAATTGTATATTTTCATGTCTGTAACCTACTAACACTAGAACTTAAGTAAAATTGTTACTAACCCTATGGACTCCGGTCTGAAATAAAAACTTTCTATTCTATTCTATTCTATAACCCTCCTTCTGAGGCAGTCGGGTAAAAATACGTGCGCAATACCAGTGCTCTCGAACTTTAGTATTTTAGCAGCAGCGATGGGCTTGCAACCTGTCATGTATGGAATACCAAACCAACTGCTGCAAATGGTGGGTATCTTATACGTGGGCATCTTATAATATCTACTTATATGTAGTCGGTAGTTAGGTACTTACTAAGTAGGTACTTTGTAGATCATAAATTATAGGGTAAGTAGTAGCACCCTGTCAGGTAGTTTGTCTTACTAAGTAGGTACTTTGTGGATCATAAATTATAGGGTAAGTAGTAGCACCCTGTCAGGTAGTTTGTCTTACTAAGTAGGTACTTTGTGGATCATAAATTATAGGGTAAGTAGTAGCACCCTGTCAGGTAGTTTGTCTTACTAAGTAGGTACTTTGTGGATCATAAATTATAGGGTAAGTAGTAGCACCCTGTAAGGTAGTTTGTCTTACTAAGTAGGTACTTTGTGGATCATAAATTATAGGGTAAGTAGTAGCACCCTGTCAGGTAGTTTGTCTTACTAAGTAGGTACTTTGTGGATCATAAATTATAGGGTAATTAGTAGCACCCTGTCAGGTAGTTTGTCTTACTAAGTAGGTACTTTGTGGATCATAAATTATAGGGGAAGTAGTAGCACCCTGTCAGGTAGTTTGTCTTACTAAGTAGGTACTTTGTGGATCATAAATTATAGGGGAAGTAGTAGCACCCTGTCAGGTAGTTTGCCTTACTAAGTAGGTACTTTGTGGATCATAAATTATAGGGTAAGTAGTAGCACCCTGTCAAGTAGTTTGTCTTAGTAATACCTACAAGCAATTTATCTATATCTGCCTTACGTATTGGCTAACATAAAATTTTTATATTACAGAAGATCACACAGACCAAATAATTTTTCTTAAGAATAACAATGAGCCATGGAGTGAAATCATTGACCGTTGGAACGAAACATTCAAAGTGAGACAGTGTAGTACCAACAACAACATTTCGGATTTTATTGATAAGTGGAGCATTTTAAATGATCCAAGGAGTGATAGTTTTTTTTTTTGTACAAATACAAAAAGTTTATTTTCGTTCACAATTTTGTTTTAAATTTTCTTAACAGTATTTGAAACCGTTATTAGCCCTAAAGTTGTAGTTATAAGATACATTTTGTACAGCTTTGGTTTTGTTAATAAATAAAATTAAAGAAGTTATGTATTTACAAAAATAGTTGTTTATTTATTTTTCATTATTCATTATTGTTTATTATTCGATGTTACACTGTTCACTAACCAATTTGAATCTACATTTACGGAATTTAGGGCTAGATAGTGTTGTGTGGATTGCCAACAAATATCTATTTGTTTATGTTGGCTTTAACTAGATTGGTCCAACACCAGTATGCCAAATACTTTTCTGTCAAATTATAAATGTTTACAGATAACCAATTTTTGTTTCTAGATAAACCTGGATTTTGAAAGACTGTATCCTGAAAGATCTACATGCTTTTTCAGGAATTGGAAATGGTTTATTAATAAAATCATCAGCCTCAAATTTGGTGAATCAAAAGATGACACATTGATGACTTTATATGAAAGTATTCAAGAGCAGCCTGATGATAGTAATAAACAGTTTAATTTTCATTTATTAGGTTTACCGTCAGCGTCACCGCCACCTGTGGCGGTGACGCTGACGGTAACCTGAACAAGCGTAGAAAAATTTCCACATTAGAATGCGTCGAAAACTTTATAATTGACGTCCAGGTAAATATATTGGGGTACTATTTTTTATTTAGTTGAATGGTATGGTAGTTCATACTTCGCGGGTTCACTCGCGGTTACGTAATTCTATACCTCGCGGGTTTACTCGCGGTTACGTAATTCTATACCTCGCGGGTTCACTCGCGGTTACGTAATTCTATACCTCGCGGGTTCACTCGCGGTTACGTAATTCTATACCTCGCGGGTTCACTCGCGGTTACGTAATTCTATACCTCGCGGGTTCACTCGCGGTTACGTAATTCTATACCTCGCGGGTTCACTCGCGGTTACGTAATTCTATACCTCGCGGGTTCACTCGCGGTTACGTAATTCTATACCTCGCGGGTTCACTCGCGGTTACGTAATTCTATACCTCGCGGGTTCACTCGCGGTTACGTAATTCTATACCTCGCGGGTTCACTCGCGGTTACGTAATTCTATACCTCGCGGGTTCACTCGCGGTTACGTAATGTTATGGTATGTTTTGATTTTTTCCTGGATATAAAGTAACATCTGTTATCCACGGTATAATTTACATTGATACCAAAGGACGATGGGAACTGGCTTCCCCAAAATTTAAACTTAGTCAACAGACTTGAGACATATCTCATTTAAAAGGTCTTAACTTACTGATCATTCTTTACTATGGCGACGATAGTCAAAAGCATGGGGTTTTAAAGGAAATGAAGGAAATGTAATGGTACTACTGTAGTACAAAATATGTTTGATTATGAAAAAATAAGTGAAAATCGTATTGGTTTTTACTTATGATACTTCATATTGTATTTATTTTCCATGACATAACATATTCACGCTTGTATACCCCGTAGGTGTAGGTAGATATTGTGTACCCAGGGTACCCACAACACGATATCCAAACTTAGTCAACAGACTTGAGACATATCTCATTTAAAAGGTCTTGGCTAACTGATCATTTTTTATTATGGCGACGACCGTCGAATGTATGGGGTTTTAAGGGAAAATAATAAAATGTGGTCATAATTATTTTGTAGTAGAGAATAAGTTAGATTATTAAAAATTTAAAATCGAATGTTATTTTACTTTATTGCATATTTGTTTTAAGTATACTTACTTCTTTATTTCAAATGGCATAACATAACATCTCTGCCTACACTTGCAGGGAACTAAGGCGGTATCAGGTCACTTTAAATAAGTTCCAGATCACTCTGTTGAAATCGACTTTGAGAATGTTCCTGGTGTCTTGTAAAGAGTTTTAAATAGATTAAAATAAAAACATAGTCGCCCTGTCAAATCTTACCTGACACTCTGGTATACCTAGCTGTTCGTTGCTCTCGTTGTTCACTTTGCCTTTTTGATCTCAATATACAAAGTACTCTGTGTTTGATCTAACTTTTAAGGCAAAACTATTTCAACAGTACGTTGAATAATATGTTCACAGATTTTCGTTTTGCGGCTGCATTAATAAACGAATATTATCGTGTTGCCGTTGACAATAGATTCGCCCCTGAAATTCATACTCAGTTAACTGTACCAAATCTTCTTCATTAATATGTTGAAGTAAAAAACTTAAATAGGCGAAGAGTAGTTTTCGTACCTATGGATGCCAATAATCCTCAATTTCAAGATTTTCCACAGTTACCAGCTGATGATATATTTCTATTTGCGTTAGGCAGTTATCATATAAAACTAGCAAAATCGTATTGTGCTGAACATTTTTGCAATGGCCTTTATTTAATATAATTATTTAGTGACAATGATTTACATGATTTAGCGCAATTTAATATTATTCAAAACAATGTTTGGTTAATCAGAGGGCGTATACAGTCGCGTCATGTAAGATCGCGCATTTATTACTCCTATATTTTAATAGACCGCAATGTTAATGACTGGCGTGCCATCGCACACTGGTATTGCTCATGCTTGACAGGACGCCGCACTGTCGGAAGCTGTGCGCATATTATTTCAATTGTGTGGTATATGGGCTTCGGACGTCATAATGACTTCAATCCTCCAGCAGAACTATTAAATAGCATTACAATTGGTGATCCATGACTCTAACACATTATTTGCAGTACATTTACTAACATTTGCGGATGCTCTCGTTAGGCAGTTGGATCAGAAACTCTATTGATAGGAGGTTCCTCTCTCTGACTGAAGCCCTGCCTACTGGTAGCTTGAACCTTGTTCCCAACATTGCAGGGCTATTTTTTTTTTTGTAGGTACACACTTTTTATATATTTTAAAATGATGTTTAGTATTTTATTTTGAACTAGCTAATTAATGCCCGGTATGTGCTGCAATGCCTTTTTTTTGTTTGGAATCTTCTCCGGCGCGCACACTACTACATACCAAAGTTTAAGTTTTACCTTTGTCTAGTCTCCGGGTAATACTGGTGTGATGTTATGTATTACATGGCTATGCGGGGAATCATCAAATACTTAACTTGCGAAGTCAGAATGTGTTATACATCTCTGCCCTTCCGTTAGAGGATTACAAGCGTAATGATATGTTGTTTTAAGTTGAATATTAAGTATATTATTTGACTATCATTGTGTTTCATTTCTTTTGTTTTGACGAAAAATATAATTCAGTAGCTACCTGTGTGCTTACCTCTGCCTAACCCTCCGGGGAACACTGGTGTGATGTTATGTATTCCCGTCTATGTGGGGAATCATTAAATACCTAACTTGCGAAGTCTGGATGTCTTAATATCTCTGCCTTCCCCTAAGAGAATTACGGGCGTATGATATATTATATGTTTTAAGTTTATTTTTATATTATTTGGCCATTGTTATATTAGTTGCTAATAATATTAGTGTCTGATCTCGTTCATTTTGATGAAAAATACAATGTAGTCGTACCTACCTATGTAGCTACCTATGATAGGGGTGGACCTCTGCCTACCCCTCCCTAAGAGAAATACTATTGTGATATCATGTAAGTAAAATGAGTATAATAGATTACATCGCGAAATACAACATAAAGCAAAATGTGGATGTTCCACACATGTCTGCCTATCTGTTCTTTTGTGGAATATAGGCGTGATGTTTTGTTGTTTTATGTTCCATATTAAATAAGTAGGCAATTATTATGTTTTATCTCATTTATTGTGACGAAAAATAGAAAACAATCATCTATATTCTCGTTAGATAATTGAAACTGAAACATGTTTTTTTCAGGTAACCCCATATATTTAAGACTTGAAACCAGCGGATTGTTATTTTGTAGCTTGTAACGAAAAATATGAGACAAAAGTGAAGTCTGTTGGATCAAAAAAAAAAGTGGGGACGGGGTCCATAGTAAATTGCCCATCGTCCTTTCATCAAAATCCGTTTTGCCTTTTCGGAGATAAGTGGGAACAAACATATTCTTTAAATAACAAGCTATCTCATTTAGAATATTAGTAGTAAACACACGTGCTTTGTCAATTTTGCAATTTTTATATGTTTGCTATTGTTTATATTAATTTGCTATTATTCAGAATCCTGGAGACATACAAACGAAAATTGATGAAGTAAAAGAAAAGGCTCTACGCAGCAAGCAAAGTGTTCAACCGTACCTAATATCCTATATCATATACCTAATACTCGTATCATGATTTTCAGCAATACTTTGTGCATTTGCGTTACGCGCATAATATTGTACAAGTAGTTTTGAAATTATTTCCTTACACGATTGCTATAGCACAACACCGAATAGAATTCATAAAATAGGTATAAATCAGTACCTGGTCTATGTTGATTTGAGAAATTGATTCATTATTAATGATTATAGTAACAATACAAATGGTACTTACAATACGGCCGGCGGATCTTGGCGGTTCTGAAGTGAGTCATTTGTTCGAAAATGGCCAATGAGTCCAATGACTGATGGAAGGGTTCGCAAAATGGCTAACTTCAGACCCCCCAAGATCCGCCGGCCGTATTGTATCTTGTGTAGAGATTAACGAGAATAGCTGTTTGTTACAATTTTGAAGAGTGAATTAATATTTTAATATGAATCTGATGGTACAACCCGCGCCAATAAAGCAACGAATCTTAAATGGCGGCATGATAAAGCGATATTATCCGAATATTCCCGTTGAGTAACACCTTGTCGTCAACACTGTTGACGATCGGAAAAAAAAAGTCCCATTCGTTCAGTGTTGACTTTTCGACTATTGCCGATCAGTAACGTTAACACTATTGACCATCGGGAAAAAAAAGTTGCATTCGTTCACAGTGTAATGCTTAGTCCAAGGGTCAAGGTTTAGAAAAAAGGAGCTCAATTAAAGACGACAAGGTTTTTTAAAATGCTTTTATTACGAGTTCAAAGCAATAAATTAACATAAAAAAAAAAAAAAACTTTTTTGCCTTGCAATCAGTGTACTTTTTTATGAAATCAAATAAATACAAATTTGTAAATTTGATGATTAGATTACCTGTGATACTAAATATTACACACAATATATTGTAAAGTAAACTTTATTTAATTATTCTAAACTAGCTTCTGCCTGCGGCTTCGCCCGCGTGGATGTCGGAAAAAATGTCACGAGAACGTACTACCGGGGGTAGTTTATAAAAACAAAAAAAAACAAATTTTATAATTTACTTTCATGCCTAGTTTTAGGTTTCTTAACTCAAGGAATAAGATTTTTCATACAAACAAAATCCCCCCTTTTCACCCCTTAAAGGTCGAATTCCAAAAACCCCTTCTCAGCAGATGCCTACGTCATAATTTAGAGTTAATCAAGCCACGCAGTAAAACCCTCCCTTGTCAAATTGACTACCCTTTTTCACCTCGTTAGGGGTCAGTTTCAGTGGCTAGAGAGGCGCCACGGCATCCTGTTATATCCACAGGTTCCTACTCTGGATAAAGCGGGAGGGAACGCCCGGGTGTCACCACTGTGTGGATCGCCCAGAGAACACCGGTGGAGGTCTGCCCGACTTGGGCGGAGCACCGCCATATCCTCACGGAGGCGACGCTGGTGGCGATCTCTCGTCGGTCCGGCCCTGGTTCAAGCCATGGTTCGGAGCGAGAGTTCATGGGAGTCCGTCACCTCCTTCTGCGAAGCAGTATTGCTCGCGAAGGAGGAGGCGGAACGCGTGAGGGAGAGGTAAAATTCATGCCCTCACGCCCTTAGTCGCCGCGGGAGACGCCCCGGGCGTCGGGAGTCGCAGGCCGATGCTCGGCTACAGAAGACGCGGGCTTGCGGACGGTGAGCGATGGGTAGTTTGCAGTCCGATAAGGACCAGGCCCGGGACGACGGCGCGTTGTGTTACACGCGCGCCTCAAAGAGATGTCAGCACCAACTGACGGGGTCCGTTAAGGGTTGCGAGTTTGTCCGAAAAGGATATCGTGGCCATGGCACACAGGCAAATGAAGGAACACGGGTGGGTTTTAGTCAGTAAAAGTCTGACACGCCCTCGCGTTCCACCCAGAGCGGGAGAAGTTATTTGATAATTACCCACCAAAAAAAAAAAGAGTTCAATTTTCGAAAAACTTTGATACATTTTATTCAAAATTTTGTTTCTAAGTATAAATACTGAGTTTCGAGTTTATCGGACCGCACGTTGAAATTCTTCTATACAAATGCCATGTTTTAGGTTTATTAACTCTTGGAATAAGATTTTTCATACAAACAAAATTCCCCTTTTTACCTCCTTACAAGGTTGAATTTCCAAAAACCCCTTCTTAGCGGATACTTACGTCATAACTATCGATGTACCAAACAGCCCAATCCGTTCAGTGGTTTGAGCTGTGTGTTGATAGCCCAGTCAGTCCCACGACCTTATATTTAAATAAATATTGTGTATTTGTATAAGTTGGAGTAACATTTCGTTTTGTTTCATCGCAATCGCTTCATTCTATGAAAAGTTAGAAACGGTACACGTGTGCTTATATTATTTTTACTTGAATACAAAATTTAGCGAATTAACAACTTCAATACAAAACGTCATCCCCCTTTTCACCCCATTGTGGGTTGAAATAAAACAACAAAACAATGGTTTACGTTCTGTTAGTTTCCAACCTTAAGCCAAAATATTAGTTATTTTAACTTGAAAAATAATGTATTTCATCCCCCATTTCACCCCTTAAGGGTTGAAATTCTAATAACACCGTTGAGTTAGCTTCCAACCATAAGCCTAGATAATAAATTTTGTGATTTTTACTTCGAAAATTAAGGACTTTCCATACACAACTTCATCCCCATTTTTAACCCTTCGGGGGTGGAATTATCAAAAACGCTGAGATACGTGTAAATTAATTTTCAATCGTCAGCCTATACACCAAATTTGAAGATCCTAACTTCAAAACTGACGAACTTTCATATAAACTTCCATCCCCTATTTCACCCTCTTAGGGGAGGAATTTCGAAAAACCCTTACTTAGTGGATACCTACTCTTCACAAAGAACACAGTGCTTGCGTCCACGTCGCGTCCCCTGGGCAACGACCCGGTTCTGACCACCGTAACGGAGTGGCAGACCGGTGTTCGGCTAAAGTGCACTGTGCAGTCGTAGCATTTTTAATCTATTTTATCTAACTGGCGGAAACTACGACACTTGCGGAGGCTATGCCTAAACCATCGCGGGACGTCTCCGGACGTTTTCGAAAAGGCCCTTCTCAGGGCCAACCCAAAGGCCCTTCTCAGGGCCAACCAAAAGGCCCTTATCAGGGCCAACCCGAGGGCCCTTCTCAGGGCCAACCAAAAGGCCCTTCTCAGGGCCAACCCGAGGGCACCTCGGCGTCGGAGGCTAGCCGCGCGCCGTCTGCGGCTAGCAGCGTCTTTTATTTGACGGGCGAGTTGGCGGACTCCGACAACGAGTCAATTGCCGGGAGCCGGGGAAGCGGGCCCTTAAGAGAAATGGGTCCGGCGGTTCTTCGGAATCGAGGAGGCCGTCAAAGGCGAAGTCCAAAAAGCTGGTGTCGGACACCCATGACGTGGGTCTGGCAGAGGCCCAACGCCAGTTGGACCTGTCCCGAAGGGCCCAGCTTCAACAAGACCTGGAGCAGCGCGTTGCGGCAAAGGAGCAACGGACGCGCGTCGCCCGGGCCAAGTCCGGGTACGGCGCGTCCCGCGTTCTGTACGCAGACCACTCCCTGGCGGAGCTGGAGCTGATGGCCGAGGAGGACGAAGAGGAGATAGTGGAAGTCGCCTCTAAGTCCTCCAATTTGAAAGGGACTTTTCAAAAGTCCCTTAAATGCAGGGCCGCGAGCATGCGCGGCATAGTCGGGGAGCTGGTGCAGCGCAAGGCGACTGACGAAACGCGGCAACTGCAGGCGAGGGTGGATCGCCTGCAGTCAGAGGTCAGCCAACTGCACCAAAAGCTGGCTGAAGCCACGGCCCGGCCAAACAAAGGTGAGGCCAGACCAGCGGCTGAGGTCTCCCCCTCCAACCTTGAGGATATAATCCGCAAGGTCGTCACGGAGGAGAGGGCCTTCACGAGAGCCTGTCTAGCGGGCATCGAAGACAGGCTCTTGCCCGAGAAACGCCTCCGGCCGCCGCTCGCGGCGGACAAGAGGCGACGCGAGCCGGAGCCGTTACCCCAGGGGGAAGACGCTCATCTTCCCTCCACCACCCCATCCAACCAGCAAGGGTGGACGAAGGTGGCCAAAAAGGGGAAAAAGAAGGGAAAAAAGTCGAGGTCGGTGGCTCCCCATGCCGCCCCCGCCAACACCCCTCGCGGCCAGTCCCAAACAACAGGCAAGGGGAAGAGGAAGACGTCGGCCCCAAGGCCAAGGAAATTGGTTCCCCCTAAGACCGCAGCCGTATTGGTGACGCTCACCGCTGAGGCTGCGGAGCGGGGGGAGACGTACGCGTCTATAATGTCGCGGGCGCGTCCAAATGCCGATCCTCACAAACTGGGGATCGACACAGTCTCGTGCCGCCGGACCCAGGCCGGAGCTCGAATTTTCGAGTTCCCGGGGGCTCAGGGTGGCACCAACGCGGACCTCTTTGCAACCAAGTTGCAAGAGGTCATCGCGGACGCGGCCAAAGTCACCAGGCCCACGAAGTCTGTGGCCCTGGAGGTGACCGACCTCGACGACTCTGTCACTAAAGAGGAGGTGGTGGCGGCGGTCGCAGCAATGGGGGGCTGTAGCGTCACAGCGGTGCAAGGTCGGGCCATCAGACCCGGCCGCAGTGGCATGGGCACCATTCGCCTTGAGTGCCCAGTCGCCGCAGCTATAACCGTCCTCGCCAAGGGACGGCTTGCCGTCGGGTTCAGCTCGGGTGTAGTCCGGGCATTTGCAGCTAAGCCTCTGCGCTGCTACAAGTGTTGTGGCATCGGACACACTCGGCCTCTTTGTCCGTCCAAGGTCGACAGGGCGGACACGTGCTTCCGATGTGGCAGAGACGGGCACAAGTCCGCCTCCTGCGAGGCCGCCACGCCGCACTGCGCGGTGTGTGCCGCCAGTGGCTGCCCTGCGGGCCACGTGATGATGGGGAGGAAGTGCAATCCTCCCCCTAAGAAGGGCAAAGAGAAGGCGCCGATTCGGCCTGTCGCTGCCACCGCCGTCCCTGAGGCTGGGACTTTGGCGGCTGTGGAGGGGGGTGCGATGTCTGATTGATGGATAGGGTCATCAAGCATCGCATCCTTCAGGCGAACGCCAACCACTGCAGAGCAGCCCAGGATCTGCTGATGCAGACCATGGCCGAGTGGTTGGTGGACGTGGCGGTGGTTGCCGAACCGTACTCGGTCCCTGGCCGTTGGTTGGGTGATCGAGACGGCTTGGTGGCATTGGTGTCGCGGTTTTCCACAGACTCCCCTCCCCTCTCACTCTTAGAGAGGGGACCGGGATACGGGGCCGCCGCGTGGGGAGACTTGGCCCTTGTGGGCGTCTATTTCTCCCCAAACCGCCCTCTCGCGGACTTCGAGAACTTTCTCGAAATCCTCACCGCAGTGGTCGGGAGGGCGGCACCACGCCAGGTCGCCATATTGGGTGACTTGAACGCCAAGTCGACGGCCTTTTTTTTTTTTTTTTTTGTTGCCGGGGTGGAAAATCCTCATGGATGTCCTCCGCCCTGGGGTGGGCGGAGGGGTCTGTCAGACTCTTACTGACTAAAAACCACCCCGGTGTTCCCTACCCACACTTGCACCGGGGATCTTGGGAGCTAGTATTACTTCCGTGATCCCCGGCTAGTGCCGGCCCGCCTCTGCGGGCCACCTCAAGTCTGCGGGGGGGTGAGGTGTTAGACCCCCCCGCGACGTCTCAAAGGGGCGCGCGTGGAACACTACGCGCCGCCACCTCGGGTCCAGTGTGATGGGGGGCGGCGGACGTCCCCGAGTCCGCCGTCCCTGGACCCATTTAGGGGGGCCGGAAGAGGTTATTATCTGCCCTCTGCCGACGCCCGGTGCGTCTGCTGCGGGCCGGGTGAGCGGACGAGATCTCCCGCTCCCTTTCCGCAGCCTCCTTCTGCGACACGACTGTTTCGCAGAAGGATACCACCGCGTCCCAGGACTCCTCGCTGCCGGCCATCGACTCGACCACGGCTGGCAGCGATAGGTCACTGCCTACTCCTGAGATGAGGGCACGGCGAGGCTCCTCCCAAGCGGCACACTCTGCCAGCGTATGCCACGCCGTGTCCTCCCGGCAGTCGACGCAGTGGTGACACCGGGCGTCCGGCTCCCTGTTTATGCGACACAGGTACTTCCCGAAGCAACCATGCCCCGAGAGCACCTGCGTCACCCGAAACGACAGGGAGCCGTGCCTCCTCCCGAGCCAGGGCTCGAGTACCGGCCGGATCGCCTCGATGGTGGCGAGGCCGGCGGTAGGGCGTGTAAGCCTTTCCCGCCATTCCGCCACCAGGGCTGCGCGAAGCTGTGACCGACGCAACTCAACATGTCGCTGCATCAGCCACTCGCCCCGCGCCCTCGCTTCCTCGCGCCACCGATTCAGTGACGCGAGTACTTTCGCCTCGAGGTCCCAGGGTGGGGATCCGGCCAGTACGCAAGCCGCCTCGTAGGAGATCGTGCGATATCCCCTGATGACTGATGCCATCGCTCTCTGCGGCTTCCGCAGGACTGCGATGCTTCCGGCCGTCAGGTCAGCCGCCCAGATCGGGGCCCCATAAAGGGCGATCGATCGCACGATCCCCACGTAGAGCCGCCTACAGGCGACTCGATTGGGAAGCAGCGTTGACAACGCCCCAGCCGCACCCAACAACTTGGGCGCCAGCCGCCGGAAGTGGGGGCCAAAATCCCACCGGCTGTCGAGCACCAATCCTAGGTACTTCATGGTGGACTCGACAGCGATTTGAGCCCCCCCGACCACGATGTGTGATCCCGGCGGCGGCGCCCGCCGGGGGCCATGAAAGATCAAGGCCTCCGACTTGTTGAGTGCAACCTCCAGCCCTAGGCGACGTATGCGGCTCACCACCTGTGAGACCGCAGCCGTCGCCAGCAACGCTGCCTCCCTGTACGAGCTCCCCCGGGCCGTGACCAGTGTGTCGTCCGCATAACACGTCAGGTCCACGCCCGGCTGGAGCTCGCCCCGCAGCACCCAGTCGTACCCGATGTTCCACAGGAGCGGTCCCACGACCGAGCCCTGTGGAACACCGCACGACATGCGGCGCTGGTTTCCGCCATCACGTCCCGTGTAGGTGACACACCTCTCCGCCAAATAAGCCCCGACGATGCGGCGGAGGTAGGAAGGCACCCGATGGTAACGCAGTGCCTCCCGAATACAGCTCCAGGGCAGGGTATTGAAGGCGTTGGAAATGTCCAAGGACACCGCCAACATCACCCCGCCCCGGGACACTGCTTCCTCCGCCAGGACTCTCACCCGCGATATAGCGTGGATGGTGGAGCGCCCGTGCCGAAAGCCGAACTGGCTCTCGGCCAGGTCAGGCCCCTCTCCGCACAAGTGGCCGACGAGGCGGGCAGCGATTATCCGCTCAAACATCTTACCCACCTCGTCTAGCAGCACTATGGGCCTGTACCCGGACGGTGAGTCCGCAGGGCGCCCCGCCTTCCTGAGCAGGACCAGACGACCAGATTTCCACAAAGTGGGAAACTGGCCCCGCTCAAGGCACGCTGTGTAGAGTCCTCTCAAGTGGGGCTCTAGCTCCTTCAGAGCGAGGGCTAGCGCTTGGCCGTGGATCCCGTCGGGCCCCGGAGCCACGTTCTTGGCCCGGAGCCGCGTCACGGCTGCCCCCATCTCTGTTTGTGTCACCTCTGGGACGCTGATGGCGTCCTCTTCTTCTGCAGACTCTGCGGCTGTGGGCAAAGCCATCGGCGGCGGAGTATGCTCCGCTCTTGCCGGGAAGAGGGCTGCAACCACTTCCTCCAGCAGCTCAGGTTGGAGACTCTCCGTGAGTGGAGGCGCCGCGGCTCGAAGTTTCCCTCGAACCGCACGATAGGGGCGCCCCCACGGATCTCCGTCGAGAGTCTCCAACATCTCCTCCCTGGCTCGCGTCCTCGCTTCGCCGATGGCCAAAGTCGACGGCCTTTTTTTTTTTTTTTTTCCGGGGTGGAAAATCCTCATGGATGTCCTCCACCCTGGGGCGGGCGGAGGGGTCTGTCAGACTCTTACTGACTAAAAACCACCCCGGTGTTCCGACTCACACCTACGCCGGGGGTCGCGGGAACTTGAAATCTTCCGCAACCCCCGGCTGGTGCCGGCCCGCCACTGCGGGCCTCCTCGCGGGTCAGGGGGGGAGTGAGGTGTTTGACTCCCCCCGCGACGTCTCAGAGGGGCGCGCGTGGAACACTACGCGCCACCACCTCGGGTCCTGATGTGTGGGGGGCGACGGACGTCCCCGAGTCCGTCGCCCCTGGACCCATTTAGGGGGGCTGGAAGAGGGCGTTATCCGCCCTCCGCCGACGCCCGGTGCGCCTGCTGCGGGCCGGGTGAGTGGACGAGATCTCCCTCTCCCTTTCCGCAGCTTCCTTCTGCGAGACGACCGTCTCGCAGAAGGCGACCACCGCGTCCCAGGACTCGGCGCCGCCGACCATAGCGTTCACTACGGCCGGCAGCGACAAGTCACTGCCTACTTCTGAGATGAGGGCACGGCGTGGCTCCTCCCAAGCGGCACACTCTGCCAGCGTATGCCGCGCCGTGTCCTCCCGGCAGTCGACGCAGTGATGACACCGGGCGTCCGGATCCCTGTTTATGCGACACAGGTACTTCCCGAAGCAACCGTGCCCCGAGAGCACCTGCGTCACCCGAAACGACAGGGAGCCGTGCCTCCTCCCGAGCCAGCGCTCGAGCACCGGCCGGACCGCCTCGACGACGTCGAGGCCGGCGGTAGGGCGCGAAAGCCTGTCCCGCCATTCCGCCACCAGGACCTCGCGAAGCTGAGACCGATGCAGCTCCACGTGTCGCAGCATCGGTCGCTCGCCCCGCGCCCGCGCTTTCTCGCGCCACCGATACGATGACGCGAGTACTTTCGCCTCCAGGTCCCAGGGCGGGGATCCGGCCAGTGCACAAGCCGCCTCGTAGGAGATCGTGCGATACCCCCGGATGACTCTGACGGCCATCGCCCTCTGCGGTCTCCGCATGACGGCGATGCTCCCGGCCGTCAGGTCAGCCGCCCAGATCGGGGCCCCGTAAAGGGCCATCGATCGCACGATCCCCACGTATAGCCGCCTACAAGCGGCGCTCGGGCCCCCCAGATTGGGAAGCAGCGTTGAGAGCGCTCCAGCAGCGCCCAGCAACTTGGGCGCCAGCCGTCGGAAGTGGGGCCCGAAGTCCCACCGGCTGTCGAGGACCAATCCTAGGTACTTCATGGTACCCTCGACAGCGATCCGAGCCCCCCCGACCACGATGTGTGAGCCGGGTGACGGCGCCCGCCGGGGGCCATGGAACACCATAGCCTCCGACTTGCTGAGGGCCACCTCCAGGCCTAGGCGACGTATGCGGCCCACCACCTGTGAGACCGCAGCCGTCGCCAACAACGCTGCCTCCCTGTGCGAGCTCCCCCGGGCAGTGACCAGCGTGTCATCCGCGTAACACGTCAGGTCTACCCCGGCACCGAGCTCGCCCCTCAGCACCCAGTCGTACCCGATGTTCCACAGGAGCGGCCCTAAGACCGAGCCCTGTGGAACACCGCACGACATGCGGCGCTGGTTTCCGCCATCACGTCCCGCGTAGGTGACACACCTCTCCGACAGATAAGCCCCAACGATGCGGCGGAGGTAGGGAGGCACACCATGATAGCGCAGTGCCTCCCGAATACAACTCCAGGGCAGGGTGTTGAAGGCGTTGGATATGTCCAAGGACACCGCCAACATCACCCCGCCCCGAGACACCGCTTCCTCCGCCAGGACTCTAACCCGCGACACAGCGTGTATCGTGGAGCGCCCATGCCGAAACCCAAACTGACTGTCGTCCAGGTCCGGCCCCTCTCTGCACAAGTGGCCGACGAGGCGGGCTGCGATTACTCGCTCGAACAGCTTGCCCACCTCGTCTAGCAGCACTATGGGCCGGTACGCGGACGACGAGTCCGCCGGGCGCCCCGCCTTCCTGAGCAGGACCAGACGACCAGATTTCCACAAAGTGGGAAACTGGCCCTGCTCAAGACATGCTGTGTAGAGTCCTCTCAGTTGGGGCTCGAGCTCCTTCAGAGCGAGGGCCAACACGCAGCCGTGGATCCCGTCGGGCCCCGGAGCCACGTTCTTGGCCCGGAGCCGCATCACGGCTGCCCTCATCTCTGCCTGTGTCACCCCTGGGACGCTGATGGCATTCTCCTCGGTAGACTCTGCGGCTGTGGGCAAAGCCATCGGCGGCGGAGTATGCTCCGCTCTCGCCGGGAAGAGGGCTGCGACCACTTCCTCCAGCAGCTCGGGTTGGAGACTCTCCGTAAGTGGAGGCGCCGCGGCTCGAAGTTTCCCTCGGACCGCGCGATAAGGGCGCCCCCACGGATCCCCGTCTAGAGTCTCCAACATCTCCTCCAAAGTCGACGGCCTGGGGCAACCCGGCCGCTTCTTGTAACATCCGGGGACGCGCCGCAGAATTTTGGGCAGCGTCATGCGGTGTGTCCCTCCTAAACAGAGGGACTGTCCACACTTGTGTGCGGCAACGGGGAGGGTCAGTGGTCGACGTCTCGTTTGCCACCCCCGTGCTAGCCGCCCAAGTCGTGAACTGGCGGGTGGAGATGGTGGAGACCATGTCGGACCACCGCTACGTGCGGTTCGACATCTCCACCCAGAGCTCCCAGGGAACGGCCCGCCCGGGCCAATCAAGGTTCCCACGGTGGGCTCTCACCCGTCTGGACCGAGAGGCTGCGGAGGAGGCGGCGTTCGTCCAGGACTGGCTCACGCCTCCTGTCGAGGTCCTGGACGTGGACGCCGCAGCGGTCCAGCTGAGGGGGTCCTTGACCGAGGTGTGCAACTCCAGCATGCCCCGGTCTCATCGCCCACCTCCCCGTCGTGCCGTCTATTGGTGGTCGGAGGAACTGGCGGGGCTCCGGACCGCCTGCGTAGTGGCCAGGAGGGCCTACACGCGGAGTCGAAGGCGCAGGCCCCGAGACCCCACCAACGAGGAGGGCCTCTATGCCGCGTACATTGACGCAAAGGCGGTCCTGAAGACGGCAATGTGCGTGGCTGAAGACTCGGCGAGAGCCGAGATGCTGGAGGGTCTCGACAGGGATCCGTATGGAAGACCATACAAGGTGGTGCGGGATAAACTGCGCCCCTTTGGTCCTCCACTGACGGAGACCCTCGAACCGGCATTGCTGGATGGGGTGGTCCGGTCTCTGTTTCCGTCAAGGACCGGCTTCACCCCGCCAGTGATGGACCCCCCGCGGGAGGCGGTTCCGCCGGAGGAGGAGGTCCCCGCGGTTACGGCGTCGGAACTGCGTGCAGGGACTCTTCGTCTCCGCGCGAAGAACACGGCCCCAGGGCCGGACGGCGTTCCCGCACGGGTGGTGGCCATCGCCGCCTCTCAGATGGAGGAGAGGCTTTGGGACCTTTTTAGCGCGTGTTTCACGACTGGGAGGTTCCCGAAACCCTGGAAGGAGGGGCGGCTATGCCTCCTCCGAAAGGAGGGACGCCCGGCGGACTCCCCCTCGGCTTACCGGCCCATCGTTTTGCTCGATGAGGTCGGTAAGTTGTTCGAGGGGATAATCGCCGACCGGCTTAGTAGCCTGCTGGGGACGGTGGGGCCGGACCTGTCGGACGCCCAATTTGGTTTCCGACGGGGTCGTTCAACGGTGGATGCGTTGGCCCTACTGAAGGGCCAGGTGAGGGAGGCCGTGGAGGCGGGTGACGGAGTGTTGGCGGTGTCATTCGACATAGCCAACGCCTTCAACTCTGTCCCCCACTCGACAATCTTGGAGGCACTTCGGTACCACGGAGCGCCCCAGTAACTGCGCCAACTCTTGTCCTCAAGGAGGACCGGGTGGTCCTCCTTGAGGACAAGACGGCCAGAGTTAGGCGATACGGCGCAGAGTCCGGTGTTCCGCAGGGGTCGGTCCTAGGGCCACCGCTGTGGAACATTGGATTCGACTGGCTCCTGCGGGGAACCTTCCTCCGTGGCACGAGCATCATCTGTTACGCAGATGATACTCTACTCATTGCCCGGGGGAGGAACTTCGGCGAGGCGGCCAGTCTGGCCTCTGCCGGCGGATCCTTAGTGGCAGGAAGGATCCGCCGCCTAGGGTTGAAGGTGGCGCTCCACAAGACCGAGGCCGTGTTTTTCCACGGGCCACGGCAGCGCATCCCTACCGACGGCCACATTATCGTGGAGGGCGTCAGGATCGAGGTCAAGGCCCAGATGAAGTACTTGGGCCTTGTACTTGACAGCAAGTGGCGCTTCGGCCCACACTTTAGCGGGCTGTCGACGCGCCTGCTGAAGACGGCGAACGCCCTGTCGTGGCTCCTCCCGAACCTGGGGGGTCCGAAGGCGAGATGCCGGCGCTTGTACGCCGGCATCCTCAGGAGCATGGCCCTTTACGGGGCCCCAATCTGGGCGGACTCCCTCCACAGGAGGGAGAACGCCACTGCCATCCGGAGGCCCCAAAGGGCCATTGCACTGCGGGTAGCGAGGGCCTACCGATCAGTGGGCTTCTCGGCGGCGTGCGCTCTGGCCGGCACCCCTCCTTGGGAGCTCGAGGCGTGGGTGCTGACCAGAGTTTACGAATGGACGGCGCGGCGTAAGGCGCTCGGGGAGCTCCCCGCCGCAGAAGAGCGGGAGGCCGTGCGGCAGGAGGCGAGGGACGCGATCGTCCATCACTGGACAGAGGACCTCGCCACTGCCGCTTTTGGCCGCCGAACTTTGGACGCGCTCGGGCCGGTTCTGAAGGACTGGCTCGAGCGGTCACATGGTTTCCTCTCTTTCCGTTTGGTGCAGGTGTTGTCCGGCCATGGGTGTTTCGGATCGCACCTGCACCGGATCCAAAGGGAGGAGACCTCGTCGTGCCACGACTGTGGCGCGGCAGAGGATACGGCACAGCACACCCTTGAGGTGTGCCCGGCCTGGTCCGAGCTGCGCCAGACTCTGATCGCAGCGGCCGGACCGGACCTCTCGCTTCCCAGCGTCGTCAACTTCATGCTGGAGATTGGAGCTGGCAACACTGGTAGCTGGTCGTCAAAAAAAACGATCCGTAGTATTTAAGTTAGAAAATTAATAAAAAGTGTTTTATTTATGTTAAATTAGTATTCTATAGTCATACCTAGTTATTTTTAAGTATATTCAGTGATTATACAGTGTTTTTTGTTGCGAAAACTTCGCACAAAAGGGATATTAAGCCGGCTGTCAAATCAACCAACCCAACGGTGACGGATTTCAAAATATCATCAATCCCGGGGAGTATTTTGTTCTAGTTATATTATTATTCTACATAATATTTACAGACCGCAGAACAACACAAATACTGCTCGGGTCTCTGAGCTACGTCCATCACACACTAGCACGGTTTATGTCTCCTTTTGCTTGACAACTTGTGGAAGTAAAATCGACGACGATAAGATTTGCTCAGACAATAAACACTACATAATTTTACTACACAAAAATAGGCTCATTAGGCCTTATTTATTACTATTTAATATTATTCATATGTTAGACTATTAAACCTTTAATGTGTGTAAACTTGTTATTGTCAATCAAGTTTCTATGAGTCATTAAATAAAAGCAGTTTATTCTTTGTAACTTCACTTTAGTTTAACATTCCCATCTAATTCCTTATTAACTTCATCTAATTGTAATATCTACTTATTTGTTAACAACTCTTTACCTATTCTCAACTTAATTTTTCTCTTCTACCTGCCACTAATCTAAATGTTAGAACATCTTTTCTTACACTGTTATTTAGCTGCATAACTTCACACATTCCAGGTTATTGACATTTCAAAGAAAATGATGACCCGCAGTGCTACAATCAGGGATATGGAAGCAAAACTAAGAGCTACCTTGAAGGAGCTTGAGGGTTCTAAAGCTATGTGCAAACAGCTGCTCCAGGAAAGGGACGACAGTGAAGTGGAAGTGGAAAACATTAATTTAAAGAACAAATCCCTCAAGAACGAACTGTCTCAGTTACACACACAGCACATGGACTTAACTGGTCAGCACAGTGAACTACAACATCTAGTTTCAACGTTTCAAGAGTGCAGTGACACTCATGAACTGGCTCTGAATCGAATTACAGAACTTGAACACCAACTGTGTGAAGCTCAAAAGGCGCTATCTCTCTCAGAGTGTATCAAGGTCAGCAAACATGTTGCTAGTACCAGTAACCTATTTAATGAGTTGGTAGGTAGTAAGCCAAATTCAGTGTGTGAGCCAGCTGTAATGATTGATTTGACTGGTGATGACACCATACCATTGTGTCCTATTGTTATGAGTCACAATAAATTAAAAAAATACATTAGAATGAAGAAATTAATTAAACGGTCACAGAGAGCAATTAAAAAACAAAATCTCTTAAAATTGAATCTTTCCCTAAGAAAGGAACGTGTAGTCTTATCAAAAACTTTAAATACATGTACTATTGAATTAGATAAATGTAGGCAAAAATATGACACTGACATCCAGCTGCTCTATAATGATTTATTACACAAGGAGCACTTACTGAAGGATATTTTTGAAAAATATGAAACTTCACAATGTCAACTAAGTGACCGCTTGTTGGAGGCTGGGGAACTACTGGATTTGGTGAAGTGCAATGCTGAGAGGTATGAGTCTCTGACTAATAACCTCTCATGTAGCTGTGCCAACCAGCCACTACCTACTCAGCCTCAGCCTAACTTGAACCCTCCGGTGTTGGCTCTTCCAGGAGAGACCTGTGTTAGCTCACAGCAAAATAAAACAATATTTTTTTGTGATGAATTAGGTTCTGGCTTTGGAAAAATTTTACTCAATTACCTTAGCCATAGTTTTACCAATCAGAGCTATCATAACATAAGTTTTAAACAAATGATTAAAAGAATTACAGACACAAACCTAAATAATTATTCTACAATGGTTTTGTTATTAGGAAATAGTACTAGTATTACCAGAAAGGACATAGTGGATGGTGTGAACACCTTATTAAAGTTAAATGTAGGAAAGCTGATATTGTGTGCTTTTCCTTATTCTGACACCTTATCAGATGATGATAATAATTATATTTTTAGGTTGAATAATACTATTCATAGGCTGACATGTTGTCATAGTGACAAATTACTGTATTTTGACACTAATAAGTTTGTTAGTGGTTTTAAGTTGACTCAGAGAACTTTGTCTGGGAAATGTAGACATAAGATTGCTATGTTGATAGCATATAATATTAATGAGGTTATAGCTAATATAACGAAATTTAGTATTAGTGACGAGTCTGTGTTGTCTAGTTATACTAACAACATAGAGATTAATTATGAGTCATCATGTTGTACGAAGGAGGATCCACCTATAATACCAACATCCTTGGAGGCCACTACCAGTCAGATAGGGTATTCTCTTCCTGCTGGAACTCATACAGGCATTCTAGACTCTTCAGTTGTAGTTGTGGAGGTCACTCCAGATAATTCTTTAAACTAGACTGTAAGACAACAGAAGTTACCCATTCAAATAACCAATTATTATTATTAGCGAATAATAAAAAGGTATCTTCTGGCCATTTAACTCATAAAAAAAAAACAAAGGGAGTGCAACATACTTTAAAATTATTTCATCAAAATATCCAAGGTTGCTCTTCCAAATTACTGG
This sequence comes from Tiliacea citrago, assembly GCA_963921375.1. Taxonomy (NCBI): domain Eukaryota; kingdom Metazoa; phylum Arthropoda; class Insecta; order Lepidoptera; family Noctuidae; genus Tiliacea; species Tiliacea citrago. The sequence continues at coordinate 327,032 of OY992791.1, read as the reverse complement.
AAATAGAATTGTTTTTAGAAAATACCAAGTTTGATGTCATTTGTTTAACAGAACATTGGTTAAAAGATCATCAAGTGATGTCAATTAATTATGAAAATTATTGTGTAGTTAGCCATTTTAGCCGAAAACGTATGATACATGGCGGATCATTAATATTAATTAAAAATTCTATCAAATCGAAAGAACGGAAAGACATCATCGGACTGTCGGTTGAACACACCATTGAATTGTCCTGTGTTGAGCTTGATAAGCATGTTATAGTATGCGTATACAGACCTCCAAGTTACCAGAATCTATCTTTGTTTGATTCTGTACTGGAAGATGTGTTAAAAAAACTTAGTACTAATAGTAAGTCAATAATCATATGTGGTGATTTTAATATTAACTTATTAGAAAATAACTCGAACACTGTCAGATTATTGAGTCTTTTTAGGTCATTTGATTTGTCAAATGTTTTTATTGAACCAACCCGAGTGACAGCTTCTTCTGCCACTTGTATAGATAATATTTTTTGTAATTGTGATTACTTACACAAACAAATTGTAAATAAGTTGCCATCTGATCATAGTGGTCAAACAATAACATTTTGCTCCTATATGCCTGTACAAAAAACTCAAATAAGGTTTAGGCCAATTACAAGTAAAAATTTAGAGAAATTAAATAATTCTTTGGCCAGTGCATTATGTGTTCAGAGATTTAATAATATTTGTGACCCAAATGAGTTCTACGCCGAGTTCTTTTCACTATTAAACACACAATTTAATGACACTTTTCCACTAAAGACTAAAAGTATTTACACAAAGTTCGTATTTAGTGATTGGGCGACTCCAGGTATTCGTAAAAGCAGGGAAAATCTTTTTGAACTTTATGGCCTAAAGCAACATAAGAATAATACAAGCTTTCATCAATATGTTGCAAAATATTCTAAAACTTTTAAAAGTGTGTGCAAAATAGCTAAAGCTCTTTATATTAGCAATAAAATAAAATCAGCTGATGATAAAATAAAAACTACCTGGCAAATAATAAATAATGAAACAGGTAGGAAAAAACAGCGTAATACTGAATTAAATTTAGAAACTGCACATGGGCCCATCACTTCAGAGGTAGAAATAGCTCAGGAATTTGAAAACTTTTTTGCTAATATTTCCCTTAAAACTACTGAAACTTTAAATTCCTCACCCGCGCTCTCGGCTGCCTTACTTAGAAAGAATGTAAAAGTATGCCCTTTGGAATTTAGGTTCCAACATACAAACCCCCAGGCTGTTATAAAAACTTTTAAAGATCTTAAAATTAAATTAACAGAAGATCTCTGGGGCATGTCTGTAAAAGTCTGTAGATCTATAATCGAAACCATTGCGCCCTATTTAGCTTTTATATTTAACACCAGTGTGGATCAAGGAGTCTTTCCGGATCTCATGAAACACAGTAAAGTAGTTCCTTTGTTCAAATCCGGAGATAGTAAAGAACCCAATAATTATAGGCCTGTGTCAATTCTGCCAGTTCTCAGTAAGGTGTTTGAAAAGTTGATGCTCAATCAAATGTTACGTCACTTTAATAAAAAATCCATCTTTCATGAACAGCAGTACGGTTTCACTAAAGGGCGTTGTACCACTGACGCCGGTGTTACCCTAATAAAGAACATTTTTAACGCCTGGGAGGAAGCACAAGATGCCATTGGAATCTTTTGCGACCTCTCTAAAGCGTTCGATTGCGTGAACCATGAGACACTTTTGCTGAAACTAGAGCACTATGGGATTAGGAATGCAGCTCTTGATTTACTAAGATCATACCTAAAAGATAGAAAGGTTAAAGTTCAAATAAACGGCGTTAACTCATTAGGGTCTGAAATGGCAATGGGCGTTCCTCAAGGTTCGATATTGGGTCCATTCCTCTTTTTAGTTTACATTAATGATTTACCCCAATTACTTCAAAATCAACCGAAGATGGTGTTATTTGCTGATGACACATCATTGATCTTTAAAATAGATCGACGATCACAAAATCTTGACGAAGTGAATAACTCTATTATTCAGGTCCAAGATTGGTTTACGGTAAATAATTTGGTATTAAATGAAAAAAAAACCAAATGTATTAGATTTAAATTACCTAATGTTAGAAGTAGTGAATGTGATATCATATTGAACGGAGAAAAACTGGAATTTATTAATCAAACGGTTTTCCTAGGAATCACTATAGACGAGAAACTGCAATGGGGACCACATATAACCTCTCTGGCGGGGCGGCTAAGCTCGGCCGCTTATGCTGTTACTCGTAGAAAGATAAGACAGCTAACAGATATAGAAACCGCGCGTTTGGTTTATTTTAGTTACTTCCACAGCATTATGTCGTATGGCATTTTACTGTGGGGTCGGGCTGCTGACATTGAGTCCATCTTTATTTTGCAAAAGAGAGCTGTCAGAGCAATTTATAATCTCCGTCGCCGCGAATCTCTTAGGGAACTATTTAAAAGGATTAATATTATGACGGTACCTTGCCAATTCATTTATGAAAATATTATGTATGTAAGGAAAAATCTACATATTTTTAACAAGATAAGCGATAGACATAATTTTAATACTAGAAATAAAGATAAAATAGATCAACCATTTTTCAGATTATCTAAAGTACATACATCTTTTATGGGGTACTGTGTTAAATGTTACAACAAAATACCTTGTGATATATTGAAATTAAATGAGAGAAAATTTAAAACACATATTAAAAGTACACTTTGTAAACAAGCATATTACAAGTTAGAGGATTATATCCAGGACAGGAATGCTTGGAAACATGCTGGTCCAGCTCCATAGGACAATCTAGAGTCTAGACAAAATCAAACTGGTTGCTATTTTTATGGTAAAATCTGTTATTTTTATGATATTCATTTTACATTCTGTGATAACCTATACTCACACACTGACTTATTTTTTTAGAAAAACATACTTACTTGTATGATGTTTGTAAATATGTGAACACCACGTATCTATCTAATAATTAAGTTATTTTTCATTGCTTAGTTTTTAATTCGTTTTACCTATTATGGTATAGTAATTTTATTCTAGGTGCATCGTCTTCACATATAATCATATAATTAATGTAATCAAACAAAATATTGTAAAACATTTTTAAAAGAGTACCGGTGGAGTTTCTTGCCCATTCTTCTCCATACGAAACTACCTTTTGGAAGGGGCAACTAGAATCAATTCTATTTTTTTTGTAAATTTTGACGTTCAAAAGTGCCTCTTATGTGCCTATTTGAAATAAATGGTTTGACTTTGACTTTGACTTTGAAAGCGAGGGGGCCTGGACAGCAGTCGCCTCCTTCTGCGAGGAAGTAATGTCACAGAAGGAGGCGGCGGAGCGCGCGCGGGAGGACGATCCTCTCGCGGCGCCGCTCCGCAGGCGAAGAGGAGGCGTGAGAAGGCGATTGTACGATCGTCGTCTCCGCCTCCTCCCAGGTGGAGGCCAGCAGGCAACGGGTGCGGGGGCACCCTTGCCTGTATTGCACAGGCCTCCACCAGTGCCGGACGGGAATGGCCAGGTGTTCCCTGTCATTTCCGTAGCCCCCCGTTGAGAATGGGGGGCACGCGGGGCCCGCCGGCAAGGCGGGGTGTCGCATAAACAGGGAGCCGGACGCCCGGTGTCACCACTGCGTCGACTGCCGGGAGAACACGGCGCGGCATACGCTGGCAGAGTGTGCCGCTTGGGAGGAGCCTCGCCGTGCCCTCATCTCAGTAGTAGGCAGTGACCTATCGCTGCCGGCCGTGGTCGAGTCGATGGCCGGCAGCGAGGAGTCCTGGGACGCGGTGGTATCCTTCTGCGAAACAGTCGTGTCGCAGAAGGAGGCTGCGGAAAGGGAGCGGGAGATCTCGTCCGCTCACCCGGCCCGCAGCAGGCGAACCGGGCGTCGGCAGAGGGCAGATAATGCCCTCTTCCGGCCCCCCTAAATGGGTCCAGGGACGGCGGACTCGGGGACGTCCGCCGCCCCCTATCACACTGGACACGAGGTGGCGGCGCGTAGTGTTCCACGCGCGCCCCTTTGAGACGTCGCGGGGGGTCTAATACCTCACCCCCCCGCAGACTTGAGGTGGCCCGCAGAGGCGGGGCGGCACTAGCCGGGGATCACGGAAGTAATACTAGCTCCCAAGATCCCCGGTGCAAGTGTGGGAAGGGAACACCGGGGTGGTTTTTAGTCAGTAAGAGTCTGACAGACCCCTCCGCCCACCCCAAGGCGGAGGACATCCATGAGGATTTTCCACCCCGGCAACAAAAAAAAAAAAAAAAAAGGTTAGGTCCGCTCTACTCGCGTCACTGTATCGGTGGCCCGAGGAAGCGAGGGCGCGGGGCGAGTGGCTGATGCAGCGACATGTGGAGTTGCGTCGGTCACAGCTTCGCGCAGCCCTGGTGGCGGAATGGCGGGACAGGCTTTCACGCCCGACCGCCGGCCTCGCCACCATCGAGGCGGTCCGGCCGGTACTCGAGCCCTGGCTCGGGAGGAGGCAGACTTGAGGTGGCCCGCAGAGGCGGGCCGGCACTAGCCGGGGATCACGGAAGTAATACTAGCTCCCAAGATCCCCGGTGCAAGTGTGGGAAGGGAACACCGGGGTGGTTTTTAGTCAGTAAGAGTGTAAGAGTCTGACAGACCCCTCCGCCCACCCCAGGGCGGAGGACATCCATGAGGATTTTCCACCCCGGCAACAAAAAAAAAAAAAAGGTTAGGTTAGAACAGTAACCATTAACACCAGCCAGCCAACCGCCAGATCCCCTCTATTGTTGGTAAATTCAGTTCTAGCCGGAATGATATCGGATAGACCTAGTTTTATCCAACAGGGAATGGCTCCTTGGTATCATATTTTTGCATCGTCACCGAAGTTATATAAGTATGTTTCAGCTCAATCGGATGCCAGGAAGTGCTTAAAACATGGATGACAATGGGAGAAAACGGTAACCTAAGAACAAAGCAAGCTTGTAAAAACTCAACAAAAAATACTTTATCTCAAAATTCCTCGGGTAGATTTGGAAGAGCTTTGGTTTACAGACTAGTATAACCCCAGGGAACATAATGTACTGTGTATCCATTCTGGGCAGCACTTGGTCCAACTCCTATAATATATAATTATGGCTGGTCAATGTCCTTTTATTACTAATGTTTTATTCCACAAAATGGAAGTCTGAATATAAATAGGTTATTAAAATTAAAGTATTGCATTGTCTCTTAGTATAATTTTGTTTTTCTAATAATTGTGTTATAGATTCAAACATTAATATTCTTTGCGTATTAGTTTGGGTTTATAGCTAGTAACAGTAAATAAACAAATGTTTACGCTATAAATTCTATTGCAATCGTACGTAATACACTCTAATACTTTGTCTATTACGCAGCAAGTAGTTTATACAACTATTGAGAAATTAGGAGGGAAATAATAATATGAAAGATAATAGAGGAAATCATAAAAATATGCCAAGGAAGATGTCAGAGAAAACTGAGAAAAGCATAACCGACCATATAAACCTCTTTGAAAGAGTTGAAGCACACTACGTTTGGAAAGATAGCCAGACAGAATACCTTCGTGAAACATTAAATAATATAAATCTCAAATAATACAAATAATCAGCTGTATAATATAAAATGCAAAGCAAGTAATAAACCTAACAAATATTTATGTGAATTATGTTCGTTATACAAAATGACTGACAGTACAAGAAAAGAACAGTTAAAAGCTGATTATGAAAAGAATTTGAGAGAAAAGGAATTGGTAAGGTAGTTAAAGGAACAAGAAAAAGAAAAATTTGATAGAAACGACAGTGTTGTAGCATGTTTTTATCTCGAAAAAGTGTTAAGTACGAGGAATACTACTCCGTACGAAATATGGACAGGCAGACAGCCATCAACAAGAAAGTTATAATAGTCTTCGATTGGCCTTTCACGATGAAGCCCTGTGCCACTGTTCACAACTGGTTTAATGAGATTAAACGTGGTCGCACTAATCTCACCGACGATCTGCGTGAGGGACGGCCTTCTACGGTGATGACTGAAGATAACATCAGTGTTGTGCGGCGTATGATAGAGACTGACAAAAGAGTGATTTATCCGCAGATTCGGACTAGCTTAGGCATCGGTATGAGTCAAGTGCACAAAATCCTCCATAAACATTTAGCGGTCACGAAGCTTTGTGCCCGGTGGATACCTCATAATTTGACAGAAGCCCAAAAACTCCCTCGTGTTGATTGGTGTCGTGAAATGGTTCGAAGATTTAACGGAGGTGACTCAAATGCTTTTTTTTTTTTTTTTGGGTGGGAAATCATCAAATAACTTCTCCCGCTCTGGGCGGAGCGGGAGGGAGTGTCAGACTTTTACTGACTAAAACCCACCCGTGTTCCTTCCGTTGCCTGTGTGCCAGGGCCACGATATCCCTTTCGGACAAACTCGCAACCCTGGCAGGCATTGGTCCTAACGGACCCCGTCAGTTTGTGCTGACATCTCTTTGAGGCGCGCGTGGAACACAACGCGCCGTCGACCCGGGCCTGGTCCTTATCGGACGGTGAGCTACCCATCGCTCACCGTCCGCAGGCCCGCGCCTACGGTGGCTGGAAATCGGCCTGCGGTGACTAGGGGCGCGAGGGCGCGAACCTTGTCTCACCCTCACGCGTTCCGCCTCCTCCTTCGCTAGCATTACTGCTTCGCAGAAGGAGGTGACGGCCTCCCATGCACTCTCGCTCCGAACCATGGCCTGAACCAGGGCCAGACGCGAGAGATCGCCGCCGCCGATCGCCTCCGTGAGGACACGGCGGTGCTCCGCCCAAGCTGGGCAGACCTCCACCGTATGCTCCACCGTGTCCTCCGGGCGATCCACACAGTGGTGACACCCGGGCGTTTCCTCCCGCTTAATCCTAAACAGGAACCTCCCGAAACATCCATGTCCGGTGAGGACCTGCGTCAGGCGGAAGGTGAGGACGCCGTGGCGCCTCTCCAGCCACTCCTCAAAGAGGGGACTTATCGCCACAACTGTGGCGTGCCCAGCGCTGGGTTGCGACAAGAGGTGACTCAAATGCTGTGTTCGACATACTTACGGGTGACGAAAGCTAGATTTATTGTTATGATCTTGCAACTATGAGACAGTCTGCTGTCTGGAGGTTTCCTTCCGAGGAGTGGCTAACCTCGCAGTAGGATCCTCCTTCACCACGACAACGCCTCGACGCACACCGCCACGCAAACAATCAACTACTTAGCGACGTCAGACGTGGAATTTCTGGGTCACCCGCCCTATAGCCCCGACCTCGCACCTTGCGTTTTTTATTTATTTCCGAAAATAAATGAAAAACTTCGAGGAAAACGTTTTATGGACGCCGAGGAAGCAGTGACTGCGTTTCAAAATGCCGTCGAAGAGACCTTAATGGTATTATGCATGATTTTATATTCTACATATTGACATTGCAGAATATTATATACAATATTACTTGAATGTTTACTTTGAAAAGTATTATATTTACTGCTTTAATTTATTGTGAATGTGAGTACTATGTGGGTCATTTTTTTTCTTTAAATATTTTCCTATTATTTTTTGCTTTTTCTCAGTTTTAATGGTGGTCTGGCATTTTGATCACTTTATGAGGCCTACCCAAATGTACTTTCTTTGGTATTGTTCGTCGAGTCGTTGAGCTCCTTAGGTAAGTCTTGAGTCGAGCTGCACGATTACTGACAAATGCTTGCACTGATTGGACAGGTCCACTCAAATTTGTGTGGTTCTTTCCTCAAAAGACCATTTCAGACACAGATCTACATGGTCCTCACATGATCTGACCAAGATTATGTCTGGACTTTAAAAGAGACTGACCCCTGAGTTTGTTTCGCCATTTCTTCTCAGGGGTAGTCAGATAGGAAATGTCGACTACATCTAGCTTATTTTTTACTTTTTAATATTGAAATGTATGAGTAAAACAACGTGTAGCTAGTAATGGGTTTTATTCGGACAGCCATGACAGGCCATCGCTGTGTCAGTCCGCCCACTTGGCAGATCATAAACAGTAAAAAGGTTACCATACATTACACCTTCACCCTTAATCTTGAACCCTTTTACATTTCTATATTCACTAAACTTACCAACTAATACAAACAAAATAAACTTAATAATGACCTCTACACCTTCACAATTAATTATACCTAACTGGCTTATTAATTCGACATTGACGAATGGGACGAGACTGGAGCGGCTTGGGAGAAGGCAAGGAAGGCTGTGTTGTGACCTGAACCGGCTGTTCTACGCAATCCTCAAAATGCTCTTCTTCCCCGTCATCCTGATGTGTGGTCGCTGAGGCTGAACCATCACCACGCGGACTGCTCGGACCGGGCACTCCCTGTTCTTGACTTACCTCAACCGTCTCGGGCCTCTCATCACTACCCGGGCTAGAGGGAGAAGGACAGATTAATGAACTCCGTATCTGTTGTTTCAGCTGATCAACATGTTTATGGAAATGTCTACCTAAAGCATCTACTACCTTATAATCAGTGGTCCCCATCTTTTCTGTAACCTTTCCAGATACCCATTTATCCTGTCCACGATATTGGCGCAGCCAGACGTCATCCTCCGGGCGCAATTGACGCGACCCACTTGCGCCATATTTTTGTTGACGCTCCTGAGCATCCTTAACTTTACTGTCCCTACTAGGTCTTAGGGCATCGAATTTTGTACGCAATCTGCGGCCAAACATAAGCGATGCCGGTGTTTCGCCAGTAGTACAGTGTTCTGTATTCCTGTAGTATAACAGAAAATTATTTAAAAATAAATTTATATTTAAGTTTTCTCTAATTGCCTTTTTAATAGCTCTTTTGACTGTATGTACTGCGTTTTCTGCTGCCCCGTTTGAGGCGGGGTGATATGGTGCTGAAAATATATGTCCGATACCGTTTGTATCGAGAAATTGTGAAAACTCATGACTAGTAAACGGCGGCCCGTTATCGGAGACTATTTGTCTCGGTAACCCAAAACGTGCAAATACATCACTTAAAACGCTGATAGTGTGACTAGCCGCTCTACTTGGTACTTGACTAACTTCTAGCCACTTGGTCCTGGCATCAATCATTACTAAAAATATCCGCCCCGTGATAGGGCCTAAGAAATCAACATGTACACGGGCCCATGGTCTATCTGGCCACGCCCATGGGCTGGGCATGTGTCAAGGCGGCGCCTCACTTTCAGCAGCACAGACACGGCAACCACGGAATGTTTTTTCAACTTCCTCGTCCATACCCGGCTACCAAATATAGCTTCTAGCAAAAGCTTTAGTTTTAACTATGCCCATATGAGCCTCATGTAAATCCATTAAAAGCTGACTCACACTCATTGTCCCACGTCCAAGTAACTCCCTTCTTTAGTAACCTGTACAAAGGTGCCAAAATATTGCTCAAGTTTTTAACAAATTTTGCATAGTACATGATTGTTCCTAAAAAGGCCCTCAAGTCAGTAATATTGTCCGGGCGGTGTATATTTAATATACCTTCCACCTTTTCAGGGTCCATCTTAATTCCCTCGGCAGAGATAATAAATCCTAAATATTTAACCTCATTAGTCAAAAACAAACACTTCTTTTGATTTAGTTTCATTCCATTACGATGTAACCGCTCTAAAACTCTCTCTAAAATGAGTAAATGGTCCCTCATATTGGGTGATCCAATAATAATATCATCAAGAAAAACTTCTACGTTTGGAATATCGTTAAGAAGATTCGCCATAATTCGTTGGAATATACCCGGGCTTGACGATAAACCGAATACTAATCTTTTATACTTAAAAAGGCCCTTATGAGTATTAATACCTGTTAAATTTTCAGGGTCATCCAATTCAATTTGATTATATGCTTGTGTTAAATCAATTTTTGTAAATAGCTTAGAACCATCTAATTTAACCAGCAAGTCGTTTATACGTGGTAAGGGATATTTGTCCACCAATAGTACTGGATTTAAGGTTATTTTGTAATCAGCGCAGATACGGAGTCCACCATCAGCCTTACGCACCGGTACAAGTGGAGTAGCCCAGTCCGCGTACGGCACAGGCCGTGCACGACAGAACACCGGCGTTGCTCCCTCGCGTAGTCGTAACCGAGCCTTGCTTCCCGTGAACCGGCCCAGTCCCTCCGTAAACAAATCCTTATACCTGTGAAGTAATAATGTTAATTGTTCAGTACATGAAATATTGCTATTTAATTTGTCAGTGCTCATTGGGACTATATTTTGGTACAAAGGTATTTTAATGCCTAGTGTTTCAACACCGTCTACCAGGCGGAATGCGTGGGCATTATACAAGCGGCTTACGCCATAGAAGACAGGAAAGTTACGGACACCCGTATACGTATACTGTCCGACAGTGCCTCAGTTCTGCAATCCCTAGAGAAAAAATATATTACATCCAGACTAACACTAGAATGTCACAATGCACTGGAGCGGGTGACAGTGTGCCACCCACACGCGTACACTCGTGCGGGAACACGCGTTCGTGTGTAACGCAGTGACACTGCAATGGATAAAAGGACACAGCGGATCTCTGGGTAACGACGCAGCTGACGAACTAGCTAGGAGAGCATCCAGCGCGTCAGTCTGTGGGCCCGAGCCTATTGTACCCATCCCCTTTAACCAAATACGCAGGTGGCTACAGGAGTTCACCCACACACAAGCGGAGAACTGGTGGACCTCGACACCGGGCTGCAGGCAGTCCAGGGAAGCCATGCCATCCTTAGATGGCAGACTAACCAGGCGTTTGCTACGCCTGGACAGGAACGGCCTGCGCTTGGTGACGGGGACCATCACGGGACACTGCTCACTAATTTGTTTACCGCAAATAAACGTATTTTCTTTCTTTCTTTTTTTCTTTCTAAACAAACACTTCCACAATATAGGCATAACGGACAGCCCTCTGTGCAGGGCTTGCATGGAGGCTGATGAAACCGTTGCACATGTGCTCTTTGACTGCACAGGCGTCAGCCAGATCAGAACAGAAACCCTCGGGTCACCCAGATCTTTCACAGATATTCTACGCAGACCAGAGGATCTAATTAGCTTCTGGAGGGAGGTGGGCTGGTTGGAATAAACCAATGACGGCCGCCATGGCCCACGTACAATGGTCCACATGAAGGACTAAGTGCGGAAACCAAACCCTCTAACATAGAACATAGAACATGCCTAGTTCTGTCGACCAGCCATTGTCGACCTTTTAAAGAGGTGGTGCCACCCTCTATTACAAACAACTCCATTTGTTTGGACTTATTTCCAAACGATTGGCCTAATCACCCCCATAGGTTTTCTAATAGTACCATCACAGAATCTAAATACTAAATTTGTATTATCTAATGGTCTATGGCTAAACATTTTATCATAAGTTTTCCTACTAATACATGATACTAAAGACCCCATCAATTTCCATAGACAATTGGGTTTGATCCACAAAAATAGTTAAGCTCACCGGTTTGTAGCTATTCAAACTAAGTTGATGCAAATCCTCTACCTCCCACTCCTCATCGTCTGACAAAAGAGGCTCATCCTCCCCTGACCTCCCCTGACTGGTCCCAGGCTGCCCCACCTGTTGCTTGCACCTGCGACACCATGTTGTTGGTGCCACATCGGTCCTGCGGCTGTCTTCCACCAAAACGCACCGGACAAACCCGACGTAGATGTCCTTTTTGTCTACACCTACTGCAGATAAACCGACTGTATCCACATCCTTCCCTCTGGTGATCCGAAGCCCCGCAAGCCGAACATTTTTTTTGAAACGTCGACGGTGTACTTCGGTTTGCGTGCCGCCGGTAATCCGCGTGATCCACCACGCTCTAGGCGGCCCCGGCTACCCGACGTCGCCACCGCATGCAACGCTCCGGCCGCGGTGTCACCGCTACCGCCCGAGTCGCTAATATTCCCGACTGTCTGTTCCACTGCCGCTGCATCCCTCTCCGCCGCTTCCATAGCGCATGAAATTTTTACGGCGTTTGCATATTGCAGATTTTCTTCGGTAAATAATCGTTGCCTGATCGACTCGCTTCGCAACCCGCATACTAACTGATCACGTAAATTTTCTTCCAAAACGGACGTAAATTCGCAAAATTTTGACAATTTCTTTAATTCTGATATATATTGCAAGATCGATTCACCCGCATTTTGTCTTCTTTGTCGGAAACGGTACCTCTCTGCCATGAACGACGGCTTGGGTTGCAAATGATCCGTCATAACCTTCACCACCTCCGCATAAGTTTTTGCTCTTGGTTTGTCCGGACTTGTTAGGTTGCTTATAAGTTCATAAGCCTCGTCACCCATCGCCGCAATCAAAGTGGGTAACCAAAATTCCTCCTTAACACCGTTGACCTTGAAGAACATTTCCATGCGTTCCACGTACTCGTACATTGTCCAATTTCCCGATCTTACATTAAACTCGGATAGCTTTCCGATTGACATTTTGGATATATATTTTTTTTAGCACGCTTCTAATTTTTATCCTCGTCGCCACTGAAATATATGAGTAAAACAACATGTAGCTAGTAATGGGTTTTATTCGGAACAGCCAGGACAGGCCACCGCTGTGTCAGGCCGCCCACTTGGCAGATCATAAACAGTAAAAAGGTGACCATACATTACAAATATGACGTGTAAAAGTGATTCCGATATCCTATTTACAGAATAAACGATTTCATTTCATTTCATTTCCCTAAGGACGAGTGGGCAAAGTGCTTTTCTCAGTGGTTCCACCGAATGCAGCGATGTATTGATGTAAATGGACGCTATTTCGAAAAGATATAATAAAACTATTAACTTGCTAGTTTGTTCAGTTTTTGATTTTCTAAGAACTTTCAGTGTCACCCTCGTATCCCCCAAAGTGAAGTAGGAATATTTCATTATAAACGTAAGTAACCTGTATATGATTGTACAGTTTATAATATTTTGGAGTAAAAAGGATACTGTTACCTTTGGCATTGTCAGATTGCGAAGAGAGGAGCTATAGAAATAGCGAGTTGCCTGTGGTTATTTATCCAAGCTCGCGTTGAGTTAGGAATTAAAAATATATCTTTTTACTACGATTCATGCACTGGGCAAAATCGTAACCGATTTTGCAGCGTCGAAGAAATTTAATATCAAAATAACTCATCGATTTTTAGAGAAGAGTCATAGGCAATCGGAGGGAATAGAATAGAATAGAATACTCTTTATTATGTACACCATAAAAGTTACAGATAAAAATGTTGAAATTTTACATAGGGTGACACAATGGGCGGTCTTATCGCTAAAAGCACGCTGGAGGGTGCACGCTGCACTACTCTATGCATGCTGCAATCGAGCGTTCTAAGAAAAGACATACTATTTACACTCCCGATCAAATGTATTACTTGATAGAGAATGCTAAAGTTACTGGGCACAAGTACCAAGTAAAACAAAAGATTTTTAAGGGGAAGAATTGGTTAAAGAACACAAACGGTGATAAACTTTACTGGAGCAAAATAAAAGAAGTAACCTTCTTCATGATCATCCTCATACAATTTACTTCAGGTATATAGAGAGATGCAAATCCTGACAAGGACTAACTTAGTGTTGCCCAAATGCAAGAACAAGACGAGACTTAGCCAGTCTTGGTCTTGGTCTTGCGCCAATACACCTGGTCTTGGTCTTGGTCTTGGTCTTGCGCTCCCAGTCTTGGTCTTGGTCTTGGTCTTGCAGCAAGAGTCTTGCAAGTCTTGCAATCACCTATTAGTCTATTACTATTTATTAAAGTTTACTTTAAATCTTAGAAAAACGTATTAGAATTGGAACATTGTGAGCTTGAATTAACATAGCCATAGTAAAGATCAAGCAGATTAATAAATAACTGAAGATTTGATAAGAAATTCGAAAAATCAACTGACCTATATGTCGTTTTCCATGGAAGTAACTGTTTCTTAATAAACATTTATGATTTATAAGCTTACATTTGCTAAAACATGTAAAAAAACAAATTAATTACAATAACTTGACTGTATTTTAAAGAACAATACTTATCTGTCTACAAAGAGATTGAACCCTCAACTTATAAGAAATTTAATAAAAGAGTTTTACGATTTATCATTTATTTGAATAAAAAATAAAATACAACACAAATCAACAGCTTTATCATTAGGTTATGATACTTTATATCAATTTTTTTGACCAAGAATTACATATTAAATTGTACACGTGATACGTTTTTAGAAAACAACGAGAATTAGTAAAAACAATTATTAAGTTAGACTCGAAGCACAGCTCAATTGGAAATGACTGGAATTAAAATAATTCCTTTATTTATAGTACGTTTCCTTGCTTTCTACCGCGCCGCCTCGCCACGTGCCGGCTCTATGAAAAGGATGCCGCCGCAAATCAAACAATGCCGCGTGCGGCGTACAAACACACACTAAATATTACCTACTTGTAAAGACGCGACGCGTGAATAAAATAGAATTAGTGCCAATCACTATTTTTTACATATAAGTGAATGTTTTGGCGTACATCTATACTAATATTATAAAGCTGAAGAGTACGTTTGTATGTTTGATGACAGAAGTTTTAAAATAAATAAATAAGTCCTGAACGTCACTATACCTCCAAAGTTACTATTCCTCGTGGACGAAGTCGCGGGCACAGCTAGTAAATACTTACTCTCATCATCTCTCTCAGAGATATTCGGGCTGGTAAGTAATACAAAACTCTTATCGCAGGCTTTTTATTTTATTAGTAGGTAAGTACCTACGCTTTTTATATTATTTTATTAGTTTTGTAGAATTTTTTTACACGTTTCAAGTATATTTAAAAGTGGCTACAATATTTATTAAACGGGTGATATTTGAACACTTTTTTGCTATTTTTTCTTGTAAAAACTTAAGAAATATAATGACTAAATGTACAATAATAGTACCTAAGTAATTAGTTTAAAACCATATAAGTAATCAATATTATAATATATACTTACTAGAATGAATTAATATGACATCTACTACCTATCCTTACCATTTTATCCTAATCATAATACTACTTGCGTGAATGTATTCATTTTCATTCTAAGCTCTGAAACTTATTTATTCTTTAGAACACCTGTAGGTACTCTTAAAAAAATTCGAAATTATTTTGCATGAGTATACCTACGCCCTATGGCGGCAATCAAATAGTGTCACAAATGTTATGATTTCGGCGTGGCGGCAACGATTGTTTTAGATTTCAAAAAAAGCCGCCGGCGCGTGTATCATAACCATGTACTTCCGAAAAGCGGCAAATTTCTTTGAGAAGTAAGCACAAAACCTTTGATGCCGCATTATCAAAGTGCCGATGGTTAAAACATAACTATGCATGCACTCAGTTTGATTTTAATAGATATTTTTTTATTCGCTATGTTTATGGTATTAGTCGTAATGCGCATAGGTCCAGTTTTTCATAATCTTTGATACAGTTTTTTGCGTCTCATAGAATTCCTAAGCGTACCTACCTATACACCGAACTGTTACACCTAACTACTCAGTGAAATAGCGCTAAGTCCTAGCTGCAAGACGCAAGAGTCTTGCAGGCTATGTCTTGTTCTTGCTCAAGTCTTGCACGGTCAGTCTTGGTCTTGGTCTTGCTAAAAATACGCGGTCTTGTTCTTGGTCTTGGTCTTGCAAAAACGCAAGAACAAGACCAAGACTGAATTTGGGCAACACTAGACTAACTCAAGAAGGCGGCGGAGAACCTGCAGAAGATGCTGAAAGCTTAAAACTAGCGTACACTGGAATGTTACCTATACCGCTTCCGTTATTTAAGGATTTGATAAGCCTGTGTGATTCAGGCGGATTCAATACCAAAC
Source organism: Tiliacea citrago (assembly GCA_963921375.1). NCBI lineage: Eukaryota > Metazoa > Arthropoda > Insecta > Lepidoptera > Noctuidae > Tiliacea > Tiliacea citrago. The sequence continues at coordinate 311,217 of OY992791.1, read as the reverse complement.
CATTATCAAAGTTTTTATAAAAATCTCTATTGCCATTGGAAAACTCTCTCGGTCTCCAATGACAGTGAGGAGGAGGATTAGTGTTTCTAATATTGCAATTCGTTATTTTTTTTTTATCAAGAAGTCTAGTACTTTGTGTTCACGTGGTTATATACATTATTATATTTTTTTATTCTATATAATATCTGTATTTTATTTGATCCTTTTACAAAATTATTTATATTATTATACCATGCAACAAAGATGTATTAAACATAAATGAAAACTGATCTCATTAACACTAATATAAATGCATACGATCTTTCCGATCATATAATAGCAGAACAATGTACTGTAAACAGGCGTGTAAATAGTTATAGCTGGGTTCAAAAATAAACTTGATTTACGGAGAATAATTGTTTAACATTACAGTACGTTCTATTCGTTGTGTATTATCACACGAATAGAACCTGAAACTCGTTGATTAAAAAAAAAAGTAAATATACATGTCTATACCATGATTACCATGTTTTTACCTATAATTCGATTATACATCATTTATACCTATTTACAACGAAATAAGCGATATTGAAGTTTAAACGTTTTTATTTTTTGCTGAAAACTTGTCACTTTTCTCTTACACGTTTATTCGGTGGGGCCATCGATATAATAAATTACCAAAATCATTTATGGAACTACCAATCAATCGGATCAAAACAGTGCTATTCAAATGGCATAAAGAAAATTCATTGTATTCTGTGAATGAGTACCTAACTAAACTTTAAAGATTTACACTGACATTTAACTATTATAATTTGACAAATGTGTGATATTTCTATTGTTATTAACTAGGATTTATGTTACAATTTTATTATCATTGATTTAATTATATTTGTACCAATTATTATGAAATCAATTATTTTGCATGCTAGTTTTAGCGAATTGTTTTAGAAACTTAATTAAAAAACCCGACCATCTGTAATGTACTAGAATTCTTGCAAATTTTCATTTCATTTCATTTGACTTTACCAGCTCGTCGGAAGACGAGCGCGAGTGTGAGTGGTATCATGAATCGTGCATGTGAAGAAGCTGCGGCCATATCGCTCATTATATATAAATAAATAAATTCTTACCTAGTCGTTTTATATTCAAAACGTGCGCTAACAAATGCATCAGTGGGATGCGCGCGGGCGGGTACGTGACTTAAACATTTTACAACGCATCAGCGTATGTTGTTGTTATGTTAGGCGCGCGTCCGACACGATCACGTGCTCACACTGCACACTGTTCTTGCGAGCATGTGCGCCGGCCGGCGCACAGTGGGCTGAAACGGGCCGGTAAAGGACAACTTAGCATTAAAAAAAAAAAAAGTTTATTTTTCTGAAATTTTAAATATTGTGTTGGATTTATCTATCGATTATAAGTAATTATTTCTATGAGGGTCGTTCAGATAACTTAGTATTTTCGGAGTTATAAATATCCAAAGTAATTTTTGTATGAAGCAAAAGAAAAAAATGTGAAAATCTCAAAATTCTCAAATTTTCTCAAAGAATTGACTCTACGTATGCATAGTACGTATATTTGTCCTATTTTAGCGCCTATTCTCGGGTTGCGATTTTCTGCGATTTGGTCGCAATTTCAAATTTTGTTCTCTATTCCACACCACCATAGAGGTTAAGAACTAGGCGCGTTTTTTTTTTTATGTAGTGGTCTCCCCTTTAGGCCTAATCCACTAAGGACTAATAAAATAAATAAATAAATAAGTAAAAATCACAATCACTACTGGCCACTGCACTGTTTTAATTTAATCACTGTCAAGGGTATCCACATTAACGAATGCAAAATTTTCGTATTCGTCATCATCAAATGTTTCCGCTTGTTCAATTACTAATAAACTTTGTGCTTCTACTGACAAAGTTTTATGTTTTCTGCGAAGTTTGTGACGTTTCGCTGAGATGAGTGGATCAATAAATTATTTAAAATGTCTTCATTTGTAGTTTTTCTACTGCATTTCCTGGAATGGTGTTGGCGGTACCTACGAAAGTCTTTATTTCTAGCTTCAGCAGCTTCTTCAGATAGCTGTCCAATTGGTATTAGACCAAAACTTTCAATAATAGCTGCGCCATGCATAAGAACTTTATGAACACTTGAAGGCATATAATACCAGCTATATAATTCCAAATACAGTTGCATGGTCACTTTTCACGAATATGCTCAAGCATATTCGTGAAATTTCGCTGTGTCAATGTGGTAACCTGATGAAATTGCCTCTAAAATGATTGCAAATCGCCTTATTAATTCTTCACTAACACCAGTTATCTCAGCAGTCATGTTTGGATTTGCAAAAAATCTTCTAGCAGTATTTCCGTCATTCGTGGAGCCGTGCCCTTGTTTAACAACATCAATCAGAAGTCCCATTCTATTTTTAAAAGCGTCTTGTATGTCTTTCTTTCTTCTTTCCATGATGCACTTGTTGTCTCCCTTTACTGTCCATGTCTGTTAATCTGTAGGCTATATGCAGAATGCATTCCATCATTCGTATCCAGGTATGCAATGATGGCAATCCGTATTTACAGAGATCTGGATCAGTCGGTTTTGATGCAATTAAGGGCAAATTATTCATCTCTGTTGGAGTGGCTTTACAAATGTCGCATCTCTGAGATGAAGTATCACATAAAATTGATGTTGCTTTTCCGTCTATCATAGTCATTAATAAAGAGTGTGAAATTTTTATTTCTCCAACTTCTGTTTTCACTAAATTCTATAAAATCTAATTTCTAATTAATCTCTTCCTTAATAGCACTTTTTTCCCGCAATATCGTTATTTTATTTTCTTTCACAAATTCGAAAAAGATTGGACGACACCGGTAAGATGAATTTGGTGAATCGTTTTGCCAGATAACTTGTTCGCCACACACTAATTTTATTGGCACTAAACTACCCATAAATATGCTTGAATCGTCAAGTTGACTTTCTTGTTCATCGTCTGTTTGCATTTTTTGTTTGTAATTGGCTTGATTAGAAGCACCGTCAAATCCCCACTTACTGATTAGTGTAAATTCTTTACAACCACTATCTATGACGAGTGACGTCATTATTCTTGTTGTCGTTATATCCAATAGAGCTTGTAACTTTATTTTAGCTGAGGTTTCTGTCACTGTAATAGCATCTTTTGGTGGATAGCATTTCTGTTTCGCATGTTGCACTTGATAGTAAGATGGAAATATAATACTGTCTTTTTCGTTAACACTTTTTCTTAAAGTATTGTATTGCCACTTGGTCAGCTTAACTGATAAAAATAACCCTAAAGCCTCATCCGGAGAAAACACAGGTTTTGTTTCTTTAACAGATATGCAGTTTTTAACTTTTTTTTTTTATTGATTTGATTTTTTTTTTTTATTTTAATTTGGGGATTCTTTAGTAAATGTTCTAGTATTTTAGCAACCTCCTCATTCCCATCCGCTTTCAACTGCTCAAAATATGCATATTTTATTTCGTCCGAAGATAAATGAAAGTTTTCTGCACGTCTTTTTTTCTGTTTAGGCGCTAATTCACAAAAAGGTTTTCTTGGGCTCTGTTCGGTGGAGACACCGACAGAAACTTTTGATGGTGATACATACTGAGTTGATGTACTCGGTGCTGGTTGATCTTCATTACTGCCTATTAAACAATTAATAAAGTCTGGCTATATTATGTTTTCTTGTAACCATTCACTATTTTTAGTTCTGAATATATTTTCTTTACGATAAGCGTTTTCCCATCTTCTATTTAAATTATAACAAAATTTTGCACAAAACAACTTTAAGGTCTTTTCGTGATCATCACTTAATTCGACTAAAAATTTAGACCTTATCTCACTACACAAACTGTCATTATTTTTAATACTGTCACTGTTTTTTAAAATAACGAAAAGATCAAGGTTTGTCACTAAATTTTCAAACATTTTCACAAATACAAAATAACAAATAAGTAAGTAATGAATGTGTGGGGGTAGTGCGTCTATTATGGTGGGTAATAGAATACTGAACTACGTTTGAACGCAACCGAACATTCCGTAGATACCCTATCGTTGCACCAATCACGTTACGACACGTCATAACTTGTTGTTCCGCTCGCGCACTCTTATCCCTTGATTCCCGGAAATAAGTCTCAAAACAAATTACGTCATACCTACCTATGGTGGTGGAAAATGTCGAACATTGTTTTTTTTTTAAAGAACTAAGTAGGTATTGAGGTTTTCAGGCCGTTTAGTATACATTATTTTCAATTTCAATTTAATTGGAATAAATTGCTTAACTAAAATAACATGACTCTTCATACAAATTTGATATGGCTATATCTCCGAAAGTACTCGTTAAATTAAAAAAAGTCAAAGAATAAAAACGTTTTAAATTTATGCCTAGATACATTTGATCTCTTAAGACCCAACCTTGTAATCCCAGCCCACTGTGCGGCGCCGCGCTACACTGTGGATCGAAAAAAGGCTCTAAAATTTTAATTAAAGTGTAAATTTTTTTGCTTGAAATGGCTTCTAATAACCAATATCATGTTTATATATGCATATATATATCATGTTGTGCCAATATCATGTTTATATATCATAGGTATAATCTGGTAGGTAGGCGAATTGGAAACTTATATTTTTTTTTGCAAAGGTAAATTATGGAGCTGGTACAAAAAATGCTTTTAACTCCGGAACCACAAGAATAACGAAAATATCCTTGCACGTGGTTTTATTTATTTAAGATTTTTTGAGATACTTCTTAGAACTAGATTTGCAGGGCTAACATGACAGGCGCGAGAACGCTCTCGTTCTCGATTTGTCGACGATTGTGACGTCATTCTAACTAAACAGTAAACACTAACATGACCGCTAAGCTCGAGTAAACTCGATAAGGGCACTTTGACAGTTCTTTATCTCGCGACGAGAGCCCATGTAGCAAATTTTTAAAAACAAATAATTTTTATGATAGCAACATCAGCTCATTCATTCGATTTTACGCATGGAATTAGTTGTAGTATAATGATTTTCATCCACCTCTTTTATTTATGTTTACTTTTTTTGTGTAACAGACTTTTTTGATTAAAATTAAATGTTTTTCTTTGGCAAAAAAAAAAATGCCGAAATTAAAATACAAAACAAAATCACGCAAATGAAAATGAGTGAGACATTTTTGGTAGGGGCAAAATCGGTGGGTTCGTGTCACCGACGTGCTAATCGAGTCATCAACATGCTAAACGCATCACCGACATGCTAACAGTGACCCCGACATGTCAATCAACTAATTTTCCCACTCTGCTGTCCCCGACACTTTATTATAATTAAGCACTAACTGCTAATAGTCATACACAAAATAAATGTCACAATTGCATCTAAGATTGATAGGCACAACGGAAAACATAGTTAAGTTCTGGAAAATCTTTCATTTCTATAAAATTTTATGGTACTTCAGGATACGAAATATTTGCACCAAAAATATCCCCGTCGGAAGACCACATTAACTTGTGAACTTTCATTATAAATGACTTTCATTATGATGACTTCTCGCTTTCGGTTGATTTTTACTATAGAAAAAAAAGGTATAACACAGTTTATCGTGTGTAATACAAAACTGTAATAAGCCAAACCAATTTTACAAAAAAAAAAAAAAAACTCAAAATTGTGTCCCATAATAGAATACTTTTCGACTCGTTTATTGAGTTACGTTCAATAATTTCGCCAGGAAACACATAGATGGCTATGTTCATCGTAGTATCTTCAATTCTCTTTGCCTTCGCTCGCACGGCGTTACGGAGCCTTCTTGATAGAGACTTCGACCCGCCAGTCCGCGAAGAACGTTCGGAGGGAGTGCGTGCCTTTTTGTGTCGTCTGCTGCGCGTCCGCTACCGCGGTTTTTCGATGTACCTAAGTTTTATAAAAAATATTTATAATAATCAGCTGTTTTTATAGTACGTAACATATGTTTTCGACTAAAGTTCACGCCATGTAGGTACTATATTCAAATATTAATGTGATTTTATGATGAAAATATATCAATTGTATGCTGATTTAGTTGAATACTGAGTTACTTTGGTGGTAACTCCATAGACATTCTTGGTAACTCTTAAGACATTTACGTACAAGTTGGTGAGATAAGCTTGTAGCAAGCAAAGTAAAACTGGCTCTATTTTAAAAAAATTTCAATAAGTAGGAAGAATAAGTCTATTGTTCATGTTACCCCGACCTACAGTGAGCTGATTTGGTGTTGGAGAAGAAAGGTGGATGATGATGGATGATAGTAGATTGGTCGTGTTAGGGTTTATCACTAAATACATTTTTGCGTTGCAACCTTCATTAGCTCCATCAGTCGCAAATTGTTGGGGGCAGAGTTTCAATTAGTCATCCATGTAAAGAAGGTGAGATATCACCTGACCGCCTCTTTTCAACCGATAGCCTAGACCGGAATCCTCCAGCAGTGTGCGAAAAGGATTCAAGGCTAAGCAAAACCAAAGTGGACTCAAACTATCGCCCTGAAATATTCCCCGCGCAATCCTGACCAGTTCATCGATCCCCTGGATCCGTCGACATCCTGGATACAGAAGGGCCGTCCTCCATTGCCCCATACATGACATCAAGAAGGTGCGTAGAGTTGCGTCTATTTTGTACAACTTCCCCAGCATCCTAATGACCCATTCCTACATCCATTCTGAGACACAGACATAATTGAGTTACAATCAATATGATGTGCAATTTTTGCTATAAGAATGGATGTAAGAACTTTATAGACCGTCGGTAACATGTGATTGGTCTATAGTTTTTAGGTTCCGCAGTACTACCTGATTTATGGAGCAGGTGGGTAACTCCTGTCGTAAATAACAGTGGAAGCGACCCAGTCTCTAAAGATGACTGGAATTGCGAGGCTAAGCAGGCGTGTGACTTTTGTAGCCATTTAATCCAAAAATTGTACAGTCCGTCCGGTCCTGGAGATTTCCAGTTAGGACGGACTGCACGGGCCACATCCAGAGGACTAATTGTAACAGCCTCCATGTCTGGTATTGAATCACACGCCTGTTCAACAACACGCATCCAATCACCTTCAGTGTGCCTGACGGGCACACCAAATTCTGTGCCAAAAAGAAACCATATTCTGGAGGATTAATATTAGTTCCCGAGAACCCGTCTCACAAAGCGCATCACCCTTGGGCGTGTATTACCCTCCCTGAAGCAGATAAGCTTCCCGATTAGTACCCTGGCCTCATTAATACGACGCTCAATCCTACACTGCCAGGCTGGTGTGGTACAGCTCGGTCAGCGTTTGGAAATTTGACATGAGCTATACGACATGCCGCAACAGCCGTGCCATATAGGATCGAGTGTGCATCGCAGAGGTCTGCAGACCTCTGCTTTCAATAAGATTTGGTTACAGCGCATCCAGGGCACACACCAGTGCTCTGTTTTTTATTCATGGGCAAACGTGGTAGCCATGGTCTAAGGTCAAGTGATGTGAACCGATACACACGAATCGCATCCTCCAGAATGCTCCTCAATTCCACATTGCACAATTTATCTGTAGATATAGCCCTGGCGTCCTCCTCCTCATTATGTTGGTTTGCCCGCAGTGGAATCTCGCCAGGCACATGCACAACATTTTGGGATGGGGGAAGGTCGTTAGCAGGGCTACCTTGCATTTCCGAGCGCAGCCGATCAAGTGTAGCGTCATCCAACCTATGATTGTGTTGAATGACGCGCACCTGATCCGACAATCGTTGGGCCGACACGTTGACGGCAGGCTCAAGCACCCGAAACAGAGAGAGCATGCGACTTCGGTACGTCGTAAGGTTAATTCTCCTCCCTCTGTAGCCCCATAATATGCGCGCATCACACTTTCATTTATAGACTGGAGTCAATCGCATGCGCGACACATTTCCACCGGCAGCGGGGACCCTGTTCGGGGCCGGTTGGCCTCAAGGTCCCAAGCCCGCTGGTGGCCGTCCTCTTCCTCGCCGTAGTGGTGGTGTTGGTGACGACAGTGGAAAGAAAAACTCGTCGCTCGAGCTCGACGCAACTGCAGCGACCGGTGACACGGCACTGACGATTGAGGCGCGTACCGGGCTGTCCGGAGATGGTGGGTGTGTATTTGGTTTCAATCTTGCCCGGCTTTACTTCGTGTCATCTGTCATCTTCGTATTTTGTTTATGCATACTAGTAGGTTAAAAGAGAGGTTATTTATCAGAGACTCATACCTCTCTGCATTGTACTTTACCAGGTCTGCCAACTCATTGCCTCCTCCAAGCGCTTACTCAGGTCTTGTTGAGAAGCCTCATATTTACTAAAGATATCCTTTAGATTAGACCATATTCCATAACAAACAATTCATCCTGAAGGTGCTGGGTGTCAGTATCATACATAGTATTACATAATTGTAATTCACTATTACACTCCTTTAATTCTTGAATTAAATTTAGATTTATTTGCCTAAGTTTTGTATTTAATTTGTTAACAATTTCTGATTTATTCTAATTTAATCTTTTTTTTTTTTTTTTTTTTTATCTTATTATGGCTATTAAACAAATGGCATTTATTGATAGTATCATCAGTTAAGTCAATCAAAATATTTTATATCACATAAACCAACATGAGCACTTATGAAACGTCAGAAGCTAGGTGCACGGTTCCAATTGGTCGTTTCCAATGGAGAAGAGCCGGCAAGAAACTCCACGGTTACTCTTTTAAAAAAAACTGGGCTTTTACAATGTTCTCAAGTTACAGTGTTAATAGGTATGGGAGGACAGTGTAGGTCCGTCAACAAGTACCAAGTACTTAACAAAATAGAAGATGGTTTACAAAGCTACAATCTATTAATGCTACAACGTTCTCACATTCACAAATTAAAAAATAATCTATATAAAAACCTACATATTTAAACCAAATGACAACATTGCCATTACAACAGTGTAACAAATCTGAATTAATATTCTGTCCAAAAGTCACTAATAAATATTTTAAATTAAAATTGTAGGTTATGTCAAAATATGTAAAAAAAAAAGAAATAAACATCGTAATTTAGGAGCAGTTAATAGACATTTACATAGTTATGCCGTTAATGAGGTACCAGGGAAGCCACACGTGCAGAGGGAATTATTTCCAAACTTCCTTTTCTTCAACGTAGTCCTTAATCTTATAATATGCTGTTTTGATTAGGACACGTTTGATCTTTCGTCGTTTTGAACTTTCGTTCGATCGTTTGGTTTTGAACTTTCCATCGCTAAGTTCTATAACCGACTTTGGCAACTTAGTATAGAAGCGGATACTATTTAAAAAACACTTTTTCCAAAAAAAAAACAACCGACTTCCAAAAAAAACAATACAAAGTGAAAAATAACCTTAATTTCGGAAGTCGGTGTCTTTGTATCTATTTAGTTTTTTGCCACCGACTTAAGGACGCTATCACATTTTGAACTCGCTCGAGTTTAGGTATCTGAATTGCAACACAACAACATTACGCGCACGCACACATTGGGACCGCTGACCGCTCGATTTTATACGTAACTTAACTAATCTTGGTACTTGAAGGTATATATTTTTTTAATTTTACTGGTATTGATTGAGTAAAGTTAGTTGTAAGGTTGCAATCGAATTTTAGTAACTGTGGCTAAGTACTATCTGCGTAATAATTATGTTTTTAGTATTTTTTAAATTGAGCAGCCATTACGTAGCGTCGGTAGGTACCCAAAAAAGCGCTAGCTATATGGATTAAATACCATATTTTTACATAACTAACAACCTAAACATTTTACTATTACAAGGAACACCTACGATTATTCCCCAGGCTACTATTAGTTAGAAAAGATGTAAGTAGGTACTTGTAAATATTATTTTTGCTGGCAAATGTTGGAGCATTACATAATGAAATATTAGCCTGGGAGTTTATCGTAGACTTTCGTTGTGATATTTAAAAATAATCATTGCCTTATGAAAACAGTATTTTATTTAGAGAGACTGGGGCGCGATTTCAGTACTTTTGATAAAAATTAAAACCAAGTAGTAAAAAGTATATTTTCATTTCATGTTTCAAAGAAGTTCATATTTAGAATGAAGGCCAGCTCTTTCTAGGGTTCCGTACCCGAAGGGTCCAAGCGGAGCACTATTGCTATCACTCACGTGTCCGTCTATCACACAGGTTTTACAAACAGACGGTTGTTGAAGCTAGTCTTTAAATTTTCACAGTATAAGCATCTTGTTAACCCTTGTTTTTTCTTTATTCATGACGTGAGATACTTCACGCCGCGATCAAAAAGGGAAGTGTGGCTACCTACAAGGATTAGCTGCTTAAAAAGGAAATCCATCTCGATTATTTTTGTGCCTTTTGGCTTATATACTCTTATTGCGCATTCTTGCTCCTGAAAATAAAAAACCGGTCAAGAGCGAGTCGGACTCGCGCACCGAGCGTTCCGTACGTATATATGATGTTGATGATTTCTGAAAAAAAGGGCTATTTAGAGACATCGTTTTATTTTTCCTGTAATCTTTATATAAACTTCTATCACATAGAATAATTTCAGATTTTTCTCTATGCAAACTTCGGAGATAAGGGAAGACGGTATTTTTTTTTACATTTTTCATCAAAAGTCGAAACTTTGATGCCTAAAAAAATAAAATGTTTGAGAATGTGCAAACAGTGCTCTTTCATATCATACCCCACATGCCCTAGTAGCTCCATTTAAAATTTATAAGACCCCCTTTCAGTCCCTTTTGCAAAAAAGGTATATTTTTTTAAATGTCTTTCTTGTTTGCAAAATAGTTGGGCAAACGTCATCTAAAACTATTCTAAATTTCAAGTTGATAGCATTAGTAGTTCTTGAGATATCCAGGTGTGACAGACAGACAGACAGACTTAGTCTCACCATAAGGGTTTTTTTACCATTTTGATACGGGACCCTAAAAAGACAACATTAGTAAGTACCTAAGGTAAATCAAATAAAACAAATTACCAACAGACGTATATCAACGTCTGTAACAAAACTCTAGAGTAGATTTGTGATTTCTGAATGAAAATACAAAGTCTCATTACTTTTGTTTACTTCTACGTGTATTTTATTTTATTTATTTATTTATTTATCCTCTCGCTGGAACGCCATACAGCAATTACACCAACGGAGCAAAAAATTATGTATGTATGTGTATGGTTTTTTTGTCCTTTATCCAAATTTCTGAATTCGTGGCATCTGTAATAACAAATCTAAATATTTTAGCAATGCACACCACAATCAAAAACCATACTTGGTGTCGAAAGTTATAACCATCAACTATTCTGGAATTATGAATTTACAACTAAGTCGATTTATCATCAAAATGTACATCCGCCATCATGAATCAAAAGTTGGATGGTATATTTGTAAACACCACCTTCAACAATTGATAACAAACCTCTACAATTGCTAACAATATCGAATTTTTATTTAAAAAAATACACCCGCCATCTTGGATAAAAAAAATTATGACATACGTAATCACCACCCCCAAAAACCCCAAAATTGACTATGTATCGAATATCTAAAAAAAATATATTTGCGCCATTTGATTAAAGATAATATAATTATTTACACAATGTTTATCCGTAATGATTTAGAAACCATGATTCATACAAAAAGTTTGAACTATGTATTTATTTTTAAAACAAATTCCAATAATCGTACTTACTTTTATTTCGGTCCGAAAAAGTATCAACTTCGTCCACCCACAGTATACAATACAGCACACGCTTCTGTACGTAAATATTTTTTTGCGAAAAATCGATACACCGGTGCTTCCACCAGCGCGTCTGAGCGCGGAATGACGAACCGCGAGTAGAAAATGTATGGAGAAATTTGAGGGCGCTTCTTATTTTAATCATAAATAAAAAAGTTATTTATTTACTTACAAAATATTAAGTTGACCGTATAGAAGACTATAAAAGCTACAGTTTGTTATTATTTTTATGTATAACTATGCAGTGGATTTTAGCTATATGGGTTCCTATTCAGACCTAATTTTTTTTCATTTGTTGGTTTTATTGTGATTGTTAAAACGTATTTGTGTGAAAAATTTGTATGGGGCTGTACAAATTTTATGTGCCTATTCTGGAGATGAATATATTATCTTTAATTTGAGATAATGATATCCTTGCAGTTGTGACTCCTAATTCATTAAAATGGTACCTGAAAAGCACTGATATTTGAGGAAAAATGTGATAGCGTCCTTAAATAAAGGTTTAAGTTAAGGTTATTTTTCACTTTGTAGTGTTTTTTTGGAAGTCGGTTTTGTTTTGTAAAAAGTTTTTATATTTTTAACTTTTTAGTGGGTCAGTTTGTAATTTATCTAAGTTACAATAGCCTAATGTCAAATGCTCATCACCTTTTACAAAATATTGCTTTTCCCGATGCAGGGGCGTTAATAGTTTAGGAGTTCTCCTGGTAAGAACCAGGAGAACTGGAACTGATGGTAGGGTAAGGTGGAAAATGAGGATTGCCCTCGATTTCCATGGGGAACCCTTATCAGATTCTGATCTCAGGAGCATACCCTTTCAAATAAAAAAAGAATTTTCAAAATCGGTCCACAATTGACGGAGTAATCGCGTAACAAACATACAAAAAAAAAAACATACTGCCAAATTGAGAACCTCCTCTGTTTTGAAGTCGGTTAATAAGAAATGACTTGCTTGTTTTAGTTAATTTTAACTAGTTAGAGTTAAACGTAGAGGACGGTGATGAAAGTACCTCCACCGAGTAGTAGACACATACCATGGCTATTTGGTCGCATCGTACGCACTAGTCTGTAGTCGTAACTGCAGCTCACTTGTGAGCTGTTCAGGGGGCGATGGGCAGCTGGTGGTACGGCGGGGACCTGGGTCTCAATGGAGACTATTGTTGTTTTGGTCTTGTACTGACCTGGGAGTCGCAGACTCTATGTGATGTGTGTGGTCGTATCACATGAGGTGATGACGATATGGGTGGCATAAGTGTCACTAGCTGCTGCGGCAGCTGGGCCATGAGCGTTGTATGTGATCGAAGTTGATTTAGTTGCTGAGTAAATATGATGGAGACTTAGAGGAACCTTTTGTTTGACAACTGTTATTTTCAAGTTATGCTTTTCCTTAAAGATGTGGTCAGGTTGACCGAGCCTGTACTGTTGCTCCAAATTTGACCGTTTGGTTATAGGTACTCACGAGGACGTGTAACTTGTCAGGCTGGCCGTGTCGGAGAAAGCGATAACTTTTAAACATCAAGTTGCTGATTTGACTATTGTAGTAGGGGTAAACGCCGTGACGTCAGATGTTGTTTTAATGGCGGCACGTGGACAGAGTCGTTTTGTGGAGTGGGATTTGTGCCGAGATCACTTTTGATCGGAACTCCAACCAAGTCACTCCTTCAGAACGAAACTGTCGGTTTGCCCATTTTGTGGAGATTATTTGTTAGTGTTATTAATTTGTGTTAAATAATAAACTGTGATTTTTGTGTACCGAAACCGAAACTATTATTTTAACATTTCGTCATGAACCCGGTACCACCGAACCCTAATGCCAACGGCGCTATCGCTCAGCCATCGCTTACGCCGTCATATATTAGTCTATGGTCTATGTGATGACAACAAAGTCGACAAACAAACAATGAAAACAAAAACAAAATGCCGATTGCCGAGTGGAAAAATAACTACTTTTGAAACAAACAAACTATACTAATTATGAACAATTACAATAACCGTGCGTCACATCTGTGCAAGAACAGGTCTTTGCTCAGCAAAATGCTGTGACTTCGGACAAACCTATCGTCACAGCGCTGATTTTCAGCAGAAACCATGGAATAACGTAATGACGCCCCCCTGTGTGACATAATAAATCGGGTAAGTAAAATAAATTCCACAGGATAATATGTGTGATTCTGGTAAAATTAAAAAGTACTTATATATATTTACGTGTATTAATGCGCCATTGTTAAAATAAAAAAAAATACATAAACAAACACTGTAATACAAATAAATGGAACTAAAAAAATCACTTAATAATAATATAAATTCGATACACTAACAATACTCTACAAAGATACAATTAAGTTTTCATTTAGACACCATAATTTCAGATGCACCATGGGACTTACGATGGCGGCCATTTGCAAACGGCATTCATCATCAATCCATGGCGTTGGCAAACGTAAACCATGCTTTTTCGGACAGAGCTATAAATTTGCTCATTGCAACAATGCCAAGCCTCCTGATCCTAATGGTAAGTGTTATTATAGGTATTTGTATTGCACTCCTTACTAAATAAATTGAAACAGAAACCCATGGAGTTATACCTAATGTACGTACGTAGTACCTACATAAAGTACAACTCAACGCAGAAACCCAGCCTTACATTAAGTAAAATTGAAATTATACCAATATTGTCCCACCCAGATAACGTAGCTTCAAAAAGACCCCGACTCCTGTAACAATGACACAGACCGGACCTAAACTGGGAGGAATCAGCCGCCATCACAGAACACTATTACTCCTAGCGGAGGCCGCCATTCAACTGTTGGAAAGCCATATCCATTGCCCGTAGGCCATGACCCTCGAAGTAAGTACAAAAATCTTAGAAAGTATTTTACATGTTCACAAAAACTTAGGACTTTTCAAAATAAGTAGCGATTTCTATAATATAAATACACGTAGTCACGTAGTAACCATGAAATTGTGATACCCAAATTTAAATTAACTAAAACAAGCAAGTCATTTCTTATTAACCGACTTCAAAACAGAGGAGGTTCTCAATTTGGCAGTATGTTTTTTTTTTTGTATGTTTGTTACGCGATTACTCCGTCAATTGTGGACCGATTTTGAAAATTCTTTTTTTATTTGAAAGGGTATGCTCCTGAGATCAGAATCTGATAAGGGTTCCCCATGGAAATCGAGGGCAATCCTCATTTTCCACCTTACCCTACCATCAGTTCCAGTTCTCCTGGTTCTTACCAGGAGAACTCCTAAACTATTAACGCCCCTGCATCGGGAAAAGCAATATTTTGTAAAAGGTGATGAGCATTTGACATTAGGCTATTGTAACTTAGATAAATTACAAACTGACCCACTAAAAAGTTAAAAATATAAAAACTTTTTACAAAACAAAACCGACTTCCAAAAAAACACTACAAAGTGAAAAATAACCTTAACTTAAACCTTTATTTAAGGACGCTATCACATTTTTCCTCAAATATCAGTGCTTTTCAGGTACCATTTTAATGAATTAGGAGTCACAACTGCAAGGATATCATTATCTCAAATTAAAGATAATATATTCATCTCCAGAATAGGCACATAAAATTTGTACAGCCCCATACAAATTTTATGTGCCTATTCTGGAGATGAATATATTATCTTTAATTTGAGATAATGATATCCTTGCAGTTGTGACTCCTAATTCATTAAAATGGTACCTGAAAAGCACTGATATTTGAGGAAAAATGTGATAGCGTCCTTAAATAAAGGTTTAAGTTAAGGTTATTTTTCACTTTGTAGTGTTTTTTTGGAAGTCGGTTTTGTTTTGTAAAAAGTTTTTATATTTTTAACTTTTTAGTGGGTCAGTTTGTAATTTATCTAAGTTACAATAGCCTAATGTCAAATGCTCATCACCTTTTACAAAATATTGCTTTTCCCGATGCAGGGGCGTTAATAGTTTAGGAGTTCTCCTGGTAAGAACCAGGAGAACTGGAACTGATGGTAGGGTAAGGTGGAAAATGAGGATTGCCCTCGATTTCCATGGGGAACCCTTATCAGATTCTGATCTCAGGAGCATACCCTTTCAAATAAAAAAAGAATTTTCAAAATCGGTCCACAATTGACGGAGTAATCGCGTAACAAACATACAAAAAAAAAAACATACTGCCAAATTGAGAACCTCCTCTGTTTTGAAGTCGGTTAATAAGAAATGACTTGCTTGTTTTAGTTAATTTAAATTTGGGTATCACAATTTCATGGTTACTACGTGACTACGTGTATTTATATTATAGAAATCGCTACTTATTTTGAAAAGTCCTAAGTTTTTGTGAACATGTAAAATACTTTCTAAGATTTTTGTACTTACTTCGAGGGTCATGGCCTACGGGCAATGGATATGGCTTTCCAACAGTTGAATGGCGGCCTCCGCTAGGAGTAATAGTGTTCTGTGATGGCGGCTGATTCCTCCCAGTTTAGGTCCGGTCTGTGTCATTGTTACAGGAGTCGGGGTCTTTTTGAAGCTACGTTATCTGGGTGGGACAATATTGGTATAATTTCAATTTTACTTAATGTAAGGCTGGGTTTCTGCGTTGAGTTGTACTTTATGTAGGTACTACGTACGTACATTAGGTATAACTCCATGGGTTTCTGTTTCAATTTATTTAGTAAGGAGTGCAATACAAATACCTATAATAACACTTACCATTAGGATCAGGAGGCTTGGCATTGTTGCAATGAGCAAATTTATAGCTCTGTCCGAAAAAGCATGGTTTACGTTTGCCAACGCCATGGATTGATGATGAATGCCGTTTGCAAATGGCCGCCATCGTAAGTCCCATGGTGCATCTGAAATTATGGTGTCTAAATGAAAACTTAATTGTATCTTTGTAGAGTATTGTTAGTGTATCGAATTTATATTATTATTAAGTGATTTTTTTAGTTCCATTTATTTGTATTACAGTGTTTGTTTATGTATTTTTTTTTATTTTAACAATGGCGCATTAATACACGTAAATATATATAAGTACTTTTTAATTTTACCAGAATCACACATATTATCCTGTGGAATTTATTTTACTTACCCGATTTATTATGTCACACAGGGGGGCGTCATTACGTTATTCCATGGTTTCTGCTGAAAATCAGCGCTGTGACGATAGGTTTGTCCGAAGTCACAGCATTTTGCTGAGCAAAGACCTGTTCTTGCACAGATGTGACGCACGGTTATTGTAATTGTTCATAATTAGTATAGTTTGTTTGTTTCAAAAGTAGTTATTTTTCCACTCGGCAATCGGCATTTTGTTTTTGTTTTCATTGTTTGTTTGTCGACTTTGTTGTCATCACATAGACCATAGACTAATATATGACGGCGTAAGCGATGGCTGAGCGATAGCGCCGTTGGCATTAGGGTTCGGTGGTACCGGGTTCATGACGAAATGTTAAAATAATAGTTTCGGTTTCGGTACACAAAAATCACAGTTTATTATTTAACACAAATTAATAACACTAACAAATAATCTCCACAAAATGGGCAAACCGACAGTTTCGTTCTGAAGGAGTGACTTGGTTGGAGTTCCGATCAAAAGTGATCTCGGCACAAATCCCACTCCACAAAACGACTCTGTCCACGTGCCGCCATTAAAACAACATCTGACGTCACGGCGTTTACCCCTACTACAATAGTCAAATCAGCAACTTGATGTTTAAAAGTTATCGCTTTCTCCGACACGGCCAGCCTGACAAGTTACACGTCCTCGTGAGTACCTATAACCAAACGGTCAAATTTGGAGCAACAGTACAGGCTCGGTCAACCTGACCACATCTTTAAGGAAAAGCATAACTTGAAAATAACAGTTGTCAAACAAAAGGTTCCTCTAAGTCTCCATCATATTTACTCAGCAACTAAATCAACTTCGATCACATACAACGCTCATGGCCCAGCTGCCGCAGCAGCTAGTGACACTTATGCCACCCATATCGTCATCACCTCATGTGATACGACCACACACATCACATAGAGTCTGCGACTCCCAGGTCAGTACAAGACCAAAACAACAATAGTCTCCATTGAGACCCAGGTCCCCGCCGTACCACCAGCTGCCCATCGCCCCCTGAACAGCTCACAAGTGAGCTGCAGTTACGACTACAGACTAGTGCGTACGATGCGACCAAATAGCCATGGTATGTGTCTACTACTCGGTGGAGGTACTTTCATCACCGTCCTCTACGTTTAACTCATTAGGAACATTACTTAGAGGCATCTTTCGTATACGATCGTGAGCGTACTTGTAGGTTCTATTACCATTCAAAGTTTTCAAAAGATAACGATCACCGTCAAGTACTTCTACAACTTTAAACGGTCCCTTATATTTGGGGTCTAATTTAGTCTGATTCCGTTCTTCATTTTGAACTAAAACCAAATTACCAACATCAAATTTTACCAACTTAGCTTTACCTTTATCAAATCTAGATTTTTCATAATTTGCACTTTTGTCAATATTTATTACCGCTTGCTCTCTCGTCTCGTCAAGGTTAATTTCCGTTTCGGTATCGTCTAACGTTAAAAGATTTAGGGGTCTAGCTACGCGGCCTATCAAAAGTTCGAGAGGGCTTGCTTTTATGACACGGTGGACAGAACAATTTAATGCAAGTTCTAGTGCGTCTTGCCAAGATCGATCGGATGTCTCTACCGAAGTCAACATGCCTTTGAGTGTACTCATAATCCTTTCGACTTGCCCGTTAGCGCGGCTTGATCCCGTCGCAATCAAGTGCAAATTTATGCCGTGAGACTCGCAAAAATCTTTAAAATCTTTGCTGGCGAAGCATCGACCTTGGTCAGCAATAACGCGAGTGGGTGCTCCAAACAACGATACACTAGACTTTAGAGCTTTAATTGCGCTAGCTGACTCGATTCGAAGAGTGTGATATAAAAGAACAAATTTAGTGAATGCATCAATTAGAACTATGACGTACTCTTTAGAATCGTTTTTACCACTAAGCTTGCCGATTATATCAACGTGAACTGTATGCCACGGGACACTAATTTTGGGGATCGGATGGAGTTCGGCCTGTATACGCCCGGAATGAGACTTAGACACTTTGCAGGTTATACATCCATCGGTAAATTTACGAACATACTTAGCCATATGTTCGAACCAGTAGTGTTCGTATACCCTTTCAAGTGTCTTTTCCCAACCTAGATGCATAAGTGACTCGTGCACATGTTACGTTGTACTTTGCGATGCAATACACCCGAACGCAATTCGTAAGTCTTGGCAACGTCCGGTGGAAACTGACTTTCTTTAAGATTGGTAACCAACGATTGAATCTCTTGATCACGCAATTGTTCGGCTAATAACCAATTTTGTGATAAAGTAGCGATGTCAACACGCTTCTGCTCGATTTTTTGCATACCTTTTTGCTCAGACGGAGTACTCAATGGATTTCGGGAAAGGAAATCGACATGTGCCATACGACGACCTTCGCGATAAAAGATTTGAAAGTCAAATGCTTGAAGGAAAGCCCACCAACGATGAACACGTGGTGTAATATCAATTTTGTTTCTCGAAGCCTTCAGTGAATTACAATCGGTAATAACTTCAAAATATCGCCCTTGTAAATAATGACGAAAGTGTTTTATTGCGTTTACTACGGCCAGAGTCTCCAGCTCATATGAGTGGTATTTTGACTCGGCTTTCGAGGTGCGTTTACTAAAGTACTCGACAACTAAAAGTTCATTATTTACTTTTTGAAAAAGAATACCGCCATACCCATCAGCACTTGCATCAGTATGCAATTCTATTAGGTGCTCAGGGTTAAAAATAATTAAGACAGGCTTAGTAGTTAAAATTGAAATAATTCGTTGTCGTATCTGCTCGTGTTCTAATTTCCAAATGAATTTCTTACTAGTCGTCAATAAAAACAGAGGGGACATAATTTGAGAGAAACCTTTAACAAACTTACGAAAGTATGAGGCAAGGCCAATGAATTGTCTGAGCTGATGAATATTGTCAGGGGGAGGTAGTTTAGTTAGGGCTTCAATCTTTCTGGGATTCGGCCTCAGCTCGCCAGCTGTGATATCATAGCCTAAAAACTCTACATGACGTTTCAAAAATGAAAACTTCGAAATATTAAGAGAAAATCCGGCTTTAGTCAGTGCTTTTAAAACTTCGCGCAGCCTATTGATACCTTCCTCCTCAGATACTGACGGTATGAGGATGTCATTAATGTATAAGACCACGTAAGAGAAAGCCAAGTCACCAAGGGCATTTGACACCGATCTTTGGAAAACATTCGGTGCGTTTCGAAGACCAAACGGCATAGCCAAGTATTCAAACTGCCCATCAGGCGTAATGAAGGCAGTACGTTCGATACTATCGGGATCCCGAATTGGAATTTGATGAAAGCCACTTGCGCAGTCTAGACAGGAGTAAAAATTCGCGCCTGATAACCTAGCCACTTGATCTGCTATAAGAGGCAATGGAAACCGGTCAGGGATAGTATTAGAATTTAGTTCCCGATAATCTACTACCATACGATCAGAACCGTCACGTTTCTTAACCAAAAGAATAGGACTTGCAAAAGGGGACTGACTAGGCCGAATGATATTAGCGTCTAATAATTCTTTAACCTTAGATCGCACTACTTGCCTTTCGTCTGGGCTGAGTCGGTAAGGTCGACGATAAACAGTACGGTTTGGGTCTTGAAGCCTAATTTTCAGTTCACCAGGGGCCCAAGTCTGCTATTTTTATAAATTCAGTCATTCCAACACGATCCCATTGTCATGCCATTGTCATTTTGCTAAAAGTTCGTAATCTGGTAAATTCATAATGGTCGATCATTTGTCGGTCAATGTTCTCGTAATATAATTGTGTTATTATAATGGCACTGTCGTATTGCCATTATTATAAAACCCATTAGTAGAAATATCATTCATTTGTCATTATGTACGAGATTACCAATATATGCAATTTCTTTCAATGTAGTGTCAGTGGCCGACCATTGGAAAGTCATAATGACGCCATCATAAAAGTAGATTACCAAACTTGTCAAAATCAACAATTATGAAATCAATGATCGCCCATTCTGACACTATTGTAATAGCAGACTTGAGGCCCAGAAGTAACACGTGTACGGGGTAACCCGTTAATAAAAGCATGGGAATATTCATTCAACAACGATATCAAAGGTATACTATTTTGCATATCGGTATCGACATCATTAAAACAAAGTAACCGATTATTTTCATAACTACAAACCGCTACATTTTTTTGTTTAGAAATAATTAAGGAAGAGCTGGTCATGTTAATTGTAAAACCTAATTTTAAAATTTCGCGTCCGATCATCATACTATATTTCAAATAATTATCGGGTAGAACATGAAATAAAATCGGTAAACAATGACTGTTTATAAAAACGTCGCAAAGAATTTGTTCGGTACAATCTACATTAGCACAACCAATACCTTTTATACGAACTATCGAATAAACATGTTGACCTTTGAAGTAACGGCTAATAGATTGTTTGACAAGAGAGCATTCGGCACCGGAATCAAAATAAAAATAGTACGACTCACCGGATTGTTCCAATTGCCCGCAAACACCTGCTATTTCGCAGCTATCGACGCGTCGCTCCGCTGTTGCGTTGGCAGCGCTGCCCGCCGACGATGATGCGCCACCCGCACTGCCGCGTTGGCAGTTCGTAGAGATGTGTCCGGCTTCTCCACAACGGAAACACGTTACTCTCTTGCTGGAACCCGATGAAGTCGCCACCGGTGTAGTTTTCTGGACGTTAGCTCCAGCAGGCTGCGTAAACTTCGAACGACAGTTCACCGCTTTGTGTCCCGGTTTTCCGCACTTATGGCACGTGAACATAGTGGAAGTTTGTGGCTTAAAACGCTTTGCATCAGTGGCGCCATCACCGGTACTGCGATCGAACTTCCGCTTCAGACTTGCACTCGCCTTAATCTCCTGCAGTAACTTGTTGCGTGACGTTATTTCGCTAGTAAACGCCAAGCGATTAAGCCGAGAGTCGAACTGCGAGACATGAGCGAGCACATACGACGTGGCTATTTCTTCATGGCTTCGATTCTTCCATCGAGCCAACAGGGTAGTCATTAGGCGGCTGGCGTACGCTGCGAGACATTCGCCCTCCTTCGGCCGGCCGTTGTGGATGTTAACAAGCGATGCAGCAAGAGTTTCAGTGGATGCATAACGCGCAAGGAATAAGTCGCGGAAATGCTGCCACGTCATGCCTGCATGTGAAATCTGCGACAGCCACGATGACGCATTACCTTTCAGGGCTTTGCTCAGAGCTATAATAAGCGATGCACCCTCCAGTGGACGTTCGTCGAGGCAAATATCGATAGTATCGCACCAAGCACGTGGATCGGTATCTGGTAGCTCCGGATTAATTTCTGGCAGCGTGATCTGAGGTGCCACTGCTGGTGTCCTGATGGCTTCGATCAGCTGCATCATGTTCTTCTGTTGCATCTCGAACATAGCTCGCCAGTGGGAATCGAGTCCAGATCCCACTTCTGATGACGGCGTAAGCGATGGCTGAGCGATAGCGCCGTTGGCATTAGGGTTCGGTGGTACCGGGTTCATGACGAAATGTTAAAATAATAGTTTCGGTTTCGGTACACAAAAATCACAGTTTATTATTTAACACAAATTAATAACACTAACAAATAATCTCCACAAAATGGGCAAACCGACAGTTTCGTTCTGAAGGAGTGACTTGGTTGGAGTTCCGATCAAAAGTGATCTCGGCACAAATCCCACTCCACAAAACGACTCTGTCCACGTGCCGCCATTAAAACAACATCTGACGTCACGGCGTTTACCCCTACTACAATAGTCAAATCAGCAACTTGATGTTTAAAAGTTATCGCTTTCTCCGACATATATATAGAATGAGATTATAAACTAGTTAGTAAACACTTTGTAAATTGTCTTTGGTCCCTGACATCAACCAATGGACAAGATTGTCAGAATGCTTAATTTAAGGGGTAAAGCTAATTCAAAGAATAAACAAGACTACTGTCACTTGGAACATAACGCTACATACCAGTAGAAATTTAAATAAAACAGCAGTGAGTAATTTAATCACCGA
The DNA here is from genome assembly GCA_963921375.1 of Tiliacea citrago. NCBI lineage: Eukaryota > Metazoa > Arthropoda > Insecta > Lepidoptera > Noctuidae > Tiliacea > Tiliacea citrago. The sequence goes on along the minus strand of OY992791.1, from coordinate 288,419 downwards.
AATATTATATCGTCTAGTAACCTTAGCAACAACCTTACAATACCAAGGTGTGGTTTTCCTCAGGGTGTTTCATAAGTCAAACTGTCAATTACGTTTCATTACTCCTGGCCATTGTTAACTATTTGATTAGCAAAGTGCAATAAAATCTAGTATCATAATTAGAATTAATGATATCTTAATCTAGTAATTTATTTAGAATTAAGAAACAAAGAAGATTTAGAATAAGGCTAATTATGCACGTTGTTTTTTAAAGCGATGTTGGCTGTAACAGAACGCACGAGAGGACCAAGTAGAGAACCTTACTTATTGTTTTTGTTGGATAGATAGCCTTTATCAATGATTGCGAGACGTCATTCAAGGATAGATAGAATTGCTTTTCATTGTTCTGAATAGAATTATACATGGAGACCAAATACGCAAGACTTCTATGGGGATTTCTAAAAACTCAGCATCTCTAGCATCATTTGCTGACGAGCTGTCTGGTACAGGAGCTACTTAAGTAGTCACAACTAATCTACTGGTGCGAATTCGATGTTTTACGGAAGGGGTAATGGAAATCACGCATGCAGGCCAGCCCGGCGAGCGGGTAGAGGTGAGCTTATCGTTGCTGAGCCGCGTCAAGGATTCTGTAATCCATCAATATCTTTAGAGTTCGTGAGCATTATCTTGAGAGGTGCGCGGATGATTGTGCCATACGTCGACACTGATATGTCATTCGCGTAAGTACGCTAATCTAGTCGCCTGTCGCTGCCTCTCACGGCGTATCGCAGCATATCGCACCTATCGTGCAGATAAACCACCGCTCATTCAACACTTGACAGCTTCTCGTCTGTGTGACGTTTTCAAGTCGAACAACGATAACAAAGGGAGAGTTTACCGATCCGTTCGCAGAGCTGATTGCGCTTCTCAAATAGGTCCGCAGTGGCCAGACAGGTGAATAAACTGATAGCGCTGAGCTTGCACATGTCTTACATAACAAAGAGCAGCTGCAGCTACACAGGCACATAGAGGAGGTAGTATGTGATAACCAGTTTCTGTAAAATCTTTCATATATAATAAGTTGCCTTCGAGGATTTGACACCTTAATAAGAATTGTTATGTTCCTAGCTAACCTACTGTGCCAAACACTTAGGCATCCATTACACGGTAGGTTTGCTGTCAGTTTTACCATATTCAAATTTTTGAATTTTCGGTAACGCCATTTAAAATTTTAATTTTGTCGCCATTATTGTTACCAGAGACCTAGAAAACGATAGCAACGACACCCATGACGAAAAATTATCACAGAATTACGACAAACATCTTTCGCGCAAGTGTCTTTAGCAGAAATGTCAATCACGCAAGTGAACCAGATCAGATGCACCAAATCTCAGTTGGTCTAACTCTATCATAAGAAACAGCTAGGATCTATTGGCATGAAAAAAGGGAAAATTGCTCATTTTCTTGCTGGCTGTACATTCACACATTTAAATCTGTGAATGCAGATCAAAATGTCTCAGATTTTTAGGACAGTCTTCTAAGACCGAATTTGTGTAGCTACAGCGGTTAAGATATCCTTACTTCCCACCTTAAAAATCCACCCTGCATATGCCATGATAATTGACTGCTTAGCTCCATAAAGATATAGCGTGATGATAATCATTTAAAAGGTTAAATCTGTAACGGTTTGACTCGTCTTTTTACAATTTTCTGTAAACCTTAGAGGCATACAAACATAATGCAATATTGCTCATCCCCCATAGTAAATAGCGTGATAGTATATAACCTATTGGTTGACCAGACTTATAGGGAATATATATGCAAAATTTGAACACAATGTATCCGAATAGAATTTGCGTGATGCTAGAACATACATTCAGAAAAACAGACAAAAATTCTAAAAACTATATTTTTGGCATTAAAATGATCTCAGACCTAAAACCAATTATTTTTTTCATAAATATTCTATGTACAATTTTAACTTCGCTTCGATTTTGTTATTAAAGAAAATTTACTATTTTGTAGTTTGTGTGAAAATAGTAGGTTAAAAATGTTATAAAATATATATAATTGGAATTGGCTATTTACTAGCTTTTATTTGATACCCATATTAATATAATCACAAAATATTTTTCTTTGTATTCCCCCTCTAGTTTTTGATTCGCAGATGCCACATTAAAATTTTATAGCCTATGTCACTCCCACAATTAAAACAAATCTAAGGATACCTCATATGTTAAAATCCATCAAGCCTACAGAGCGTGCCAACGAAATAGACATACATACATACATACACTCGAAGAACATAACCCTCCTTCTGGAGCAGTCGGGTAAAAACAAATTGAAGACATATTAATTGAGGAAGGGCTATTTCAGCGTCGATGGGTACCTAGATGATAAGCGACAACCGTAATATTAAATTGTTTTATATTGGGATTAATTGTATATATTAATAATGTTGTCTGTTGTCATTCATGGATAAGGGCATGCACACCATTGGGATTTTCCTAGACCTCGCCAAGGCCTTTGACACAATTTCTTGTCCTTTACTATTGCGCAAGCTTGAAACACTCGGAATAAGAGGAACAACGCTCTCACTACTTTCGGATTATCTTACTGACCGCGAACAATGTGTCAAAATTGGTCAGTACGTCAGTTCTGAGCTTCGAAATAGTAATTACGGAATACCACAAGGTAGTATTTTGGGTCCTACTTTATTCCTAGTATATATAAATGATCTGTGCAGCTTGTCACTCCAAAATGGTGTCATATTGTCATATGCAGATGACACAGCTCTATGGTTTTCAGACAAATCTCGAGATGAGGTGTTGGTGTTGGTGTTGGTGAGGTGGTGTGTGTAAACAAGCCCAGAATGGTTTTAATATAGTGTCTAATTGGCTACATGTAAATCTCTTAACTTTAAATGCAGATAAAACCAAACACATTTTATTTACTATTAGAAATACTAACCTGCCAACTACTAACATAAACATGTATGCGCATAAGTGCAGCACTTATGCTGACAATGCATGTAGTTGTCCTACTTTAGCAAAAACCGATCATATGAAATATTTAGGTGTAACGATTGACACAAATCTGAATTTCCGTAAACACATCGATTTATTATGCACACGAATGCGTAAATTAATATACATTTTTAAGAATTTACGATACATATCAGACTACAAATTAGTTAAACAGGTTTATTTAGCTTTGTGCCAATCCATCCTCACTTATTGTATAACATCATGGGGTGGGGCTGCTAAATCAATCCTATTGCCATTAGAACGTGCGCAGAGAGCTATCCTTAAGGTAGCCACCTTTCGCCCATTCAGATTTCCCACACACAAGCTTTACACGGCATGTAAGGTTTTAACCGTGCGTCAACTATTTATATTGAATATAGTACTACACCAGCACAGCAAACTTCCTTATATCCCAATATCTATAGATAAGAGAAGAAAAGACTTGGTTTGCATAAAGCCTCAAACTAGACTTACTTTTATAAATAAATTTTATGTATTTTTAGGACCGTTCTTATATAATAAAATCAATAAGTCTCTAAGTATATATAGTGTAAGTCGTAAAAAATGTAGTGAATTGTTGTGTGAATATTTAGCGACACTTAATTACTCAGACACTGAAAACTTGCTAGATGTAATGCAATAAGCTTATTAGTGTTAAATCAATATTTATTTAAAACTATAATTACTATGTATCAATGCTAGCTCTATGTACAGTAACTTAATGTCCACTAAAGCACACAGCGTTGTTAAGTGATGGCCTGAAACACAGGTTTGAATAAACCTACATCAGGCAGTTCGCTATTGTGTTCAATTAGACCCTTAACTTAATTAATCTTTATAAGTTATACACTTGATTTATTTTAGACATAATTTAACATGTTCTTACTAATTAATATGTAACTTGGTAAAGATGTAACTTCTTGGTAATTTTTATGTGAAATTATGTGAAAATTATGAATAAAATTATTATTATTATGAATAAAATTATTATTATTATTATTATATTATATATTCTATAGTGTACCTAACTATAAATTTTATCTCTGACTCTTTATAATTTTCATCAATCTCTTGACATCATAATTATTTAAAACTGTTTGACATTTTAATTATATTGTTTTAACACTGTTTTTGACATTGTTTGACTTCTAAATTATATTATTTTTGAACTGTCTATAGTCTGAACTGTCTGTGTATAGAACTGTCTGTAGTATTTTAAAACTGTTTCGACATTATATTTGAAATTGTAAGGCACTATATTTTGAATTTATTCTTATAATTTTTATGTAAACTTATATTCAACACAATGTAAATTGTTCACGAATAAATGAAATAAAATAGCGTATTGGTGACGTGGTTAGCATGTCGGAACGCTTTTAGCATGCCGGTGACGCGGTTGGCACGTCGTGTATCGGTTTACATGTCAGGGACGCTGATAGCTGGGCACGCCACAATTGTGGCGATAAGTCCCCTCTTTGAGGAGTGGCTGGAGAGGCACCACGGCGTCCTCACCTTCCGCCTGACGCAGGTCCTCACCGGACATCGATGTTTCGGGAGGTTCCTGTTTAGGATTAAGCGGGAGGAAACGCCGGGGTGTCACCACTGTGTGGATCGCCCGGAGGACACGGTGGAGCATACGGTGGAGGTCTGCCCAGCTTGGGCGGAGCACCGCCGTGTCCTCACGGAGGCGATCGGCGGCGGCGATCTCTCGCGTCCGGCCCTGGTTCAGGCCATGGTTCGGAGTGAGAGTGCATGGGAGGCCGTCACCTCCTTCTTCGAAGCAGTTATGCTAGCGAAGGAGGAGGCGGAACGCGTGAGGGTGAGACAAGGTTCGCGCCCTCGCGCCCTTAGTCGCCGCAGGAGACGCCCCGGGCGTCGGGAGTCGCAAGCCGATTTCCGGCCACCATAGGCGCGGGCCTGCGGACGGTGAGCGATGGGTAGCTCGCCGTCCGATAAGGACCAGGCCCGGGTCGACGGCGCGTTGTGTTCCACGCGCGCCTCAAAGAGATGTCAGCACAAACTGACGGGGTCCGTCAGGACCAATGCCTTCCAGGGTTGCGAGTTTGTCCGAAAGGGATATCGTGGCCCTGGCACACAGGCAACGGAAGGAACACGGGTGGGTTTTAGTCAGTAAAAGTCTGACACGCCCTCCCGCTCCGCCCAGAGCGGGAGAAGTTATTTGATGATTTCCCACCCAAAAAAAAAAAAAAAAAAGGTACGCTGATAGCATGTCGGTGACGCATTTAGTTTGTCGGTGACGCGTTTAGTTTGTCGGTGACGCGAGCGCACAGGTTTTGCCCCTTCCAGAAATGACTGATTCATTTTCATTTCCGTCATTAACACGCTTTTATTAGCTTCATACGTAGTTTAGTAAGTATGTATATAACGGAAACTTTGATCTTGATTTTCGACAACTTCAAAACGTCGGATTAATTTAAAATGTTTGCACACTCATCAAGGACCGATGACAATACAATAATTTTATAAGTTTGTCCCATTACCCTTACCAGGATCTTCAGGATTATCTATTTTTTCCATATTTTTCTATTGTGATATGTACTGGCATATATGATTTAAACTTTGAGACTGCATGTGACTATTGGCAGGATCAACTGGAGAGAAATAAAAAAAAACCTGATAGAATAGAAAAGCAAACTAAAAAGGTAGAAAATAAATAATAAACTCAAACCATTTACAGGCACTTTTGAATTGTCAAGAAGTCGGTCAGTTACAAATATGAAGCAAGTTGCCCATTCCAAATAGTAGGTTCCTATAGAGAAGAACGGACAAGAAACTCCACGGACACTTTTTTAAAATAAAATATTTGGTACCTACAAAGTATTGGTTACATCATTCATATTGAAATTATACATGTGAGAACGATGCAAAACGTCAGAAGCGTCCGTGATAAAAAGATAAAAAAAAAGAATTCAAAACTAAAATAATTAAAAATAAGCCGTGGCAGCTACGAGATGACCAGTCCCAACTGACAGCGCCCGTTCACGAACATGACGCATCGATTTGCACCATTCAGTTCAACGATTTTGAAGGGACCTAAATGATCCAACACACGCGCCACCATCAGCGAGACATCTGAGTGCGCATGACATACTCTCAGCCGCCAGGGCATATTCAAGTCAATGAAAGACGTATTACCCGGTAAATGGTAGCTCTATTGTACATAGTACTCACACCTGAGCTATGCAATTATATAGTACAAAGGAGATTGAGTTTATACAATGAAAAGATAGTCTTACAATCTTCAGCAGCTCCAACAGTATTTTCGAATGTTAATCAACTAGTTGAGGTTGTGGAGCTGGACCAGCATTGAGCCAAGCATTTCTATCAGCGATGTAATCCCCCAACCTATAATATGCCTGCTTGCATAGTGTGCGTTTTATATAAGACTTGAATTTCGTCTCATTCAGTTGAAGTGTGCAAATATGTGGGGAGGAATTTTATTATTAAATTTTAAACGGTACCCCATGAAAGATGAGTCTACTTTTGCCAGTCTGAAACCTGGTTGAGCTAATAGATCCCTACTTCTGGTACTAGCACCGCCATGATGTTAATATCCTTAAACAGTTCCCTAAGAGAATCGCGCCGGCGGAGATTATATATGACTCTGATGGCTCTTTTCTGCAGAATAAAAATGGACTATATGTCTGCAGCCCGTCCCGAAAGTAAAATACCGTAAGACATGATACTATGAAAGTAACTAAAATAGACTAGCCTTGCGGTATCTACATCAGTAAATTGACGGATTTTTCTGACAGCATATGCTGCTGAACTTAGCCGTCCTGCAAGAGATGTTAAATGAGTGAGGACCCCATTGATCCCCAGGAAAACAGTTTTATCGACGAATTCTAGCTTGTTTCTCTTGATTCAATACTATCTCATAATCACTACTTTATACATTTGGTAAAGAAAATCATATGCACTTAGTTTTATTTTCCATTTAATACTAAATTATTGGCAGTGATCCAATTTTAAGACCTGCAGTAGGGTGTTATTTAAGGCGTCAAAATTTGTAGCACGTCTATCTACCTTAAAAATCAAGGAAGTATTGCCAGCAAATAACACCACTTGTGGTTGATTTTTTAATAAATGGAGTAGATCATTAATATACACTAAAAGAGGAAAGGACCCAATATCGGCCCTTGAGGAACATCCATTTTCACTTTTAAACCATGTGAATCGATACCATTTATTTGAAATTGCTGTTGTCTATCTTTTAAATCAGATTTTACTAAACCAAGCGCAAGTTTTCCAAGTCCGTAATGCTCAAGTTTCAAGAGTAAGATTTCGTGATCGACGCAATCAAATGCCTTGGAAAGTTCACAAAAGATTCCTATGGCGTCTTGGGCCTCTTCCTACGCGTTAGAAATGTGTCTTAACAAGGTTACACCGGCGTTGGTCGTACGACGTCCTTTGGTGAAACCATACTGTTGATCGTAAAGGATTTTATTCGTGTTGAAATGTTTGAGCATTTGATGCATTACCTTTTCAAACACCTTGCTGAATACCGGCAACACGGATACGGGTCTATAATTATTGGTGTCTTTACTGTCCCCGGATCTGAAAAGTGGATCACCTTACTGTATTTCATTAAATCCGGGAAGACTCCTTGATCCACACACAAATTAAATATTAAGGCTAAGTAAGGCGCTATAGTCTCAATTATGGAGGTACAGACTTTAATGGACATTCCCCAAAGATCTTCGGGCAATTTGATCTTTATTTGCTTAAAAGCTTTTAATACTATTATGGAGTTAATATGCTTAAAGTTAAATTCAAACGGGCAGGCTGAAATGTTCGCCGTTACAGAGTCAAAAGCGAGCGAGGGCGAGGAATTTAAGGTTTCAGTAGTTTTAAGTGGGATACTGGTAAAGAAATTTACAAATTATTGAGCGACTTCTTTGCTATCGCAAATAAGACCACATGACGTCTCCAGTGTGTAATCACAATCATGCTTTATGTTCCTATTCGTTTCATTATTGATAATTTTCCCAACCGTCTTTATTTTATTGTCTGCTGATATAACCTTGTTGCTAATTTATAAGCCTTTAGCGGCCTTGCAGGTGTTTTTAAAAGTTCTAGAGTAGGTAAGTAGCAACATACTTATTAAAAGTTTCCGTGTTTATATAAGGCCATACAACTCGAAAAGTCTTTCCATACTTTTCCTGAGTCCTTTAGTTGTCCAGGCACTACATAAAAATCTAGGGCTGATAGTTTTAGTGTTCTTCTTAAAATAATTATGGAACTCAGTTTGGACTACCGAAAATAATTCATTATACAAAATGTCAACATTGTTCATTGTAAGGTCCTTAACACTTAGCTTACAAATTAAAGTGCTGTTAAATTTATTTAAATTAACAAATGTTATTGATCTGAATTGTATCTGCACTTTACATTTTAATGGCGTTTAAATTTTAATGGTTGTTTTCCCGCAGTGAAATGATTTTGTCTTGGTAGTACAATCGATTTATAAAAAAATAATATTAATAAATGGCAGATTTAAAATTGTGAAAAAAAAACTCGGACCAATCGTGATGCAGCGCTAAAGACCGACAGCGTGCGGCGAGCGCGTGCGACACGCGTCGTTCACCCTCGCGCTACATCTGATAACTACCTACTCTTAAGTTAACGAAATACATACAATACTTACCTAATAGTTATTCCAATTTTCCCTTCATACTTTTACGGGCTGAAATAAATAAATACTTTTTTATCTACAACTTACTGACACGAAACTGAAAAACAAAGTAACTTACAACAAATAATTTTCTGAGTTAGACAATGAAGTAATTAAAATATTGGAATCAGCTTATTTACATTGACATTAATGAACTAACCTACTTTAGAATTTTCGCTGTTTACTAATTACGAGTAAGTGTTACGTTCACCGGTAACGGAGTAATTGTTCGAAATGCAAGCGTTCAGTACACAATCGAGCCCATTTTAATACATTGTCTTTCAGTTTTAACAAAGTGACACACTTTCATACTTTTGTCACATCTTACGATAAACAACGTCAAATGTGGTGAAGTACTCGATGATCTCCTCGTCCAGCTCTGGCGAATGAGCGGCTGACCGACCTCTGCCTCGCATGCGCTGGTGTCTCGAACTGCCCATGATCGAGTAGCCGCTACGATTGCCCAGGCCTGTGAGACTTGGGGGTTCAGAATCCCGCGAAGATGGAGCGCCTCCAAGTGTTCCTAGTAAAGTCGCCAGGCAGCGTGGGAGTTATAATCAGCCCTAGCGTAAAGTTGCACCGTAGCGTCGTACTCCAAATTGGAATAATTGTAATGTCGATTCATTTTTGCAAATACCGCATTGCGTGTACGACTCGCGACGGTCGCGTGGTCGCGGGACAACTGAGCTGAGAGAGCCAGCGGTGCGGGGCGGGGGTGCCTAGTGAGGCGCTAGCCGCGTGCGGGCTAGATTATGCCGTATCACTAAGCGCGACAGCTTATTTTGCTCTGAACATTTAAGAAGCGCGTGGCGGTGGCACGTTCGTACGGTTCGAGACTTCGAGTAATACCTACGATACGTGTACCTACTACAATTGCTTCTCAGGCTTTCGAGTTGATGCATATTATTTGAAAACAATTTATTTTTTTATTTTGTAAGTTTCAACTTTATGAATCGATAGTACTACTGAGGGCAAATTGATCTGCCGCGGGAAAACAACCATTATATACAGGGTGTTAACATCATAATATTTAATAAACTGAAACCTAAACCAATTTTGTACGAAAAGTTTACCTCATGTCTCGATAGATGGCGTTGGTTGGTTTAAATTCTCGCTATGGTTTCGTTACCGCGCAAGGTATAAGACACCTCGAATATTCGTTTTGAGTACGATCCGGCGAGAGACCCTTCTAGCCCCGCCAACGCTCGGTTACGCAGAAAAGGCACTCTGGAACCATCTGCAATAGGTCCGTACAAAAAAAATAAAAAAGTTTTGAGTACGTGGTGTTGTTTTATTGCTATAAAATACTCCCAAATCGTCGATAAAAAGGGCGAAAAAGATCTTCGATGATCATAAGGTCCTACGATCCGGAACGGTTTTTGAAAAAAGCTAAAAGTGCCCTCTGGTGTCGGTGTTGAGAGTTAAGAAGCAGTTAGTTGGTCAAACTGGTGCAAGTTTGGAGCTGAGCTGAGCAGAGCGAAGTCGACGAAGCTGAGCCGAGCGGAGCGAGGTCGACGAAGCTAAGTGGAGCGTTAAATAAAAGTGGTTTTAAAGTGATCAAAGTGCAACTTAAACCTAACAAAATTGACATTTTGTTAGGATCGGGAGTCTATACTAATGTCTTAAAAAAAGGCTTAATCAAGGACCCTAAGGGCTCAAGAATGGCTCAAGAAACTTACCTTGGTTGGAACATATCGGGAGAAGTCAGCGGTAAAGATGGAGTGATGTCTTGTCACAATGTAATTCTAAGCATGCACGCTAAGGTCGAAGAAAATGATATCCTAAACAAGTTTTGGGAACTAGAGGCAGAGCCCACATGCTCTGAAAAGTCAATTCTTAGCCCTGAAGAGCAAGCATGTGAAGATTACTTTGCTGCTTACCACATATAGGGATGCAGATGGTTGCTACATCGTAGAACTGCCATTTTGCTCCAGTAAAACGCCCTGCAACACAAAGGAAATAGCGTTAAAAAGATTATACAGTCTTGAACGGAAGCTAGCAAAAAATAGCAAGCTTAAAGTACAATATACATCGGTAATAAAGGAATATTTATCACTAGGTCATATGGAAGAGATTTCTAATGAAAAAGAAAAAAATAAGATTGGCGCTGTTTACTTACCACATCATGCTGTCATCCGCGAAGACAAGTCGACCACAAAATTAAGAGTGGTATTTGATGCGTCATCCAAGGCATCCGATGGTCCTTAAATGACACCTTAATGGTAGGACCACCCTTACAGGCTGATTTACGTCATACAGTTATGCGGTGGCGACAGCATCTAGTATGCTTGGCAGCCGATATCATAAAAATGTATCGCCAAGTTAAAATAGCTGATAATCATGTGGAAAGTCCACATGATTATCAGCTATTTAAGGATTTTATGGCGAGATGACGTTAATTCTGATATAAAAGAATACAGGCTTTTGAGAAATACATTTGGAACATCTAGTGCACCTTACCTGGCTGTCAAGGCATTACAGCAAACCGCTAGCGATGAAGGTCAATCGTATCCATACGCTGCTAGTAAGGTTAGGACAGATTGTTACATGTGTTGTGGTGATAAGGTTTACTTTTGTTAGCACTGTGTCAATGGATTTTAATAATGAAATGGCTGTTCTTTACAAGGTTTATTGGCAACTAAATCAATATAGATCATGCCTCTGTTTAAATACTATAAACTGGCGTTAATATAAGCCGCCAATCAAAGGACTATGTTAGTCCTTTAAAAACAATCATTTAATCAGTTAAGTTACAAACAAAATAAAGCTAGATACGTTAAATAATCTTCTCATCTGGTACTGTATCGATTGGTTAAGCACACAACTTTGTCACACATCGCTTGGTTATACTGTCACCGCTCTTTACGCTAACACTCTAGTTAAACCGTCGGGGCCGGGGTGCCTGTCGGTGATGTGTCCCATGGAAAATTTTCACGGCGGAAAGTTTTCTTGCTTGATCAGCACTATATCTCCCTTCTTAAACTCTTCTTCGCGTTTTAACCATTTAGGTATCTGCTGAAGTCTCGATAGGTACTCTTTCTGCCATCTTGACCAGAAGTTACTTAACTATAATATTTCTGAGTATATTGCCAGCGTGTCAAATTGCTTATTTTAGCGTCTTTTATGTTTGGGTCCGGAGCGGTGACTGGTGCTTCTGTTATTAAAAAATGACCGGGTGTCAGTGCTTGCATGGTATCGTCGTCTATTGGACATAACGGACACGAGTTTAAGCATGCTTCTATTTCGCAGAGAACCGTCGTCATCTCTTCGAATGTCAAGTTTGTAGTGAGAACTCTCTTCATGTGATATTTCATGGATTTTACTCCGGCTCCCATAGTCCTCCAAAGTTTGATGAAAATGCCACTGAGTCCCGTCATTAGCAAGTAGTTCAGCGATCTTTAATAAAGAGCAAACCAGCTTCTTTCCAGGCTTCATACAGTTGTTTGTTAGCGCCAACAAAATTTCGTCCCTGGTCGCTCCACAGCTTTGTGCATTTTCCTCTGCGGGCGCAAAACCTTTTGAAGGCGCCTATGAATGCTGCTGGGCTTAGGTCATCAACCAATTCCAAATGTAGTGCCTTGGTAGACATGCAAATGAATATGGCTATATAAGCCTTTCTAGTTCTGGCTCCTCTGCCCTTACTCATCAATACTTGGAATGGTCCCGCAAAGTCGACATGTTGCATTAAAATCTTCACCATTACATGGCAAGGTGCAGTCCATCCGAGCGGGTCGAATAACTTTGGAATGTCGGATAGAATGCTTCGCTTTGTTATTGCTTTGCCAATAACATGTAAGTTCAGATTATATTCGAATTGGTCTTTACCCAAATTCCATTGTATTCTCAGGGCTTTAATTATTCCATCAATCTTTAGTTCTAGATGTGCATTGGATGATCTTTCGCTTGGTTAAATAGTCTCCATGAAATCACGGCTGTTAGAAGAACATTTTTTCAGTTCGAAGCCACCTAGATGCAGTAGCTTTTTGAGATCTTGACTGATTCTTATAGCTTGTTCCAGATCATCGTGTCCGGACATAACGTCGTTAACGTAAAAGCCTTCGCGTAATATCTTTGCAGCTTCAGGATATTTGTCACTTTCGTCATCAGCCAATTGCATGAGTGTCTTTGCGGCGAGATAGGGTGCGCAAGCCGTTCCAAATGTCACAGTCAAAAGTCTGTAGTCTTTGATGTCTTCCGATGTATTATCTCTCCATAGAATTCTTTGATAATCGATGTGTCTTTGTTAGTCTAGATCATTCTATACATTTTGTGAATGTCAGAAACATAACAAACAGCATGAACTCTCCATCTAATGATTATGCTTCTCAAGTCATCTTGTAACATTGGACCCAATAAGAGTTCATCGTTTAGTGAAATACCGTTGGAGCTCTTGCACGAGGCGTCGAATACAACACGAGTTTTCGTTGTTTCCTTGTCACTACGGATCACCGCGTGGTAAGGTAAGTATACTGATTTATTATTTATTTCATCTTTAGGTATTTCTTCTATACGTTTTAATTCTTTATATTCATTTATCACCGTTTTGTATTCTTGCTTCAGTTCTGTGTTTTGATCAAATCTTTTTTCTAGTTGAAGGAGTCTTCTTTTTGATATTTCTCTTGAGTTGCCTTCTACTGATTTTGGTTGTTCTGTTTTAAACGGTAGCTTGACTATATATTTTTCGTTTTTATCTCGCTTGTGTGTCTTCTCGTATATGTTTTCACATAGTTGTTCAGTTAGGGTAAGTTTTCTTTTCGTGTCCGCATCAACTTCCCATATTGTGGTCAGTAAATCTTCTATATCAATTTCTTGCTTCATGGCTGTCAAGAATTTTTCACGTGCGCTTAGTTTAATTGTTATTCCACCCATTAAGGTAGGTATCCCAGGTAGGTATTTTGGGCACATGGTGTATCAGGTGGACCTTTAATAAGTCCTTGCTTGAGAATTGACGCATATTTGTTTACACCCAATAGCAGATCAACATCCGGATGCATAATGATTTGTATCTGCTAATTGGAGCTTTTCTATATGCGGCCAATCGGTCTACATCTTGTTGTTTGTAGGTATGTTGGAGGTCAAGTGCTTGGACACGTAGGCTCTGATAAGTACATTGAATTGGTTTTCCCATCGTGACAATACTTGTAACTTGACCTCATGCTTGACTCTGATTCTCATGGATTCCATTCCGGAGACGATTAGATTTACTGATGATTTTTCTAGGTTCAGGATCTGAGTTGATTTCTAGCTTATAAAACAGGCTTGAGATCCTGAGTCTATCAGCGCTCTTAAAACAGTAGTGTATCCATGTTCACTCTTCAAAATTACTACTGCGGTAGCTAATAGAGATATCTTCTGCCCCGTGGTATAATGAGACGCAATCATTGTGTTAACTTCCTTCTCTTCTACATCTGCTTGGCTGGATGAAGTCGGTTGCTTGGTTTCTACATTTAAAGCCGCTTCATCAATCTTCTTGGGTTGATGTAAAAGTGTGTGATGTCGTCTCTTACAGGTGCGGCAAGACATTGAACTTCGACTCTTGAACACCGAATATCCCGCCCCAAGGTGGTTGAAACATAGTTTGTTTGCTTTGACATGTTCGCTTCTTTCATTAATCGTCATTTTATTGAATATGCTACAATGACACAGTGTGTGCGTTCATTACACAAAGCACATGGTTTTTGTTTATCATTTTCTGTTGCTGTAACATGAAAAACACGCTCTTTAGTAGGTTTAGTGGTAGTCGTCGGGGAAACCATTTCAAGCGTCCGGAATTTGGCTTCTAAAAACTCACGCAATTCCTTCCATGTAGGCAGCTCTTGAGCGTTCACCGAGTAGGTAGTATGTTCCCAATCTTTGTGTGACTCCGGGTCAACTTCTGCAAAACCAGAAATATAATTACTGGATCCCAGAAATCAGTAGGCACATTTACATTTTTTAGGCTGTTAATAATTTATTAAATTATTGATGGACAAAGTATCAATAATATTAGTTACGCGGATGATATGGTGTTGCTGAGTCCATCGATGAGTGCGGTAAGAAAGCTCCTCCGAATCTGTGAAGACTATGCGGTGACTCATGGTCTCAGGTACAACTCAATCAAAAGCGAGCTCTTAGTGTTTAGGGCGCAAAATAAAATATGTGACTTTATTCCACCGGTTAAATTGGGCGGAGTCCCGCTGAAAAGAGTCACTCGTTTTAAATACCTGGGGCACTGGGTCATCGATAGGCTGTCGGATGACGCCGATTTAGAGAGGGAGCGTAGAGCATTGGCTGTCAGGTGTAACATGCTGGCCCGCAGGTTCGCACGGTGTACGCCAGAGGTTAAAATAACACTGTTTAGGGCCTACTGCCAGTCGCTGTACACGTGTGCCCTGTGGGTCAGTTATACGCAGGGCTCGTACAATGCTCTACGAGTCCAGTACAATAACGCGTTCCGAGTAATGCTGGGGTTGCCGCGCTTCTGTACCGCGTCCGGGATGTTCGCGGACGCACGCGTTCCGGATTTCGGCTCGCTGCTGCGTCTGCGGATCGCATCACTGATGCGTCGGGTGCGCGACAGCCCCAACAGCCTCGTGGCTACTGTAGCTGGCAGAGTAGATGGCCTAATACTATCTCACTGGATGGCGGCACACAGACCGTTATTCAGTTATATGAGATAAATAATTAAGGTTGTTAAGCGTGCATGTTTTTAGTTACTAATTTTATTTTGCTTTTTTTAGTATGGACCTTGGTCTGAGAATAAAGATTTATATATATATATAACCTCAGTGGTTCAATCCAGGAGGGCTTTCAGCTGTGCTGCAGTCTAATTGGTACATTTTTTTTTGTAAAATAATCGCTTCATTAACGCATTTACTATCATGCGCCTATTATCGTATCGGTGATTCAGCGTTTCCCAAGCTTGAACATAATTAGCACCCGTAACCTGAATGTGCTTCAGTAATGATGCCGCTTCGCCCGTGATACTGGTCTTCAAATAGTGGAATTTTTCAACTTCACTTAGTGTAGTGCATTCATGAATTACGACGTATTGCTGCATGAAGGTTGATCACTCGTCGTCAAAGTACTACATGAAGCCAACATGTCTCAAAGATCTCCTAACATACATATGTATAAGTCTTCATGAAGGAGGAATTCTTCATTCACGTAGTACGGAATGACTCCACGTTGTTCCCGAGTTGTACTTTTCAGCAGGTCATGGTGTGCTTTCTTAAAAGCTACCCAATATACTTCAATCGTTTGAATACGAGTTTGTAAATATCCAGGTTTCGATAACCGTTCCTTTGGGCACTTTTTAAGGTTTATTTGAGTCTTTTTGAGTAATGACGCCAAATCTTCTAGTACACTTAACGCTTGGTCTGCTTGAGTCGTCATTGTTTATGAGTAAATCACGTGAATCTTCAAAATGTAGTCTATTTGTTAAGTTATTAATGTTCAAATGATACACTTTACACACACACTAATTTACCAATTCTAAGAAATCCGCGTTCAACAATACCAGGGGGCCGATCGCGCTAATTTTGAACGTTAATACCAAGACTAAACCACAACCGAAAACGTTACGTTAGACACATTTCGTATCGCGCTAATCATTTAGACGGAAAGGATTTAGCTTTACTTTGGAAGTTACGTTGGAGGAACGATCGATCGAACTTTCAGTATTGGGTAACGTCAATGCTTTTGTCGCTCAGTAAAAATAGCGCGATACCGTTTCTAAGTTTTTCTTTATCAGTTAAACCAAAACTAAACCAAAAACGTTCCGTTCGAACGGTAATTACGTTGAGAAATAGCGCGATCGGCCCCCAGGTGTTCCCTTATCGCTCAATGGAACGCGGTTCTATTGTTCTCACGGCGGCGCCCCGTCAGTTCTTAATGAGGTTTGATCCGGCTCGTATTCGACCATATGTTGTGGTGATAAGGTTTACTTTTGTTATCACTGTGTCAATGGATTTTAATATTGAAATGCGTCTGTCCTTTACAAGGTTTATTGGCAACTAAATCAATATAGATCATGCTTCTGTTTAAATACTATAAACCGGCGTTAACAACATGGATAACGTATAAATGACAGGTTGCCAGACTGATGAAGAAGCTGTAAAAATCTATCATGAGTTTAATGAAATATTGAATAAAACAGATTTCACGTTGCAAAAATGGACAAGTAACAGAAGAGTTGCTAAAACAGATAAGGCTGGATACTGGAAGAGATCTGGAAATAAAGGAAGATGAAACTACTAGAATTCTAGGACTTACCTAGAATCGCAATTCCGATGAATTCCATTATACTGTAAACTTACCCTTTTTAACACCGTCGCCGTTGCCGCCGTCTGCATCTGAAACTAAAAGAACAGTTATATCAGAGATATCACGTTTATATGATCCGCTAGGTTGGATTGCACCATGTACACCGCACCGCACCGCACCGCACTGCACCGCACCGCGCCGCTAAAATCTTCATCCAAACTATGGATCGCTGGTTTGGATTGGGATGACAAACTGCCTGAGGTTCTTTTAAAAGAGTGGCAGTCTTATCGTAGTGGGTTGCACATACTCAACAACACCAGAATTCCTAGGTGGCTGAAAAGAAAAAGCGATGATGAAATGGTTGAACTGCATGGTTTTTCTGAGGCGTCAAGCGTAACATATGCCGCGGTTGTTTACATCAGAGTCATCGATGCTATAGGTCGAGTCCACTGTGATCTGGTAACTGCAAAAACGAAGGTGGCTCCAATTAAACAAATTTCTATACCACGACACGAACTATGTGGCGCAGTTTTAGTTACCAAATTACTTTTAGAAGTGGCTTGTGTCTTGAATGTTCAAAAATCCAACTTACATGCTTGGACAGATTCAACGGTCGTGCTGGCTTGGTTGAGCGATCACCCGAGTAGATGGAAAACCTTCGTCACAAACCGGACATCTGAAATCCTTAATGCTCTTGATTCTACTCAATGTCATTATGTCGATACGAAAAACAATCCAGCTGACATTGCTTCGAGAGGTAGAACATCCACATCTTTGTTAGACGACTCGCTTTGGAAACAGGGACCGTCGTGGATGCTTGCGGATACCATAGAATACTGCCGACCTAAGGCTATAATGGCTAAACTGGAACTAAAATCTGTCAAGGTTCATGCAGCACAGATAGTTGATCACCCGATTGAACTGATGTGGTCCAGATTTTCATCGTTCCATAGGTTGATCAGGACTCTCACCTATTGCAGACGATTCCTGAAAATAAAGGTTGCCAGAGAATCACGGACAAAGTTGCCACCTTACCTTGAAGCTTCTGAGATTGTGGACACCATGCATTGCTGTCTCAGGCAAAGTCAAAAGGTTTGGTTTGAGACAGAAATAAAGGCAATACAAGCCGGAAGAGACGTCAGCAAAACCAGCGGTTTGTCTTCTTTGAATCCTTACTTGGATGATAAATACTTGATGAGAGTAGGGGGTAGAATCCAAAATTCGCAACTAAGTGATGATATGAAGCATCCCTGCATAGTTCCTCATCAATCCCATTTGACAAGATTACTCATATCAAATGCTCATGAGCGTTTACTGCATGGCGGACTCCAATTAACACTCAATTTTCTTCGGTCAAAATATTGGGTTATTCGTGGAAAGAATTTGATCAAGGCTCACATCCGCGAATGCATACCGTGTATTTGTCATGCAGCCGTAACAAAAACTCAACTGATGGGTCAGTTACCATCGTGCAGAGTAAGCCTATTTTCTCCATTCAGGTGTCGACTAAGTGGGACTGATTCAAATAAGAACAGCAAAGGGTCGTGAACATAAGTCCTACAAGGGCTACGTATGTCTGTTCGTATGCATGGCAACCCGAGCTGTGCATATAGAGGCGGTCTCTGATCTGACCTCTCAAGGCTTTCTGGCTACATTTAAACGTTTTGTAGACGGGGTCATTGTAGTCACCTTTACAGCGACAATGGCACCAATTTTGTAGGGGCGTCAAAAGAGCTTAAAGCAATATTTCGCGATGAAAGCGCATCTCTTCCCCGAGAAATTGCGCCGAATGGCATTTCATCCCACCTCATTCTCCTAACTTTGGAGGTATATGGGAGGCTGGGATCAAAAGCATCAAGCATCACCTCAAACGGGTAATTAGCGAATCGACACTGACATTTGAGGAGCTGAGTACCGTCTTGTTGAGGAGCTAACTATAGGTTGTAAATGAAAGTAAAGTGAACTATATACACTTATAATATACGTTCTAAAAGACAGTATATTGTTGAGATTAAACTTTGGACAACAAGTATGTGCGCGCGTCGATGACCGTGTTCGGTAGTGGAGTGGAGTGCGGGCGGCGCCAGCCTGCTGCCGCGGTGTTGTCCCACGCCACGCCGCGCCCTCCGCGCGTCCCCTGGCGTGGACTAGGATTCACACCTTGTCTGCGTGAACATCCTCCCCGGGTTGAAGCATTCAATCTAGAGGAAGTGGGCAAATGTTATTAAAGGAACGTAGTAGCGTCCCCTTCTTCGTTTTCACCTCGACCACACGTGTTGTCCCGTCGTTTCTCAGAAAGACCTTCGTGACACGTCCCAGCGACCACAGTAGTGGCGGTTGCGGTTGTCCTCTCTCCTTGATGATAACTAACGTTCCCTCTGCCAGAATTGTCCTGTAGATGATGTCCACTTCGTCTTTTGTTGGAGCAGAGCACCGATTCCAAAAATGCTGCTTAATATGCTCCACCATGTGATAGCGTTTCAAAGGGCCGATGTTTATATCAGTCACCTGTGGATGCGGAACAGCCATAAGTGATCGTCCAATCAGAAAATGTGAAGGAGTGTGAACAGTAAAATCTAGTGGATCAGAGGAAAGTGGTGTGAGAGGACGTGAATTAAGAACAGCTTCTATTTGAGTCAAACAAGTGACCAATTCCTCATATGTGAAATGTGTTAGCTGTAGTAGTCTTTTCAAGTGGTGTTTAGTAGACCGAACGGCTGCTTCGGCAATGCCGTTGAACTGTGGAGAGTATGGAGGGGCGAAATTAAATTCAATGCCTTTTTGTGCAACTTCATAAGAAATATTTGACTCTTGTAAGAATTGTCGCAATTCATTACAAGCATCTTATCCGATAACGGTACTAATTTTACCGGCGTAAAATTAGTACCGTTATCGGATAAGATGCTCTTGGGTTTGCCACGACAAGCAACGAAACGGTTTAAAGCAGCCATATAGCCCTCCTTAGTAAGGTCTGTAGCGAGCTCGATATGGACAGCTTTAACTGCAAGACAAACAAAAATGCATAGATACGCCTTTACAAGCTTACACCCTCGCCCCTTTCGATCCGCTATCAATATTGGCCCGGCATAGTCGACACTGCAATTCAAAAATGGGAACTCCAAGTGACTTCTATTCGATGGCAACTGCTCCATGACTGGTCGAAAATTTTGACATTTGTACTTAAACATTTAATGCAGTGTTTCACAATAAATTTAGAAAGGTTTCTGCCGCCAAGAGGCCAATACATTTGACGTATATTTGGTATCAATAACTGAGGGCCAGCATGTAACAAATATTTATGGTATTTATAAAAAATGATTTTAGTGACATGATGCTTAGAACATACTAAAACTGGATGCTATTGTAATCATATGGAGAATTGTCAAGTCTCCCTCCTACACGAATGAGACCATCTTGGTCAACAAAGAGACTTAAAGAAATAAGTCTATTTTTACGAGGTAAAGTCTTGCTAGCTTTAAGAATATCATATTCCTTAGGAAACATCTCCATTTGAGCTCGACAAAAAATGAAATTCAAAGAATCTTGAAGTTCTTGATTTGATAATGTATTTTGTAACTTGGTTTTATTTTTAAAATTATTTTAGCAAATCTAAGTATGTAGGCCACCACTCTTTATAAACGATTTAGATCTGAATATTTATGGAGTAGTGTGTGAATGGATGAGGGATATATGTATGTGAGAAGAATATCCATGATTTTGTGAATCTGTGAGAAACGAGTGATCAGTGAAGGTAGATGTAATGACTTCTAGCAGATCCAGTTTCACAGTTTGTTGGGCATAGCTGGCCAGTCTTTTTCGTTATTTAACAAAAATAGTGGGCTTGACCACTATAAAGAACACTCAACGGATGCGCTGGCGACGATACTGCTGACGCGGAATTCGACGACGATATATCGAGGCCGGCTCCGCGACACGCGTTCACGTTTGACGAATTGACAGATGGCCTAATTACCGCCACACTGTTGCGTAACTTGCTAACTTCTTTGCGCAAATCAGCGACGGTGTTTTGGGATGCATCTAATTTCGTTAGCACATCCGCGAGGCGGGCCTTCAGAAAGACAATGTCCTTCAGAAGGCTTGTAACATCGACGTGGTCGAAGGTGACGGGAGGAAGCTTGTGGAGCTCCTTCGCCACAAACGTTGGCACGTCGTCAGGGTCGGTCTCCTTGAACAGCGTGATTATATCTTGCAGGCTCCTCCTAGTCCCGTCACGCCGGCGCACTATGGGAAAGGCCCATAGAAAGCCGTCTCAAAACCGTTTCACGTGAAAGTCGTTGTTATGGAATAAAAATAATAAATTAATATAGTCTAATAAATAAGATTTCTATTCGCAATTTTTTTTTTTTGTTAATCATAATGTAAATAGGCATCAAAGCTAACTCTTGTTCAATAACGTAATTTTGACGCAATACGTTACTGCAATTCAACGCTACATTACTCGAAAGTTTTTTACATAAATGTACAAGTATTATACATTTTTGGAATGCTTATAATCTCCTTATAATGTTTCATAATTAATATTATATATATTGCATTGATAAAATAAAATTAACCAATACAGTTTAAGATGATATGTTTTTAGGGTATTTTTTTTTTTAACGAGACATATTTTACCCTTTACCGCTGCTTGCCGCTGTCGAGATATTTATTGTATTAAGATCTTTATACTTTAGCTTACGCAAGGAGAAAAAAAAATTGCACATACTTGCACTTTTTCTGACACGGTGCCAAAACATATCGCGAGATAATTTTTTTTTTCAGGTTCTTTTATTTCTTATAAAATTATTTGTTATCTATTAAGGTCAAATTGATAAACAGTTCATTAGAGTGATACTAATTATTAATAGTTCTTTGTGGTTTTGATACAGTTTTGACCACCTTACTTGATACAATATGGTCACTTATCTATTAGGGTCGAAATAAAAGCAGGTTGGTTATGGTAAGAGTGCAAATTATTAGTATCTTATCTTTTGCACATAGCACTATTTCATAGGCCTATAAAAGGATTGTGAGCCCTGAAACATTCACAGTTGTTGGTCAAACATTCAGTTGCCCTAAAAAGCAGTTAATACCATATTTTCAACTATTTGCAAAGTTGACTAATTTGAATAATGGGTGAATTTGTTTGTAGTAAACGAGTGTTGTGCAATTTGTTGATAAGTGGGTATACTATAGAAGACTACTTACAAGAAAATTTCAATTTGTCACCAGAGGATATGGCTACTGTGGTCGCCTACATTCAAAGAAACTTGGTATCTAAATGTAACGAACGCTGGAGAAATGCATCTCGGATGAAAGACCGCTTTGAAAGTAAGAACGTCAGCTGGTTAGATGGTCAATTTCGTGTTCCACTAGAGTGTCGGGTCACGGTTAATGATCCTAATATGCCTGGAAGTAGTGGCGGCAGACCCTCAACACCATACGAAGAATCTTCAGAAAAAACAAAAAAACTAAAAAACATGGAATTAATACAAGAGTACGGATTGGACTGTGTGCTCAATGCATATGCTCAGGAGTTACGGTCTATGGGTGAGACGGAGGAGGCCGCAATCGTTAATATTATACGAACTGCTTCAAAAAACGATAAGAAAAAAATTGTTATATATATGTCGCCGCGGAGATCATTCGGCCGTTAATTAATTAGTTGATTTTGTGTTATATGTGTGTTAGTACATTACGTACCAATATTAAGAGAAGTTTTATGTTTGTTAATAAATAACCTCGGATTGGGTTGGTAATGATTTTGACATTAAGTTAATGTCAAGATCATGACTAATTAAATCTAGTAATGCTACTAATATTCAATTCTGATTATTTTTAAATAACTAGTAATTTTGGAACATTGTTTTGTTAATAGTAATACCTAAAACGTATTTAATTTTTAAAAAGTGCAACGTTTAAACGTCAGCTGTATAATTGGCGGTAAAATACTTTGTGATTGGCGCCTCTGGTGGGGCAAACGAGTTAATAAAAGGCGCGGCTTGAGTGCGGAGCTCACTTTTGCTGCAGATTTTGAAGGAGAAACATTGTGAGTAGAATCTATGTCGGTTTGA
Source organism: Tiliacea citrago (assembly GCA_963921375.1). Classification (NCBI taxonomy): domain Eukaryota; kingdom Metazoa; phylum Arthropoda; class Insecta; order Lepidoptera; family Noctuidae; genus Tiliacea; species Tiliacea citrago. The sequence goes on along the minus strand of OY992791.1, from coordinate 265,401 downwards.
TTACAATATTGCTTAAGTAGTTTTTTTGTTTTTATTTTACTGAAATCCATAAGATTTCCTGATAGATTAAATGTGAAATCCACTGTAGTTATAGCAGAACCGAAGGCCAGAATAAGGTCAGCGGTTCTGCGTATTTTTAAAAATAACTGCCCTGTCTCAACTTCGACATATACATAACTGAGAACCCTGAAGATGTTACACCTTTTTCAAAGGAAGAAGCACTACGGACATTTATTGACTTAGACCTTAACAAAAAACAGTATGGGAAACTTCGACTTTGTTTGGCGGCCAAAAACTGCTCAGTGTTTCCTTCTTATCCAACTTTAGTCGATGCGAAGAAGATGTGTTACCCACCAGGTTCGAGCATAACCATTACTAACATAAGTGCAAAAGGCAATCTGCAACTTGTTGGATCATAACTCGCACGTATATTACTAATTGGTTCAGTTTACAAAAACGGTTTAAGAAAGTTGAAACTATTCTGTAAATGGGGTTGTGACGGGTCATCAGGGCAGAGTGAGTACAAGCAAGTTTTGCCCGAAGAAAGCGATTTTATATCAGATGCAAACCTTTTTATTGCTTCACTTGTACCCATTAGACTCCTAGATGAGACAACTAATACTGTTGTTTGGAAGAATGAAACTTGCTCATCTGTAAGATATTGCAGACCTATATTGTTAAAATTTGCCAAAGTAACTCCTGAAAAAACCGCGTCTGTTGTGGCTGATATCAACAATCAAATACAACATCTGTCTCCTTCCCTGATAAATAAGAATAGCGAGGTAATCGAAATTACTCATGATCTATTTTTAACCATGATTGATGGTAAAGTGGCACAAGTTTTAACTGAAACTCGTTCGAGCGCTTCTTGTACAGTTTGTGGTGCTACTCCTCGGCAAATGAATAACTAAGAAGAAGTTAGGACACGAGATGTGAACGAAAGTTCATTTCAATACGGACTGTCAACACTACATGCTTGGATTAGGAGTATGGAGATGATGAGAAAATTTAAAACACATATTAAAAGTACACTTTGTAAACAAGCATATTACAAGTTAGAGGATTATATCCAGGACAGGAATGCTTGGAAACGTGCTGGTCCAGCTCCATAGGACAATCTAGTCTAGACAAAATCAAACTGATTGCTATTTTTATGGTAAAATCTGTTATTTTTATGATATTGATTTTACATTCTGTGATAACCTATACTCACACACTGACTTATTTTTTTACTTTTTTTAGAAAAACATACTTTTATGATGTTTGTAAATATGTGAACACCATGTATCTATCTAATAATTAAGTTATTTTTCAATGCTTAGTTTTTAATTCGTTTTACCTATTATGGTATAGTAATTTTATTCTAGGTGCATCGTCTTCACATATAATCATATAATTAATGTAATCAAACAAAATATTGTAAAACATTTTTAAAAGAGTACCGGTGGAGTTTCTTGCCCATTCTTCTCCATACGAAACTACCTTTTGGAAGGGGCAACTAGAATCAATTCTATTTTTTTTTGTAAATTTTGACGTTCAAAAGTGCCTCTTATGTGCCTATTTGAAATAAATGTTTTGACTTTGACTTTGACTTTGATCTTACATATTTCTTATAACTTGTCTTTTGAAAAGTGGTCAGCTACTACACCGGAAAATAAAATAAACAAAGACGAAAAGAAAAAATTGGTACAAAAGCGGTTTACGCGGAGGAAATGGGACTGCATGTCGATAAACCTCGACAAGGCACTGGAAATAGTAATGACGGAAACACAGCTCGGAGATTTTTTCAGAATTACTCCTGCTCTGCAGACATTACAGGTGTAGACGTAGAACTTATAAAACGAATGTACATAATACTACAAACTATGTCATCTGGAATGGCTATTAATTCAAAAAAGTTTGGTGAATACGTATATAGTACAGCCCAACTGTACGTAAATATTTATAATTGGTATTATATGCCTTCCTCCGTGCATAAAATATTTATTCACGGAGAAAAAATCATTGAGTACTATGCTATTTTACCTATCGGACAATTTTCCGAAGACGCGCAAGAATCCCGAAATAAGGATTACAAAAAGTTTAGACTTCATCATTCTAGAAAGTGTTCAAGAGTGGCTACTAATAAAGACGTGTTCCATACCTTATTGCACACTTCTGATCCATATATATCAAGTTTGAGAAATACCTCAGAAACAATATCGAAAGAACTTTTAAATGAAGCCAAGGCCCTGCTTGCTATCAACGAAAATCTGTAGGAACTTCCTGAATTTTGTATTTTATTTTTCACAACTATTTTAAGTAAATTTAAAATTAAGACCATTTTTGTTTTTTTTTTCTTATAAAACTGCGTGTATTTTTTTAAGTTTTATTTTTTAAATAAATTAATAAACAGAATTTTCAAAATAAATTAAAATTATTTATACTAAACTTTATACATCCAAGAATATGTGTGCAAAATTACAGCTCAATTAGTTTTGAAACAACTGAGATACGGAGTTTTGGGACGAAACATACGCGATTTTCCCATAGTGCAGCGGGACACCGTCTGGTCACGCTTATCCAGCACACTGAACAACAATAGCTTGGCAGCAGCTATGTCATCCTTGCTGAAGTTCGTTGCGCAGATCTGGACAGCAGACACCTCGTCCATCACATCCAGCTTCTGCTGCAGGAACGCCAGCAGCTCATTCGCCACTAGTTCATTATTCATGGCGAGTAATTTACGAGCGACAGCTTGCACCGCGCTAATCGAAATAAAGAATATGCGTCCGCATCGGAACGCAGCACAAGCGAGACTGACTTTATATTCTGTGAGCATTAGGTATATATAAAATACCAAGTTTCGAGTAAAAGTTTCGGACCGCGCGTTAAAATTCTTCCATACAAACTTTAACATCCCCCAATCCCCCTTTAAAAAAAACAAAAATTTAATTAGGTTAGTATTCGTGCCAAGATTCAGATTTATTAACTCAACGAATAAGATTTTTTATACAAACGAAATCCCCCCTTTTCACCCCTTTAAAGGTCAAATTCCCAAAAACCCCTTCTGGTTTTTGGGAATTGTCTTTTTATGTATATAGATATGAACATTGTAGTCTCCGAACTCCAAGGACTTTAGTAAAACGCTGAAGTTGTCCATATATTTAGTCACGATTATGTCATGGTGGGCGGCTTGAAAGGACTAGGTCCTTGGTGGGCGGAATGTTAACATCATAATATTTACTAAACTGAAACCTAAACCAACTTTGTAAGAAAAGTTTACCTCATGTCTCGATAGATGGCGTTGGTCGGTTTAAATTTGCGCTATGGTTTCGTTACCGCGCAAGGTATAAGACACCTCGAATATTATATGCAATTAAAAAAAAATATTATATATAATATTATATGCCATAAAATACTCCCAGCTCGTCGATAAAAAGGGCGATAAAGATCTTTGATGATCACAGGGTGACAGGGATATTTGACCTATTCTTTGAAAGGGGTTATACTAGAGGTCATTAGCAACAAATTAAGTCCACTTAACTAGGAGTCAAAACTGGGTGGTTACCAAGCCGTGACGGTTCTTCGATTAAAAAAAAAAAACTGACTTATTACCAAAAATAATTAATTTTGAAAAAACTAATAAACCCTTAACATTGAATTGATACTTTTCTGGAAGCTGAAAAAAAAGTGATCATTAAAAAAATATACTTGCCCAAAACTTACATAAAATCTGAATAAAAGGTCTTTAGTAGCAATAATGTTTAATAATTGTATTTTTCCCGAATATTGAAGTAGATTATTGGAAAAAAATTGTATGACAGTTGGCGTAAAAATTAGTAAATGACTAACTGGTTTCATGCTTTCCAAAAATGTACAAATGTTAATAACATTCCCAGCGGTTTTTCAAAAATCAGCAAAAGCGCGCTGTAGGTCAAAGTTTTCATTTTGATTTGTAAATTGAATTAAGCTCGAAAAGTAAACAGTGTAGTAGTGAATAAAAAATTTTCTAAAAAATTCTTTCTAAAAAATAAATGTAATTTGATAAAGTATAATACGAAAAAAAATAGTTATCAAAATTACAAATCCTGTTCAAATTGCAGCCAAGAAGTCAAGCATGCAGCTTACGACGTACTTCACTCACTGTCACTCGCGTTGAAAGTGAGGTTTTTATGTGTTCGGCAACTGCCAAAAGCCTCTCCCTCAACTCTTCAATGGATGTCGCTGGTGTGGGTACACTAAGTCCTTCATGTGACCCCAAAGATAAAATTCACATGGTGTTAAATCTGGACTTCTCACCGGCCATGGCGTCGGGCCACCTCAACCGATCCATCTCAGCTTTCAGAAAAGTATCAATTAAATGTTTAGGGTGGAGTATTAGTTTTTTCATAATTAATTGTTTTTGGTAACTAGTCAGGAAATAACTAAAATTGAAGAACCGTCACAGCTTGATGTCCATCCAGTTTTGACCCCTAGTTAACAGGATTCAATTTTAACTGGTTTTATAAATCACATTTATTTTTTATTCACTACTCTACACTGTTTACTTTTCGATCTGAATTCAATTTACAAATCAAAATTAAAACTTTGACCTACAGCGCGCTTTTGCTAATTTTTGAAAAACCACTGGGGAAGTTATTAATATTTGTACCTTTTTGGAAAGCTTCTGAAACCAGTTAGTAATTTTACTAATTTTTACGCCAACTGTCATACAATTTTTTACAATAATCTACTTCAATTTTCTAGATAAATGCAAACATTAACAATTATTGCTACTAAAGACCTTTTATTTCTGATGTTATGTAAGTTTTGGGCTGTCATTTTTTTTTAATGATCACCCTTTTTCAGCTTTCACAAAAGTATCAATTCAATGTTTAGGGTTCAGTAGTATTTCATAATTAATTATTTTTGGTAACAAGTCAGAAAATTTCAAAAAAATCGAAGAACCGTCACAGCTTGGTAACCATCCAGTTTGACCCCTAGTTAACTGGACTTAATTTGTTGCTAATTACCTCTCTAGTATAACCCCTTTCAAGGAATAGGTCGAATTTCCCTGTCACTGTGTATAATATATACTAGCAGCACCCCGCGGTGTCACCCGCATAAGTTTCGATCCCGTGAGAATATCGGGATAAAAACTATCCTATCTGTTAATCCTGGTTATAAACTATATCTGTGTGCCAAATTTTATCTAAATCCGTTTAGTAATTTTTGCGTAAAAACGTAACAAACATGCATCCATTTATACTTATATACTAGCTTTTGCCCGCGGCTTCGCCCGCGTGGATGTCAGAAAAAATGTCACGAGAACGTACTACCGGAATTAAAAGTACGCTATGTGTTAATGCAGATTATAAACTATAAACTATGTTACCAAATTTCATCTAAATCCGTTCTGCCATTTTTGCGCCAATCCGAAACATAAAATCATCCCCTTTAAAATTGACTACCCCTTTCCACACCGTTAGGGGTATATTTTTTGACAACCCTGATACACCTTTTCCTTTATTTCCGATCTTTAATATAAATACCGAGTTTCAAGTTAATCGAACCGCGCGATATATATCTTTCCATACAATTATTTTCCCCCACATAACTCAACACCCCCTTTAAAATGTTGTATTCGAAAATGTATGTTTATGGTCGTTTTATTTATTAAGAAAATATACGGGTCAATTTTCAAGTTTATAGATCAAAGGAAACATAATTTTGATATAAACTGTGTCCCCTTTTCACCCCAAAGGAAACATTTTTGAAAAATATTCAATCATATGTTATTCAATTACTTTGGAGTTTATCAAGACGCACAGTAAAATCCTTCCCTAAAACTTAAAAACCCCCTTTTGCCTCGTAAGGATTACATTTGAATAAATCCAAAAACATGTAAGGCTTTATATTTTGTGAGCATCAGGTTTATATAAAATACCGAGTTTCGAGTAAATCGCAGCGCGCGTTAAAATTCTTCCATACAAACTTTAATATCCCCCAATCCCCCTTTAAAAAAACAAAAAATTACTAACTTTATAATTTACTTACGTTAGTATTCGTGCCAAGTTTCAGATTTATTAACTCAAGGAATAAGATTTTTCATACAAACGTAATCCCCCTTTTCACCTCTTTAAAGGTCAAATTCCCAAAAACCCCTTCTTAGCGACGCAGTAAAATCCTCCCTTGTCAAATTGACTACACCTTTTCAACCCGTCAAGGGTCAATTTTTGAAAAACTCTGATACCTGTTATTCATAATTTTTGTTACGAAGTATTAATACCAATTTTCAAGCTAATCAAGCCATGCAGTAAAATCCTCCCTTGTAAAATTGACAACCCCTTTTCATCCCGCTAGGGAAAGATTAAAAAAAAAGCTGATACATTTCATTCTTTATTTTTGATTTTAAGTATAAATACTGAGTTTCGAGTTAATCGGACCGCGGGTTAAAATTCTTATATACAAACTTTGACATCCCCCAATCCCCCTTCGGGCGGAACTTTGAAAAAACTAAAAATGGAATACTTAGGTAAATCAGTAAGTATTTGTGCCCAGTTTCAAGTGTATCAACTTTACTATTTTTACTTGAATACAAAATTTTGCTAAACAATAACTTCAATACAAAAAATTATCCCCCTTTTCACCCCCTTGTGGGTTGAAATTAAAAAAAAACAACGATTTACGTTGTATAAGCTAACCATAAGCCGAACTATTAGTGATTTTAAATAAAAAAATAAAGAACTTTAATTAAAAACAAAACTTCATCCCCGTTTTCACCCCTTAAGGGTTGAAATTCTAAAAACACCGTTGCGTTAGCTTCCGACCATAAGCCTAGGTAATAAACTATTGATTTTTACGTTCTAAAATGAAGGACTTTCTATACACAACTTAATCCCTCTTTTTATCCCTTCGGGGGTAGAATTATCAAAACACTGAAACACGTATAAATTAATTTTTAATCGTCAGCCTAAACACAAAATTTTAAGATCCTAACTTCAAAACTGACGGACTTCCATATAAACTTCCATCCCCTATTTTACCCCTTTAGGGGTAGAATTATCAAAAATTCTTTCTTATTCCTTGTCTACATTATAAAGAGAACCTTTGTACAAAATTTCAGCTTTCTAGGTCCAAGGGTTTGGGCTGGGCGTTGATGAGTCAGTCAGTCAGGACTTGTCTTTTTATTTATATATATTAATAGATATAGATAGATAGAACGCAGTCGGTAGTAATGTACATATTTTATTTTATTTCTTATTTTTATCTCATTTAAGAGACTGACAACAGGTAAACCACTGTCACTGTCAGATTGCGTACAATAGAAAGAGATGCGCGATCAAATCAAAATCAAAATTTTTTATTTCACATAAACCTACATGGGCACTTATGAAACGTCAGAAGCTAGGTGTACGGTTCCAATTGGTCGTTTCCTATGGAGAAGAGCCGGCAAGAAACTCCAGGGTTACTCTTTTAAAAAAAGTGGGCTTTAACAATGTTATAAGTTACAGTGTTAATAGGTATGGGAGGACAGTGTAGGCCCGTCAACAAGTACCAAGTACTTAACAAAATAAAAGATAGTTTACAAAGCTACAGTCTATTAAGCCTACAACGTTCTCACATTCACAAATTAAAAAAGAATCTATATAAAATATTACTAAAGTAATAAAAATAAAAACCTACATATTTAAACCAAATGACAACATTGTCATTACAACTGTAAAAAACTGAATAAATATTCTGTCCACAAGTCACTAATAAATATTTTAAATTATAATTTGTAGGTTATGTCAAAATATGTAAAAAACAGAAATAAAAATCGTAATTTAGGAGCAGTTAATAGACGTTCACTTAGTTATGCCGTTAATGAGGTACCAGGGAAGCCACATGTGCAGAAGGAATTATTGCCAAACTTCCTTGTCTTCAACGTAGTCCTTAATCTTATAGTATGCTTTTTTGATTAGGACACGTTTGATGTGGGTTTTGAACTTTCCATCGCTAAGTTCTATAACAGACTTTGGCAACTTGTTATAGAAGCGGATACTGTTTATAAGAAATGACTTGCTTGCTTTAGTTAATCTAAATTTGGGTATCACAATTTCATGTTTACTACGTGTATTTATATTATGGAAATCGCTTCTTATTTTGAAAAGTCCTAAGTTTTTACGAACATATAAAATACTTTCTAAGATATAAAGGGAAGGCAGAGTTAGTACATCAATTTCTTTGAATTTGTTTCTAAGGGACTTACGAGGACCCATTCCATAGATCGCGCGGATTGCCCTCTTTTGTAAAATGAAAATTGAATCTACGTCAGCAGCCGATCTCCACAGCAGAATGCCATATGACATAATACTGTGGAAATAAGCAAAGTACACTAACCTAGCTGTGGCTATATCAGTTAACTGCCTTATTTTTCTTACTGCATATGCAGCTGAACTTAATCTACTTGAAAGAGCTCTAATGAGGGCACCCCATTGTAATTTTGAATCTAAAGTAATTCCTAGAAATACAGTTTCCGTAATAGCATCTAGTTTCTTGCCGTCAAGTTTTAAATTTAGACTCACTTGGGGTACATTTGGTAATGAAAACTTAAGACATTTTGTTTTGTTCGCATTAAGTAAAAGATTATTAGCTGCGAACCATTTTGAAAGAACAGCCAGACTATCGTTGACATGTAAGACATCCGTATCTTTTCTATCTATTTTAAAAATAAGGGAAGTGTCGTCAGCGAATAGAATTATATTCGATAAGTTAGCCATCATGTAAGGCAGATCATTAATATAAACTAGAAATAAGAAAGGGCCAAGAATTGAACCTTGAGAGACGCCTATCTTTACTAGAGACCCCAAGGACGTTGCCCCGTTAACGTTTACTTTTTGCTGCCTGTTTGATAGATAGGAAAAAACAAGATCAGCAGCTTGTACACGAATTCCGTAGTGATGTAATTTACAGATTAGTGTATTGTGGTCAACGCAGTCAAACGCTTTTAAGAAAATGACAATGGCATCCTGGGATTTCTCCCAGGATTCCAAAATGTGACTGATGAGTTTCACTCCTGCGTCAGTCGTCGACCTACCTTTCGTGAAACCAAACTGGCGACTATGTAAAATCCCATTTGAATTAAAATGTGACAACATCTGGTCTAGCATTATTTTTTCGTATATTTTACTAAATACTGGTAGCAAAGATATAGGCCTGTAATTAGAGGGATCACTCTTACTACCCGATTTGAAAATTGGTACTACTTTACTATGTTTCATTAAATCAGGAAACGTACCGCTGTCTAAACATTGATTAAATATGCCTGTTAGGACAGGGGCTATTGTGTCAATTATATCTCCAAGAACCTTAACGGAAATTCCCCATAAGTCTTCAGTGTTCTTTATGTTAAGACTTTTGAATGTTTTTTTAATAGTGACAACAGAAATGGGCTTGAATTCGAAACTTGGAATGTCTTTAGAGAAGTTTTCTTTGAGAAGAGATTCAGCTAATATGGATGATGAGGAGAAAGATTTCGTAACCTCAATTGGGATGTTGGTAAAGAAGTTTTCTAGTGTCTCAGCAACTTTTAACTTATCTGAAATGATTTCATTATTAATTTTTAAAGACAATTCATTCTGATCTCGCCGTTTTGTGTTTCCAGTTTCTTTGTTAATTACCTGCCACACAGCTTTTATTTTATTATTAGAAATACTAATTTTGTTACTTATTAATTTAGATTTAGCTTGAGCGCAGACTCTTTTAAATATCTTAGAATAGTTTCTGACATAATTATGAAGGACTTGATCAGAAGTCAATGATTTCTCGTAGTACAAATTATATAAAACATCTCTGCTTTTTCTAATGCCAGCAGTGGCCCATTCACTAAATTTTGGTTTAGTATTGATTGTAAGTTTTTTTACAGGACATGCTTTATTTAATTCTTGGCATACTGTAGAAAATAAGGTACCGCAGTTTATATTGGGGTCTTGTGAATCAAAACTAGCTGTTGATAGATTGCCAAGAACATTATTATTGAACATTTTCAATTTATTTTTTGTGATAGGTCTTAATTCAATGATTTTATCTACTATCTTTTTATCTAAGACAAATGATACAAGTTGCCCAACGCCACTAATTAAGGACGAGTCTTTTATTTTACAATTAGTAAATACGTTGTCTATGCATGAAGCTGAGGTTGCTGTTATTCTAGTTGCTTCATTAAATATACATTTTAAATTGAATGATTTAAACAATGATATAAGCTTACATTTATCTGGTGAATTAACTAATAAATCAATATTTAGGTCACCACAAACAAAAACTAATTTATTATCTTTAAAAAGTTTGCTTAATATTTCTTCCATAATTATTAAAAATGATGACAAGTTCGATGCTGGGGGTCTATAATCACTTAAGAAAGTATGGCCTTCAACCTCTGCACATGCTACCTCACATAAGCGATCAACAGAGCAAGCAGTGATATCCTTCCTTTCCTTATGTTTGAAACAACTATTACATAATATCAAGGTACCACCCCCCGTTGAGGACCTGTTGTACGCACTGGCAACTGAAAAATTATTTACATTAAATGATGACACAATGTATGGCGTAAAAATGCAAATAAAATCGTATAAAATTAGATATTAACTAATTAATAAAAAAATGTCCATCACCGGATGCAGTTTGGCATTGGCAATTTTATGGTATACTTTTAATTATAATTAGAACTGTTACCGTGGGGAAGGGATTCACTGCTTTTAAAAATAATTAAGAGTTGTCTTTGAAGATTTTTTTTATGTAGATATTAAATTATGTTTAATTATGTTTTGAGTTCCATCACCGTATGCATAAAAGACTCGAAAATATCATACTGTTATTGTTTTCGAAAAAATATTTACGGTTTAAGAGATTCACTGCTTTACAAAACTACCTTTTTGACAATTTTCAAGAAATCTCCGCCTTAATGCTGCACCGCTTGACGTCATCACGTCAACGCCGGCTGTCGCTGAAAGCCAGCGCTGGGGCTCTGTCGCATAGGGTCGTAGCATTATGCTGAGCGATGGCCGTTTTGCGTGAATGTGACGCATATTTTTCCTCAACTTGTTCTCTTGTGTTTGTTTTTTTTTGTTTACCTAAAATAAACGTATTTTCTTTCTTTTCTTTTCTTTCCATCCATCCTCACAATCTTTCGCATTTATAATAATATTATTTTAAAACTATAATATCTCCTAAGATATTCATTGAAATCATATGATGTTAAGGGCAATTCTTAGAACTTTTAAAGGGGAACAATTCCGTCCTACATGATTTTTGCGTAACTTTAATCGTTTACACAGCTTAAGCAACGGAAGCTTTCAAAAGGATTATTTTTCCCCGTTTTTGCAACATTTTTCATTGATGCTCCCCTAATCTTGGTCGTAACGTGATGTTATATAGCCTATAACCTTCCTCGATTTTAATTAAATAACATATATCTATCCCTTTCGAGCAGTCTTAATTTCTCTTAGTTGCGTCTTTGCTGTTTGTACATGTAATACGAGTATGTTGTTTGTGTTTATACATGTAGGTACATGTAATACGAGTATGTTGTTTGTGTTTATACATGTAGGTACATGTAATACGAGTATGTTGTTTGTGTTTATACATGTAGGTACATGTAATACGAGTATGTTGTTTGTGTTTATACATGTAGGTACATGTAATACGAGTATGTTGTTTGTGTTTATACATGTAGGTACATGTAATACGAGTATGTTGTTTGTGTTTTTAAGGTTCCGAAGCCAAATATTTTTTTGATGCGTAACATCTTTCCTCTCGCTTTCTGTGGAAATGATTTCGTGACAAGTGACGGAAGTGTGTAACAGGAAGTCAGGAAGTGACAGCTTGAGGATGAAATAAGCAAGTACTTTTGATTAGCATGGATTTAGTAAGTACTTTTGATTAGCATGGAATTAGTAGGTAAGTACTTTTGAATAGAATGGAGTTAGTAAGTACTTTTGAATAGAATGGAATTAGTAAGTACTTTATAATAGCATGGAATTAGCACTTAAGTAGGTACTAATAAATTATTTTTAATAGGTAATTTTAGTAGGTTTGTACAAACACTTTTACACGTCAATCACATTATTAATTAAAAACTAGATGAGGTCGGCGTTTCCTATCTGACTACTCTGAGAAGATAGGCCGAAACAAAATCTTGATCAGACATAATCTTGATCAGACATAATCTTGGTCAGACCATGTGACATGGTATCTGAAATGGTCTTTTGATGACAGAACCACACACATTGAGTGGACACGTCCAGTCAGTGCACGCATTTATCAGTAGTCGTGCAGCTCAACTCAGAACATAAGGAGCTCAACGATTCAACAAACAATACCAAAGGAAAGACATTTGGGTAGGCCGCAAAACAATACTCAAACTACCAGACCATGATATATGAAACTGAGAAGAAGAAAAAAAAACAATGACTCACATAAATTCCTCACACTCTTAATCATTAAAATATAATAATATACTTACTTACCTAATACGTTACAAATTAAATATTCATGAATATTTACTTTCTAAAATAATATATTATTCATGTCATTGTCTAGGTAAAAGGAGAAAAAGAAAATATAAATAGTTACCAAAAAAAAACAAGATTCACTGTAAAGGAGCAGCTATATATATACTCTGGACTACATAGATAGTAAGCAGACGGACACGTTGGCGTTGGACCGGTGCGCGACTACTCGTCATTCATAATTATTCGAATAAATATTTCAGTAAGTACCTCAGAATTTAGCTTTTTAAATTTTGAGGTTAATTTCTGTCGCTGCTCAGTTGCTTATTACCAAGGTGAGATTTCAGATATGACACATCATAATTATGCAACTACTGTAAGGCTCGCTCGTATTTTTTTATCGGAACAGTTTGTGCACTGATGTTACCCAACCAAACCGGCTGCGGCTGCAAGGCACCAAGCGGCGCGCGGCGACTGCCGTCTGATATTGTAATAGTATTTGTAATACTGACATGACAATGCCAGGGAAGCAATGTTATTGAAAACATAGCTGACAACACGAACCACTTAACCCCACGCAAGGCTTACGTTTTGTCAACAATTACACTCGAAAAAACTCCATCTGGGTATTCGGGCTCTATACGTATAGTCACATTATCGACCTCTATTAGATTATATCCAAGATAAGAACGCTTGGAAACATGCTGGTCCAGCTCCATAGGACAATCTAGAGTCTAGACAAAATCTAACTGATTGCTATTTTAATTGTATATTTTATTATTTTTATGACATTTATTTTACACTCTGTGATTACCTTAACTCACACACTGATATTAACTATTTTAAGAAAACGCTTCTTTTTTTTTTACAATGTTTGTAAATATGTGAGCACCATGTATCTATCACATAATTAATTTATCTGTCATTGCTTCATTATTAATTCTTTTTACCTATTGTGGTATAGTAATTTTATTCTAGGTGCATCGTCTTCACATATCATTATATAATTGATGTACCTATACAAAATATTGTAAAACATTTTAAAAGAGTAACGGTGTAGTTTCTTGCCCATTCTTCTCCATACGAAGCTACCTTTTGGAAGGGGCGACTAGAATCAATTCTATTTTATTTGTAAATGTTGACGTTCAAAAGTGCCATCTATGTGCCTATTTGAAATAAATAATTTGACTTTGACTTTGACTCTGACGTCACAAAACTTCAGTATACCGGAACACGCGGTCTGCTATGTGAGTTCACGACACTCACTTATCAGACCGCAGACCAAAGGCAAACTTGATCAAAAAGTTTGAGTTTACGAATAGTATCTAAACGCAAACGTTTTGTTGTAGGTATACTTACTTTTGGTACACAAAAAATAATAATCTTCCAAAATCAAATGTACCTATTGTGAAATGTATTATAATTGTACACAAAAGTATTTTGTGTCAATATACTTTTTTTTTATTTTTATTATTATTTAATGTCATTATTATCTCGAAGTGTCAAATGTCAAACATCCCAACAATTGCAAAAGCGGTCCGGAGCTCGGCACTTAGTCACACACTTTGTGTTGGAGAACATGCTCCGCGGCAGAGCTGTTGCAACGTCCTCTGGCAGGGTCCAAGTCGGGCAATTATAATGTAACACAATGAGGTAACCAACCTTGAGCCTTGGCCGGAACGCGCAATACGGATAACAAACCTGAATTAACCGTATCGAGCGGCAAGCGGCAATAAATGTGATTAACACTCAACGTGACACAAACTATTGTTTACGGCTCTGCGCCCCGCGTGGTGAAGTGGAAATGGTGATGAAGACCACAGATGGCCACCGGAACTACGTAATAATAAGTATTACATGGGTTGATATTCGATGGGTAGATACTTTAATATGTTTGCTAAGCAATTCGCGCTGTGCTGCGGATACACTCTACATTGTCCTCCCATACCTAATAACACTGTAAAATGAAAACATTGTAAAAGCCCACTTTAAAAAAAAAAGAGTTACCGTGGGGTTTCTTGCCGGCTCTTCTCCATAGGAAACGACCAATTGGAACCGTGCGTCTAGCTTCTGACGTTTCATAACTGCCCATGTAGGTTTATGTGAAATAAAATATTTTGATTTTGTTACATCTAGATCATGATAAGCTGAAAAGACACAAAGGCACTCCCGTGTGCGATATAGTCCAATGCCGTTCCAAATGTGCCAGTACACAGTATGTGGCAACTAGCTCTCGACTGTAAACCAGTTGTATGCCATTATATAATACTTCTATGTTGCATCCTCGAGATTTAAATCACATGGTAGTCCGTTACCTAATGCACTACACTGCACACTATTGAGAGACAAAAAAAAAATTGAATAGTCTGTGTCATCTTTCAACTGTCTGTACCTAACTGGTGTGTACCTAACATATAGCAACAATTTTTTTTTTTTTTTAAACGTTGCCCCACACTAGGATGTTCTCCTGTATCGTGAATGTTTTGCGTTGCGTAATGTAAATTATTTTACATATTATTATATAGAATCAAGTTTTTCTCACTAAAAAGACAGCTGTGCTGCTGGGGAGTTTGTTGCGCCACTTCTTCTTCTAAAGCACTAGGAAGTGGTGAAGGGTTTGGCGTTTTTGGGGACTGTCTTATATAATTTGCTCTCTAACTTGCTCTTTGGCGGATTTCCAGAGGGTGACACTTAACATATTGTCCTCAGGGTGACTTGTCCCGTTATTCAGAGTCGTTACTTGGGAATTGTTAGGTAACCATCCACGTTATTGGCAGGTATGCATTTGGACCCTGTCAGTCAAAACAGTTTAAAAAGAATTCTTTTTTTTTTTTGTTGGTCGTGGTGTCTGATTGGTTTTTGGGTGACGGCTCTGAGTGTGGAAATTATGACTACATTGTTACATTGGGATCGCATCTGTAAAAACAAATGTAAGTGGTAATACTATAATAAATAAATAAATAAATTTAGACGTTCGAAAAATGCTGATTCTCAGCCTAGTTTGAACAAATGACTTTTGATTTTGATTTTGTTTACATTATGAAAGAGTATTTTATTCTATGATCAGTCGTTGCTATTTGAGTACTTGTATAGGTTGAAAGCATAGCACAGAAATAATATTAAAAACCCTAAGTATAGTTTTATTAGTTAAAAATCTTCATGTATGGTCAAAAGCTGCCAGAGAGGACATTCAAACCGGCCGCCGCCTTCTACACCGTCTGACGGAACTAAGATTGGAATCATTGCTTTTGATTGAATTTAATTACAAGCATACATAGGTCGACATGAGGAGATATTCTGTATTGATTACTTTGCGTTGTTAGTGAACGGTGTCTCCGATGCAAGGCAGCTGCTACCGGACCGCGCGGCGCCTGTCCACCTGGGCAGGAGCCTGCTCAAGTCGGCCGCCTGGAGGTTGCACCCCATGACCTGTTTGTCTCGACCATGTACTGAAGCTCTCTGGCCAGACTGGGCACTCCTCCATGTGCAGGCGTCGAAGCAGTAGTCGCAACCTTAATGGCGGCAGTCGGTCTGCGTCGGCTCCCGGCCCATGCGGCCGCTTGCAGTTTCCGGTAACAACATTTTTTTTTATATTTGTGATTCGAGTACCATAATAAAAAAAAAAGTATTTTGGTCTTCATTGCTGTTGTCTAATGGACGAACCATAGAATATATTAAACAACCTTGTTGCTTGTTGAACATTATCTTATCGTTGCCGGTGCAACAATAGAACGTAGTAAGTATCGTTGACATTAGATACGGCGACTGACAATAATAATACCGACATTACAACTAGAACTGACATTGAATGTATAAACAGAATTTTTGTAAAAATATGAATAAAGATTTATGCATTATTTTCCTCATATTACTGGGTCGCAACGAGTTGGTATGAGTTTTGAATCGTTTGTGTTTGTTGATAATAACGCGCCATATTATCGCTGCAGCAGGTACTGTCTGCGTGGAGTCTGCGGCCGGCGGCACACTGGTGCAGTGCAGGTGATAGTACGCCCTGAATAAGCGAATACCTTACGGACAAGTAACACTACGACATCCCTCGCGCAGTCAAAGTCAAACCATTTATTTCAAATAGTCACATAAGAGGCACTTTTGAACGTCAAAATTTACTAAAAAAAATAGAATTGATTCTCTTTGCCCCTTCCAAAAGGTAGTTTCGTATGGAGAAGAATGGGCAAGAAACTCCACCGTTACTCTTTTAAAAATGTTTTACAATATTTTGTTTGAGTATTAATTATATGATTATATCATATATGTGAAGACGATGCACCTAGAACAAAATTACTATACCATAATAGGTTAACAAAATTAAAAACTAAGCAATGAAAAATAACTTAATTATGAGATAGATACATGGTGCTCACATATTTACAAACATCGTAAAAGTATGTTTTTCAAAAAAAAAAAAAAAAATATAATAATAGCTTGCAGTGGGTGCAGTAGGAACCTACTGCCGCACAGCTCGAACATTGTCTGCTCTGTAATCGCACGTAGTTATCGTTCTATTGTAACATCGTTATTTCCATGGCAGACCAACGAACTATTCAATCAATCAAACAACTCAGCCTATCGCAGTCCACTGCTGGACATTGGCCTCTCCCAGGCTGCGCCACAACACCCTGTCCTCCGCCTTCCGCATCCAGTCTAACCCAGCCACCTTCTTAAGGTCGTCGGTCCATCTAGCTGGGGGGCGTCCCACACTACGCTTGCCGATACGCGGTCTCCACTCCAGGACTCGCCTGCTCCATCGGCCATCGGTCCTTCGACAAACATGGCCAGCCCACTGCCACTTCAGTTTGCTTACTCTGCAAGCTATGTCGGTAACTTCGGTTCTTTTCCGGATAATTTCATTCCTGATCTTATCCTTCAAAGAGACTCCAAACATAGCCCGCTCCATAGCACTCTGCGCGACCTTGAATTTGTGGACTAGCCCGACTGTCAGTGTCCACGTTTCGGCACCGTGGCTCATGACGGACAGGACGCACTGGTTAAAGACTTTAGTCTTCAGACACTGCGGGATAGGCGACGACAAGACTTGACGCAGTTTTCCAATGCCACCCAACCCAACTGGATCCTTCTGTCGGCTTCTTTGTCAAAGTTGTGTCTACCGAGCTTGATGACTTGTCCTAGGTAGACATACTCCTTCACAACTTCGAGAAGCGACCCTTCGATGTGGATTGGACTCGGCAAGACGTGCGATTTGTACATGAGTTTTATCTTGTCCAAATTCATGCTGAGGCCAACCCGCCGAGAGGCTCCGTTTAGGCTATGCAGCATCTGGTCTAACTGTTCCAGCGTCTCTGCCACTATGACGATGTCATCAGCAAAGCGAAGGTGTGAGATGTACTCGCCGTTCACGTTGATACCCTGTCCAGTCCAGTCCAGCGTCTTGAAGACGTCCGCCAACGCATTGGTGAACATTTTTGGGGATATCACATCCCCCTGTCTCACCCCTCTGAGCAGTTGGGTGGGACTGGTTTTCTGATCTTGGATCTGGACAGTCATCGTGGCAGCGTCATACAAACATCTCAACACTTCTATGTAGAGCCAGTCAATTCGACATCGTTGTAGAGAGGCCAGAACTGCCCATGTTTCGATGGAGTCGAAGGCTTTCTCGTAGTCCACGAATGCCATACACAGCGGCTGGTTGTACTCCTCGGTCTTCTGTACAATTTGCCGAACAGTATGGATGTGGTCTACGGTACTGAAGCCTTTTCGAAAACCGGCTTGTTCTGGCGGCTGGAACTCGTCAAGTCTTCTGGCGAACTATTATTATATATACAACATTATTTTTAAATATATGCGAAACCTGAATATAGTTTGTTGAGAAAAAGGAACTGAATCGATTTCAATAATTTTTACACCATGTTGTATCATATTTTGTCCCAAAAATATTTAAGTGTGATGGAAAATGTTATCACCATTGAATTACTTACAATACAATCGCCGTACGGGTAGGTACCTACTGCTAAATTATTATCAATTAGCGCAAGACGACCCTGGAGGCGCGCGGGCGCCGTCAGTAAGTTTGTGTACGGACAACCCGGTAACATAACAACCTTATAACTTTGTGATTTTTCATGATACAGTTTTGAAATTTTGTACGTAGATTCATTACATAAAAATACTAGACACGTGTTTCGGGTTTCGCATATACTAAAACTAATATTGTATATACGAACTCATTATTTATTGTCAGTCTATTGTGTTGTTGCAACCGTTCTTACGACTGCGGGAAAATACCAACCGAGAGTACGAGGCTTTGATTTAATTTTAAATGAATGCACCTTTTGCTTATTTTGTTTACCGGTTCTTTAATACAAATGAATACCAACGAAGTAGTATTTGTGTGCACAGGAATGCACTTAGTTCATTCTCACGAGGATTATTCCCGATTGCTTCCACTTAAATTGACACCACTGGTGGCCATTGATCGTACTAATTAATTAGTTCTCCTTTCTATAAGACATGATCTATTGGTACTTTTATGTCATAGATTATTAAAAAATAGTTGCCCACCGGTATCGGGAGCAGGGTCCAAGCTACCGGTGGCTAGGGCTGCAGAGATAGGAACCTCCTCACGATGCGGGCCGTATCGAGGAGTACTGCCTTCTGAATCAGGCCCTTGATCCAACCACCTAACGAGAGCCTCGAAAGATGTTGCTCGAGACTTTCGGCCATCAGGCCATTGGCCGATACGACAATCGGCACAATGATAGCCCACATTCCACATGTCAACAACCTCGTATTATTGTTAGGAGGTTCCTCTCTCTGGAGCCCTGACCGCCGGTAGCTTGGACCTTGTTCCCGATACCGGTGGGCAATATTTTTTTAATATTTTTAAATGTTTTATATATTTTTTATATTCTAATATTTAAAAATGTAATTTATATGTATTTAATGAAATAAAGGAATTAATAATAATAATTTATTTATTTATTTCTTACCACACATTACAGAGAATGTTAGTATAAAGTCTACAGACACAATTTTATAATTAATTTGTGGAAGACTGGTGCCTAAACTAAGTTTTTTTCAAAACCTGTATGTCAGGTCACCCACTAAAACAAAATTTTACATTTTTATGGTTGTACTGGAGACGACCTGATTCGCGTATAATATTTTATTCAAATAAAACTCTCATACATTATAATGTTGCAATATTGCTCATAAAAAATGATTTACAAAAATAAAAATAGAGATAGAAAAGTAATTCATTAAGGATACATGCAAGGGAAGATGTAAGTGTACGTGTGTGGAGTGTGTGTGATGTGGAGTGCGTGAGTGTGGTGGTGGGTAGTTGTGCGTAATATATAACTAAATATTCTGTGAATATTTCAAGCGTCTACTTGTTGCCGTTATCAATATCGAGCAAAAACGAGCAAATAAATCACGTTTGTTGTATGGGAGCCCCCTTAAATATTTATTTTATTCTGTTTTTTAGTATTTTGTTATAGCAGCAACAGAAATACACCATCTGTGAAAATTTCAACTGTCTAACTATCACGGTTCATGAGATACAGTCTAGTGACAGACGGACAGACAGACAGACGGCGGAGCCTTAGTAATAGGGTTCCCGTTTTACCCTTTGGGTACGGAACCCTAAAAACGAGCGGGTCTTATAGTAATCGCATAAGATGTGTAACATCTGACATCTCAACTTGGTAATACTAATTCCATGCTATTATAAAGTACTTACTAATTCCATGCTCATGTTACACATAAAAAAGTAGGTATTTACCTGCGTATGTTACGTATGTATCACCAAACATGTTACTCGCACCCTTCGCATGGCGCGCTTGTATAATGGTTACCTACCTATCATGAAGAACTATCATGTGACAGTCTTCATCTGCTGCTTCCTCAGAGAACGCGCTGCCGTGTTTCAGAATTATTATTAGAGTTCATAGTATGAATTCAGCACCGTAGGTAAGGATGCCGCCGGCACGCCACAATTGTGGCGATAAGTCCCCTCTTTGAGGAGTGGCTAGAGAGGCACCACGGCGTCCTCACCTTCCGCCTGACGCAGGTCCTTACCGGACATGGATGTTTCGGGAGGTTCCTGTTTAGGATTAAGCGGGAGGAAACGCCCGGGTGTCACCACTGTGTGGATCGCCCGGAGGACACGGTGGAGCATACGGTGGAGGTCTGCCCTGCTTGGGCGGAGCACCGCCGCGTCCTCACGGCAGCGATCGGCGGCGGCGATCTCTTGCGTCCGGGCCTGGTTCAGGCCATGGTTCGGAGCGAGAGTGCATGGGAGGCCGTCACCTCCTTCTGCGAAGCAGTAATGCTCGAGAAGGAGGAGGCGGAACGCGTGAGGGTGAGGCAAGATTCGCGCGCCGCGCCCTTAGTCGCCGCAGGAGACGCCCCGGGCGTCGGGAGTCGCTAGCCGATTTCCGACCACCGTAGGCGCGGGCCTGCGGACGGTGAGCGATGGGTAGCTCGCCGTCCGATAAGGACCAGGCCCGGGTCGACGGCGCGTTGTGTTCCACGCGCGCCTCAAAGAGATGTCAGCACCAACTGACGGGGTCCAGTAGGACCAATGCCTGCCAGGGTTGCGAGTTTGTCCGAAAGGGATATCGTGGCCTTGGCACACAGGCAACGGAAGGAACACGGGTGGGTTTTAGTCAGTAAAAGTCTGACACGCCCTCCCGCTCCGCCCATAGCGGGAGAAGTTATTTGATAAATTCCCACCCAAAAAAAAAAAAAAAAAGGTAAGTAGCCTATCCGTCAAGCTGCCCCACCCTGGTTGGCATCTCTCCTGGGAACACACGGTGTAAGTGCGCCAAGTGCGCCACGTGCCGCTGGAGATGCGTCGCTGATAATAATAAATTAATAGTAATTTAGATGATTCCAGTCTTTCGCGTGCTGTAGTGATTGCTGCCTATCGAGCATCGATTGGTGCCGCGCGGCGGCGGCGGCGGGCAGCGACTAATAATACCGGCGCACAAACAGACGTCGATCTATAACGTACGAGTATCATTAATTCAACGGCGCGCGCCGTAATAAAACGGAGTGTATCATGTTCTCTCACAAAAGACCTAGGCTGGGAAATACAAACAGCGGATACAGAAAATGAAAAATGAACCGATTGGATATAAGAACGAAGTAAAAAACCCCGGTGTCGTATTTGATAAGGGACTATCGATGAATAAACACACCAAAGAAACTGTAGAAAAATCAAAACGAGTAAGAGGTGGCCTAAACTCCACCACGATATGATCGACAAACTCACCTCACCGACGATCAGCGGCCTCGACGATCCCGGGCCCGCGTATACGAGATATGGACAGTTCAACCCATCACTTTTCTCAAACAGGATAGGCGAAATTGAAAATATATCATTTTAGGTCTAGACGTAATGGGATCTTAAATCCAAATTTCTCACACTTGTTCTCACCTCACAATTTCTCACCTCTAAATCAATTAAATCTAAATCAATTATGTGAGAAAAGATCTCAACAATAGGTTGCAAAAGATCCCTCACCGGACAAAGTGCGCCAATATAAAATGCATACCTAATGCTCTTGTAAAATTACATTTTATAAGTGACATGTAACACAGTTTTCTCAACTAATGAAATAAACATCTATTCTGTTCTATTCGTTCCGCTCTAGCCGTAGGAGCTTTGCCGCAGCGGTTCTTGTTAGTTCGCGATCGGAGCTTTCTTCTTTGCACCGTCACGAAACCTTCATCATTAGCAGCCCTATTCGGCGCCTTTTCCGGCATCGGCTTGATACAAGGAGCGCCAGGGGCACTCGCGGTGACGCTAGCGAAATCCCTTTGTAGGGGTTTCGCCTGGGTTGCAGACACTGGCAGCGGGATGGGGCTCGGGGCTCGGGCGGCGTTGCGTGGAGGAGCCGCCGTGACGAGCACGGAGCTGCAGGGCGCGCTGGAAGCGGCGGGGTGCTCTGCAAGCTCAGCAATCAACGGATGCGCTGGCGACGAAACTACTGATGCGGAATTCGACGATGATATATCGAGGCCGACTCCGCGACACGCGTTCACGTTTGACGCATCGACAGGTGACCTAATTACCGCCACACTGTTGCGCAACTCGCTAACTTCTTTGCGCAAATCAGCGGCGGTGTTTTGGGATGTATCTAATTTCGTTAGCACATCCGCGAGGCGGGCCTTCAGAAAGACAATGTCCTTCAGAAGGCTCGTTACATCGACGTGGTCGAAGGTGACGGGAGGAAGCTTGTGGAGCTCCCTCGCCACAAACGTTGGCACATCGTCAGGGTCGGTCTCCTTGAACAGCGTGATTATATCTTGCAGGCTCCTCCTAGTCCCGTCACGCCGGCGGGACACCATCTGGTCACACTTATTCAGCACATTGAACAACAACAGCTTGGAGGCAGCTATGTCATCCTCGCTGAAGTTCGTTGCGCAGATCTGGACAGCAGACACCTCGTCCATCACATCCAGCTTCTGCTGCAGGAACGCCAGCAGCTCATTCGCCACTAGTTCATTACTCATGGCGGGTAATTTACGTGCGACAGCTTGCACCGCGCTAATCGAAATGCACAATGCGGGCCGTGTCCAGAAGTACCGCTCTCTGAATCAGGCCCTTAATCCAGCTGCCCAACGAGAGCCTCCTTAGGTGTTGGTCGAGGCTCTTGGCAATTAAGCCATTGGCTGATACAACTATCGGCACAATGATTGCTGAGTCCACATCCCACATGTCGACAACCTCGCGAGCCAAGTCAAGATACTTGACTTGGCTTTCACGAGGTTCCCGTCATGAGGGACCGTTATGTCAATAATCATTGTGCGCCACTCTATTCGATCCACCACCACTATATCAGGCTTATTGGCAACAATAGTCCTGTCAGTGATGATGGATCGGTCCCAGTACAATGTGATATCTCCATTCTCGAGAACTGGGTCGGGCACATACCTGTAGTACGGCACCTCCGATTCCACAAGGCTGTATTTCAGAGCAAGTTGCTGATGGATTATTCGGGCTAAAAGGTTGTGTCTATGCAAGTACTCCTCATTAGCTAGACGAGAACACCCGGAGATAGTGTGTCGGATTGATTCTCCCGGACGGTGGCATGCCCGACACACGTCAACCGTGCCGTCCTTCACAATTAATCTCTGGTATTTCTTCGTCATGATAACTTCGTCCATAATTACACAGACAAAACCTTCGGTTTCCCCAAAGAGGTCACCGAAACGCAGCCAGGCTACGGACGCTAAAAAGTCTACATCAGGTTCATGTAAGGCCCTGCCAGGGTTGCGAGTTTGTCCGAAAGGGATATCGTGGCCCTGGCACACAGGCAAATGAAGGAACACGAGTGGGTTTTAGTCAGTAAAAGTCTGACACGCCCTCCCGCTCCGCCCAGAGCGGGAGAAGTTATTTGATAACTTCCCACCCAAAAAAACACAAAAAGGTTCATGTAAGGCCCGGAAAAACCGTCCGTGAAGCTCCTTACTTTGCCATACCCCCTTGCGATCGTTAGTGTCAAGCGCTACAGGTTTGCGCCAGTTCTCTGTAGCCAAGGAGAGCGAGGTGAGGCCCTTGTCCACCACGACCATATCTCGGTGCATCCCCACGTCGGCTTCTAGGATATATTCCCTGAGACTGCATAGCTTGCGATTGTGGAGGGTCTTAGCGTTTAAAAAGCCTAGACCTCCACACTTTCACGGGATATACAGTCTCATTACCGATGACCGTAGGTGATGCATTCGATATGCAGTCAGCAGCGTATGAACCTTCCTATCCAGGGCGTCGAGGTCGGTCTGAGTCCATTTGAGTATACCGAAAGAGTACATCAAAAACGGGCATGACCCAACCGTTGAAGGCGCGCACCTTGTTTCCGCCTGATAGAAAACTATTAAATATTTTCTTTAGGCGGCCAAAGAAGCGCTCCTTCAACGATTGCTTCATGTCGTTGAACATTGATGCCCAACGCTTCCGACATACCCAAATACTTATAGGTTTCGAATGCGGAGAGGGCTCTAAGGTTTATACAATCCGAGAGTTGGGTTCCCACGGATTCCTCAATCTGCCCTCGCTTTACATGCATAACCGCACATTTGTGCACACCAAATTCCATCCTGATGGCGCTACTAAAAGTTTCAGTTACTTTCAGTAGCTCCATCAGTTGCAAATTGTTGGGAGCAAAGAGTTTAAGGTCATCCATGTAGAGGAGGTGTGATATAACCTGACCACCTCTCCTCAACTGATAGCCTAGAACTGGATCCTCCAGCAGTGTGCTTAGAGGATTCAAGGCTAAGCAGAACCAAAGCGGACTCAAACTATCACCCTGAAATATGCCTCGCTCGATCCTTATCGGTTCGCTATTCCTCTGGATATTTCGACATCCTGGATAGCGAAGGACCGTCCTCCATTGCCTCATACACGACATCAGGAAGGTGCGCAGAGTTGCATCTACTTTATACAACTCCAGCACCCTCATGAGTCATGTATGTGGCACCGAGTCATAGGCCTTCTTATAATCTATCCAACATGTCGACAGATCCTTTCGGGAACGTTGAATCTGTTGGCTAATGGTTATATCAATGAGGAGTAATAAATATAATTTATAGCCTATAGCACTCAGGGATAATTTAGCTTTCTACCAGTGAAAACATTTTTAGAACTGGATCGCTAGTTCCGGAGTTTAACCCCTACATACAAACAAACAAACCACCTCTTTATAATATTAGTATAGATTACATGGCGGGATCGCCTGTGTCTGTGTGTATGTTGCCGGCTATGTTCACACCGCTATGTCTGTGTGTATGTTGCCGGCTATGTTCACACCGCTATGTCTGTGTGTATGTTGCCGGCTATGTTCACACCGCTATGTCTGTGTGTATGTTGCCGGCTATGTTCACACCGCTATGTCTGTGTGTATGTTGCCGGCTATGTTCACACCGCTATGTCTGTGTGTATGTTGCCGGCTATGTTCACACCGCTATGTCTGTGTGTATGTTGCCGGCTATGTTCACACCGCTATGTCTGTGTGTATGTTGCCGGCTATGTTCACACCGCTATGTCTGTGTGTATGTTGCCGGCTATGTTCACACCGCTATGTCTGTGTGTATGTTGCCGGCTATGTTCACACCGCTATGTCTGTGTGTATGTTGCCGGCTATGTTCACACCGCTATGTCTGTGTGTATGTTGCCGGCTATGTTCACACCGCTATGTCTGTGTGTATGTTGCCGGCTATGTTCACACCGCTATGTCTGTGTGTATGCTGCCGGCTATGTTCACACCACTATGTCTGTGTGTATGTTGCCAGCTATGTTCACACCGCTATGTCTGTGTGTATGTTGCCGGCTATGTTCACACCGCTATGTCTGTGTGTATGTTGCCGGCTATGTTCACACCGCTATGTAACTTAAAAAGTGCGAGTCGGACTCGCGCACGAAGGGTTCCGTACCATTATCTATAAAAACGGCAAAAAAATCACGTTTGTTTTATGGGAGCCCCCTTTAAATATTTATTTTATTTTAATTTAATTATTGATTTTTAAAGTGAATATATAACTAAATATTCTGTGAATATTTCAAGTGTCTACCTGTTACCGTTATCAATATCGAGCAAAAACGAGCAAAAAGTCACGTTTGTTGTATGGGAGCCCCCTTAAATATTTATGTTATTCTGGTTTTTAGTATTTGTTGCTATAACGGCAACAGAAATACATCATCTGTGAAAATTTCAACTGTCTAGCTATCACGGATCATGAGATACAGCCTGGTGACAGACGGACAGACAGACAGACAGACAGACGGCGGAGCCTTAGTAATAGGGTTCCCGTTTTACTCTTAGGGTACGGAACCCTAAAAACCAGGTGCACTTACGTTAAACAGCGTGCAGGGAACTGGAGCTTCCGTTCTAGTAAGCACGTCCAAATATGGCCATACTTATTTGAATGCGTGCCTAGAATGTGCGTGGACCACGCGAGTATGTCGCGGGCACATCAGTGACGTCATTAAACCACATTGTAGGAGTTACATGTAATGTAACGTTACATTTGAATCCTAAGCAAAGTTAAGTACACCTGTGTACTGCGTATTAGCGTGGCCGTACGCCGCAATAGACTGGCAGCTTCATAGTTCCAAGAGGTACGAGTATTTAGCAAAACGATTAGACTTATCAAAATTCCTAGAAGACTAATTATTGCCGAATCGCACCCTCTAAAGCACTCCTCAATTTCTCATTGCACTGGGTGCTTACGTTTGTAGCCTGTCATCATTCTCCTCGTCAGCTTGGATTGTGTTGGACTGCGGTGGTACTACAACAGTCTGCGACAGGGGGGCGATGACATGGCTACACTGTATTTCACCTCGCAGGCGATCAAGTACAGTGTCATCCAACATATGATTACGCTGGATGATCCGCACCTGATCCGACAGTCGTTGTGCCGAAACGTTGACAGGTGGCTCAAGTACCTGAAAAAGGGAGAGCATCCGAACACGGTACGCGGTCAGATTGTTTCCCCCTCTGTAGCTCCATAGTATGAGCGCATGACGTTCTCATTGATGGTTCGTGTTCATCTCATGCGCTGCACACTTCCGCCGGGAGCTGGGACCCTATCAGAGACCGGTGGGCTTCGAGGTCCTAAACCCTCCGGTGGCCGGCGTCCTCCCCGTCGACAAGCAGGTGGTGGCGTCTTGGGCAGAGAGAAATACTCGTCACTCGAGCTCGACGCAACTACTGCGGCCGGTGTCGTTACAGCGGGGCTGAGTACCGGCGGCGGCGAGGCGGAGCTGAGCGAAGACTCCGGAGGTGGTAGGCGTGCTCTTCGTACGGCTGGCCTTGTCAACATTTCTTAATAATTTTCATTCTGTTTTCTGATTTTGAGATGTGACATGACAAATGTCATAACATATTTGGCAAATTTTTGATTCATGTCTAAAAATATGGTGTTTATTCCTCTTTTTTGGGATACTCGTAATAGGGTTTCGGTTTCTTGTGGGTTTTTAAAAGGCCATTATAAACTAAATCAAAATCAAAAGTCATTTATTCAAACTAGGCTGAGAATCAGCACTTTTCGAACGTCAAAAATTACATAAGACAGTCCCCCAAAAAACGCCCACCCTTCACCACTTCCTAGTGCTTTAGCTGGGAAAAAACTTGTAATATTGTGTCGAAAATTGTTAGATAAACCTTTTAAAATATATGAAAATTATAGGATCAAAATTTTAGGTATCTGTTAACGTTGGTGTCGCCAGTGTTATTATTATTAATTGTAATACATATAAATTACATTTTTAAATATTAGAATATAAAAAAATATATAAAAACATTTAAAAATATAAAAAATAGTGCTTCGCCGGTATCGGGAGCAGGGTCCAAGCTACCGGTGGTTAGGGATCCAGAGATAGGAACCTCCTCACGATGCGAGCCGTACCGAGGAGTACTGCCTTCTGAATCAGGCCCTTGATCCAACCACCTAACGAGAGCCTAGAGAGATGTTGATCAAGGCTTTTGGCCATCAGGCCATTGGCCGATACGACAATCGGCACAACGAAAACCGAGCTAACATTGCACATGTCAACAACCTCGTGTGCTAAGTCGAGATATTTCATTTGTTTCTCTTTCTCAGCTTTCACGAGGTTCTCGTCATGCGGAATGGTGACATCGATAATAATTGCGCGGCGCGCTAATCGGTCTATCACCACTATATCGGGCTTATTGGCGACAATAGTCCTGTCAGTAATGATAGACCGATCCCAGTAGAACGTGACATGGTCATTTTCGAGAACTGGGTCGGTTGGGCACATACTTGTAATATGGTACCTCAGAATCCACAAGTTTATATTTCCGAACAAGTTGCTGGTGAATTATCCTAGCTACTTGCTACTGGCTAACGGCGAGTACATGCACAGGCATAACGCCTGTGCATGTACTCGCCGTTAGCCAGACGAGAACAACCAGAGATTATATGTCTGATGGACTCACCCGGACGGTAACATGCCCGACACACGTCAACCGTCCCGTCCTTCATAATATGTCTCCTGTAGTTATTCGTCAAGATAACTTCGTCCATAATTGCACAGACAAAACCTTCAGTTTTCCCCAAAAGGTCACCAAAACGTAGCCAGGATACGGACGATAAGAAATCTACACTGTTGGGCTCATGAAGAGCCCGATAGAAGCGTCCGTGAAGCTCCTTGCTTTGCCATACCTCCTTGCGGTCATCGGTAGTAAGTACTACAGGTTTGCGCCAGTTCTCTTTAGCCATGGAGAGTGGGGTGAGTCCCTTGTCAACTGCGACCACATTACGGTGCATACCCAGTTCGGCTTTTAAAAAATATTCCCTGAGACTGCGCACCGTGCGGTTGTGGAGGGTCTTCGCATTTAAAAAGCCTCGACCCCCGCACTTCCGCGGGATGTATAGTCTCATCACCGATGATCGTGGGTGATGCAACCGGTTTGCGGTCAGCAGTGTATGGACCCTCCTATCCAGGGCGTCCAGTTCGGTCTGAGTCCATTTGAGTATGCCAAAAGAGTACATCAAAACCGGCATGACCCAACCGTTGAAGGCCCATACACGACATCAGGAAGGTGCGTAGAGTTGCATCCATCTTGTACAACTCTAGCACCCTCATGATCCATGTATGTGGCACCGAGTCGTAGGCCTTCTTATAGTCTATCCAGCATGTCGACAGATCCTTGCGGGATCGACGAACCTGTTGGCTAATTACCATTTCGATGAGGAGTAGCTCCTTAGTACCACGGGACCCATTCCTACGTCCATTTTGAGAGGCAGACATAATCGAATTATTGTCAATGTGTGTATTAATTTTCGCTCTCAAAATGGATGTAAGAAGTTTATAGACTGTCGACAAACACGTAATCGGTCTATAGTTCTTGGGTTCCGCGGGACTACCTGACTTATGGAGCAGGTGGGTAACGCCTGTTAGAAACTGCGGTAGCGACCCAGACTCTAAGGATGACTGGAACTGAGATGCCAGGCAAGTGTGTGAACTAAATAACCATTTCAACCAGAAGTTGTGCAGTCCGTCCGGTCCCGGTGATTTCCAATTCGGTAACGGACGGACTGCTTTGGCTACGTTTAATGCTGTAATCAGTACTGGTTCCATTTCTGGTATAGTCTCACACACTCGCTCGACATGCCGCATCCAACCAACCTCAGTGTGACAGACGGGCACCGACCAGATGCTGCGCCAGAATTCACTCGTGACGGCATCATCCGGATGGCAAACGTCTGTCACATTTTGTTTAGGTCGCTCCCAAGCTCTGTATACCCACCTTTCATCGCTCTGGAACATGCGATTCTGCGTGTACCGATCTACCCGCCGCTTATACCGCCGAATACGGCTCGCCCATGCACAAACTTTCTGCTTCAGGAAGTCGATGCGCTCTGTGACATGGGACATGTCCAGTCCCCGAGAATGCCCGTCTCACAAAGCGCATCACTCGTGGTCGTGTATTGCCCTCCCTGAAGCAGTATAGTTTGCCGATGAGTGGCCTGGCCCCATTGATACGACGCTCGATCCTGCATTGCCAGGCTGGTACGGCTGGTTTTGGTCGAGTAGCTCCGTCCCAGATTGGGAACTTGACGTTTGCTAAACGACATGCCGCAACAGCTGCGCAATACAGGATCGAATGTGTACCAGCAAGATTCTTGCTGCTCTCGAAAATCTGTTTGAGCTGCGAGTCCAAGGCACACACCAGCGCCCTATTTTTCTTATGCATGGGTAGGCGTGGTAATCGGGGTCTGAGTTCGGTCGGAGTTGACCTATACTCGTGAATCGCATCTTCCAGTGCGCTCCTCAATCGGGCGTTGCACTGGCTACTTACTGTGGCAACCCTATCATCCTCCTCTTAAGGGAGCCCATCTTAAATATTTTTTTTATTTTAATTTAATTATACATACAACAAACGTGATTGTTTTGCTGTTATAAATAATGGTACGGAACCCTTCGTGCGCGAGTCCGACTCGCACTTGGCCGGTTTTTTTCTTATCATGTATTTGGGATGAGTTTATCCCAAAAAAAAACTTAACAATGTAGTAGTTGTAATTCGAAAAACATGTTCTCTCTTATATCGATATACGCCACGGTCAATTTTCTAAATGCAAATGATGTTTGTAATCGCAAAAAAATATTTTTGAATGTGATAAAACCACAATATAACAATTATGCACTTTTTCGGTTACTTGTGCTGTGAGACCTTGCTTCTTGCCAAACATGATTCTAGGTTAACGGGAAGTACCCTATAGGATTTGATTTATTTGCGAGTATCAAAATATGTCGCATAAATCGCAGTATTTTTTACAAGCTTTTATTTAACTTGCAATGTAACTAACTGTTTGTTCGGGTGGAATCTTGCAAATCAATTCTGAAGCAGATATCTTCAACCGATTGAACTGAAATTTTGAATACACGTTTAGTTTGGATGACAATGCATAGTTAGCTGTGTGAAGTCATTCTAAATCTAACATGGCGGAAAACCCAAAATGGTGGACAAGTTATTTTTAATGCACTCCTATAATATGGGTATCAAATGAAAGAGCTTGCTGAGAATAACTCGAAAAATAAAGTGACGTCACTCTAAATCCAATATGGCGGACTTCTAAAGATAGCGGACTAAGTTTTTTATGCTTTCCTACAATATAGGTATCAAATGAAAAGACTTGAAAAAAATTGGTTAAAAAATTCTCGAATTTGAAAGAAATGTTAAAGTTATTGTTGCATCAATATTTTAATTAGTTGTTTTTAACCAAATTCAGGTTTTTGAAATCTTGAATCAAGAAGAGAATCTCAACAGGAAAACATTGAAGAAGAGTTGGAGATGCCAGAACAGCACATGACCGACGACGAATTCGTTAATGCTAGAAGAGCAATGAATGTTGGACAATAGGTTGCCTTTTTATTCTCAACAAGGAGTATTTCAGAACAGCTGAATAGTCAAAGCGATGAGCGTCTAAGGTTGTTCATAACGGGTAACGCTGGGACTGGAAATACCTTCCTCTTTAACTTGTTGAAAAATCAAGTAACTCGGTGTTACGGCCAGCAAGTTTTTACATTTTGTGCGCTTACAGGGGAGCGCGATTAATGGGAGGATCCACATTACATTCTACACCAAAATTGCCTGTACTAAAGGACGGTAGAATAGTGGAAATGCCTATTCTTACTGGTAATTACTTGCGTTTGATGCGGCAACAGTGGCAGCACATTGAATTTTTATTTATCGATGAAATCTCTATAGTCCCATATGAAATGCTTTGTATCATGTTGGATTCCCGACTTAAACAACTCAAATACAATGAATTACTCTGGTGGTATAAATATAATATGTGTATTTGGTGACTTAATGCAGTTACCTTCTGTGCGAGGAAATCAAGTATTTGATCAACCCTCTAGATTTATCCCAGCAGCACACGTATGGCGTTCTTTCTCGTTAATTAAATTGACCGAAAATATGCGACAACAAGGTAGCACAACTTTTAAAGACCGCCTGAATGCATTACGAATTGGTGAACTTCAATCAGAACATTTTGCTATTTTAATGAATCGGCTAAGAAATAAAGAACCAACTGGCAAATTTGCGATTGAAAAGGCAGGCAGGTTAGTCTAGTATTACGAGCCTGTCCGAAAGGGATATCGTGGCCCTGGAACACAGGCATCTGAAGAAACACGGGTGGGTTTTAGTCAGTAAAAGTCTGACACCCCCTCCCGCTCCACCCAATGGGAGAAGTTATTACAATGTAGATGTGTCCAAAGGTCTGGTGAATGGTTCTATTCATAAAAATATAAAAAAAAACAGTACAAAACTTCTTTCTTATATCTATTGTTCTTTTGGACATAGGTATTACAGAAATCATATGGCCCTGCTTCCGGAGCGAACGAATGACATGTATGATACTGACATACCATCCGTCCGTATAGACTTCGGAAAAGATGGTGTTCATCTCATTCAACCCAAGACTGTGCAATTTCCAGAAAAATATAGTCACGGCACTGCAGAACAAAGAATGGAATGCTGCCAATTATATTATGTTGGGCGCTAAAAAGAATAAAATAAACTTTTAATTTAAAACTTTTGCTTTCAACTTATAAAGGCATTACACAATTTATATGATATAAAAGCTTGTTGCGAGATTTACCTGAGTAGATAAACAAGTACATTATATAACTTAGTCGAGGCTATATAGTCATTGACTTAGTCTGATTGAAATAATTTACCTAAGTAGATAAACAAGTACATTATATAGCTTGGTCTGATTGAAATAATTTACCTGAGTAGATAAACAAGTACATTATATAGCTTGGTCTGATTGAAATAATTTACCTGAGTAGATAAACAAGTACATTATATAGCTTGGTCTGATTGAAATAATTTACCTGAGTAGATAAACAAGTACATTATATAGCTTGGTCTGATTGAAATAATTTACCTGAGTAGATAAACAAGTACATTATATAGCTTGGTCTGATTGAAATAATTTACCTGAGTAGATAAACAAGTACATTATATAGCTTGGTCTGATTGAAATAATTTACCTGAGTAGATAAACAAGTACATTATATAGCTTGGTCTGATTGAAATAAAAAAAAAAAATCAAACTAAGTAAATACGAGTGTTTGAATCTCGCGACAAGTTTTATTTTATACTAGCTTTTGCCCTCGGCTTCGCTCGCGCCTACATTTATTTTGATTGATAAGTTTTAGTTTTAGCGTTTATTATTATAAACGCTTATTATAGAAAAAATATTATTTACAAAACTTCTTTATAGACAATATTCTTTACTAAATTTGTTGGTGCCAAAACCACCAAACTAATGGGCGAGTTTACGCGTGAGCAAGCTACGTAGAACTGCCCGTGTGAGAAACAGTTTTCTCTCAAGTCTATTCCCGAAATTTTTTGTTTTGGTCCTTGAGACTTGCTTATAGTCATTGCAAAGCAGATTTTGAGAGGAAACTGTAATTATTTTAATTCGAATAGATGGTCATTCGGAATTAAAGGAATTTGTGGTACAAACGTTAATGTTACCGTCACCAAAGGAATTCGTGGTACAAACATAAATTTTACCACCACCAAAGGTGCTCAAAGGCTCCAGGTGGCCCTGGAGCGTTTCAGCTCCTTTGGTCCACCTGGAGTTGATGGTGAATCGTATGTGATACAGGTTGAAGCGACTATTTACCGCTGGATTTTAAAATACTATTAACGCCATCTATAGATTTTTATGGAAATAAATTTTGTTATTTAAATTAATACAGAACAATTATAAATTAGGACTTTTAGATTTTTTTGTTGTTGTCCCGACAAACCTTAAAAATTATATCCATATTGATTTTTAGACTACCTACTCTTTTCAACCCCTGAAGGAATTGTTTTTGAAAAAGCATGAAACACGTTTTATTTATTTCTTGACAGAATTCAATGAAATGAAATGAAATCGTTTGTCTGTAAATAGGATATCGGAATCACTTTTACACGTCATATTAAAAAAATAAGCTAGATGTGGTTGACATTTCCTATCTGACTACCCCTGAGAAGAAATGGCGAAACAAACTCAGAGGTCAAAGTCTCTTTTAAAGTCCAGACATAATCTTGGTCAAATCATGTGAGGACCATGTAGATCCGTGTCTGAAATGGTCTTTTGAGGAAAGAACCACACAAAATTGAGTGGACTTGTCCAATCAGTGCGAGCATTTGTCAGTAATCGTGCAGCTCGACTCAAGACTTAAGGAGCTCAACGACTCGACGAACAATACCAAAGAAAGGACTTTTGGTTAGCCCGCATAAAGTCCTCAGAATTCCAGAACATCATTAAAACTGAGAAGAGAAAACAAAATAGGAAAATATTTAAAGAAAAAAAAAAATACCCACATAGTGCTCACATTCACAATAAAATAAAGCAGTAAATATAATACTTTTCAAAGTAAACATTCATGTAATATTGTATATAATATTCTGCAATGTCAATATGTATAAAATCACGCATAATACCATTAAGGTCTCTTCGACGGCATTTTGAAACGCAGCCACTGCTTCCTCGGCGTCCATAAAACGTTTTCCTCAAAGTTTTTCATTTATTTTCGGAAATAAATAAAAATCGCAAGGTGCGAGGTCGGGGCTATAGGGCGGGTGACCCAGAAATTCCACGTCTGACGTCGCTAAGTAGTTGATTGTTTGCGTGGCGGTGTGCGTCGAGGCGTTGTCGTGGTGAAGGAGGATCCTACTGCGAGGTCGTGTCTCCCGAACTTTTTCCAAGACAAGTGGCAAACAATAATTGTTAGTGTACCACTCTGCAGTAACTGTTTTTCGATCCTCTAAAACAATTGTTGCGTAATGACCTGTCCTTCCGAAGAACGAGGCCACCATCTTTTTTCCCACGCGTCGACCTCTCTTCACTTTAGTTGGCCACTCCTCGGAAGGAAACATCCAGACAGCAGACTGTCTCGTAGTTGCAGGAACAATAAATCTAGCTTTCGTCACCCGTAAGTATGTCGAACACAGCATTTGAGTCACCTCCGCTAAATCTTTGAACTATTTTTGAACCATTTCCAGTTTGATCACAAGGCTTGCAGAGCGAGCAGCTCAATCCCAAGCTTTTTTGTCTTCTAAATAATCAGAAATTTTATAGTACCCTTTTTAACAAAGTTTGGTTTTAATACAGCTTTTAAATCGTGTTATAAATGGGTAAGTTTCGAATGTCAGTAGGAAGTTTGTAGTAAAAGCGTATACATTGACCCATGAACGAATTGGGTACTCTGTGGAGGCGAGTGAGATGTACAGCAAGATTGTGTTTATTCCTGGTATTTAAACTATGAATTTCGGACATTTTCTTAAAATTTGATATATTTTGTGTACATACAATAGGTTTTCAAATATAATATTGAGAGGCTACAGTCAGAATATCTATTTCTTTGAATTTTTCTCGAAGTGAGTCTCTTGGACCTAGATTGTAAATGGCTCGAACAGCTCTTTTCTGTAAAACAAATATAGTATTAATGTCCGCACAGGTTCCCCAGAGAAGAATCCCATATGACATAAGACTATGAAAATAACTAAAATAAAAAATTCTGGCAGTATCTACGTCAGTTATCTGTCGAATTTTTCTACGTGTGGGCCCCATTTTAATTTACCGTCAATAGTTATTCCAAGAAAAACTGTCGACTCAACAGGGTCCAACTCTATTCCATTAAGTTGAACATTGGTAGTCAGCTGCCTGACATTTGGCATTGAAAATTTAATGAGCTTAGTCTTTTTTTTCGTTGAGGAGAAGATTATTTACATTAAACCAATGGACCACTTTATAGAGTGCATCATCAACATCTTCAAATTGACTAGCTGACGTTTGATTTTAAAAATGAGGGAAGTATCATCTGCGAATAATACAATCTTGTGATTATCCCTTATGTGATAAGGTAAGTCATTTATGTAAATTAGAAACAAGAATGGACCTAGAATTGAACCTTGCGGAACGCCCATAGTGACCGCAGATCCTGCAGATCTCTTGCCATTTACATCAACCCTCTGAATACTGTTGTTCAGATAAGAAGTCAGAAGGTCGAGAGCACTGTCCCTCATACCACAGTGGTGCAGTTTTCGGATGAGTGTATCATGATGAACGCAATCGAAGGCCTTAGACAAGTCGCAGAAAATGCCAAGAGCATCCTGCAACTCCTCCCAGGCCTCGAATATGCTCTTCAGTAATTCCACGCCCGCGTCTGTAGTTGCACGACCCTTTGTAAAACCAAACTGTTTCAGATGAAGTAAATTATGTGTATTGAAATGTCCTAACATTTGTATTAAAATTAATTTTTCAATGATGTTGCTCAATGTAGGTAATATCGAAATAGGCCTAAACTTCGTGGGATCAGTTGTGCTGCCAGATTTGAACAGTGGAATCACTTTACAAAGTTTCATCAGATTAGGAAATACACCAGATGCAATAACATCGATTATGGAAGACATGGTATATACTGATAATACCCGAAGGTCAGCAGTTTTTTTTTTTATACCAATATTTTTAAAAATTCTATAATATCCTTAGCGGTAAATACCGTGAATTTAAACTGTTTATCAGATTCTGGTACACATTCTTTTAGTATTGAGTAAGCAGAAGTGGTGGACGACGATGACAGAGTTTTGGTTGTTACATTGGGAATATTAGTAAAGAAATTTTCAAACTCAGTTCCCACCTCCACGTCTGCCTTAATATCTATATCATTGATTTTTAGGTGGAAATCACGATTACGCCGTTCTTCCCGTTTCTGAATTAATAATATTCCAAGTTGTTTTAATTTAATTTCCAGAAGATTTTATTTCATTTTTAATGTGTATGGCTTTTGCTGAGCAACAAGCTCGTTTAAAAGTTTTAGAATAATTTTTGACAAAGTCTTTAAAAGTTTCATCATGGTTATATGTTTTTTCATGATACAATTCATATAAACTCTGCCTACTTTTGTAAATACCTGGTGTTGCCTAATCACTAAATATAACGCGGTCACAAACAACCAATGTTTTTGAGGTGAATACCTTTCTAAATTTACTATTAATGAGGTTAAATAGTGAAGTATAAGCTTGATCTGGGTCGGTGTGATAAGGCAAACCCGGTAGTTTTTCCATTAAATTATTTTTAAATTATTCTTAGCTACTTTGTTTACAGGAATAAAACTCACAAGTTTTCTTTGAGCTCTGACTATTTTCCGAGGGAAAGTGACTTACTGGCTACAGTGATCAGAGTCCAACTCATTTATAATTAAATGGCTAGAAGGTCTTAAATTTGTAAAAATATTGTCAATACCATCTAGTAGTTCGGTTGTTAGTCCGGTTGACCGAACTACTGAAACTTTCAGTTGCGATAGTTCGGTTCTAACAAAGCACCGAACTACTGAAACTTTCAGTTGCGATAGTTCGGTTCTAACAAAGCACCGAACTACTGCAACTTTCAGTTGCGATAGTTCGGTTCTAACAAAGCACCGAACTACTGAAACTTTCAGTTGCGATAGTTCGGTTCTAACAAAGCACCGAACTACTGAAACTTTAGTTGCGATAGTTCGGTTCTAACAAAGCACCGAACTACTGAAACTTTCAGTTGCGATAGTTCGGTTCTAACAAAGCACCGAACTACTGAAACTTTCAGTTGCGATAGTTCGGTTCTAACAAAGCACCGAACTACTGAAACTTTCAGTTGCGATAGTTCGGTTCTAACAAAGCACCGAACTACTGAAACTTTCAGTTGCGATAGTTCGGTTCTAACAAAGCACCGAACTACTGAAACTTTCAGTTGCGATAGTTCGGTTCTAACAAAGCACCGAACTACTGAAACTTTCAGTTGCGATAGTTCGGTTCTAACAAAGCACCGAACTACTGAAACTTTCAGTTGCGATAGTTCGGTTCTAACAAAGCACCGAACTACTGAAACTTTCAGTTGCGATAGTTCGGTTCTAACAAAGCACCCAACTACTGAAACTTTCAGTTGCGATAGTTCGGTTCCTACAAAGCACCGAACTACTGAAACTTTCAGTTGCGATAGTTCGGTTCTAACAAAGCACCGAACTACTGAAACTTTCAGTTGCGATAGTTCGGTTCTAACAAAGCACCCAACTACTGAAACTTTCAGTTGCGATAGTTCGGTTCTAACAAAGCACCCAACTACTGAAACTTTCAGTTGCGATAGTTCGGTTCTAACAAAGCACCGAACTACTGAAACTTTCAGTTGCGATAGTTCGGTTCTAACAAAGCACCGAACTACTGAAACTTTCAGTTGCGATAGTTCGGTTCTAACAAAGCACCGAACTACTGAAACTTTCAGTTGCGATAGTTCGGTTCTAACAAAGCACCGAACTACTGAAACTTTCAGTTGCGATAGTTCGGTTCTAACAAAGCACCGAACTACTGAAACTTTCAGTTGCGATAGTTCGGTTCTAACAAAGCACCGAACTACTGAAACTTTCAGTTGCGATAGTTCGGTTCTAACAAAGCACCGAACTACTGAAACTTTCAGTTGCGATAGTTCGGTTCTAACAAAGCACCGAACTACTGAAACTTTCAGTTGCGATAGTTCGGTTCTAACAAAGCACCGAACTACTGAAACTTTCAGTTGCGATAGTTCGGTTCTAACAAAGCACCGAACTACTGAAACTTTCAGTTGCGATAGTTCGGTTCTAACAAAGCACCGAACTACTGAAACTTTCAGTTGCGATAGTTCGGTTCTAACAAAGCACCGAACTACTGAAACTTTCAGTTGCGATAGTTCGGTTCTAACAAAGCACCGAACTACTGAAACTTTCAGTTGCGATAGTTCGGTTCTAACAAAGCACCGAACTACTGAAACTTTCAGTTGCGATAGTTCGGTTCTAACAAAGCACCGAACTACTGAAACTTTCAGTTGCGATAGTTCGGTTCTAACAAAGCACCGAACTACTGAAACTTTCAGTTGCGATAGTTCGGTTCTAACAAAGCACCGAACTACTGAAACTTTCAGTTGCGATAGTTCGGTTCTAACAAAGCACCCAACTACTGAAACTTTCAGTTGCGATAGTTCGGTTCTAACAAAGCACCGAACTACTGAAACTTTCAGTTGCGATAGTTCGGTTCTAACAAAGCACCGAACTACTGAAACTTTCAGTTGCGATAGTTCGGTTCTAACAAAGCACCGAACTACTGAAACTTTCAGTTGCGATAGTTCGGTTCTAACAAAGCACCGAACTACTGAAACTTTCAGTTGCGATAGTTCGGTTCTAACAAAGCACCGAACTACTGAAACTTTCAGTTGCGATAGTTCGGTTCTAACAAAGCACCGAACTACTGAAACTTTCAGTTGCGATAGTTCGGTTCTAACAAAGCACCGAACTACTGAAACTTTCAGTTGCGATAG
The DNA here is from genome assembly GCA_963921375.1 of Tiliacea citrago. Lineage (NCBI taxonomy): Eukaryota > Metazoa > Arthropoda > Insecta > Lepidoptera > Noctuidae > Tiliacea > Tiliacea citrago. Next base: position 226,105 of record OY992791.1, on the reverse strand, counting down.
TTCGGTTCTAACAAAGCACCGAACTACTGAAACTTTCAGTTGCGATAGTTCGGTTCTAACAAAGCACCGAACTACTGAAACTTTCAGTTGCGATAGTTCGGTTCTAACAAAGCACCGAACTACTGAAACTTTCAGTTGCGATAGTTCGGTTCTAACAAAGCACCGAACTACTGAAACTTTCAGTTGCGATAGTTCGGTTCTAACAAAGCACCGAACTACTGAAACTTTCAGTTGCGATAGTTCGGTTCTAACAAAGCACCGAACTACTGAAACTTTCAGTTGCGATAGTTCGGTTCTAACAAAGCACCGAACTACTGAAACTTTCAGTTGCGATAGTTCGGTTCTAACAAAGCACCGAACTACTGAAACTTTCAGTTGCGATAGTTCGGTTCTAACAAAGCACCGAACTACTGAAACTTTCAGTTGCGATAGTTCGGTTCTAACAAAGCACCGAACTACTGAAACTTTCAGTTGCGATAGTTCGGTTCTAACAAAGCACCGAACTACTGAAACTTTCAGTTGCGATAGTTCGGTTCTAACAAAGCACCCAACTACTGAAACTTTCAGTTGCGATAGTTCGGTTCTAACAAAGCACCGAACTACTGAAACTTTCAGTTGCGATAGTTCGGTTCTAACAAAGCACCGAACTACTGAAACTTTCAGTTGCGATAGTTCGGTTCTAACAAAGCACCGAACTACTGAAACTTTCAGTTGCGATAGTTCGGTTCTAACAAAGCACCGAACTACTGAAACTTTCAGTTGCGATAGTTCGGTTCTAACAAAGCACCGAACTACTGAAACTTTCAGTTGCGATAGTTCGGTTCTAACAAAGCACCGAACTACTGAAACTTTCAGTTGCGATAGTTCGGTTCTAACAAAGCACCCAACTACTGAAACTTTCAGTTGCGATAGTTCGGTTCTAACAAAGCACCCAACTACTGAAACTTTCAGTTGCGATAGTTCGGTTCTAACAAAGCACCGAACTACTGAAACTTTCAGTTGCGATAGTTCGGTTCTAACAAAGCACCGAACTACTGAAACTTTCAGTTGCGATAGTTCGGTTCTAACAAAGCACCGAACTACTGAAACTTTCAGTTGCGATAGTTCAGTTCTAACAAAGCACCGAACTACTGAAACTTTCAGTTGCGATAGTTCGGTTCTAACAAAGCACCGAACTACTGAAACTTTCAGTTGCGATAGTTCGGTTCTAACAAAGCACCGAACTACTGAAACTTTCAGTTGCGATAGTTCGGTTCTAACAAAGCACCGAACTACTGAAACTTTCAGTTGCGATAGTTCGGTTCTAACAAAGCACCGAACTACTGAAACTTTCAGTTGCGATAGTTCAGTTCTAACAAAGCACCGAACTACTGAAACTTTCAGTTGCGATAGTTCGGTTCTAACAAAGCACCGAACTACTGAAACTTTCAGTTGCGATAGTTCGGTTCTAACAAAGCACCGAACTACTGAAACTTTCAGTTGCGATAGTTCGGTTCTAACAAAGCACCGAACTACTGAAACTTTCAGTTGCGATAGTTCGGTTCTAACAAAGCACCGAACTACTGAAACTTTCAGTTGCGATAGTTCGGTTCTAACAAAGCACCGAACTACTGAAACTTTCAGTTGCGATAGTTCGGTTCTAACAAAGCACCGAACTACTGAAACTTTCAGTTGCGATAGTTCGGTTATACATACCAGTATTATATAATTATCTAGTTAGTTGTAGTTTATATTATATTTTATATTTGTCGAACTGTTGCTATAGGTACAGGTATTGATACACAACGTCACTCTTTTTATTACGTGTTAAAAATAAAATTAAGATATAGTTTGTTTAAGATATATAATTATTTAGTACTACTGCTTGGGACCTGTTGCTATTTGAACATATTGTGCAGCAACGGTAGAGAACCTATCAAATAACTTTTTTATTCAACAAGTTTTAAAGGCTGTCTCTTTTTCTAAACCACAACCAGCTAAACTCCCTATATGGGATGTAAATATTTTGTTTGACTGGCTAAAGTCATCTACTTGTTCACATTCTCTTTTTGACCAAAGCAGACGGACTGCATTGATCCTTTTACTAGCTTCTGGTCGAAGGTTACATGACCTTACTCTCTTGGAACTCAGTGAGCAGGGATTTACAGAGATTGAGGACACTTTGACATTTTGGCCAAAGTTTGGCTCAAAAACTGACACAGGTTCGCACAGGCAATCAGGCTGGCTTCTTATACGGCATCAAGATCAGTAACTCACGTTAAGGAGTTAATTAAGAGCTCAGAAGCCAGACGCTGTCAGGATAGTCAAATAAAATCTGTTTTTATCTCCATCACAGGAGTGGTCAGGCCTGCATCCAAAACAATAGTTGCAGGTTGGGTGCCGTCAGCCTTTAAGCTTGCTAAGATTGCTGCCTCCCCAGGTAGTATTAGATCAGCTGTAGCATCTCCGGGATGGCTGGATAACGGACCAGTACTCGTACAAGAGATATTAGAGAGAGGAAATTGGAAGTGTGTAGAAACATTTTCAAGATATTACTGCAAAGAAGTAAATAGATCTGTCAGTGACGATGCTGCAGTGGGTTTTCTTTATAATAATTTTCAAACTGTTTAATTAAACTTAAGATTTCACATGTGATCTCAATGTTTAAACTAAGAATTATTTTCATTATTTCATTGATTTAAAAACAGAGGCTTGTTATTGTTTCTTAACTACTATAACTGACTTAGAAATGTTAATCTTAGTTGTTGATTTATATTTTAGCAGTAGGTTGACTGCAAAGAGTTGATTGAAAAGAATAAGTTTAATAAGTTGTTTCTTTACTTTCAAAGTCAGTTGAATTTATGACTTTAGATGACTGAATAATTGTTAAATTTGATTTAGGTTAATGCTGCTATTAGTTCAAGATAACTTATATGGGACTTGTTATCATGAGCTGTCCAGTGTCTGTTGCTTTTGATATAATCATTATGTACCAGTCCCCAGCCAGTTTGAGAAGCATCAGATAATGTTTCAAGTACAAGGTCAAATTGTTTAACTGTATTGTGTTGTTGAAATGTGAGACAACCAACCTTTGCAAATATAGTGTTTTGATTTTTTTTTGTGACACTATTATTTTGGTGTAAAGCTTGTTGCCGCCTGTCCAACTATAAAATATGGATGCATATTTATAGTACTAGATGATAATAACTGGACTAGATCTAACGAAAATCCTAGATACTGGGAGCACTATCTCGGTTCTAGGGCATTCCAGTCAGTAAATCATAGATTTGTTAACGCAGTTTGGGTAGGTAGTAGAAACATTTTCTAAGCACTTTGCATATGAATCGGCAATGCTCAGAATATTGTCAAGATATTTAACAGAAAGCAACCCTAATGACCTCAGGAGACAGACAACTGTCTTCATGATCCTTGTGAATACCTACATATGGTTTGGAAGCAGGGACCGTTCAACTCCGGTTAAGAGTTAAGCCTTTCGAAGGGGTAACCTATTCAATGGGTTACCTTTATCATGATGTAACCCATTGAATGGGTTTTGTACTAGAAACCCAGTGAAAGGGTTACATGATAGCCCATTGAATGGGTTTTATACTGGAAACCCAGTGAAAGGGTTACATGATAACCCATTCAATGGGTTCTACACCTACTTGAAACCCAGTGACATGAAAAAATCATAATATTATGTTATTTCGATATCCGCCCAGCACGCGTAGCATGACCAATTGTATTTCTATTCTACCCAGGCATGTAAACTGTTACAATATCTTGACACAATAACAGAAACTGGAGATAATATCTTCTAACATTTTTTCGTATGGGTAACAAGTTATATGCTTTTTTAAATCTATTGTAGGCTAAAAACTATACTGTCCTTAAGTTTAAACTGGTATGTATTAACCATACTTATAAGGTTTCTTTTTTTGAGATTTAATATGAATATCCTAGTGCCATCTGATTGCATAAGGCACCTAACTGTATGAGATTTTTAATTTCATAAGGCACCTAACTGTATGAGATTTTTAATTTCATAAGGCACCTAACTGTATGAGATTATTAATTTCTATAGAGATACGATTGCTTTTTTCCTGGTTGAAGTTGTTATTCAGAAGTTTGAACTGGAAACTCAATAAGTGGTATTTTATAACCCTTGATCTTGTGGCGGAACAATAAACAATTGGACCACCACCTTACATTCTAGAGCGGGATTGCTCCGCTTATGAATCTTGGGTCAAACATGCAGATCATACGATGTTTGCACTGTGTGACCGCACGGTAGTACGGGTTCGATTCCCGATCAAGTACAAATTGGTGACCATACCAGTTCACTACAATCTGATCGCGTGTGGTTGGATTAGAGGTTATACTATTCCGTAGTTCGCGGTTCTGGCGACGTTTGATGGCATTGAGTTTATCTTGAAGCTTATACGAGTAGCCGAACAGGTATTCAGATAGTGGTGTTTGCTCCATTAACTATTTCCTTTCCTCACTTGGGTATAGATTAAGAACGTCAATGTGATGCAATTATCATGATAAATGACACACAATAGTCTAGCTGAGTCACTTAATGTTGTGATTTAATCTGCACCCCTTAGGAGACTATTAAACTATTAAGGACTTTGCCAATGGACGTAATGGTAGCAGCCATTGTAATACACAGCGTCCCCTGATCATTTGGTCCTATTTTATTCCAGTTACATTTACTGCTGCCGCCACTTAATCCATTTATTAAAAAGCATGCTGACTACCGTGTGGCCAGACTGCTATGCATTTACAGGTAAGTAAAGTTGGTAACTGTAGCCCCTCATCTCTGAGTAGATTCTCAATACTTGAAGGTAAGGTTTCAGTTGGGGTATGGATACCATTTCACTCTCAACTCCCCCCCCCCCTTCTGGTTGTATTTTAGTACTAACATAGCATAAAGTTACAATTGTATACTAATATCTAGAATCATTGTAACTATCTTGGAATTTTTGAAGACAACTGGATGTTGTCTAATAAATGGATAATTTATATATGGCAGCATTGTGTACAGCTATGTCCAGCTGAGTCGGCTTCGGTCTGCCGAGCCTGTTCGACTGTAATGTCTTCCACGGGAGCGGGCTTCGTACTGTAATAAAACTCCTTGCGTAGATAATATTATTCTTTAATTCCTCCTATACATTAATCTACTCCAATCAACCATCTACAATTCTTTTTGTCGACAGCTATTCTAGTTTGTATTTGAGTTTGTGTGTGACCCGTAGCTCGCTCCAAAACCAAGTGAACGAATCGATTGCCGGATCGCTCCATCTTTGACCACTTGTCAAGCTTCACCGCTTCGTGTTGCCACTTATATAATCGTTCTGAATAATCGATTACTTAGATCCGTTTTACAAAATAATAAGAAAAAGAAAATAATTTGAATTTAGAAAACAAAAATCGCATAATAATTATCTATTTAATTACCCGACTGCTCCAGAAGGAGGGTTATGTTTTTCGAGTGTATGTATGTATGTCTATTTCTTTGGCACGATCTGTAGCCTAAACGGCTTGATGGATTTTAACATATGAGGTATCGTTAGATTCGTTTTAGTTGCAGAAGTGTCATAGGTTATAAAATTTTCATATGGCATCTGCGAATCAAAAAAGACAGAAGAAATAAAAAATAAAAAATTGTGATTTTAATAATATGGGTATCAAATAAAAGCTAGTAAAAAGCCAATTCTAAATATATATATATTATAACACTTTTTATTAGCTACTATTTTGACTCAAACTACAATTCTGTTCAAATTTTGCATAATATTACCTATAAGTCTGGTCTCCCGGTAGGCTATATTTATATTATCACGCTATTTATTATGGGAAATAAGCAATATTGTATTATGTTTGTGTACCTCTATGGTTTACAGTAAATTGTAAAAAGAGCCAAACGGTTAGGACATTGCATATTTAATCTTTTAAATGATTATCATCACGCTATATCTTTATGGAGCTAAGTAGTCAATCATCATGACATATACACGGTGGATTTTTAAGATGGGGAGGTAAATCTTAACCGCTGTAGCTACATAATAATGCGACATCGGTCTTAGGAGACTGTCCTTAAAATTTTGAGATATTTTAATCTGCATATGAGATATTTTCACAAAAAAAAGGCCAATAGATCCTGGTTCTTATGAGAGAGTTATACCAACTGTGGTTTGATACATCGGATCTGGTACACTTGCGTGAATGACATTTCCGCTAAAGACACTTGCGCGAACTTACTTGCACGAAAATAGGATCACTTCGTTGTCTCTCTGTCCGTCCGTCTGTCTGTCTGTCAATACCCTTTTTCTCAGGAACGTGAGGAGATATCAAGTTGAAATCAATATCAAATATGAAGGTCTACGGTTCCATAAAGCTCTAAAAAAAATCATCCTTCAAGTCAACGCATTAAAAAAATACGGCCATTCATGTGACATGTCTTGATAAGATAAATTCATCCAACCTACGGAACCCTTCATTGTGCGTGGCCCGACACGCACTTGGCCGGTTTTTTATAATGAATAGATTGGCCGCTATAAAACTCAGAGATAGCAAAAAGCGTTTCCCATCAAAATCGTTTATTTGCATAAATGTGTACAAATGGGTACAAAAGTTGTATAAAATTCATTGCAGACATATTCCACCGTATACTGATGGCATGCAAATATTTAATGGACGTTAGTCAGTTAAAGGCTCTTACAGACTCACGCGATATCGCGGGCGTGACAGGCACCGACAAAGAAATTGTGCCACTAGTGTCGCGTCGCGTCGCTTCCGCGATATCACACCAGTATGTACAAGCCTTAAAAAAAAAGGTATTAAATCGGTGTCTTAACGTTAAGAATTTTATGAAAGAAAGGAACAAATTATTCAAGTCAATACAAGTCATAAAAATATACCCATAAAAGTCTAAACCTTCTAAATTATTTGAGGTCCTAATTTTTTTCTTAGAATGTCAGATATCACAAGCAACATACTATCTATATAAATTAATGTTAGGCGACTGTTAATGAGAACTGGTGATTGTTATTTTAGTGATAGCCGTTCTTCAGGTAAAATCTGTAAAAATGCATCAATCAATGTATCAGTGTTCTGACATTAGGTAGTTTAAGCAGGAACGCAGGTATTCATTCAGTCACTAAAAACTTCGCAAGCAATGGGGAATCGCTACTGAAGACTACGGAGTCGACCTCAAGACTAAGACTGCTTTTAATACGGACTATACGTCAAACGTCAAACTATACGTCACTTGCTCCCGCGTCACCAGTTCTGAGTCTCTGTATATTTTGGCTGCTGAGATCAAAACTACAAACGTAGCATACAGGGAATTTTTATAAAAATAACATAACAGCCTGTATTCCCCGAAGGGTTGGGCAGAGGTGGACTTAGTACGGCACATTTTGCCAGTTATGTTTAGGGCCCATGTAATAGGGGGCAAGCCTATTGCCACTAACCAGGCACAAACCCAGACTTCGGACTGTTACTGGGAAATGTCAGATGGAAAACCCAATAACACTGTCTGACCGACCTCTGACCGGAATCGAACCTAGGACCTCATACTCAACAGTAGCACTTCCGACCACTAGACCAACTGGGCTGTTTTCTATAAAACTGTAGCTGTTATTTTAGTATATCTTACGACTTCCACGCGTACGGAGTCGCGGGCAGAAGCTAGTCTTTTCTGAAACCTATCCTATCCTATCTTGCTACCCCTACTTAATAAGTTAAATGTTATCGTTTAACTTAACAATACTTAACTGAACAATTTGTTCATTAATAACACTAAAAAGCTTAAAATAAAACAAATTATTAAAAAAACAAAAAACCCGACTGCAAAAAAATTAACTGAAAGTATGGAAACAAGATGAACAGTAAACCAGTATCCTGTAGGTACCAAAAATAAATAAATGCAGTCGGAGGCAACTAGGATGTTACGAACGCCTTAAAATTTGCCTCCGACTGCATTTATTTATTTTTGGTACCTACAGGATACTGCTTTACTGTTCATCTTGTTTCCATCCTTTCAGTTAATTTTTTTGCAGTCGGGTTTTTTGTTTTTTTAATAATTTGTTTTATATATTTCAATATCATTATTGCATCTAATATGATCGAACTAGTCATTGAGGTAATACAATTTTATATTAAGCTTTTTAAATCAATTGCTTATTATTTATGTTTTAACAACATTAACAAATTAATCTTATAATTCCATTAGCACACTGGCAAATCAATCACATGGTTGCTAAACTGGCAAACCAATCACATGGCTGCTAAACTGGCAAACCAATCACATGGCTGCTAAACTGGCAAACCAATCACATGGTTGCTAAACTGGCAGACCAATCACATGGTTGCTAAACTGGCAGACCAATCACATGGCTGCTAAACTGGCAGACCAATCACATGGCTTAACTTATTACTTCGTAATATTGTTATATTCTATCAAACTGTAAATTGTAAATAATAAATCTAAAATTGAACGTAAAGCTTAACTTATTACTTCATAATATGGTATATTTAATCCAACTGTAAATCAATTAATCATAAAATTGAACGAAACCTTTTAACATAGTAATGGTATATTTTAGCCAATAATTGCAAATTGTAAATATGTTCTACACTATCTTTAAACTAAAAACATGTAAATATCATGATTTTTACTCTCTGAATCATTGTCATTCAAGTTCTTACACATGTACCCTGGGCTGCATACGGTCGGCTGCGACGATCGTTTAACGTTTGTGCTACTCAATCTTGCAGGGCTAACAGACAGACCACGCTTCCAAAATTTACAAAAGCCCCAATTGAAACCCTATTTATTAAGACATCCTTATTAAATTTTGAATAAGGATTGGCTAATTTTCGAAATAGGATTATCTAGTGCAGGTATGGGCAACCTTTGACATGTTGAGGGCCGAACTTTAGCGTGCAGACGTGCAAATACGTTCGCGGGCCGCGTTCAACGGTACTTAGTGCATTTTAAAATAGTGATAATTTTTTTGCGATAGATATTAGACATGAAATAATACGACAATGTTATTATAGTACAGTTTATCAAAATAACAAAATGAAATCTAAAAAAATGGTACATTATAATTAAATCGTTAAATTTGCAATTGTTACTAACTACGAAAGTTAAATACACCGAAATCAATTAGACACTTGAGCTTGAATTTGGAAAACTAATCCATCGATATTTGGATTAATTCCACTGATACAAAGGCGTAAAGAATTTTCCAAATTATCGTCAGTCAGTCTTGTACGATGTGTTGATTTATTAACTTTCATCAATGAAAAGAACTGTTCGCATTTATAAGTACTGCCAAACGCACAAATCAATCTTCTTGCGAATTTTCTAAGCTGCGGTAAAATGTCTTCTTCTAGGTATTTTTTGTAGAAATCGCACAACTCAATGTCTTCAAATTTGGATTTTAGGAGTGAGTTTTCTTGAATCTCGATTAACCCCATTTGTAAGTGTATTGGAGCATTTTGTACATTACATTTTGTAGGAGTAGCAAATAAACTGAAACAGTCTTCTATGTTTTTGAAGTCGCTAAATCTGTTCGAAAATTGTTCCGACAGTAACTTGAGTTCTTTAGCATATTGAGCATAAGCAATATTTTCATACGCAGAGAGCGTATTGAAATGGTAACTATTACCAGACAGCATCTGTGACTCCCACAAGCGTAGTTTGATCTGAAACGCTTTCAAATGGCTGTACAAATCATTTACTAACTGTCCTTGTTTTTGAAGTTTCAAATTTAAATCATTCAAATAGCCTGAAAGATCGACCAGAAATGCTAATTCACATATCCATTTTGGGTCACTTTAATTCAGATAGTGGTTTATCTTTTATTTTCATAAAGTCTGCTATCTCATTTCTAAGCTCGTAAAACCGTTTCAACATTTTTCTTTTGCTCAGCCATCTGACTTCACAATAATATGTTACGGTGTTATATTCAGCTGATATTTCATCCAAAAACGCCTTGAACTGACGATGGTTAAGCCCTCGGGATCGAATAAAGTTGATGGTTTTTACTACCACATTCATAACATTCTGGAGTCGAATAGACTTAGAACACAAGTTCTGTTGGTGGATAATGCAATGAAGGACTATCTGCTTTTTCATTCAAAATTCCGATGAAACCTTTACGTAAGCCGACCATAGAAGGTGCACCATCAGTGCATACTCCAATTAATTTTGACCATGGCAAGCCAAAACTTGTGAATTCCTTTTAAACTTAAATAAAAATATCCTCTCCTGTAGTGGTTCCTTTAAGCGGCTGTAAAGCAAGCAATTCCTCAGTAACAGTGCACTCCTCATCAACACCTCGAATAAATATAGCCAGTTGAGCTGTGTCAGACAAATCGGTGCTATCGTCTAATGCTATGGAAAATGATTCAAAACCAGCCATACGGTCAGTCAATGTTGTTTTTATATCATTAGCCATCATTTCTATACGTCGAACAACAGTTCGTCTTGACAAACAAATTTTTTCAAATTAGTTTTTCTTTTCAGGACACAAAATACTGGAAACTTCTAACATACACTCCTTGATAAATTCTCCTTCGGCAAATGGTTTTAATGCCTTTGCCAATTTTGAGCTCACTATAAAACTAGCTTCCACAATATTATCAAGTTGTGTTCTTTGTTTATGAAACTTTTTTCTAAGTTGATAACTAAACATAATTTATCAAATGTTTGTATTACTGAATTTATAGTCCTGAGACATGAGTCGTAAGTTTTTTTTTGACGTTGCCCCACACTAGGAATTTCTCCTGTAAGTATTTCCTATACAAATAATGTGATCCAAATAAGATGCTACTGTATGGTAATTGTTCCTCAAACAAGACAAAACGGGTTTGAGTCATTTTGTAACGGAATCACATCACACTAATATTACCTATAAAGGTGAAAGTTTGTGAGTGTGTGTGTGTGTGTTTGTTACTTCTTCACGCTCAAACGGCTGGACCAATTTTTATAAAATATTATATGGAGGTAGCTGACACCCTGGATTAACATATAGGTTACTTGCTACTTTTTATCCCGATATACCCACGGGATCGAGACTTACGCGGGTGACCCGCGGGGCGCAGCTAGTCTCAAATATTTTATATGTGAGATATGTTTTAGCATTAAAAGTAAGATTCTTTTAGGTCTATTGTTGCCATGAATGCATTATTTATTATTAATTTTGATACGGTACGTATATCATCCATTTTAAAGTGTTGGGCTGGTAAGAACTTATTAAGGGTGTTCAGATTTAAGATAAATCTATAACCGCCTATACTCTTATAACCGCCTGTACTCTTAGGCGTTAAGAATACCGGTGAAATAAACTGTTGTGGTAGATCAGAACATTTTAGAAATTGCCCCTAAATCAATAAGTTTGAATATTGCAGATTCCATTTCTCCATGAGATGGTGGGTTTTTTGGTTCAGTGTTTTGAACCACTTTCCCAATAAACGGTATTTATAACCATTAACATAATTTAGTATGATGGGATCATCGGTTAACAACATCCAGAGTTTTATAAAATATCAAATTATACCGGCGTGAGGTACCTTTAACGGCGGTTCTTCTCGTCGTTCATCTGATCCATCGAGCAGTATTTTTCCCCAACATTCAGAGACGTCATTGGGTATTTTTCTTCCGAGTGCGGTCAAGCTTCGCCAAGCAACTCAAGAATTTCTGTGGAAATATCCACAGTAGAAATTTCGCTAACCACTTTCCTTGTAGCAAGGACAAGGAAATTTTCTTGAGACGCGGTAAACGACCGATTTGACTACTGGGATTTCATCATCCTCTTGTGGTTCATCGATATTTCTCTTGTTTTCAACAGAACTTTGATATGCGTCAAAAGGCGATAAACTTAAAGATCGCAACGATGGGCTTTCTGAAGGCCGAAAGAAAGTTACTTTCAGGATAGTATCACGTACTACCTCATCGAGAGTAGTTATTGTACTTCTGGATAACATCGCGCGTTACCTAGCTAAGAAATACCATTTTGTTATCTGGATAACACCACGTGTCACGTGTCGTGTCATTAAGATAACGATAGAGTTATGCAAGATAGACATGGTTTCTGCTGAAAATCAGCGCTGTGACGATAGGTTTGTCCGAAGTCACAGCATTTTGCTGAGCAAAGACCTGTTCTTGCACAGATGTGACGCACGGTTATTGTAATTGTTCATAATTAGTATAGTTTGTTTGTTTCAAAAGTAGTTATTTTTCCACTCGGCAATCGGCATTTTGTTTTTGCTTTCATTGTTTGTTTGTCGACTTTGTTGTCATCACATAGACCATAGACTAATTTAAATAGAATGAGATTATAAACTAGTTAGTAAACACTTTGTAAATTGTCTTTGGTCCCTGACATCAACCAATGGACAAGATTGTCAGAATGCTTAAAGTATTGGATGCGAGGCTTTTGGCTACTTTGTATGTTTTTTTTTTTTTTTGACTTATTTTGTTGTACTGTGCGTTTTGTTTGTGCAGAATAAATCATTTTTCTTTCTTCTTTTTTTCTTATAGGTCTTAATGAAAATAAATGCCTAAAATATTCTTCGTCACGTTCATTTTTCGTTTCCCATGACTAATTTTCACTTTTTTTTTTTTTCTTTTTGGCTTCGCACGGTTTGTGCAAATTTTCACTTTATTAATACTTTTCGCAATGAAAATAAAAAGATTTTTAAGGATGTAGATTGAATTATTGAATACACAGCGTAACAGTGCAACACACGAAGAACGAATGAGGTTTGGGTGACAGTTGACAGATGACACAGACTATTATTTTATTTTTTTAGTCTAGCAACACAGTGTGCAGTACATTCGGACACGATACTACCATGTAAGTTAAATCTCGAGGATGCAACATTGAAGTATAATATTGCAATACATTACTATACAGGGTGGAATTTTGTAATGCCACCTGGAGGGAAAGTACTCTTAATACTGCAGATAGAAAATTTTACTCAAAGGAAACATTCCGTTATTTTTGAATAAAAAGCAAACTGCATTCAAAGATTTTCGAAAATTCTCTTCTCCCACACCCGGGAATCGAACCGACTAAAATCTGAAAAAATTATACCCTGTACTTTTATTGCATCGATCGTTAGGGTCAATTATAAGGAAGAAATCTCTCTAACAAACATGATAAATTAAATGAAAGGAATAGAATAGAATAGAATAGAATAGAATACTCTTTATTATGTACACCATAAAAATAATATTAATTATTATAATAGAAGAGTAGTTATTAGTATAATAATAATTTACAATCGTTACGATTTCGAAGAGGTAGGTCAGCGGCATGTGCAGGCAGTCAGCAGAAGGTGATATTCTATAGATCAAGCCTGTCAGATGGTGTGCAGCTTCTTAAATTATCCTTAAGGATATGCCACTTATGTCCATTAAGTACATAAATATTATGATCCTACTCAAATCAATACTCAATTTACTACATTAAATAATAATATTTAGGTACCCGTACAACATAAAATAAAGACAGACAGTCATGGGGACCGCCCGCGCCGACTAGTGCCTAGAAGTGAAAACTTATCGCTCAACGCGCCTAAAGAAGTTTTCGTCAATTTAACTACACTCACTGCTACTACAGCATGTCGGCATGGGCATGTCGGGGACGCGAACCCCTAAGTTTGTCCCTACCAAAAATCGCTCAACGCGCCTAAAGTAGTTTCACTTCAATATAATAAAATAACATAAATGTAAATACAGCTCAGTTCACCTAAGTTTTCACGGTGAGATCTTTACAGAATAGAACGGCTGAAGTAGTAGGTGTACATTTCACCGCTGTGGGAGGACGTTTGATTATGTACCATGTAGGGCTTGCAATATCCGTTCATTTTTACTATCCGGATAATACAGATATTAAAAAAGTACTATCCGGAAAATCTGGATAATACGGATATTTTTTGTTTTTATTATAAATAAAACTAATAAGCTTTTGTAACACGTTTTAATCATTATCTCAAGCAAAATGACAAAGAAAGAATAAACTATAATTATCAATATTTCAAGTAACACACATAAAAAAACCACCACTTTCTAAAATTATACAATAAAATCCGTCACTTCACAACCACTTGTCATTTGGATTCCCAAGTGTTGTCCCAGACGGTCGATTTCATTACTGGCCTAGCTAGTCCCATCATAGAACCATTTCACTTCTCTCCGGTCACCTTGGACGAGATTAAAAAGATTATCCTTTCCATAAAATCCAAGGCTGTGGGCTATGACGGCATCAGTCGTAGTATGGTCGTTTGGATCCTTGATATCCTTCTCCCTCCGATTACTCACATCATCAACTTTTCTCTTGATTCCGGACAATTCCCATCCCTGTGGCGTATGGTCTATGTCCGCCCACTCCCTAAGATTTCAAATCCCTCCCTACTTAGCCACTTCCGACCTATTTCCATTCTCCCGTTCCTGTCTAAAGTGCTTGAGGCCTGCGTACACTAGCAGTTTACGGGGTTTGTTCACCAGAACAACCTTGTTAGTTCTTTTCAGTCTGGATTCAGGCCTGGGCACAGTACAGCCTCCGCTCTCCTTAAAGTGACTGGTGACATTAGAGAAGCAATGGAGGATACCAAGGTTACTGTTTTGGTATTAATTGACTTCTCCTATGCCTTTAATGCCGTCAGCCATGATATTCTCCTTTCTATCCTCTCTCATCTTATGGTTTCGCCCGAGGCCCTGGAATGGTTCTCTTCTTATCTTCGAGGACGTCAGCAGTCGGTTCGCGTTGATGAGAGCTCATCGAGTTGGCGTGACCTGGATGCTGGCGTTCCACAAGGCGGTATTCTTTCTCCATTGTTATTCTCCATCTTCATTAATTTTATAACTCTTTGTCTTCGATGTTCGTATCATCTTTATGCTGATGATCTTCAGTTGTATGCAGCTGGGCGGGTGGAGGGTTTATCGGACGCTATAGCAGATGTAAAACGAGACTTAGACTCTATCAAGCAGTGGTCAGATAGTTTTGGGGTGTCAGTAAATCCCTCAAAGTGTCAGGCCATTGTAATTGGTAGCCCGCGCATGATGGGTAGGGTGGCTCTTACATCTCTTCCTTCTCTTATTTTTAATGGTACTGTCATACCCATTACCCCTACGGTGAAAGATCTCGGTTTGCATCTTGACTCAACGCTAGGCTGGCAACGCCAGGTTTCTAGTGTTAGTCAAAGGGTCAACGGTACTCTACGATCCCTTATCGTCTGAGAAACTTTTTGCCCGCTAAGACGAAGACTATGCTTGTGCAGACTTTGATTTATCCTATCATCGACTATGCTGACGTGTGCTACTTTGATTTAAATGCAGTTTTGCTAGATAAGCTCGATAGACTACTCAACAATGGTATTCGGTTCATATTTAATTTAAGAAAATATGACCATGTGTCAAGTTATAGGTCTGAGCTCAAATGGATGTCCATTCGCCAGAGAAGAAGTTTGCGCGCTTTGACCACACTTTTTTCCCTTCTCAACTCTCCGAGCCCTCCTTCTTATCTTATTTCTCACTTCCAATATCTATGTTCTTCACACGCTAAGAACCTGCGTTCTTCCAACAATCTTCTTCTACTCTGTCCTTCTCATACTTCTGACTTTGTTCATTCTTCCTTTCATATTCAGTCCATTCTTCTCTGGAATGCGCTTACTCTCGATATCAGGACGGCCACCAGTCGGTTTGCATTTAAGCGAAAATTGCAGAGTTATTTGTCAAAAGAAATAGTGTAGAGTCATCTCAATTTAATGTATTTTCATTGAACTTGTATGTATATTTATGTATATATATATAATGTAGGGATATATTATAGTAAATATATGTGTATTATAACTAAGTTTATAACCTATTTATGTAATTTTGTACGTATTATATTTATATTTAATTATTATTTTCTCTCAATCAGAGCACCCGCCATCTTATCTCTTCACCACCTTTGGTTGACTGGTAGAGAATGCCTAAGGCATTAAGTCCGCCTTTGTACATTATTGTGTGTGAGAAGTTTAAATAAATAAATAAATAAATAAAACACCGATACCGCACTCATACTAAAAAAAAATCTCATTAAAAATGAGATCTTAGATGTAACACAAATCACAACATCCCAATCAAATCCTATCCAACCTATTTAAAACATAATAATGAAATAAAAATATAACTTTCCCTGGCAAATCAGCTCAATTATAAAACAACAATAGTTTATATCAAATATAATAAAACAAAAACTAACAAAATAATCAAATAACCCTTTATAATATAATATTAGGTAAGTCTTAAATTATTTTTTATCAAAATTTTGGTAATATAATCTTATAAAGCTTAAACTATCTAATGAATCTTCTTTCATGGAAGTTCTTTAATGGTTAGATAAATATCCTGTAGCAGAAAACACTCTGCTTCAACGCTGGTCGGTGGTATTGATAAAAGTAGATTGTAAACCCTTTTTAAATTCCTGCTTCTCTGACCATTCTCATCAAATAGTGCTATCTCTATTCGAATTGTGGTGTCTAAATCATTTGTTGAAGAAGTCGGTCGCTGCGCTGAAGATGGCCGTCTCATAAACCGGATGATTTCTTCTAGTATTTGTGTTTTAATTGATTTTTTAAAGTGAATAAATAATTGCAAGAGTGATTAACTATACTAATATAATAAATAACGCAATAACAGTTATTTACTTTACAGATGACAGCTTTTTATTTAATATTTAAAAGAGAAATACAACTATCCGTAGGTAACATCCGAAAAATCCGGATGGTGATGCAAGTAAAATCCGGATTTGAAAATCTGTATTTGAATATCCGGAATGCAAGCCCTAGTACCATGTCACCGTATGCGATCTGTACCGGGTAACATACTGCTTGAGCGCTCGCGACTGTGCGAGTAGCGAGTGGCAATGAGCCTTCTGCGTTGCGCTGCAGCGTGCGGCGGCGCTGGCGCATGGCGCGGCCGTGGCCGCTTTGGCGCGAGTTGCGCGATAAGGACGCGAGCAGTTCACCCCCGCGAGGCGGACTCGTTCCGGTCACATGCCGAGCGGCGCGGCGCGTGCGCCTGCTGCACCCAACATAACGCCCTTTAGCAAATAATAAGCTGAGCCATCTGAACACAACGTAGATAATATGACGTCAACGATATAATTATACATGAAAGTTTTATTCCCTCCTCAAGTCCAAAGTAAACATTCCACAAAACACACAGCAATATCATGTGCCGGTGGGCGCGTGGGCGGGTGGGCCCGCTTCCTATGTCAACGAGAACTTACCATATTAGTAGTACTTTATTTTACCATATTAGTGGAAAGGAAACCGTGGAGCGCACAAGGTGGACCACACTCCTAAAACAAGAATAAGAACGCATAGAAGGAGTTTGTTTATTCAATTCGTCGGTCAACCTCGAAGTTAACATTCGGACGGAGCGAGTGGCACGGTGTGGCGTGGCTCTGTGTGGCGCTGTGTTACGCTGTGGCGTGGCGTGGCTCTGTGTGGCGCTGTGTTACGCTGTGGCGTGGCGTGGCTATGTGTGGCGCTGTGTTACGGTGTGGCGTGGTGTAGCTCTGTGTGGCGCTGTGTTACGGTGTGGCGTGGTGTAGCTCTGTGTGGCGCTGTGTTACGCTGTGGCGTGGCGTGGTTCTGTGTGGCGCTGTGTTACGCTGTGGCGTGGCGTGGCTCTGTGTGGCGCTGTGGCGTGGCGTGGCTATGTGTGGCGCTGTGTTACGGTGTGGCGTGGTGTAGCTCTGTGTGGCGCTGTGTTACGGTGTGGCGTGGTGTAGCTCTGTGTGGCGCTGTGTTACGCTGTGGCGTGGCGTGGTTCTGTGTGGCGCTGTGTTACGCTGTGGCGTGGCGTGGTTCTGTGTGGCGCTGTGTTACGCTGTGGCGTGGCGTGGCTCTGTGTGGCGCTGTGTTACGCTGTGGCGTGGCGTGGCTATGTGTGGCGCTGTGTTACGGTGTGGCGTGGTGTAGCTCTGTGTGGCGCTGTGTTACGGTGTGGCGTGGTGTAGCTCTGTGTGGCGCTGTGTTATGCTGTGGCGTGGCGTGGTTCTGTGTGGCGCTGTGTTACGCTGTGGCGTGGCGTGGTTCTGTGTGGCGCTGTGTTACGCTGTGGCGTGGCGTGGCTATGTGTGGCGCTGTGTTACGGTGTGGCGTGGTGTAGCTCTGTGTGGCGCTGTGTTACGGTGTGGCGTGGTGTAGCTCTGTGTGGCGCTGTGTTACGCTGTGGCGTGGCGTGGTTCTGTGTGGCGCTGTGTTACGCTGTGGCGTGGCGTGGCTCTGTGTGGCACTGTGTTACGCTGTGGCGTGGCGTGGCTCTGTGTGGCGCTGTATTACGGTGTGGCGTGGTTTAGAGCGGTGTCACCCTACACCCAGAATCAACTCACTTCTGTATTCGCGAAGTGCGGCGAACTTTTCTATCTCTGGAATGTGATAGATTCATCGTTGACTTGGAAGCGAGACATCTTTGTTGACGGCATGCGAACGACAATAACTCAGTGTATAGTGACGTGTCCAGTTCCTGGGAAACATAATTCAGTGTATAGTGACGTGTCCAGTTCCTGGGAAACATAATTCAGTGTATAGTGACGTGTCCAGTTCCTGGGAAACATAATTCAGTGTATAGTGACGTGTCCAGTTCCTGGGAAACATAATTCAGTGTATAGTGACGTGTCCAGTTCCTGGGAAACATAATTCAGTGTATAGTGACGCGTCCAGTTCCTGGGAAACATAATTCAGTGTATAGTGACGCGTCCAGTTCCTGGGAAACATAATTCAGTGTATAGTGACGTGTCCAGTTCCTGGGAAACATAATTCAGTGTATAGTGACGTGTCCAGTTCCTGGGAAACATAATTCAGTGTATAGTGACGCGTCCAGTTCCTGGGAAACATAATTCAGTGTATAGTGACGCGTCCAGTTCCTGGGAAACATAATTCAGTGTATAGTGACGTGTCCAGTTCCTGGGAAACATAATTCAGTGTATAGTGACGCGTCCAGTTCCTGGGAAACATAATTTCAATGACACACAACCATACACTGTTATATCTTTGCTAGAAACTGCTTCCCACTCATACATTATCATTTAAGTATATCCGGTTTGGTTTAGGTTCAAAGTGTTTAACATAAGATGCCTTTTGTATAATATTGAGCTCGTGGCTAAGTAATAACAAAAAGAGAAGTATTCTTCAATAGGTAACAAAGATTTTCCTTTTACTAGTAAATTTTTATTAATCATTGAAATACATTGCAAGCTATAGTTTTGTATAATCTATAAGCATTTTTTCAACATATTCAGCTGCATCCGGTTGGACTGGAAGCTGACCCCTCGGCAGATTGAATCTTCTATCTATTTTATAATAATTTTATATACTTAATATAGGTATTAAGTATATAAAATTATTATAAAATCTTCTATAATTTATAATAGTGTTGTGCGTGTTATTATGTAGGGTCCAGATAAATTATATGCAAGTCGGGTTATACTGAATAAATGATAAATAGTTTATTAAAGGTTCACATTACTTGGTTACAATTATTACAGTAAATTAGGACGTGGCAAGGCGAAGGTATGTAAGGGACTGGCGTGCCCGGCGCTGGCGTTCCTTACTCATACCAAAAATGCAATTAAGCAATTCGCATCGCTCGGGTCGCTACATCCATCCCCCCCTTTTTTCAAAATTTTATATGGCCTCGACCTTATTTTCTAGTGGCGTTATTCCGTCTTTCTCTACGTCGTAGCCTAAAAAATCTATTTTTGTTTTCCCTAATTCGCATTTTGCTAAATTAATTGTTATGCCGTACTGATCAAATCTATTGAAAACTAGCTTTAAATGTTTTTTGAAAAGCTGGTCGTTGGTGCTGCCTATTACAAGGTCATCGATATAACAAAATAAATACGAGCTTTCTTGGCCGTCCCTGAGATATTCTATATTTTGCAACACTGTAATATTCATAAATCTTTGGAAACTTTGCGCTGCGTTTCGCAAACCAAACGACATTCGCGGGAACTCGAAAAGCCCGAAAGGAGTGATGATTGCCGTTTGTTCGATATCCTGCGGTGCTACACAAATGTTATGATAGGCCCGGTTTATGTCTATTTTCTCGAAAATTGTCTTACCTGCTAGCCCGTAAGTAAAATCCTGCAGTCTTGGTATGGGGTACCTGTCTGGCTTCGTGATCGCGTTGAGTGCACGATAGTCACCGCAGGGCCTGATTTGACCGTCCTTCTTCGGCACGACGTGTAGAGCACTCGCCCAAGGACTGCTGGATGGCCTGCAAATTCCTAACTCCTGCATTAGCTTGAATTCCTCCTGTACCAATTTATACCTATGCGGTGGCAATGGCCTAGCGCGCGTGTAAACTGGAGGGCCTGTAGTCTCTATATAGTGGTAAACGTTGTGACTGGACGGTTCTTTATAAGATAAAGGCTTAGTTATGCTCGGAAATTCACTTAATAATTCTCTGTATGGGTTATTTAACTGTATGCTTGAAACGGATGGTTCCGTACACTTTACGACAAATGCTTCACTACTCATTTTAGTATAACCGTCAATCAACCGTTTTTTTATGCAAATCTACTATAAGTTGGTGTGCCTCTAGGAAGTCTGCTCCTAAAATGGGCTGTTTTACATCAGAAATAATAAATGTCCATTTAAAACTCCTTCTTAAACCTAAATTTAGCTTTATGTTAGTTACACCATAAATTTTTATTTCAGTGTTATTCGCCGCGAACAGCTTATACGAACACTCACGTTTAACTTTGTTGCTTCTCACTTTACCTACTGGTATCACTGATACGTTAGCTCCTGTGTCCACTAGATACACAATACCGTTTCTATAATCTCGCACGCAGAGCCGGTGGTTTCCCGCGGTGCAATCTCCCACCGATGATGACTGTACCGCCTCTAGTTTCCCGCACCCTGCTGTTTTTTGGACCAATTGCACGGCGACTCGCACGCCCGCGCGTTTTCCCGGTAACTAAAATGGTGTCTGCATAGCCAATCCGAGGAACTCGGTGTGCGACGCGGCCTTGACTGGCTCCTGGGCCTGTAGCGCCCCTGCTGCCAACGCCGCCCTCGCCGGTCCTGTCCCGGGTTCCCGTCTCGCTGCCTAATGTCATTTATTTCCCCGCGCATCTCCTTCATTTCTACGGCTAATGCGCTGAGGTGCTCGACCAAATCCGTCTGTGTATCGCATGTCAAATCCAATTTGCTCGTTACTATTGACGCGACTTCACCGGTACCTAAATTTTCCATCACTCTGTCCGCCGTTGCGGCCAGGTCCTCAAGTTTCGTGTCTCCGGTCACTGCCAGGATCGCCCGCACGCCCGGGGGTAAACGATTCAATCACAACCTTTTTAGTGGCTCGTCTGTTACGTTGCAATTCTTGGCTAAAGCCGCCATCGCCCTATACAGCTGCGATGGTTTTTGTGTTCCCAGGTCCATCTCTCCAATTAGCCTCTGGAATTGCTTCTCCGCGCTTTCCTCGTAAATCGCCAAACGCTTTTTTAATGCTGCGTACTTGCCTGACTGGCGGGGCTTCGATAATATCGGTAACTTACCGCACTGTGTCCTGGGGCAACCTGGCAAGTGCTATGTCGAACAACTGCAAGTCACCCTGCTTCTGTGGTGCCATTATAGCCTCGAACTGACAGAACCATGATTTAGGCAAATCTGTTCAAAAATCTGGAATCCTTGCCTCTATCGATACCGCTGCTACTCAGGTGGCAGCTGCATGCGCCGCCGCGACTACTCCAGCTGCTGCTTGGGTAGTCATCGTTGTAGGTAGTTTCACTGGTTTCGATACTATTCACTGCTAGTTGCACCCGCGCGGGTTTTTTTAACGCGCCTTTGCCACGTCACCACTGAGTCGCTTACGGCGCAAAAAAATAAATAAAACACAAAACTATTGTCTGTAAACGTTCGGGGTCACCACTTGTTGTGCGTGTTATTATGTAGGGTCCAGATAAATTATATGCAAGTCGGGTTATACTGAATATGATAAATAGTTTATTAAAGGTTCACATTACTTGGTTACAATTATTACAGTAAATTAGGACGTGGCAAGGCGAAGGTATGTAAGCGACTGGCGTGCCCGGCGCTGGCGTTCCTTACTCATACCAAAAATGCAATTAAGCAATTCGCATCGCTCAGGTCGCTGCAATAGTTTTATATACTTAATACCTATAATCTTCTATCTATATTTTCTATAATAATAATATATGATGTGATGGCGACAATTTCTAGTAATAGCAATGACATGACCCAATATAAACTTGACCTTCACAATACCTTGACATCTATAATAGAATGGTTAAACAATAATAATTTAAAGATTAATTTAGATAAAACTAAAATCATACATTTAAGCCAACGATTGACTATACATAGAAAATATGGACATAAATATAGATAATAAAATTGTTGAAATCGTAAATATTACAAAATTCCTTGGACTAATAATTGACTGGAAATCACAAATCGAGAACCTCTGCAAAAAAAATTGTAGTTCTGCATTTGCATTGCACTCTCTAGCTGCAGTTGTGAATGTCGATACCCTGATTGCGGCCTACCATGACTTAGTTGCGTCTCACCTAAGATACGGCATCATATTTTGGGGAAATTCTACCGACGCTAAGACGGCATTTAAGAGTCAAAATAGAAACTCAAACTCAAAGCATTTATTTCAAATAAACCAATTACAGGCACTTTTGAATTGTCTAGGGGTCTGTTAGTCAGAGAGATGGTCCCTATTTCTAGTCCCATAATTGTGTCTTTCACCTCTTTTACTGAAAATATTTAGATTTTTCCTTACGTACATATATGTATTAGATCTATGTTTGGGTGAAATCGGTTGATACCATGTAAACCATATTTTAAAAGGTAAAATATATAACTCTTCCTTGTATGTATATCCTCGAAACCCCAATGTTTGTTAAAACAAACCCCAATTTGTTTCCACGTCTACAGAACGTTGTACCGCGTCACAGACGGGATTTGACCATTCTTCGCGTCTATCCAGCAAAAACGGCACTCATGCGCAAAAGTATCGTCTGCATGGCGCCTACTATATTTAACATATTGCCTAAAAGTTGGAAGGAGCTAAATGGTAAGGCATTCAAGCGACAATTAAAAATGTTTCTTTTGCAAAAGGCTTATTATAGTGTCTCCGAATTTTTGACCGAAAATGATTTTTTTTGAGTGAATAATTGTATCTTTTCCTGACACTAATACTTCTAATTACTAATAATATAATAATATGACACGAATATTAAATTTATATGAATAATATGGAATTTTGACGTTATTACATACAAATAATTTATATTAAATTGAGTTTCTAAATTATAAAATTTGTAAGTGCCTATTCTAGGTAAATTTTAGAATTTTGTTATTGTTAATTATTTTCAATGTTAAGGAAATATTTGTACGCCGATACTTACGGCTAAACATGATTGGACTCAAACGATGACTGTTATATCTTGCATGCTCTTGTATGTATACAATTTTTAACAAATAAAGAAATCTTATCTTATCTTATACAGGGTGGAATTTTGTAATGTATTTAAAATACTCTTAATACTGCAGATAGAAATTTTTACTCAAAGGAAACATTCCTTTATTTTTGAATAGAAAGCAAACTGCATTCAAAGATTTTCGAAAATTCTCTTCTCCCACACCCGGGAATCGAACCGGCTAAAATCTGAAAAAATTATACCCTGTACTTTTTTTGCATCGATCGTTAGGGTCAATTATAAGGATGAAATCTCTCTAACAAACATGATAAATTAAATGAAAGGAAAACCAGGAAATCTGAAGTTACAAATTCAATGAGTCAAGTTAAAGCTCTTTAACTAACATCCATCTTTTGTAATGAAGACTCCTTTGCGACATACTCGTAGCTGCGTGTATGAGGTAATTTAAATATGGAATGTTAGATTAAAATTTGAAAATTAGATTGTCATAGTTGTTATTCACATTTGATTGTTTTTACAACTCATTTCACATTTTGTCTCACGGTGAAAATGCCTTATCAAGAACAGTTTGATTTAATGGAAGCTTATTTTTTAAATAACAAAAACGTGAATCTAGCTCTGCGGTGGTATGGAGAGAGATATCAAGACCGACGGGCACCAACTCGGTTCGTATTGAAAAGAATGGTAGAAAATTTAAAGAATACGGGTGGTTTCAAGAAAAGACGGCAAACTATTCAGCAAAACTATTTCGATTTTGAACTAAATGTTTTAACATACTTTGAATCATTTCCAAAGGCTTCAAGTAGAGATGCTGTCGATGAATTAGGAACAACCCACACTCGCGTACTTAAAGTGCTGAAAAAGTATAAGTATAAATGCTATCGTGAAGGTCGGTTGGTGCAAAAATTGCATATTGGGGATCGTGACAGACGATTACAATTTTGTGAAAACATGCTTGGAGAAATTGACCGAAACCCTAATTTTTTGAGTAACATTGTATGGTCTGACGAAACCAACTTCAGCAATAATGGCATGTAGTACAATCGCCGCAATAACCATTATTGGTCTCGAGTGAAATCCTGTTCGTGTTCATGAAACTAACAAACAATCAAGTAAGATTTTCTTTCAACGTTTGGTGCGGAATTATGAGAAATAATGTAGTGTTAGTCCACGTGTCCGAAGGTCATTTAAACACTGTCAAGTATATTGAAATACTGGATCTCTTAAGAAACGAGTTAAATGGTTTCCCCGAGGAAGAGCGAAACCAAATAATTCTACAGCAAGATGGTGTAGAATTATTGCAGGTTGTTATAGTGTAGGCAGTAGTGATTCTGCTGTTATGTGCTGGAGACATAACAGCAGAATCACTACTGCCTACATTAATAACCATTTTAATACCTAAATTGGTACAAATGGCACAATCAGATGGCCTGCGAGATGGCCAGATCTCACCCCATTAGAATTTTTTTTGTGGGGATATGTAAAAAATCAAATTTACATGAAATCTTATGCGAATGACAACGAGTTGAGAGTTGAAGTTCAGAATACGATTTATAATATTCACCACAACACTTTATTTAAAGGTTACTAGAAATGAATTCGTTAAAAGAATAAATTTGTGTATCCAAGAGAATGGAGCCAATTTCGAGCAACTAATTAGTTAGTTTACCATTTTTTGTAAATAATTAAATTAATTTAAGATTTCCTGGTTTTCCTTTCATTTAATTTATCATGTTTGTTAGAGAGATTTCATCCTTATAATTGACCCTAACGATCGATGCAATAAAAGTACAGGGTATAATTTTTTCAGATTTTAGCCGGTTCGATTCCCGGGTGTGGGAGAAGAGAATTTTCGAAAATCTTTGAATGTAGTTTGCTTTCTATTCAAAAATAAAGGAATGTTTCCTTTGAGTAAAACTTTCTATCTGCAGTATTAAGAGTACTTTCCCTCCAGGTGGCATTACAAAATTCCACCCTGTATATCACAGAGTGCAGCCCTGTGTGACGTGCCGCTTGTACACAGTGTACGTACGTGCCGCGCGCCAGAGTGAGTGCAGCCCTGTGCGGCGAGCCGCCTGTACACAGTGTACGTACGTGCCGCGCGCCAGAGTGAGTGCAGCCCTGTGCGGCGAGCCGCCTGTACACAGTACGTACGTGCCGCGCGCCAGAGTGAGTGCAGCCCTGTGCGGCGAGCCGCCTGTACACAGTGTACGTACGTGTCGCGCGCCAGAGTGAGTGCAGCCCTGTGCGGCGAGCCGCCTGTACACAGTGTACGTACGTGTCGCGCGCCAGAGTGAGTGCAGCCCTGTGCGGCGAGCCGCCTGTACACAGTGTACGTACGTGCCGCGCGCCAGGGTGAGTGCAGCCTTGTGCGGCGAGCCGCCTGTACACAGTGTACGTACGTGCCGCGCGCCAGGGTGAGTGCAGCCCTGTGCGGCGAGCTTTTTTGTATGGAAGGGTATGCTCCCGAGGTGGTCCCATTGCCACCAAATCAGAATCTGATGAGGACCAAATCAGAATCTCATGGGAATCGAGGGAAATCCTCAAATTTTATAGGCATTCCTATTAGATAGCGATTTGAGTATTTTTTATAGTAACTCGTGCATTTGCACTCGAAAAGCACCATTTGGTGAAGTGGAACTGATGATGAAGACCACAGATGGCCACCGTACTTAGTATTTGTTGAGGAGTTCTCCTGGTTCTTACCAGGAGAACTCCTCAACAATTAACGCCCCTGCATCGGGATCAAAAGCAATATTTTGTAAAAGGTGATGAGCATTTGACATTAGGCTATTGTAAATAAATTAATAATATTGTAGATAAATTACAAACTGACCCACTAAAAAGTGAAAGTAGGAGAGATACATAGATCAGACACCTTGTTCAATTGCAGAATCTCCTACATTAATATATTGCCACTTGGATAAGTCAAGCGATATCGAGAGAGCTAGCACTATTTCAGGTGTATATAAATTCTCTTTTTCTGACTTATGCAAGTTTTTACCTTATCAACATCTTCAGGATGGTTTAGCAAATGTTCCAGTATTTAACTTCGCAATCCCCACTACTTTTGAGATTTTTAATAGCACTGGCACTCTGTATCTCTTTTGGAGACACTGATTTGGACAAGCGCTCTACGCGTCTTCTTTTTGCTTGTTAGATAGCTCTTCAAAGGGTTTTCTCAGCGTACATTGTGAAGATGACGTTGAAGCTATTGATGAAGATGGTGCCAAAGTTTCTACACCTTCACTGACATCATCATCATCAGGATTGACATTTTCTGTTGTAGACATAAGGGCTTCATGCCAGGCTATGGCAGATTCCAGCCAATCTCCATTTCTCTTCAAAAAATTGCTAAATGTCCTATTTGATCGTTCCCATCTTCCACAAACATTTGTACAAAAATTCTCACAGAACTTCAGGAGGTTTTCACTTCTTTCTTCAGTCCAGTTAACATTCAGCGTCTGCTTGAGGTATTCAAAAAGTTTTTACTTTCCGCCAAGGATCCAAACTGTTCTGTTAACACCATGAACAAATCCAAATTATTCACTAGACCTTCCATATTAGTCACAAAAATATTTAGGCACACAGCAATTTGTCTTGGTATTCAAATCTCTGAATGATTTTATTTAAATTAAAACCTTATTTATATGGGTCGGAATAACTCCTTCCTATCCCTATCATTAAGGTATATTAATAGGGAAGTGTGTGTGAAGTGTTTTTTTTTTTTTGTACGGGCGTTTTTGCAGTTGGCTCTTGGCCTGAAGGGCCTCTTGCCGGGTTATTATAGAATTTTGAGTAGCAGGCCTAAGGGCGTCCCCTACTGGGACTCGAACCTTGGCTAAGGGCGCTACTGGTTGCTGAGCAAGAGGGGACTTGCAGCATCTGGTTTTGTATTATTATTATTATGGATTATATTTATAGCTACTTGCTCCGCGCGGGCGGGCGGGGTCAAGGGACGGGGGGAGTGATTATTTACTCTAGTCCGCGGTGGTACTCGCTGCCGAGTACGGAATCTGTGTTTTGTGATGTAAGTATTTCGAATTGACTTCATACTCTCTTGATAGAGAGTGATGTCGTCGTCTTTGTCTGTGAGGGCGTGTTTAGGTCGTCGTGTGCGTGACATGACTGAGGGGGTGTATCGGGCAGCTGCTGCCACTAGAGGGTTAGTGTGAGTAGCAGCAGAATCGAAGAATCGTTTGCTCGCTTTTTTGAGAAATTGCCTGATGGTCGGCAGGTTTAAATCTAGATGTAATTGATCATTACGTACGAACCAGGGGCTTCCCGTGGCTCGTCGCATGAATCGATTTTGCAGTACTTCCATTTTATATAAGAGTGACGGCTTGGCGTGTGCGAACACGACGCCAGCATAGGTCATGATGGGGCGTACGCACGTGGTGTATATTCGCACCTTAGCTTTAAGGGCCAATTTACTACGTGCGTTGAGGAGACAATGGAGGCGACTGAGCGCAAAGTTAGCACGGTTACGTACTATCTTTATTTGTTCAGTCAAACTGAGTTTGTGATCTAGTGTGACCCCCAGATATTTGGCCTTAGGTTCCCAAGGGATCATTTGGCCTGACATGGTGATGGGTTTGGTGCGGGTGCGAGCGTCGCTGTTTTTGCCATTTTTGACAAAAAGGACAGCTGCACTTTTAGTCGGGTTAACTTCGATTCTCCACTTCTTGAACCATTGCTCGAGAGCTTTGGAGGCTGATTGGAGGTGTCGAGAAATAGACTCGGTGCAGCGGCCTGAGTGTGTGAAGTGTTTACCGCGCAACTAGCATATATACAACGTGTCGACAACAACCGTCGGGCAGTTGTCTACCAGTACCAGACACAACACCCGTCTGGTCGGAGGATCCTCCCTTGTCTATGGTAGGTGAGTGAACTTTACATCCTGTTCTCATACCATCAAACAACAACAACATTTGAAAACCCCTTTATTTTTATTTAATTTAAATGAATCATTATTAATTATTATTTTTATTTAGTAATTAATCAATATTTATTGTCCCTAGGGTAAGTTATTTATGTGACGCTCCATATTTATTATTCTGCGTATCTATAACAGTGAGTATTTGTAGATGCAATCATAGACATAGCTATGATGTTACCTATAATTTATAGTTTAAGTATTCGCTTATACGAGTACTATAGTAGCATTTGCATATAAGGAAAAGCTAAATATTTATAAAGATATTATATTTATATAAATTCTTTATTATTTCGGGTAACTTATTAATCTTATTATATATTTTTATGGACATGACAAAGGTACTATTTGAGTGCTATTTGACACCTGTGCGGCGACCCGCCTGTACACAGTGTACGTACGCGCCGCGCGCCAGAGGCGGGGGCCGGAGGGGAGGGTGCTCTGTAAATTGAGATTCATTTAACTAAATGAAGCGTCCATCGCTTCAATTTTGACGAGCATCGATCGATTGTTTCACAATAGCTACTTATGAAATCAGTGAACACTTGAACAGGCCCATAGATCTCTATTCTAATCAAGAATTTCTCAGAAGCCTGCCATTCTACAAATTACACTCAGAATGTTAGATATGGTGCTGCTCGGTGATAAAGAACAAAGTCGGTATTAATTGTAGGAGATCAGTCTCGAATTCTCGATCATACCAAGAGCACAACTAATTGTAGGAGATCAGTCTCGATCATACCAAGAGCACAATTAAGGCAATACTAGTACTTAGCGTTTATCGCGCGAAGGTATTTGTTTATCATTGAGTGGCGCTAAGCCGCTGCTAACAAACGCGAGCGCGTTCCACTGCTAGCTAATAATACACTTTTGTAAGTAGATCTGTAAGTATACAATACCTGAAAATGAGGAAATGAGCAATTAAATCGCCGACTACGCTCGATAACGTGTCCTACAGTGTCGCTACGTAGACAACTAGACACACTCTGTAGGTCTAACGAAACGCAGGGCGAGATGTGCGTTTTGTGAAAATTGAGAAATATTTTCTTAAACAAACGTGGGTACTTATATGAAACACATATCCCAACAGCTGGCTCTAGAAGGCGGCGCGGCCCCGGCGTAGGTCGCGTTATCTCGAGTGCGCGACTCACCTCGCTGTAATCGCGCCCTTCACGCAGGCTATAAAGATTACGGCGTGTGTCGCGCGTCCCACACCGTGCTGCTACTGCTGCTCTTACCACGCGCGACATAGCGCAATAGCGACGTTCCTCAAGCCTCCGGAGCAGTACTACGGGACTTCCGACTAGCGTTGCTAATGCTACTATAATATAGAATGCTGCTATATTAGAGGCCTAAACACTAGTATATTTCTACAGAAAAAAACCGGCCAAGTGCGTGTCAGACCATGCACAATGAAGGGTTCCGTAGTTGGGATGAATTTATCCCAAAAACAAACTTAACTTTGTAGTTGAAAAACATGTTCTCCAATACATCAATATACGTCACGGTCAATTCTTCAACTGCAAAATGTTAGTTGGTCGACTATGACTCGTTCACTTGTAAAGCCTACTTAGCTGTGATAGTTCTTTCAACTTCGTTGTACTCGTATTACTACTGCCATGATTTTTTTTCACATATCCTTAATCAAGCATTTAGCTGGCAGGGGGGAGGGGGGTCACTTCACTCTAACCAAAGTTTGCACTTTAAAGCATAATATTACGCAAACGAATCCTTGAATCAAAAAATGGTATTCACAGACCCTCAATATTTTTGAACGGCCTATCAAACGATACCCCACATCATGGAAAAGACTAGAAAAAAAAATATCATCCCCAAAAATTGTTTATATTTTATTTTACGACATTGCTGGCGTGATTAATATGTAGGTACCCATGCCGAATTACAGCTTTTTATTACTAAAAGTATCTGAGCTAAGCCGGGGACAGACAGACAGTTTACTTTCTAGTGTTTCGTTGTATATTTCTGTAATTACTACCAGTACACACATGAATTACATCACATGCACTCTCCTTATATAATTTATAACAAAGTTCCAATCAAACACACACATGCATCGCTAACACTAGACACTGCACCAAACATCGTTATTTGCATCCTCACAACACTAATTACATCACATGCACTCTCCTTATATAATTTATAACAAACTTCCAATCAAACACACACATGCATCGCTAACACTAGACACTGCACCAAACATCGTTATTTGCATCCTCACAACACTAATTACATCACATGCACTCTCCTTATAATAATATAATTTATAACAAACTTCCAATCAAACACACACATGCATCGCTAACACTAGACACTACACCGAACATCGTTATTTGCATCCTCACAACACTAATTACATCACATGCACTCTCCTTATATAATTTATAACAAACTTCCAATCAAACACACACATGCATCGCTAACACTAGACACTGCACCAAACATCGTTATTTGCATCCTCACAACACTAATTACATCACATGCACTCTCCTTATATAATTTATAACAAACTTCCAATCAAACACACACATGCATCGCTAACACTAGACACTGCACCAAACATCGTTATTTGCATCCTCACAACACTAATTACATCACATGCACTCTCCTTATAATAATATAATTTATAACAAACTTCCAATCAAACACACACATGCATCGCTAACACTAGACACTACACCGAACATCGTTATTTGCATCCTCACAACACTAATTACATCACATGCACTCTCCTTATATAATTTATAACAAACTTCCAATCAAACACACACATGCATCGCTAACACTAGACACTACACCGAACATCGTTATTTGCATCCTCACAACACTAATTACATCACATGCACTCTCCTTATATAATTTATAACAAACTTCCAATCAAACACACACATGCATCGCTAACACTAGACACTACACCGAACATCGTTATTTGCATCCTCACAACACTAATTACATCACATGCACTCTCCTTATATAATTTATAACAAACTTCCAATCAAACACACACATGCATCGCTAACACTAGACACTGCACCAAACATCGTTATTTGCATCCTCACAACACTAATTACATCACATGCACTCTCCTTATATAATTTATAACAAACTTCCAATCAAACACACACATGCATCGCTAACACTAGACACTACACCAAACATCGTTATTTGCATCCTCACAACACTAATTAATCATTTGCCAATTACATCCACATCACGCGTCTTTTTATTAAAAAGCTATCTAAAGCAGTTGCTACAGCATACCCAACAAGCTGTGCATGGGCGTCCCATTACTTTGCAATTTCACTTTTTTATTTTAATGGCTTACCACATCATCGTCATGAATACACTTGAACTTGAATTGGATGCATATCAAGTATCAGAATCGTACAAAATTCCGGTGGGTGAATGTTCAAGTAAAATACAACTACAGTCTACACAAAGACACTTAAGAATATTACATCTCAACATACGCAGTCTTAACAAAAATTTTGAAACTTTTTAGCTTTTTACGTCTCTTTAAAATAGACTGTGATATAGTGGTATTGACAGAGTGCTGGCCAAGAACTGCCCTAATTTCGAGTCTAAATGGCTATAATGTTTACTCTACAAAAACACAAAAAACAAAATGATGGGATTGTTATGTATACAAAGTCTTCATTACATTGCACTGTTTTGGAACCTGACATAGTAGACTCAAACTGCCTGCTTTGCAAAGTGGAAAATAGGGTTGCTGTTGTGGCCCTGTATAGATCCCCTTCATATAATTATATTGATAACTTCCTTAGCAGTTTGGATACGATGTTATTACCCTTAACCAAATTCCACCATGTTGCGTTGGTAGGTGATATCAACATCGATATTAAACCCAACAATAAAGACATACACTCACATGAATACCTCACATTTGCGGCCTCTCATGAAGTCCGCAACCGTTCTCCGACAGTCGTTTCTCCTTTGGACTGTTCACCGACAGGACGTTTCGTTTTTGAGAGATTTTTCGATAGAACGTTTCACCTATGGTTGTTTGGCCGACAGAATGGTTCGCATTTGTTAGTTTTGACGACAGGACTTTTCAACTATGTCATACTACAACTAACTATATCATACTTTTCGCCGTCAGATCGTTTTATCTACGATTGTTTCGTTTTTTTTTTAAGAAGAAATTAACCCAATCGAAATATTTGAGTTCCGGGTAACCTATGAAAAGTCCTGTCGTCGAAACTAACAAATGCGAACCATTCTGTCGGCGAAACATCCATAGGTAAAACGTTCTATCGACGAATCTCTCAAAAACGAAACGTCCTGTCGGTGAACAGTCCAAAGGAGAAACGACTGTCGGAGAACGGTTGCAGAATCCCTCTCATGGACTATTACCAGCACACTTATATCCTACAAGAGTAAATAACTGCTTAGACCACGGCCTCCTAAAAACTAAGCAGCCAGGCACAATGTAGTGATAGACTCACCTATAACCGACCACCTACCTGTATTTTTGAGCATCAACCTAAATGAACGAGGAATCCGGAACGAGGTGATCCGGCAGAGAACCAAAGTTGTTGACATAGCCCACAGAATAAGCAAGCTGAAGTGGCAATGGGCCGGCCATATTAGCCGTAGAACCGATGACCGTTGGGGTAGACGTGTTCTTGAGTGGAGACCACGAATCGGCAAACGTAAGGTAGGACACCCTCAGGCTAGGTGGAGCGACGATCTTCGCAGGGTGGCCGGTGACAGCTGGATGAGAGTTGCCGAGAATCGAGCTGAATGGCGTGCAATTGGAGAGGCCTATGTCCAGCAGTGGATTGCTATAGCAGTCCACTGCTGGACATAGGCCTCTCCTGCTGATGATGATGATGATGATGATGAACTTAAATGAGCCAAAGCTCAAACCTTCACACACCAGTAAAATTGTCGACCTTTCAAACATTTAAAAAGATATGGAGAGAAACTGATTTCTCTCCAATCCTTCTTGCTAATAATGCAAATGTGGCAGCCAATGTCTTAACGTCCTTAGTGAGCCATATAATTGAGAAACACACTCGGTTTTCCAAAATCCAAAGAAAGAATAGAAACATCAAGCCATAATGGGTTTAATAACTAAATAAAGGTTTCTTTTGTACACGAAGTTACTGTAGAACACTGACTCCTAGGTCACAGGGTTGCCCTAGTTTAGGAGGCCGGGGTTTTCACTATTTGTGCAGCCTTTTCCCAAAATCAAATGTACCTATTGTGAAATGTATTGGAATTGTTTAAAAGGGTATTTTGTGTCAATAAACTTACACTATTTTTTTTTTTATGGATTACAACCGGCTTACTTCGCTGCATCCGAAACAGGGATAGAATACATTTAGCTTTAAGAGCACAAACAGAAAATGCCATATTAAAAATAACTTATTCTCGATATAGTAACTTCTGCAAATTCATTGTTGCAAAAATTGAAGATACAGTATGAGAAGACAGAATTTAAGAAAAGAAAAAACAATTCTAAAGCAACCTGGGATCTAATAAAAACTATAACATAATATACCAAGTCTGTACCATTGCCACCAAATGAACTCCTACACATTGATAGTGATGAAATCAAATCAGCAAATAGGGTCAACAGCTACTTTGTGAGCCTGGAAAAACAACAGCAAAATTCAAACGTATCTACTCACTCTAGTCTGGAAAGAACTTGTAACTCTATTAGTATTTTGGAGGCTGACAATTCATAAGTTGAGGGAATTATAGCTTAAATCTGGTTCTACAGCAGGAGTTGACGGCATTTCTGGAAAAATCTTGAAATTAACACGCCAAGTCTTAGTTCCCTATATCACGTACATCTGCAATCTCGCAATATCCACAGGTGTTTTCTCAGATGCTTTCAAAACGGTTTTAGTTTTTCCTATTCACAAGGGAGGGGACAGAGGCCATTTCTATACTACCTACTATCTCGAAAAATTTATTGCGTTCTCTGAAAAGGTGACAAAACATATGGATAGCAAACAGAGATGTCTTGGTTTATGTCTAGATATATCGAAAGCGTTCGACACTGTCTCTGCACCCATACTCTTATCAAAACTGGAACGTGTGGGGATACGTGGTATTGTACTGGATATTATCTCAAGTTATTTTGAAAATCGACACGATCGTTCGATTTTGATCGAAATAGGTGAGGTAATAAGTGACAAGGCTAAAACTGAATATAATGTTCCACAAGGAAGCATTCTAGGCCCAAACTTATTCCTCATCTATATAAACGACCGGTGTTCGCTTTCACTAACTAACTGCTCGGTGTTTACCTACGCTGATGATACAGCTCTACGTATTCACGGAAAAGATTGGAGTGAAACAGAAAAATATGCTCAGGTAGCACTAGACGCTGTTATGGTTTAGCTAACCAAAAACCTGTTGACTCTAAATGCAGAGAAAACTAAATTAGTCTCGTTCTCTTTAAGAAACCAATCTTAGCCAAACACATCACTCACTATTCAAGCCCACACCAGTCATGGGCCCCAAATGCATTCATCTTGTGTGTGTCCTCCTTTTACAATCACACCTAACATAAAATACCTAGGAGTGCTGATTGACAAACATCTCAATTGGTATAGCCACATTGAGAATCTGATAGCCAGAACGCGTAAACTCATTGCATTTTCAAAAAAAACCGGGCAAGTGCGAGTTGGACTCGCGCACGAAGGGTTCCGTACCATTATCTATAAAAATGCCAAAAAAATCACGTTTGTTGTATGGGAGTCCCCTTAAATATTTATTTTATTCTGTTATTTAGTATTTTTGTTATAGCGGCAAAAGAAATACATAATCTGTGAAAATTTCAACTGTCTAACTATTACGGTTCATGAGATATATACAGCCTGGTGACAGACAGACAGATAGACAGATAGACAGACAGACAGACAGACAGACGGCGGAGCCTTAGTAATAGGGTTCCCGTTTTACCCTTTGGGTACGGAACCCTAAAAACTTCGCTGCTCAGCAGAAACAGATACACTAAAGTTGGTGTATTTTTCACTTTGCCAATCTCTCCTCTTATATTTTTTGCCAGCATGGGGTGGCGCTTGCAAATCACACTTTCTAAAATTAGAAAGGGCCCAGAG
The DNA here is from genome assembly GCA_963921375.1 of Tiliacea citrago. Classification (NCBI taxonomy): domain Eukaryota; kingdom Metazoa; phylum Arthropoda; class Insecta; order Lepidoptera; family Noctuidae; genus Tiliacea; species Tiliacea citrago. Next base: position 190,574 of record OY992791.1, on the reverse strand, counting down.
GGCTATTCTCAAAGTTATGTTTTGCAAGTCCTTCAGATCCCCAACAATGGAACTTTATAGAAATAGCTGAATAGTCAGTGAGAGGACTATATGTGTTACAGTGTGTACTAAGAAGACATCGACTGCCATTACTAATAAGTACCAAACGTCGTGCAGATATTGTTATCCCACCAGTAAGACATAAGACCTCCTTCGCAAAACGTCAATTTGACTACCTCAGTTATAGTTTATATCACCAAATTAATAAATTTCTCCAGGTGCACAAATTGAATTATCATCAATGTAAAAATACGGTGAAGGTATGGCTGATGGCAATATCTTATGATGAAACATAAAAATTGCTTCTCACCCAATCCTAAGCAACTTGAGACACATATATACGCCACTATCCTCGCACACACACTCACACACACACATATACACACCCCCACTCACATACACACACACTCACATACACACCCCCACGCGCGCACATACACACATTTCTTTTCTCTTATATTTTCCTAATGCTTTTGTAAATTAGTTAATAACTAACCATAAACATATAATAAATCTATTGGTGTATCGACTCAGTTTATGTTAGCATAAGTTTTGGAATCACTGACTCCCAAGTCACAGGCAATAAACCTAGTTTGGGAGCCAGGAGATTAATTTGTCTCACATCTCTGTACCAAATTATTGTTCAACTAGCTGCGCCCCGCGGTTTCACCCGCGTAAGTCTCGATCCCGTGAGAACATTGGGATAAAAAGTAGCCTATGTCTTAATCCAGGGTGTCAGCTACCTCCATACAAAATTTTATCAAAATTGGTCCAGCCGTTTGAGCGTGAAGAAGTAACAAACATACACACACACACTCACACACACTCACAAACTTTCGCCTTTATAATATTAGTGTGATTGTTTTGTCACCAAGTTATAGATAATAATAATAAATAATAATAATAAATAATTTAGGCTTCCTTGTTGCCTATTACGGAACTCTAAAAACACTAGAGAGTGAAAAGTCGGTTTCTTTGGATCTTTATTTTAGTTTTTAACCGACTTCAAAAAGGAGGAGGATACATGTTCGGCTGTATGTTTATTTTTTGTTTTTAGGGTTCCGTACCCAAAGGGTAAAACGGGAACCCTATTACTAAGGCTCCGCCGTCTGTCTGTCTGTCTGTCCGTCTGTCTGTCTGTCTGTCTGTCTGTCTGTCTGTCCGTCTGTCACCACGCTGTATCTCATGAACCATGATAGTTAGACAGTTAAAATTTTCACAGAATATTAGTTATGTATTCACTTTGAAAATAAATAATTAAATTAAAATAAAACAAATATTTAAGGGGGGCTCCCATACAACAAACGTGATTTTTTTGACATTTTTATAGATAATGGTACGGAACCCTTCGTGCGCGAGTCCGACTCGCACTTGGCCGGTTTTTTATTTACTACTCCTTCAACTGTGGACGGATTTTAAAAATTATTTTTTTGTATGGAAGGGTATGCTCCCGAGGTGGTCCCATTGCCACCAAATCAGGATCTGATGAGGGGATCCCATGGAAATCGCAGGAAATCCTCAAATTTTATAGGCATACTACTATAGCGATTTGAATATTCTTTATAGTAACTCGTGCAATTGCACTTGAAAAGCACCATTTGGTGAAGTGGAACTGATGATGAAAACCACAGATGGCCACCGGAACTACTTAATAATAAGTATTTCACGGGTTGCGATTCGATTAGGCACTTTAATATGGTTGCTAAGCAATTTATGCTCGTCAAAATAAATAAATAAATAAAATGCATATGGCGAAGTCACCATCAGTTCTCCTGGTTCTTACCAGGAGAACTCCTCAAAAATTAACGCCCCTGCATCGGGAAAAGCAATATTTTGCAAAAGGTGATGAGCATTTGACATTAGGCTATTGTAAATAAATTAATAATATTGTAGATAAATTACAAACTGACCCACTAAAAAGTGAAAAATAAAAAAAATCAACCGAATTCCAAAAAAAAACACTACAAAGTGAAAAATAACTTTAAATTCTGAAGTCGGTGCCTTTGGTATTTTAGTTTTTTGCCACCGACTTCCTAAATTAAAGTTATTTTTCACTTTGTAGTGTTTTTTTGGAAGTCGGTAGTTTTTTTTGTAAAAAGTTTTTTTGAACCGACTTGAAATTAAAGTAATTTTTAGGGTTCTGTACCTCAAAAGGCAAAAACGGAACCCTTATAGGATCACTGTGTCTGTATGTCTGTCCGTCTGTCCCAACTGATTTGCTCCGAATCTACTGGACCGATTAAGTTGAAAGAATGATGGGCATTTTAATATGGAGCCTGGCCTGATGACCAATAGAGTTCTAATGCATGTCAACTTGTTGCTTCTAACCAGCATTCACTGAAACAAAACATTTTATATGGGGCCTGGCCTGATGACCAATAGAGTTCAAATGCATGTCAACTTGTTGCTTCTAACCAGCATTCACTGAAACAAAATATTTTATATGGAGCCTGGCCTGATGACCAATAGAGTTCTATTGCATGTCAACTTGTTGCTTCTAACCAGCATTCACTGAAACAAAACATTTTATATGGAGCCTGGCCTGATGACCAATAGAGTTCTAATGCATGTCAACTTGTTGCTTCTAACCAGCATTCACTGAAACAAAACATTTTTTCTCCAAAAGCAACGGGGTTTGTTTTACAGTCGAGGACAAAAATCGTTATAATTTTTTATGACCATTCCTTTTTGAAAAGTAAATCTATAGGTTTATGCTGGGCCTATGTGATGTCTTTTTCAGGCAAAAATAACAGTAAGTACCCTTAGGTGGTTAACAATATTTTGACATGGACTGTACGAAAAAATCTATTTAAAAAGTAAACATTTATTAAGGTTATAACAGTCAGCCATCATTATTACAAGTCTCGAATGAATGGCAGTTTTTAAAAATGTTGCATGTAACTGTGTGGCTTAAATTGGTGAACTTTAATACTATTTCTATTTATTTTTCAAAAAAGCATATTAAAAGATTAAGGACTACGTTGAAGACAAGGAAGTTTGGCAATAATTCCTTCTGCACATGTGGCTTCCCTGGTACCTCACTAACGGCATAACTATGTAAATGTCTATTAACTGCTCCCGAAACATCCGTGTCCAGTGAGCACCTGCGTCAGGCGGAAGGTGAGGAAGCCGTGGCGCCTCTCTAGCCACTCCTCAAAGAGGGAACTTATCGCCACAATTGTGGCGTGCCCAGCGCTGGGTTGCGACAATCGCACTCTCCAAGTCGCCATGCTCCCCGTCGGCCCGTCCGTCCCGCCGGAGCTCCGTCCGCTGTGCCGCGATTTCTTGCGGCAGCGGAGTTATGCCCCGGAGTTTCGCCTCTTTGCGCTACACCCATATGTGCGCGAGGACTTTTGCCTCCAGATCCCATGGCGGCAGTCCGGCAAGGAGGCTCGCCGCCTCACGGGAGACCGTGCGGTAACCCCGTACCATCCTGATGGCCATGACCCTTTGGGACGCGTTCAACTACTGGGCTGGTCGCAGCCTCAGAGAACGCGCCCACACCGGTGCCCCGTAAAGGGCCATGGACCGCACGATCCCCGCGTAGAGCCTCCGGCAGGAGGCGTTTGGACCCCCCAGATTGGGCAGGAGCCGCTTCAAGGCAGCCCCGGCCCGCTCTAGTCTGGGAGCCAAACGTCGGAAGTGCTCGACGAAGTTCCACTGGCTGTCGAGGACGAGTCCCAGGTACTTCATCGTCGACTCGACGCCGATGTGAACCCCTCCTGCCGTTATGTGGGAACCCGACAGTTACGCATTCCGAGGACCATAAAAACACATGACCTCGGACTTGTTCAATGCCACCTCGAGACCCAATTGCCACATCCTATCGACGATTGTCGCAACCCCACGTGCCGCCAGTTCAGCCGCCGCCTGATGCGAACTCCCTTGTGCCAGGACCAGCGTGTCGTCAGCGTAGCAGACTACGCTGACGCCACTAGGGAGGTCGGCGCGCAGCACCCAGTCGTACCCGATGTCCCACAGATGCGGCCCCAGGACCGATCCCTGTGGGACACCGCACGACATCTCTCGCCGGTTCCACTCTCCTTGGTGACCGGGGTAGATGATGGCCCTGTCCTGTGTATGCCTCGACTACGTGACAGAGGCAGGTCGGTGATATCGAAGTGCCTCCCTGATGCAACTCCAGGGCAGGGTATTGAAGGCATTGGCGATGTCAAGAGACACCGCCAAGACGACCCCACCCCGGGCCACAGCATCCCCCATCGTGAGGGCTCGAACGCGCATGATGGCGTCCACCGTAGAGCACCCCTTGCGGAAACCAAACTGGCTCTCCGCCAAATCCGGCCCCACCCGTACCAGCCACCCGACAAGGCGGCCATTCGGCATTGGCCGTGGAGGAATTAGGAGGCGGGGAGGGCGGGGCTACCGTCCCGCTGCCATGGCTGGGGCCCTCGCCTTCTGCGCAGCCGTCCCGCCCTTCTTGGTGTTGAGCGGCACCGCTTTCGCCGGAGGCGCGGGTTTGGCCACGGCGTTGGCCGCAGGCTTAGCCGCGGGCGTGGCCGAGGCAGCCACGGTGGCGGCAAAAGTGGCCGGCCTGCTCGCCGCTAGCGGTGGGCGCAGGACTATGCCCTCCAATACGGAGAACCGGTTGCTGAGTGCAGCCAGCTCCTGCCGCACCAGGGTCAGAACCCGGTCCTCCGCTGGCCAGAGCAGGCCCTGCCCATGCTGCGCTTCCCCCTGGGGCATCTCCCGGGGTCCAGCTCCTCGACGCTGGGCCAGGTCCGCTAGGAGCTCCTCATTCTCCTTTCGGAGAAGCTCCATGGCGGCTGTCAATCGGCCGACCTCGTCTGACGAAGGCCCGACTTGGAGGGCTCTCGCTGCCGCCAAAATGGAGGCCGTGGCAGCGGGGACGACCTTGTCTTTTGAGGACTGAATCCTCTTCAAGGCCACCCCCCTGATCGCTGCTACTACGACCTCCTCGAAACTACTACTGGCCGCTCCCTTCGTCTTGGAGCTGCCAGCGGCGTCCGGCTCACCGCCCGAGGACTCAGAGAGGGCCGCCCTGCGGCTGGTCTCTCCGAGTTTTCTACCACATCCATTTGGTCCGGGGTGGTGAGCCCTCTGCCCACCCCCCGGTTCCAAACCCCACCCCGGCTGCTGATTTTTTTGCGAGCCGTGCTTATTTCATCGTCAGAAGACGACCCCTGGCCATCCCCTGGTTTGGAGCGCTTGAAGAACTTGCTGTTCTTCCCTGCAGCCCCCTCATCAAAGCGCGCCAGGCTCTTAAAAGAGCCCTTTGCGCCCTTCGCGCCAGATGCGGCGTCGGACTCCGACTCCGCATCACTCCACTTCTCTTCTCCTTCTTTCGGTTTTTGTATGAGTTTTCCATTGTTATTCCCACGAGTGTGGGGGATCAAAAAAGTCATTCCTAGGGTTACCCCCTGTGCCTAGGTAAGTGTGTCATTTTTAACCCAACCCAGGGATTCCACTGGTCCCTGGCTGGGGGTGCGCTCACGACTGATGCGCCACCTATAACTACAAAGTTACAGATGACACTACTCCTCAGCCATTCATACCCTCGCCGTGCACCAAAACATGATATTAGAGGATTTTTTTATAGAGGTTTACATCCTCGCGATCCCGGCGTATATGTATATGCTATATACAATATATTTAACTATCTATCCCAAATTAACCTAACCAGTATGGGCTCGTCCACCGCGGAGCATAGCGTCCGCCTTCCCACTCTGCGTCCGCTCGACCTCCCTCTGTTAGCAGAGGGGGGAGCGGACGACCGACGATCGGCCTCACCAGACCCAAGAACCTTAGGCTCTCACCCCCACGCAGAAATCCGCCGCAGGCAATACCCTCTCCGACATGGAGAGACTATTGGCCGCGCCCAGGGTGCACCGGCCCGACGACTGCTCTTTCCCCCGAACGTATTCGCAAGGAACGAGCAGCAGTCAAGCACACGAGGAGGTTTTCTGCATGCACCCCACGACACGGTTGGCGCAGTGGTTAAACGATTGACTGCTACGCTGCGTGTTGCGGGTTCGATTCCCTCACGGAACAAATATTTGTATGTTTTGTAGTAGTTGTTCCGGGTCTGGCTGTTTGTGAATGAAAATGTTTGAATCAATGCTGAACTTAATGTGATGAAGCAATCTTTGAAGCTAATATCAATATTGCACCAAAAATCATTTGTATCTTCGGAAATAAAAATTAACCGGTTTCAAGCCCTGTTTAATACACTCGTTACCCGTGGTCCCGGTGGGTCGACCCATTACCGGGTCCATGGGTATTTTTTTTACCCGTGGTCCCTTCGAGAAATACAATGCTGCCAAATTAAAATGGTAGACCGGTAGTTCTTCAAGTAAATAACTTGAAACATTTACAATGATTCACCAATAATAGAGGGAATCTTGGCCCTCGGTGGCCGCTGCAGCGGCATGCTCGCTCGCCTTCGCGCGTTAATGGTCACTGTTCTAACCTTTTTTTTTTTTGTTGCCTGGAGGAAAATCCTCATGAATGTCCCCGCCCTGGGTGGGCGGAGAGTTCTGTCAGACTCTTACTGACCTCGCTGCCGGCCATCCACTCGACCACGGCCGGCAGCGACAGGTCACTGCCGACTCCTGAGATGAGGGCACGGCGAGGCTTCTCCCATGCGGCAAACTCTGCCAGCGTATGCCGCGCCGTGTCCTCCCGGGCGTCCGGCTCCCTGTTTATGCGACACAGTTACTTCCCGAAGCAACCATGCCCCGAGAGCACCTGCGTCACCCGAAACGACAGGGAGCCGTGCCTCCTCCAGAGCCAGGGCTCGAGTACCGGCCGGACCAGTAACTAACCGGTAATCAGTGTTCTAACCTTTTTTAACGGCTCCCTGTCGTTTCGGGTGACGCAGGTGCTCTCGGGGCATGGTTGCTTCGGGAAGTACCTGTGTCGCATAAACAGGGAGCCGGACGCCCGGTGTCACCACTGCGTCGACTGCCGGGAGGACACGGCGCGGCATACGCTGGCAGAGTGTGCCGCTTGGGAGGAGCCTCGCCGTGCCCTCATCTCAGGAGTAGGCAGTGACCTGTCGCTGCCGGCCGTGGTCGAGTCGATGGCCGGCAGCAAAGAGTCCTGGGACGCGGTGGTATCCTTCTGCGAAACAGTCATGTCGCAGAAGGAGGCTGCGGAAAGGGAGCGGGAGATCTCGTCCGCTCACCCGGCCCGCAGCAGGCGCACCGGGCGTCGGCAGAGGGCAGATAATGCCCTCTTCCGGCCCCCCTAAATGGGTCCAGGGACGGCGGACTCGGGGACGTCCGCCGCCCCCTATCACACTGGACCCGAGGTGGCGGCGCGTAGTGTTCCACGCGCGCCCCTTTGAGACGTCGCGGGGGGGTCTAACACCTCACCCCCCCCCAGACTTGAGGTGGCCCGCAGAGGCGGGCCGGCACTAGCCGGGGATTGCGGAAGTAATAACAGATCCCAAGATCCGAGGGGATGGCGGGGTCTGTTCACTCGCTACGCTCGCTCACTCGACCCTGCCATTCCCTTCGAACCTAACCGGTCCGAGTCGGGGTGCCCCAAGTCCCGAGATCGTTTCGCTCGCTCTTGCATGCTAAGTTCTCCTAGTAACAGTAGTAACATTGCCTTTTGTACACATACACATATCAGTGGAAGTACCTACCTACACTAACTTTCTTCTGAGCAAGATTTATAAGTTGTTACGAAAACAAAACATTCATACATTTTTCATTTCATCCATAATTTACAACTGTAATTAGTTCCTCAAAAGGATCACTTTTATTTCTTTCTACATCTCTTCTCCACAGATATTCATAAATTAAATCATTATTATTATCACGATTATTGTAATTGTTATTTTGTAGATTATTTTATTGTAAAATGCTCATACCGTTTTTTTACGTTCCGTTGCTAGTCATTTTACACAACAAACAATAAACTGAGACAGATTTAGTTGTCATTCGCCCGCTTTAACGTTTCGTTTTCGCTTTTTATCTGATTTAAGGTTAGAAATATTTTTTATTAATTTCTCGAAATATATGCATTACCTTATAATAAGAGCGGTAGCGTTATAATCGGGGACTCAACCCCTACTAGTTTTAACCCCTTTTACCCCCCAACTCCTGCCAAACGATACTAGATCCAACCCCCTGGTTTTCTTAGAAAGAGCCATTTGTTTAATAACTAGAAAAATACTAGGTTGTGACGGAAAGGGTTTACGTGGTGAACCAGATAAATAACACCACGTAAATTGTCAACATAAAAAATATAATATCACATAAAAAGTGAAGGGGTAGGTAGGTCTATGGTCACAAGGATTTCCCTAACTTCCCTTGGGACTAGCAAGTCCTCTCCTGGCTCAGCCTGCTGTGACGACGACCGCGGCGGGTGCGCCACGCTGCAGACGCCAGGGATGGTGACGGTCGGCGGATGTTCTCGCCAGCCCCGAAGCCCAGCTCGACGTGCCGCGAGGGTAAAATATGTACCCGGCGCGGAGCTGGAGGATTGTCTGAACTGCCGGCAGGTGATGGCACGGTAGAAGATGGCTGGATGCCACCGATAAATATACCGATCGGTAAGCCGGAACTTTGGATGGTAGCCGGAGTTGTTAGCCGGAACTTTAGACCCTGGAACATAACGTCTAGCGTGTCACAAGATGACCTATATTGGTCACGTCCGCTGATTGTGACACCAAGCATAAGCAAAGCGAGATGTACTAGTGCGCTAATGAAGGTGGCGTGTGGATTTCACAATCAGTTCGGAGTTAACAAAATGGTAGTGAGAAGCACGGCATGACTTGCACATTTTGAGTGAACATACGATACAAGATACCAAAATGCACAGCCCAATGCACACCCGTTAACCTAGACAGGTAGGTACACTCAATATAAAAGCGACATTGTTCAACACTTACCCAATATGGGGATTTACACTGAATTTAATGACTCATGACTATAATATGTATAGTCCATTATAGAACAAAACGAGAACTGTGGCTGAGGGACGGGCCACGACGCATATGAATGTCGCGACGCTAAGAGCGTCACGAATGCGTGCTCCCTTCAAGTCAGCGGAGAACGTTCTGATTATCACCGGCGGCGTATGCGACAACGAGGCTCCACTCCAGCCTGGCGGGTCTCCGCGAGGAGTGACAGGGGAGAGGGAGGAGGAGGTCGCTTACCGGGCGAGTTGTCATGCTTCGACCAAGGTCACGCGCATTGCGTTGAATGAAAGCGTTGGCAATTTGGTATTTTAAAAGTAAACAATTATAATGGCTATAATGCAGATAAATCTACTGATATATCTTTTTTTTAAGTATTTATAATTAAATAAAAATAAACGGGTACGTTACAAGGTAATTATTATTATTAACTAGGTATATAAATTCCAAAGAAATACGAAATATCCAAGTAGGTAAAATCGTCAAGTAGGTACCTAATCAAGTCAAAATCTGATATTGTCAAGGAAAATCTTTGCCAAAAATTGGTTAAAATTCAAATTAATAAGTGGGTGAACAATGTCCAAAAAAAGTCTTCATAAATTCATTCAATAAACTAAGTCCAATATTATTTATTATTTCATAAAATCGTCAAAATCTAAATTAATTCAGTAGGTAAACCAAAATCCGTTATCCGTAAAGAAAGTCTAGGTATAAGGTATATAAATTTCCAAAAATACGTTAAAATCCAAAATCACGATGGCAAATCTCAAGTTCAATAATCCAAGCAGAATCTAGTATTAGTTTTATTGAAATAACAGGAGGTGTAGAATCATTTACAGCAGAAAACGTCTGTTGTAGAGGTTTTTTTATTTTTTTATGTATGGCTTCTCGTAATTGTCTTTGAGAGGTCGTGACTACTTTACCGGACTTTCCTGTGGTTGCCTTAAGGGTAAGCTTAAAGCTGGAGGCTTTAAGCTTACCCTTAAGGCAACCACAGGTAGGTACACTCAATATAAAAGCGACATTGTTCAACACTTACGAGGATTTACACTGAATTTAATGACTCATGACTATAATATGTATATTCCATTATAAAACAAAACGAGAACCGTGGCTGAGGGACGGGCCACGACGCATATGAATGTCGCCACGCGACATTCCTGTGGTTGCCTTAAGGGTAAGCTTAAAGCCTCCAGCTAGGGCGTAAATATATATTATAAACTAAACGACTGCACGATAAGGGCACGCCATGAGGGGTACGGACCTCGGCTTAGTGCGTCTGTACTCCCCGTACAGCAAGTTTGGGGACAGGCTGGATCAAGGTTTAAATCATGATAATTATCAGGGGTTACTATTAATCCTACGGCGCACTCAGCCTCGGCGCGGGCGGCTGGCTATTCGACGGCAAGGGACGAGGGGGACCGAGTTTGTAAAGGTTATATAATAAGCCGTTGTGCCAGACTTTGTCGAAAGAATTTTGTGTTCTAAAACCAAACTGTTCTTGGGGATGAGGCCCTTAATCTCGGCATAGTCTCTGAGACGCTCACATTTGTGAGCGTCTCAGAGACTTTGCCGAAGCAAACTGATGGGACGATAAGTTGAAGGCTCGGTTTTCGGCTTGCCGAGTTTCGGGATACCGATAACGGTGGCACTTTTCCACGCTTGTTGAAGAATGTTGTTACTAAGAGCACCATTGAAGATGGTGGTCATTAGCATTATCAGGTGGGCGGGGAACAGCTGAAGCACCCTATTGGTGGTTCTATCTGATCCGGGGGCTTTACGGGGTTTAAGACCCTTGATAATATCATCCACTTTGTCTGGGGTGACGGGAGGCAGCGGAAAATCAGGGTCTTCAACCGGAAGGAGAGAGGCTCTACGTTCGACTTCAGCTTCGACCTCAGATACGTGAGCTTGGTCTACTGGTTGCTGGTTGAGAACTGGGCGAGCACTGGGTCTCGAGACTGTCAGCCAGGCATTCGGCCTTGTCGGCGTAGTCAAAAGCTATCGTCCTGTCGAGGCGTGTCAGGAGGGCCATTGAAGCTATTTCTTGGGACTTGAGTTTCCTCTGAAGTGCCTAGAAAGCCAGATGAGTGGGCTCTAGTTCGCCTAGCATCTTGTCCTAGTTAGCTTCATGTAGCTCTGCCACACGTTTCTTTGCAGATCTCTGCAAATAGCGCATAGGCTTTGTTGGCGGCACAGGTAAAGTTACTGTACGCACGAATAGCTGCGCTCTTCTTAGTCAGCAGTTCACGCACATCATCCGGCAACTTTAACAAGCCTTTAACAATCGTTCAGGACTAATTGTACGTGTTCCGTGAGTGAGTCGATCGCGGCCGTCGTGTCAGCGGTAGAGTCGAACTGATCGGGGATAGAATCAAGTCAAGGGGAAGTGGTGGATTTCAGGCAATCGCTTACTTTCCTCCAGTCCGTGACTACTTTCGAGAGAGGGGGTTGGTTCGGGTCAAGGAGCCCGTCGCGAGGGGCCAGTTTCATGACTACTGGCCGGTAGTCAGATGTTAGTTCGTCCATCGCCTTTATTGAATCCAACCGTAGGTTGATGTTCTTTAGAAGCGCTACGTCCAATACGTCAGGGGTATGGTTGGGGTTGTGGGGAAAGTGGGTGCGAGTCATCAGGGCGATGACGTCAAACTTTAGAATGGGGCAGAGGTCAAACAGGTGTCTGCATTTGGTCATGATTCTGGTACTATTCCAGGCTAGATGTTTGGTGTTAAGGTCACCCGCTATGATAACGGAGTCACTCAAGCCAAGTAAGATAGCGAGATCGTGAGGGAGATAAGCCTACATGCTGACACTTCGAGACGCGAGATCTGTGGAGGATCGAGAGGGATACATTAAAGAGGGGTTCTATAGTAGATCAAGGTGCCGCCCATGTGACATCTAAGCCTATCATTGCGAACTACGCGATAGTTCGCAATTGATGGGTTTCGATGATTGGGCTTAAGAAAGGTTTCCTGTACTAAGAGAATGTCTATCTGGTGATCGCGGAGGAACACAGCGATTTCGTCGCGTTGTGTCCTAATGCCATTGGCATTGAAAAAGCCTAACTTGAAGGATCGGGGTTTGTTGTTTTACGCGCTCGCGACTACGGCTTATATAGGCGCGGGCAAGCACCGTGACCCCGCCGCGCCGCGACTCCCGCGGCTGCCTAGCGCTTAGCGCGCGGCCGCAGGCCAGTGTTTTATTTATTACACGACATGGAAACGGATAAGACAATTTTTTTTTCTTCTATGGGTTATTGAATACTACCGTTGTATTAATTTAATTTCTTTTGTTATTAGTGAACTAATGCATATTGAATACTACTGTTAGATATATATTTTTGCTATGTACTTACTAAGCAAGCTCTAGACCAGGTATGGGCAACCTTTGACATGTTGAGGGCCAAACTTTAGCGTGCAAATACATTCGCGGGCCGCGTTTAACAGTACTTAGTGCATTTTAAAGTAGTGATAATATTTTTTGCGATAGATATTAGACATGAAATAATACGACAATGTTATTATAGTACAATTTGTCAAAAAAACAAAATGAAATTTAAAAAAATGGTACATTATAATTAAATCGTTAAATTTGCAATTGTTACAAACTACGAAAGTTAAATAAATACACCGAAATCAATGAGACACTTGAGCTTGAATTTGGGAAACTAATCCATCGATATTTGGATTAATTCCACTGATACAAAGACGTAAAGAATTTTCCAAACTATCGTCAGTCAGTCTTGTACGATGTGTTGATTTATTAACTTTCATCAATGAAAAGAACTGTTCGCATTTATAAGTACTGCCAAACGCACAAATCAATCTTCTTGCGAATTTTCTAAGCTGCGGAAAATTGTCTTCTTCTAGGTATTTTTTGTAGAAATCGCACAACTCAATGTCTTCAAATTTGGATTTTAGGAGTGAGTTTTCTTGAATCTCGATTAACCCCATTTGTAAGTGTATTGGAGCATTTTGTACATTACATTTTGTAGGAGTAGCAAATAAACTGAAACAGTCTTCTATGTTTTTGAAGTCGCTAAATCTGTTCGAAAATTGTTCCGACAGTAACTTGAGTTCTTTAGCATATTGAGCATAAGCAATATTTTCATACGCAGAGAGCGTATTGAAATGGTAACTATTACCAGACAGCATCTGTGACTCCCACAAGCGTAGTTAGATCTGAAACGCTTTCAAATGGCTGTACAAATCATTTACTAACTGTCCTTGTTTTTGAAGTTTCAAATTTAAATCATTCAAATAGCCTGAAAGATCGACCAGAAATGCTAATTAATAAATAGTGGTTTATCTTTTATTTTCATAAAGTCTGCTATCTCATTTCTAAGCTCGTAAAACCGTTTCAACATTTTTCTTTTGCTCAGCCATCTGACTTCACAGTAATATGTTACGGTGTTATATTCAGCTGATATTTCATCCAAAAACGCCTTGAACTGACGATGGTTAAGCCCTCGGGATCGAATAAAGTTGATGGTTTTTACTACCACATTCATAACATTCTGGAGTCGAATAGACTTAGAACACAAGTTCTGTTGGTGGATAATGCAATGAAGGACTATCTGCTTTTTCATTCAAAATTCCGATGAAACCTTTACGTAAGCCGACCATAGAAGGTGCACCATCAGTGCATACTCCAATTAATTTTGACCATGGCAAGCCAAAACTTGTGAATACCTTTTGAACTTCAATAAAAATATCCTCTCCTGTAGTGGTTCCATTAAGCGGCTGTAAAGCAAGCAATTCCTCAGTAACAGTAAACTCCTTATCAACACCTCGAATAAATATAGCCAGTTGAGCTGTGTCAGACAAATCGGTGCTCTCGTCTAATGCTATGGAAAATTATTCAAAACCAGCCATACGGTCAGTCAATGTTGTTTTTATATCATTAGCCATCATTTCTATACGTCGAACAACAGTTCGTCTTGACAAACAAATTTTTTCAAATTATTTTTTCTTTTCAGGACACAAAATACTGCAAACTTCTAATATACACTCCTTGATAAATTCTCCTTCGGCAAATGGTTTTAATGCCTTTGCCAATTTTGAGCTAACTATAAAACTAGCTTTCACAACATTATCAAGTTGTGTTCTTTGTTTATGAAACATTTGTTGCTGTTTTTCCAAATTTGCGATAAGTTTCTGGATTTTGTCTGTTCTTAATTGTCCTGTCAGTGAGTGCAGCGTAGCATGCTTAGTTGAGTAATGCCTCTTTATATTGAATTCTTTCATTACTGAAATGGATTCATTACAAATCAGACAAATAGGCTTACCATTGTGCAAGATAAAAAAGAATTCTTCAGTCCATTTTTCTTGAAACTGGCGACCCTCTGTATCTACTTTTCGTTTCTTTCCACTAGACATCATTTTTGTTTACTTTTCGTTCAATAAACTTAATAACAAACTATAGTTAGTAACCACTCAAGATGCACACAAAGTCACAAAGCATAGATATCGCTTGTCCAAGTTATCACCTCGGTAGCTCAAATAGAACTGAACTAACGTTCGGGCCATCCACTCACTTATACGAGTATAGGCAAAGTGAAGGAATAATCTCGAATAAACTAGTTTAGAATAATTGAGAACCAATAAAGGCTCTTACACACTCACGCGATATCGCGGGCGCGACAGGCACCGACAAAGACAATTCCTTTGTCGGTGCATGTCACGCCCGCAATATCGCGTGTGTTTGAAAGAGCCTTAAATCTTTTGATGTGTCGCCCGTGAGGCGGCAAACCTCAAAGAATTTGATCGAGCAAGCCGAGTGGCGGCGATTATCAAAGAGTGAGGCGGCAAACATCAAAGGAGTTGATGTTTGCCGCCTCACTGTCACTCCCGTGAGTATGAGTACCTAACGCAATATTTTTAAAATTAGGTTTTTTCAAAATATCTAGCGGGCCGGATAATATCTTACAGCGGGCCGGATCCGGCCCGCGGGCCGGTTGTTGCCCGTACATGCTCTAGACGATGATAGTATACGTAGTCGTACGTAGTCGCGTTGAATAACAGTATCAATTTTGTACAATCAGTAGGTACTTACAGTAAAACGATTTAGTATTGCTAATTGACACATCTATTTTCTTACTAAAGATTTTGATTTATCGATCACATCTCTAAATCTTATTTCTGACATTTGATCTGACATTTAAGCTTTGTTTGCGCTAGTGAAAACACACACACAGACGACCTACCGTCTGTGTTGTTGTGTTGAGAACTTGTTTGTATTTTGTGAACTTATTTCACTGTGCAAATATGTCGAGTCGCGGGGTCGACCGACTGACCCGGCAAAACCAATGTATCCATTGTTTATTTTTGATACCCAGAAACCTACCTACACATTCTTATGCGTCTACTCCAATGATTAACTTGTTACAGTCGTGGATAACTCCTACTCAGGTAAGCAGATCTTATTTCAGTTATCAGTGCGATGCGCGCTCGAACACGGACGTGTTTCCACTGTGCACGGCACGAATTTTATTCGCGTGTTGCGCGGCCATAGCCGCTGCCCGTAAACACTATGAGTTCCAAACAACTCATAGTCAATGAATTGCTGGCTTTCCTGGTCCATGCTATTGACTACATGGACGAGGTGAGCATCCTGCAGATATGCCGTCCAACTTCAAGGAGGACGACATCAGCAGCGGAAAACTGTTGCTGTTCCAGTCTCTTGGAAAACTAGACCAGATGCCCTCTCGTCGCAGAGATGGAACCGAGAAGAGTCTTCAGGATATCATCGATATGTTGAAGAAGACTGACCCGGACGACGTGCCTGATTTCGTGGTGAAGGAGCTAGGTAAACTGCCCCCCGTCACCTTCGATCACGTCGACGTAACGCGGCTGCTAAAGGACATCACTTCCCTTAAAGCGGAGATGACCAAGATGCAGTCCAGAATGGAGGTATCAGAGAAAAACAATGCTGAACTACGTGCAGAAATAGTATTATTGCGCGACGTTGGTTTGGTAATTGGGTCACCTGAGGCCTCAAAGGTGAACACACGTCGAGGGGCGCAAAATGCAACCGTCGGCAGTTTTGGATCGGCGAACACAAGTGCGTCACCAGCTGCCGATAATGCTGAGCAAGCGCCGCCCGCCGCCGCCGTCGCCCGCGCCACAACACCGGCTGCCGATACGTCACGCGTTGGTACGTCGACCCCTAAACGTGCCTACGCTGCCATTGTCACTGCCGGCAAATCTGATGCGTCGCAGCCTAAGCGACAAAACAGAAAAGGGGATAAAATGAAAATGGGTGCACAACCTGCCCTGACTGCGGTCCGTAGCTCCATTCCAAGAACGAGACAGGTGGATGAGGAGGGTTTCACTAAAGTGGAAAGGAAGAAGAAGAAGCCCTGTTCTCGTAACCTGTGCGGTACCGCACCGAGTGGACCCAACATGCTGCTGCGCCCTGCTGTGCCTACGACGCAGCTGTACATTTCACGTCTGCACCACTCCACGACGATTGAAGAAGTCGTGCAGTATGTGAAAGTGAACACCAACTGGATTCTGAGGGTCGAAAGGTTGGAATCGTGCCACAACATCAACTTTAAGTCATTTGTGGTGCGAATCCCAACCAACCATCTACAGACCTGCTTGAAAGAGGACTTTTGGCCGAAAGGTGTCGTATATCGACGTTTCCGAGGACGGTTACGCGACACCACGCAGCGAAACACGACGCCGACAACGCGTGTTTAGTTATAGTTTAATTTGTTTAATGTTACTATAATAAAAATATGTATGTTTAGGTTAAGGTATTTATCTATGGGCCTGCGTAGCCTGAAATAAATGGATTATTATTATTATTATTATTTTACTCTTTAAATATAAAAGAATGTCAGGCACTGTTAAAGTAATCCATAGAATTAGATTTAGTTATTAATATACTAAATTATAAGATGACAACACTATACACATAGTCTGTGGAAATAATTCTATCTTGTCAGTAGTCCAAGAAGTCCACACAAAAATGAAGCTGTAAAATGTACCCGTTTGTAGAGAAATAAAACTCCAAGTTTATTATTAGAAGAAGTGCTTTTACTATCTGCCTAAACAAACCACGTCCCAATAAACTTATAATAGGTTATGGGCCCAGGCAAAACGAGCATCTAAGGTGAGAAATTGTTAAAAATTTGCTATCACAATGGCGTCACAGCAAATCCAATTTCCGCAATTACAAACTCCGGGTGAATTTAACAACTGGACGTTCCGAGTAAAAACGTTGCTGGAAAAGAATGGCATGCTGGAAGCAATTGAAGACGTGAAAGAAACCGGCAATAACGAATGGAAGCAAAATGACGCCACGGCAAGAAATATCATGGTGCAATGTATGCCAGACAGATACTTAGAAATCATAAAAGGCGGTAAAACGGCTGCAGGTATGTTCAAGTTACTAGAAGAACATTTCGAAAGAAAAAGTGTGCTAAACAAACTACATTTACGTAGAAAATTGATAAACCTGAAATGCACAAAGAGTCTGGAAGACCACTTTTTAATTTTTGAAAAGCTAGTGACGGAGCTAGAAGCTTCAGGCTCAAAAATAGAGAACCTTGATAAAATTTGTTATTTGCTGTCATCATTACCTGAGGTGTATGAACAAGTTATAACCTCCATAGAAACAATGAGCACTGAAAAAGAAATATCTGTCGACTTTGTGAAGGTGCGACTGCTTGATGCTGAAATAAAGCTAAAGGAAAAACAAGGGCGGAATGAAAGTGCAGGTAATGAAGCGTTCAGTGCAAATAGTACAATCAAATGTTATCGCTGCGGAAAACCAGGACATAAATCTTTCGAGTGCAGAGCCGGTCGAGGACGTGGAAGAATAAGAAAAGGATTCAGAGGTCGTGGACGTGGTTATATTCCCGAGGACAGTGCTGCGGCAAGAGTGAGTGATGAAAATAGTGATGGACTGGCATTCATAAGTTGTGTTGAGGTGCATGCATCAGTGAATAGTGAAATGCATTTAGTTGTAGATTCAGCTTGTACTGAACATTTAGTAAAAGAAGAATTTGAAGGTTTTATGACAAATATCACAATCATGTACACTCCCACTAGGATCTATGTAGCAAATGAACAGTGTATTCATACAAATAAGAAAGGTAAGGTTAAACTTAATGTCAACGGTACAGTTATAAGATTTGATGCTTTTATTGTGAAAAATTTGACTTACAATTTACTTTCAGTTAAGAAAATAGTAGAGACAGGATATAAAGTAAACTTTGACAATTCTATAGTCAAGATATTTAACAACAAAGCTCAGGTGGTAGGAAAATTAAATGGTAAACTATATTACATTAAGGGTAAAGTATGTAATGACTCTGCTGATGATGGAAGGAAAAATCTACATATTTTTAACAAGATAAGCGATAGACATAATTTTAATACTAGAAATAAAGATAAAATAGACCAACCATTTTTCAGATAATCTAAAGTACATACATCTTTTATGGGGTACTGTGTTAAATGTTACAACAAAATACCTTGTGATATATTGAAATTAAATGAGAGAAAATTTAAAACACATATTAAAAGTACACTTTGTAAACAAGCATATTACAAGTTAGAGGATTATATCCAGGACAGGAATGCTTGGAAACATGCTGGTCCAGTTCCATAGGACAATCTAGAGTCTAGACAAAATCAAACTGGTTGCTATTATTATGGTAAAATCTGTTATTTTTATGATATTGATTTTACATTCTGTGATAACCTATACTCACACACTGACTTATTTTTTTATTTTTTTAGAAAAACATACTTGTATGATGTTTGTAAATATGTGAACACCACGTATCTATCTAATAATTAAGTTATTTTTCATTGCTTAGTTTTTAATTCGTTTTACCTATTATGGTATAGTAATTTTATTCTAGGTGCATCGTCTTCACATATAATCATATAATTGATGTAATCAAACAAAATATTGTAAAACATTTTTAAAAGAGTACCGGTGGAGTTTCTTGCCCATTCTTCTCCATACGAAACTACCTTTTGGAAGGGGCAACTAGAATCAATTCTATTTTTTTTGTAAATTTTGACGTTCAAAAGTGCCTCTTATGTGCCTATTTGAAATAAATGGTTTGACTTTGACTTTGACTTTGATGAGAAATGCAATATTGTTAGTGAAGATTTGTGGCATAAAAGGCTAGGGCATCTCCATCGCAAGGGTTTATAGATCATGAAGTTACCAGTTGGCAAGAAAGTTTGTCCAGAGTGCATGGAAGCAAAGTCAACAAGACTACCGTTCAAGACAGTTAAAGTTCCAAGGTCAAGAGACATAGCAGAACTTCTACATAGTGACATAGCAGGTCCAATAAGACCAGCTACTGATGAAGGTGAGATATACTATCAAACAGTTATAGATGACTACTCCCATTTCTGTGAAGTCTACCCGTTGAAAAGTACAAGTGAAGCGACTGAGAATTTAATATCTTACATAAAAAGGATAGAGACAGAAACAGGTAAAAAAGTAAAAAAGGATAATATCAGACAATGGTGGAGAATATATATGTAAGAAAATGAAAGACTTTTGTAAAGACAAAGGAATACAATTAGAGACAACAATACCGCACACTCCACAACAGAATGGAGTAATAAGAGGATGAATAGGACTTTATACAACAAGGCAAGGACTATCATAAATGAAAGTAATTTACCAAAGCAACTATGGGGAGAGGCAATAAAGTGTGCTGCATATCAGTTAAATAGGTGTCCCTCAGCAGCAATAAGGAACAAGATACCTACAGACATTAGATTTGGCAAGACAGACCTTACAAAATTGAAAATATTTGGAGCAAGAGGATGGATGGTAAACATACCAAAACAAGACAAGCTAAGCAACAGGGTAACAGAAGTTAGAATGGTCGGTTATGCCAAAAATGGATACAGGCTTTGGAATCCTGTCAATAATAAAATAATGATATCAAGAGATGTTAGATTTGATGAAAACGATATCCGCTATAAAAGCAGAGAAGAAAAGGTTGAGAGAAAATATTATGAAGAAAAATGTGATGAAGAAATACTAGAAAGCATCAGAGAATCAGAGGATATAATGACAGAAGAACAAAGACTGGAACAAGATGCAAAAGAGATGCAAGATAAAGAACATGAGATATCAGATAAAGAAGAAAAGACGACAAAATCAGGAAGAATAGTGAAGACACCAAATCATCTGAAGGACTATGAAACAGAATTCGAAACTAACATTGTATATTGTTTATGCACTGGTGATCATCAGATCAGTTTGATGGTACTATTTTGAAAAGAACTATTTATTTAAATTTGCTTCGCTTAACTATCTTAATCCAGATATCTTATCGCCACCCGTGAAATACTTATCATTGAGAAGTTCCGGTGGCCATCTGTGGCCTTTTTCATCAGTTCCATTTCATCAAATTATACTTTCTGAATGCAAATGATTGACTGGCCACTATTCAACCGAAATTAAAAGTTGTCAAACATAGCCCGAGGTATCAGTCTGTATTTTTATACAACAAGTTGCCTATAGAATTTAAAACCATACACAGTGTTAACTTATTTAACAACAAATTAAGGACCTATTTATTGGGGAAAGGCTATTACAGTATCAATGAATTCGTAGATGACATAATTGACGTTGTAACTTATGATTGTATTTACTACTTTGACATTTATCATTGGTAGATCTGTTATTACTTGATTTCTTATTTGATCGTTAGTGTTTTTATCGAGTTTTCTAAATGAATTTAATGAATTTTATTTTAATTGCGATTGTATAATGTATTTAATGTTTTTTTTTTTTTTTGTTAATTTTCAACACAGTGTACCTATATTGTTATGAAATAAATTACTTATGACTTGTTGATGAAAATATAAAAATCGCCATATGTATGCCTATAATATTTGAGGAGTTCCTTCACTCACTACTCACCACTACTCATGGATCCCAACATCAGAACTGGATTTTGATAAAAATGGGACCAATCTGAAAGTATATCCTTTCAAATAAAAAAAGAATTTCCAAATCGGTTCATAAACGACGGAGTTCTGAGGTAACAAACATTAAAAAAAAAAAAAAAACAGACGACTTGAGAACCTCCTTCCTTTTGTGAAGTCGGTTAAAAACAGTCGTAGGACTGCAGTCAGAAGTGAAAGCAACACACACATCTGTGTACTCGTATATCTGAGAGTGACGGTCACGCGAGATCGGTGCTTTTTCCCTATCCCAAAAGTGGCCAACGTGAACGTCATTGGTATCGTCGAACAATATTACTTACCTAGTTTTTAAATTATTTTCGATTTTCTAAAATAACTCCGAAACCGCCCGGGGGTGTACAAAAAGAACTTTTGTAGGAGTTCATATGATAAGTTACTCTATAACAAACAATGTTTGATTTTGATGCCGCTTGGTACGGAATCCCATACATCCATGACAAACCTTTCATGAAAAAAACAAATTACTACCGTTTTGTTCATGAACCATGGCTCCCCCTTTATATTTTTTTAAATGTTCACTAGCCTGTGTTACCCGGAATAGTTCAACGCTTCTCACAATACTACATACATTAAAATCGGTTAAGTCGTTTAACCGTTAACTCACAAACATACATACATACCTACATACATGAACCCTGAAAACATAACACTCCTTTTTTTGGCCAGTCGTGTAAAAATAGTGTTCGCCGGTATCGGGAGCAGGGTCCAAGCTACCGCTGGTTAGGGCTCCAGAGAACGGAACCTCCTCACGATGTGAGCCGTATAGAGGAGTACTGCCTTCTGAATCAGGCCCTTGATCCAACCACCTAACGAGAGCCTCGGGAGATGTTGATTGAGGCTTTCGGCCATCAGCCCATTGGCCGATGCGACAATCGGCACAATGACAGCCGAGCTAACATTCCACATGCCAACAACCTCGTGTATTATTAGTAGCTTCTGCCCGCGACTTCGTTCGCGTAGAAGTCGTAAGACACCACAATATACTAAAATAACAACCACATTTTTTTTTTTAAACTGCTTCGTTGGTCGAGTGGTCGCAAGCGCTACTGTTGAACATGAGGTCCTGGGTTCGGTTCCCGGGTCAGACAAAGTGTTATTTGGGTTTTCAATCTGAAATTTCACAGTAAAAGTCCGAAGTTGTAAGTACTACGCACCTGACCTTTCCGTGTGGTGCCGGACGTAAAGAATAGCGCCACCCTACTTCTTCCCGTGGGTGCCGTAAAAGGCGACTAAGGGACTTACTAGAGAATGGGATGCAGCGTTCTCTATGCATTTTAACACCATACTGCTGATATTTATATAAAAAAACCCAAGATGCACAGTTCCGTACAAAAGTAAAACTCAAAACTGTCGCGAATTATAGATAAGTAGTTATAGTTACGATCTAAACATGCTTTTTTCCAAATTCAACCTTACCCGCACGACTTAAGGCTCTTACACACTCACGCGATATCGCGGGCGCGACATGCACCGACAAAGGAATTGTCTTTGTCGGTGCCTGTCGCGCCCGCGATATCGCGTGAGGGTGTAAGAGCCTTTAGAGTTGTTTTTTAAAAAAGCAATGTACAAAAAGCAATAAAATTTTACGACCGAAGTTTGCCGGTAGGACAAGGCATACTCGTAAACTGGAGTCGAATATTTTTTTTTTAATTTTTAGGGTTCCGTACCCAAAGGGTAAAATGGGAACCCTATTACTAAGGCTCCGCCGTCTGTCTGTCCGTCTGTCACCAGGCTGTATCTCATGAACCGTTATAGTTAGACAGTTTAAATTTTCACATATTATGTATTTCTGTTGCCGCTATAACAACAAATACTAAAAAACAGAATAAAATAAATATTTAAGGGGGCTCCCATACAACAAACGTGATTTTTTTGCTCGTTTTTGCTCGATGTTGATAACGGCAACAGGTAGACGATACTTCAACCCCTTCCTCCCACTTAATAAAAAGAAAAAAAAATCGTTACCAAAGATTTGCTATCGTTCTATGAAGAGTTCAGTTACGTATCTCCAAAGTTCACTTTAGATCATGATTATGTTCATAAGGGCACAATCGGAGCTATATTCTTACAAAGGAAATACAAAGAATTACTCAATTATGCCCTAAAATAAGTAATCGATAAGCATCGATTTTTTTTAAATCGTCGAATTGATGACCTCTTCTCCTTTAGGAAGTCGATTAAAAACTACACATAAAAATAAACTTTAAATATTAATTAAAAACTAAATACAAAAAAGTACAAAACAAACTTATTAATTTAAAAAATCAACATAATAATAAAAAATCGACTCCATTGTTAGATCAGGGTCTATTTGTATTATTCGACTAAATTAAAAGGATGTTGTCATGCATTGTTCTCACACTGGAAAAGTGGCCATTAAAATTAGCCGTATTATACTTGGGCCGTTGACTGAAGTTTTAAGACAAATTAAATCAAAATCACCTAATGCTCCCTATATTTAATCATATAAACAACAAAAAGAAATCAATAAACTTTTATACTTACCGAAAGTATGAAATCCCACCCTTTTTTAACGTTCTTGACGTCATATTTTAAAAAATTTCATCGAACACTTCGGCATTTTTGCCGTGTGTGCAGTGACGCGGTCGACGCGATACTATTTGAAAGGAGCGCACAATTCTACTTTGTGCGCTCTTTTTTGGCGGACGTTTTTGAAACTCTGATTGTGTATCTTGGGTTATTATATAATATATTAATGCCATACTGCGATCGCCAACCCGCATGCCAAGCGTGGCGATTGTGGCAACCCCCCACAATGTTGGGCGAGGCCTATGTCTGTAATGTAATAAAAGACAAGTCTGAATGACAACTGCTTTAATCATAATCGAACATAGACAATACACAACACCTTCCCCTTAAATAAGATAAAATAGTAATAAAAATCAAACTAATAATCCGATAATTCCACAAAAACAAACTTAAATTAAATAATTAGTTCTTCCTACATTAGGTATAAAAATATATATTATACAAATGGTTAAATCTTACTACGGGTATGAGGTGGCGAGTAAGATGGCGATACATTTATGTTGGTGCTTGGCACATAATCATTATCTCTATCATCCCCCGAAAAATACTCATCATCAATATCAGACAAAATATTGTCTGCAGGATCCTTTACAGATCTTACCAAATGTCGACGATTACGGCGATAAATACGTTTTCTGTTTCTAACAATATGAGAACGTGGAGTCGACGCTTTTCCCATAATTTTGCCACAACTTCTTTTATTTGTGTTTCCTAACATTATTGCTTCGTCGCCCACATTCAACTCGGGTAGCAGTTGATGCTGATCATAGAAACTTTTTATTTTTATTTGTTTTTCCAATATTTTTTATGTTGTAAGTTACCACAATTTGTTTGTTTTAATAAATCTGGATGGACTGGTAGTCTACCATTTAAACGCCGGCCCATCATTAACTGTGCAGGAGAATTCAAATTTACCCGCGGTGTATTCCTGTAACTTAGCAAATTTAAATAAAAATCGGATTTACGAGTACTGTCTACTGATTTTTTAAATATATTCTTAATGGCATGAACTGCCCTTTCGCTCTTACCATTTGATTGAGCATAATACGGAGATGAAGTAATGTGTTTAAAACCCCATTCTAAAGCAAATTTAATAAAATTACGACAAGAATATTGTGGACCATTGTCACTGATGACCGTATCTGGTATACCCAAAGAGAAATATAGTCTTTGGGTATACCATACCGTGCAAAATTTTCTTTCATAATATATATTACTGAGTTTGACGAAGTATCTCTCAAATATGCAACCTCTATAAAACCAGAATAATAATCGATTAATATTAAATAATTATGCTTTCCATACTCAAATATATCTGCTCCAATTTTATTCCATGGCAATTCTGGTACAGCTCCTGGAATCATAGGTTCTCTACACGGTTTGTTTGCTGTTTCCTGACATATTTTACATCTTCTCACATAATCCTGAATATCTCTTGTAATACCCGACCAAAATATTACCTCACGAGCACATCTCATACAACGATCAATCCCTAAATGCCCTTCGTGAATAAGCTTTAACATGTCCCTTTGCATAGAATGTGGTATCAAAACATGTATGTCTTTAAATATAACACCATCTACACTGTACAATTCATCTCTTATAGACCAATAGTATCTTAAATCATTGTGTATGTTAAACTTATTAGGCCACCCTTGATTGATATATTTTAGCAACAATTTTAAACACTCATCCTTATTAGTTTCCCGCTTGACGAGAGTAAACTTATTCTGCGACATGGGTATCATCATCACATTATCAATTACCATATCGTCATACAAATCCGGAAGAGATGCCCGCGACAATGTATCAGGTAGGTAAAGATAAAGATATATTTATTTTGTAAAACATGAGTACAATATTTAGGTCTTATATGTAAGTTAGGTAGCTACATGTTTTGCCATGTATGGCGTACAAAATTAGTCGCACTAAGCAGACAATACAATAAAATCGAATTTAAATTAAAATGGCAAAATTCAAATAATACAAAAAAAAAATTAAGCAACACAAAAAGAAAAGAAAAAAAACAATGTCAATATCCAAACAATACTAGAAACATAATTAAATAATAATGTCATAGTCCAAACAAATACCAGAAATAAATTAAAATCACAACGTCATAAAAATTCAAAGAATTCCAAAAATAAAATGAAATCATGTCAAAATCGAAACAAGACCATAAATCAAATTACATCATAATGCCAAAGATTCAGTTACATTACACCACTAGGAGACACAAAAATAAAAACGCACAATCAGACTTCTAAATAACAATGTCATTCAAAAATTCATCCACGCTGTAATAGCATTTGTCAATTAATAACCCCTGAAGGGAGTTTTTAAATTTATTTATAGGCATAGATTTAATAATGTCAGGTATTTTATTATAAATATTTGGAGCATTACCGAAGAAACTCTTTTTCAATAATGCAGTTTTGCATTTATACTGACATAATAAGTTTTCATATTGGGTAGATTGGGTTTCATGTTGGGTGGGTATAGGTACTTGAACTTCCCAGGCTTATAAGTGACCACCAACTCATAAGCTTGAACCTTCAACATCATACGCTGCTGGGACCGAGTCTAGAGATTTTCTAAAAATGCTTTCCAGTGGTTTATGGTCCGATGCCACGACTACACTACTTTTTCCATAAATATACTGATGAAATTTTTCACAAGCGAATACTATTGCCAACATTTCCTTTTCTATTTGTGCGTATCTTTGTTGTGTATCAGTGAGCGTGCGTGCCGCATACTCTACTGGACGCCCCTCCTGCATGAGCACAGCGCCCATTGCCACACTGCTCGCGTCCACTGATAACACCACCTGACTACAGACATTGTATAAAGACAGAACTGGCGCGTTACATATCAATTCTTTAAGCTTATTGAATGCGTCTTTATGACCAGCTTCCCAACACTAAGTCATATCTTTTATTAACCGATTTCCAAAAAGGAGGAGGGAGGTTCTCAATTCGGCCGGATGTTTTTTTTTTTTGTATGTTTGTTACGCGATTTCTCCGTTAACTATGGACCGATTTTGAAAAGTATTTTTTGGAAAAATCAGAATCAGATGAGGGCATCCCATGGAAATCGAGGGAAACCCTCAAATTTTATAGGCAACCTATAGCGATTTGGGTATTTTTTATAGTAACTCGTGCATTTGCTCTCGGAAAGCACCATTTGGTGAAGTGGAACTGATGATGGAGACCACATATGGCCACCGGAACAATATAATAATGAGTACCCCTATTTAACGGGTTGCGATTAAGCAATTTATGCTCGTCACTATGCATATGGTGAGTGGCTGTTCTCCTGGTTCTTACCAGGAGAACTCCTCAACAATCAACGTCACAGCATCGGGAAAAGCAATATTTTCGGAAGTCGGGGGCAAAAAACTCAAATACAGATCCAAAGACACCGACTTCCGAAATTAAAGTTATTTTTCACTTTGTAGTGTTATTTTTGGTAGTCAGTTCTTATTTTTTGTAAAAAGTTTTTAATTTTTCACTTTTTAGTGGGTCAATTTTGAATTTATCTAAGTTACAATAGCCTAATGTAAACTGCTCATCACCTTTTACAAATTATTGCTTTTCCCGATGCTGTGACGTTGATTGTTGAGGAGTTCTCCTGGTAAGAACCAGGAGAACAGCCACTCACCATATGCATAGTGACGAGCATAAATTGCTTAATTGCAACCCGTTAAATAGGGGTACTCATTATTATATTGTTCCGGTGGCCATATGTGTTTTTTTTAGTAATTTGGGGCCCAAGTCTGCTATTTTTATAAATTCAGTCATTAATGGTAATCTGGTAAATTCATAATGGTCGATCATTGTTCGGTCAATGTTCTCGTAATATAATTGTGTTATTATAATGGCATTGTCGTATTGACATTATTATAAAACCCATTAGTAGAAATGTCATTCATTTGTCATTATGTACGAGATTACCAATATATGCAATTTCTATCAAATTAGTTTCAGTGGCCGACCATTGGAAAGTCATAATGACGCCATTATAATAGTAGATTACCAAACTTGTCAAAATCAACAATTATGAAATCAATGATCGACCATTATGACACTATTGTAATAGCAGACTTGATGCCCTGGGGCCCAAGTCTGCTATTTTTATAAATTCAGTCATTCCAACACGATCCCATTGTCATGCCATTGTCATTTTGCTAAAAGTTCGTAATCTGGTAAATTCATAATGGTCGATAATTGGTCGGTCAATGTTCTCGTAATAGAATTGTGTTATTATAATGGCATTGTCGTATTGCCATTATTATAAAACCCATTAGTAGAAATGTTATTAATTTGTCATTATGTACGAGATTACCAATAAATGCAATTTATATCAATGTAGTGTCAGTGGCCGACCATTGGAAAATCATAATGACGCCATTGTAATAGTAGATTACCAAACTTGTCAAAATCAACAATTATGAAATCAATGATCGACCATTCTGACACTATTGTAATAGCAGACTTGAGGCCCTAGGGCCCAAGTCTGCTATTTTTATAAATTCAGTCATCCCAACACGATCCTATTGTCATGCCATTGTCATTTTGCTAAAAGTTCGTAATCTGGTAAATTCATAATGGTCGATCATTTTCTTTGCAATTTCTTTCAATGTAGTGTCAGTGGCCGACCATTGGAAAGTCATAATGACGCCATTATAATAGTAGATTACCAAACTTGTCAAAATCAACAATTATGAAATCAATCATCGACCATGCTGACACTATTGTAATAGCAGACTTGAGGCCCTGGTCAGTTGTAAAGTATGCTCTGAATAATTAGGGATAAATTTTGAAAGATAATTTACAGCACCTAAAAACCTTTCTAAGCTGTTCCGATCCGATGGTTCCGGCGCATATCGCTCTTACTTTCTCAGAATCCATTTTCATTCCATCTTTGTTAAAAATATGACCCAAATAAGTTACTCCAAACTCAAACTCAAACTCAAAGCATTTATTTCAATTAAACCATTTACAGGCACTTTTGAATTGTCAAAGAGTCGGTCAGAAAGTGGAAACTATTTGCCCATTCCAAAACGTAGATCTCTATGGAGAAGAACAGGCAAGAAACTCCAAGAACACTCTTTTAAATCAAGATATTACGAAATCCTGGGTACATTATTCTTGTCGCTTCTATATGTGAGAACAATGTAAAAAACTTTTTTTTTTTTTTGTTAAACAATTCAAAATATAAGAAAAGATTACAAAATAAGCCCTGGCAGTTAAGAGATGACCAGCCTCAACTGACGGCGCCTGTTCACGAACATGACGCGTGGATCAGCACCATCCAGCTCAACCACTTTGTAGGGAACCGAATGATCCAACACACGCGCCACCATCAGCGAGACATTTATGTGAGCATGACATACTCTCAACTGCCAGGCTTTTTTTAAGTCAGCATACATAATAACACAATAAACGGCTCCATGGTACTCACATATACAAAAATGAAATGAATCGTTGTTACCTATTGAAGTATTCAACAACTAAAACGTGATTAAGTACATAAAAATAAACGAATAAAAATAAATACGAATGTAATTGTGAAAACAAAATGTCAAAAAAAAAATAAAAAAGGGGGGAAGCATCACTTCCAAATATTAAAATTCTAACAAGTGAGCCCAAGTTGTTGTGGAGCAGGACCAGCATTAAGCCAAGCATCTTTATCTACGATATAATCATCCAACTTATAATATGCTTATGTCAGCACAAACCGACGGGGTCCGTTAGGACCAATGCCTGCCGGGGTTGCGAGTTTGTCCGAAAGGGATATCGTGGCCCTGGCACACAGGCAACGGAAGGAACACGGGTGGGTTTTAGACAGTAAAAGTCTGACACGCCCTCCCGCTCCGCCCAGAGCGGGAGAAGTTATTTGATGATTTCCCACCCAAAAAAAAAAAAGAAGCCCAAGTTGTTGTGGAGCAGGACCAGCATTAAGCCAAGCATCTTTATCTACGATATAATCATCCAACTTATAATATGCTTGTCTACATAGTGTGCGTTTAATGCATGTTTTAAACTTCTCATTTAGTTGAAGAATATCTAATGGTATTTTATTATAACATTTAACACAGTACCCCATAAAAGAAGTGTGTACTTTTGACAATCTGAAACGTGGTTGATCTACTTTGTTCCTATTTCTAGTGAAATGAAATGAAATGAAATGAAATGAAATCGTTTATTCTGTAAATAGGATATCGGAATCACTTTTACACGTCATATTAAAAAGTAAAAAATAAGCTAGATGTAGTCGACATTTCCTATCTGACTACCCGTGAGAAGAAATGGCGAAACAAACTCAGGGTGTTAAAATTATGCCTGTCACCAATCTTACTGAAAAGATGTAGGTTTTTTCTAACATACGAGTACATAATATTTTCATATATATATTGGCAAGGTACCGTCATGATGTTCATTTTTTTAAACAGTTCCCTTAGGGAATCGCGTCTACTGAGGTTGTAGATGGCTCTGATAGCCCTCTTTTGCAGAATAAAGATAGAAACAATATCTGCAGCCCGTCCCCACAGCAAAATACCGTAAGACATGATGCTATGAAAGTAACTAAAATAGACTAGTCTCGCTGTATCCACGTCTGTTAATTGGCGGATTTTCTAAACAGCGTAGGCGGCTGAACTTAGCCGCCCCGCAAGAGATGTTAAGTGAGCACTCCACTGCAGCTTTGAGTCAAGCGTGATTCCCAGGAAAACAGTATTTTTGACGAATTCTCGTATCTCTTTGTTCAATACAACGTGACATTCGGTAACGCGAATCTTATGCATTTAGTTTTCTTCTCATTTAATACCAAATTATTTACAGGAAACCAATTATGGACCTTAAACATAGCGTTATTTACGTCGTCAAGCTCCTGTGCATGTCTATTTACTTTAAAAATCAGAGATGTGTCATCAGCAAATACCACCATTTGAGTAAATGAGGTAAATCATTTAAATATACTAAAAAGGACCCAAAATTGAGCCCTGCGGTACACCCATTTTGACTATTAAACCCAATGAATTCACACCGTTTATTTGAACTTGCTGCAGTCTATCATTCAAATATGATTTAACTAAGTTAAGCGCAAGTTTACCCAGTCCGTAATGCTCAAGTTTCGAGAGCAGAGTTTCGTGATTCACGCAATCAAATGTCTTGGATAGGTCACAAAAGATGCCTATTGCATCTTGTGCCTCTATGTTCTATGTTAGCGAGTTTGGTTTCCGCACCTAGTCCTTCATGTGGACCATTGTGCGTGGGCCATGGCGGCTGTCGTTGGTTATTCGAACCAGCCCACCTCCCTCCAGAAGCTGATTAGGTCTCCTGGTCTGCTTAAGATATCCGTGAAAGATCTGGGTGACCCGTGGGATTCTGTTCTGATCTGGGTGACGCCTGTGCATTCAAAGAGTACCTGCGCAACGGTTTCTTCAGCCTCCATACAAGCCCTGCACAGAGGGCTGTCCGTTATGCCTATTGTGTGGAGGTGCTTATTCAGTGAGCAGTGTCCCGTGATGGTCCCCGTCACCAGGTGCAGGCCGTTCCTATCCAGGCGTAGCAACCGCCTGGTTAGCCTGCCATCTAAGGACGGCATAGCTTCCCTGGATTGCTTGCAGCCCGGTGTCGAGGTCCACCGGTTCTGCGCTTGTGTGTGGGTGAACTCCTGTAGCCACCTGCATAGTTCGTTGAAGGGGTGATAATAATTAATTTGTACGATAGGTTTGGGTCCACAGACTGACGTGGTGGATGCTCCCCTAGCAAGTTGGTCAGCCGCGTCGTTACCTGGTGATCCGCTGTGTCCTTTTATCCATTGCAATGTCACTGTGTTACGGTTGCACACTGTCACCCGTTCCAGTGCGTTGTGACATTCTAGTGTTAGTCTGGAGGTAATATAATTTTTCCCCAAGGATTGCAAAACTGAGGCACTATCGGAGGGTGTCCGTAACTCTCTTGGCTTCTATGGCGTAAGCCGCTTGTATAATGCCCACACATTCCGCCTGGTACACGGTGTTGAACAATCCCAGCGGGCTGGATATATTTATGTTGAAGTCATGTGAGAAAACTCCGACTCCGGTTCCGGAGTCGGTCTTTGATCCGTCGGTGTATACTCACATCTTCTTTGGGCCTGAGTAGTCACACCGATCTTCTGTGAGTATGATGTTGTAGTGCTTCTGAAAGAAGTGTAGTTTCGGGGCTTTGTCGCAGGGTGATGCCATCATCGGTTGTCGTTTGATTGCATCTTCCTTTATGCGTGTGTGCTTGACCCTAGAGTCTTTGCTCAGGGTTCCCGATATATATAGCCTGAAGGCTGCCAGAGCTGCCTTCTCTCGCACGATGAGGTGTAGGGGTGGGAGTCCCAGCATTACTTGTAGTGCGGCAGTGGGTGCAGTCCTCATAGTTATTGCTACACAAGCGAACCGCTGCAGTTTTTCGAGGTATTTTTGGGCTGTGCTCAGGTCCGTCCTGGGCCACCAGACCAGTGAGCCATATGTGATAATTGGTCGGATGACTGTGGTGTATAGCCAGTGGGTGACTTTGGGGCTGATACCCCAATTCCTTCCAAGCAGTCGCTTGCACTGCCATAGTGATATGCTGGCTTTTGTGGTAATGTAGTTGGTGTGTTTTGCCCAGTTCAGCTGTTTGTCCAAATAGATACCCAGGTATTTGGTTTTATTTGCCAGGCTTATGGTAGTTCCAAAGAATCGTGGCAGTTGTAGTGTCGCCAACTTCCTCTTTTTTGTGAAAAGAATCAGTTCGGTTTTTGTTGGATTCACCGACAGTTGGTGTTTATTGCACCATTCCTCTACTATTTTCAAAGCTTGGCGCATTAGGTTACATAAGGCGTTTTCGTGGGTGCCATTTATTATTATGGTTATGTCGTTGGCGTAGCCTACGGTAAAATAACCTTGGTCATTTAGTGTTTTGATGAGGCTGTCTACTACCAGGTTCCATAGAAGCGGCGAGAGGACACCTCCTTGCGGGCAGCCTTTCGCCACGATGGCCCTTGTAGTGTCATTTACCGTGACTTGTACAGCTCTCATTTTGAGCATATTGGTGATCCAGCCTCTCAGGGTCGAGTCTATATTGTGTCTATCTAGCGCCATGTTAATGCTGTTGAACATGGTTTTGTCGAAGGCGCCCTCGATATCAATGAAGGCAGCCAGTGATGAGCATACGTGGTCCACTGCGCATTCAATCTTAGAGACCACGCTGTGTAGCGCGGATTCTGTTGATTTGCCTGTGGAGTACGTATGCTGTTGTTTATGGAGTGGTTTTACCCGGAGAGGTCCGTCTCAAATGTGTCTATCACAGAGTCTCTCCAGGGTTTTCAGTAAGAAGGATTTGAGGCTAATAGGCCTATAAGCCTTGGGTTGTGTGTAGTCAGTTTTGCCCGGTTTGGGTATGAAAATGACTTTCACTTCACGCCATGCTAGTGGTGTGTGTCTTAGTGCTAAGCACGCTCGATAGATCTGCACCAGCCATGGTGTCAGATGATCTATCCCCCACTGTAGCAGGGCTGAGAAAATGCCATCTAGCCCTGCGGACTTAAATGGCTGGAACGTGTTGATAGCCCACTTTATACGATCTTCTGTTGCTATATTATGGGCTCTTGGCCAGTCTTGATCCGTTGGGGTCCATTCTAGCACAACCTCCCATGTCCTGTCTTCTAAGAGCCTGCAGTCTGGGAAGTGAGTCTCCAGAAGGACCTTACTGGCTTCATGGTCGGTTATTGTGTATGAGTTGTCGGGCTTTTTCAGCGCGCCAAGAGTTCGGTCCTGGTCAGTTGATAGGATCTTCCTTACCCTTGCGGCTTCATTATTTGTCTCGATGGATTCACAAAACTTCCGCCAGGCTGTTCTCCTGGCAGTCCTGATCTGTTTCCTGTACAAATATTGGGTTTCTTTGTATAGCTCCCAGTCTTCCGGGAGTCTGGTGTTCTTGGCTCTGTTGAATTGCTTACGAAGTGCATCTCTGAGTTTACTAAGTTTGGCGTTCCACCAGGGGTTCCTCACAGCCTTGGCTTGTGGCGCCCTTAGTTTGCAGCATGCGTGGTAAGCTTCGGTTATGTATTCTGATAGCTTTGTCACAGTGTATTCTAATCGTGCAGGGTCAGTTATGGTTGTCAGTGTAAGGTGCCTATCTAGCATGGAGGCTAGGAGACGTTTATATCCTGGCACATTAGTGCGCCATGGATTTCGTCTTGGTACGAGTTTTTTGGTGTTGGTTGTTAGTTTGAAGTGGATTCTTCTATGGTCTGAGCAAGAAGGCTCGTCTGACACGTGCCAGTTTGTGATGATGTGTGTCACGTTTTCTGTAGCAAGCGTTAAGTCTATGATCGTTTGTCCTCGAGCTGTGACCCAAGTGGGTCTTGTGCCTCTTCCCATGCGTTAAAAAATTGTTTCAATAATGTGACACCGGCGTCAGTTGTACAACGTCCTTTGGTGAAACCATACTGTTGATCGTGTAGGATGTTATTACGATTAAAATGATTGAGCATTTGATTCAACATTACTTTTTCAAACACCTTGCTAAAAACCGGCAAAACCGATACGGGTCTATAATTATTACTGTCTTTGCTGTCACCGGATTCGAAAAGTGGAATAACTTCACTATACTTCATTAAATCTGGGAATATCCCTTGATCTACACACAAATTAAATATTAAAGCTAGATAGGGTGCAATTGTCTCAATAATGGATTGACAAACCTTAGTAGACATGCCCCACAGATCTTCGGTAATTTTAATCTTAAGTTGCTTAAAAATCCTTACAACGACCACAGGGTGTTAATACACCCTGTGGACGCCTTGCGGACGGTGAGCGATGGGTAGCTCGTTGTCCGATAAGGACCAGGCCCGGGTCGACGGCGCGTCGTGTTCCACGCGCGCCTCATAGAGACGTCAGCACGAATTGACGGGGTCCATTAGGGCCAATGCCTGCCAGGGTTGCGAGTTTGTCCGAAAGGGATATCGTGGCCCTGGCACACAGGCAAATGAAGGAACACGGGTGGGTTTTAGTCAGTAAAAGTCTGACACGCCCTCCCGCTCCGCCCAGAGCGGGAGAAGTTATATGATAATTTCCCACCCAAAAAAAAAAAAAGCATACTCTCACAATCACAAATCGCAATTGCAAATTTTAATTCATGCGAAACACCCTTATACCACCATTTTAATAGGAATTATTATTAATTATTTTTATAGGAATAAAATCACCACTATAAGATTGTAATCTAACACCTTGCTCGCCACTCATTAGCTTACTGTCATAGCCTAACAATAAGAAACGCTTATACGATAAAACATTAATGTCTGCTCCCATATCTAGTTTAAACTTTTCAGAACCGCATTCCCCTTGGAGTGTTTCATACCAATCCTCAGACGAAGAGTTAATCTCTGAGGCATTACACAAAACTGATATAAAAAATGACTCACAATCATGTTCTTCATTGCCTTTTGCATCAGTTAAACCTATGTCATACATTTTCTTAACTTCTTTTTTCAACTTGCACATTCTAGCTTAATATACATGATTTACGCATAAATAACACTGCACAGAAATAGCCGGATATAAACTGGGTTCATTGCATTGGCCTCCGCACCTGAGACATTTTCCAGTCTCACTTGAATGAACGGATCTTCGCGCTGTGTGGGAACCAGCAGCAACACTGGCCACACCACGCCCTTGTCGACGTCTGCTGCCGTGCCAACCGCCACGCCCACCGCGGCCGCCTCCACCGCGCACGCGAACTACATCGACCTGCACAAATCCTGAAGTACCAGCACCACACTTCTCCAATAAACGTCGATTATCTATTGAAATTTGGTCAACCTGGACAATTTTGATAGCTTTTTCCAACGTCAAATCCTCTGCTCTCAATAAACGATCTCTTACTCCAGTACTGCATATCCCACAAACAATACGGTCGCGAATCAACTCCTCTACCAAATTTTTTGAAGTTACAATTTTTGCTCAGTAAACGCAATGCTGTAACATACTGATCTATTGATTCTCCTACTTCCTGACCCTTTGTAAAAAAGTTGTACCTTGCTAATGTTATATTCAGTTTGACTCCAAAATATTCATCATATTTCGTAAGCAATAGATTGACATCATCCTTATGGAGTTAAGGAGAGCGCGGACGGATTCTCGTTAACAGAAAACTGTGTCACTCAAAGTCAGTCGGCTCGCTGTACGTACAGGCCGGCACGCACACATTCACAGCATACTCACCCATTACGCGTGCAAACGTCAACACAGTCGACACGTCCTACGCGGCAAAAAAGTATTGAAATACAGCATGTCTTGTGTGGTGAAATCTTGTATAAACCGTAGCGATCGAAAGAAAAAAAATCCAGGAATCACGTTTCATAGGTAAATGAATAATTCAACAACTTAGTTCCCAATTTTATAGATTACAATCAATCTTCATTCACTAGAACAAAAAAAATCATCACAAGGTCAGTGTTGTCAATATTCACGTGTGCAAATTACCCTAAATCACTCCGCTACCGAATGTCGAAGTTTGAAATGTCGACGTATGTTAGTTCTAAAGTACAGGATCTCGATGTACGCCAGTTCGAAAGTTCACTGGAGCGAAGTATACAAGGCCGACGTATCGTTAGTTAGAAAGCATACCCGGTAGGTTACCCGGAACATCACTATTTAGATTAGGTTTATTTATTAGGTTAATTTCTTTAAAAAAAAAAATGGGTAGGTTAGGTTAGGTTAAAACTGTGACCTCCTACGCACGAGCCGAGCAAGCGAAGCGAGCGGTGCCGCGGCAGCGGCCGGCGAGTGCCAGAAACGACTTGCATTAATAGAAAAAAGAGATTGTTTTTAGCACTCGTATGCTTTCTAAGTAACGATACGTCGGCCTTGCATACTTCGCTCCAGTGAACTTTCGAACTGGCGTACATCGAGATCCTGTACTTTAGAACTAACATACGTCGACATTTCAAACTTCGACATTCGGTAGCGGAGTCACCCTAAATATATGGAAAATTAATATTTCATTTAATCAATTCAACTTAATTAGGTTATTTATTACTAGTTATTTTATATTCTTCTTATTAGATTTCCTAAAGAAAATGAAGTATGGAGAAAGGACGATGGGAACTGGCGTCCCCAAAATTGAAACTTAGTCAACAGACTTGAGACATATCTCATTTAAAAGGTCTTAACTTACTGATCATTCTTTACTATGGCGACGATAGTCAAAAGCATAGGGTTTTAAGGGAAATTAAGGATAAATGTAATGGTACTACTGTAGTACAAAATATGTTTGATTATGAAAAAATAAGTGAAAATCGTATAGGTTTTTACTTATGATACTTCATAATGTATTTATTTTCCATGACATAACATATTCACGCTTGTATACCCCGTAGGTGTAGGAAGATATTGTATACCCAGGGTACCCACAACACGATATCCAAACTTAGTCAACAGACTTGAGACATATCTCATTTAAAAGGTTTTAAAGGAAAATAATAAAATGTGGTCATAATTATTATGTAGTAGAGAATAAGTTAGATTATTAAAAATTGAAAATCGAATCTTATTTTACTTTATTGCATATTTGTTTTAAGTATACTTACTTCTTTATTTAAAATGGCATAACATAACATCTCTGCCTACACTTGCAGGGAATAAAGGCGGTATCAGGTCACTTTAAATAAGTTCCAGATCACTCTGTTGAAATCGACTTTGAGAATGTTCCTGGTGTCTTGTAAAGAGTTTTAAATAGATTAAAATAAAAACATAGTCGC
Source organism: Tiliacea citrago (assembly GCA_963921375.1). Classification (NCBI taxonomy): domain Eukaryota; kingdom Metazoa; phylum Arthropoda; class Insecta; order Lepidoptera; family Noctuidae; genus Tiliacea; species Tiliacea citrago. The sequence goes on along the minus strand of OY992791.1, from coordinate 153,317 downwards.
CCTGTCAAATCTTACCTGACACTCTGGTATACCTAGCTGTTCGTTGCTCTCGTTGTTCACTTTGCGTTTTTGATAGCGGTTTTGACAGACCCCGAGTGGTCCGCGGTGGGCGCTAAAGCAGCTGGACCGGGAGCTCCTCCTGGAAGCCACGATCGTGCAGGCCTGGTTGTCATCACCGAACAGGCCTGCCGACATCAATGACGAGGCGGAGTGGTTCCGGGAGGCCATGTCCGAAATATGTGACGTGGCAATGCCCCGGGTCCAGCCCGGACGTGCCCGGCGCCAGGTGTACTGGTGGTCGCGTGAGCTGACCGCTTTACGCGAGGCTTGCGTTGCTGCGCGCCACCGGTACTCCAGGCACCGCAGGCTCCGTATCCGCCCTCCGGATACGGAAGCCATTCAGGCGGAGCTATACGAGGGGTACAGAGCAGCGAAGACTGCCCTCCGAGCAGAGATCCAGCGGGCCAGAGGACTGGCCCGCGAGGAGACGCTGGAGACTCTCAACAGAGACCCGTGGGGACGCCCCTACAAATGGGTGCGAGATAAACTCCGCCCATGGGCTCCCCCGCTGACGCAGAGTCTCCGGCCCCAGCTCGTGGAGGACGTGGTGAGCGCTCTGTTCCCTTCGCGAGGGGAACATACTCCCCCGCCCATGGCTCCGCCTCCTGCGGTGCCAGATGCGGACCACACCGACGACGACGATGCTCCAGAGGTGACCGAGGTAGATCTGAGAGTGGCGGTACATAGGCTAAATGCCAAAAATAGCGCCCCAGGATCCGACGGCTTGCCTGGAAAAGCCTGGGTTCTGGCCTTGGAGGCTCTCGGGCCTCGACTAAGGGGGCTCCTAAGCGCATGCTTGGAGAGGGGCCAGTTTCCACTTCGTTGGAAGACGGGGAAACTGGTGAGGACCAGTTTCCACTTCATTGGAAGACGGGGAAATTGGTCCTCATAAAGAAACCAGGGCGCCCGGCGGACTCTCCGTCCGCTTACCGGCCCATCGTGCTGCTCGACGAGGTGGGCAAGCTCTTTGAAAGAGTAATTGCAGACCGCCTTGTCGGGCGGCTGGTGCGGGTGGGGCCGGATTTGGCGGAGAGCCAGTTTGGTTTCCGTAGGGGGCGCTCTACGGTGGATGCCATCATGCGCGTTCGAGCCCTCACGACGGGGGATGCTGTTGCCCGGGGTGGGGTCGTCTTGGCGGTGTCTCTTGACATCGCCAATGCCTTTAATACCTTGCCCTGGAGTTGCATTAGGGAGGCACTTCGGTATCACCGGATGCCGACCTACCTCTGTAGTTTGGTCGAGGCCTATTTGACGGACAGGGCCGTCATCTACCCTGGTCACCACGGAGAGTGGAACCGGCGAGAGATGTCGTGCGGTGTCCCACAGGGATCGGTCCTGGGGCCGCATCTGTGGGACATCGGGTACGACTGGGTGCTGCGTGCCGACCTCCCTAGCGGTGTCAGCGTAGTCTGCTACGCTGACGACACGCTGGTCCTGGCGCAGGGGAGGTCGCATCAGGCGGCGGCAGAACTGGCGGCACGCGGGGTTGCGACAATCGTTGATAGAATCCGGCAATTGGGACTCGAGGTGGCATTGCACAAGTCCGAGGCCATGTGTTATGGTCCTCGGAACGCGCCACTGTCGGGTTCGCAGATAACGGCGGGAGGGGTTCACATCGGCGTCGAGTCGACGATGAAGTACCTGGGACTCGTCCTCGACAGCCGGTGGAACTTCGAGGAGCATTTTCGACGTTTGGCTCCCAGACTGGAGCGGGCCGGGGCTGCCTTGAAGCGGCTCCTGCCCAACCTAGGGGGTCCAAACGCCTCCTGCTGGAGGCTCTACGCGGGGATCGTGCGGTCCATGGCCCTTTACGGGGCACCGGTGTGGGCGCGTTCTTTAAGGCTGCGACCAGCCCAGCGGTTGAACGCGTCCCAAAGGGTCATGGCCATCAGGCTGGTACGGGGTTACCGCACGGTCTCCCGTGAGGCGGCGAGCCTCCTTGCCGGACTGCCGCCATGGGATCTGGAGGCAAAAGTCCTCGCGCACATCTGGGAGTGGCGCGAGGAGGCGAAACGCCGGGGTGAAACTCCGCTGCCACGAGAAATCACGGCACAGCGGACAGAGCTCCGGCGGGATCTCATGGCAACATGGAGAGTGCGATTGTCGCAACCCAGCGCTGGGCACGCCACAATTGTGGCGATAAGTCCCCTCTTTGAGGAGTGGCTAGAGAGGCGCCACGGCGTCCTCACCTTCCGCCTGACGCAGGTCCTCACCGGACACGGTTGTTTCGGGAGGTTCCTGTTCAGGATAAAGCGGGAGGAAACGCCCGGGTGTCACCACTGTGTGGATCGCCCGGAGGACACGGTGGAGCATACGGTGGAGGTCTGCCCAGCTTGGGCGGAGCACCGCCGTGTCCTCACGGAGGCGATCGGCGGCGGCGATCTCTCGCGTCCGGCCCTCGTTCAGGCCATGGTTCGGAGCGAGAGTGCATGGGAGGCCGTCACCTCCTTCTGCGAAGCAGTTATGCTAGCGAAGGAGGAGGCGGAACGCGTGAGGGTGAGACAAGGTTCGCGCCTTCGCGCCCTTAGTCGCCGCAGGAGACGCCCCGGGCGTCGGGAGTCGCAAGCCGATTTCCGGCCACCGTAGGCGCGGGCCTGCGGACGGTGAGCGATGGGTAGCTCGCCGTCCGATAAGGACCAGGCCCGGGTCGACGGCGCGTTGTGTTCCACGCGCGCCTCAAAGAGATGTCAGCACCAATTGACGGGGTCCGATAGGACCAATGCCTGCCGGGGTTGCAAGTTTGTCCGAAAGGGATATCGTGGCCCTGGCACACAGGCAACGGAAGGAATACGGGTGGGTTTTAGTCAGTAAAAGTCTGACACGCCCTCCCGCTCCACCCAGAGCGGGAGAAGTTATTTGATAATTTCCCACCTAAAAAAAAAAAAAAAAATATACAATGTACTCTGTGTTTGATCTGTTTTACGACTAATACTGACCCTTGCTTATTAACTGGACCTGATAGATAGCTATATGGCTATATGTTTTTTGTAGGTACACACTTTTTATATATTTTAAAATGATGTTTAGTATTTTATTTTGAACTTGCTAATTAATGCCCGGTATGTGCTGCAATGCCTTTTTTTTGTTTGGAATCTTCTCCGGCGCGCACACTACTACATACCAAAGTTTAAGTTTTACCTTTGTCTAGTCTCCGGGTAATACTGGTGTGATGTTATGTATTACATGGCTATGCGGGGAATCATCAAATACTTAACTTGCGAAGTCAGAATGTCTTATACATCTCTGCCCTTCCGTTAGAGGATTACAAGCGTAATGATATGTTGTTTTAAGTTGAATATGAAGTATATTATTTGACTATCATTGTCACTATTTCTTTTGTTTTGACGAAAAATATAATTCAGTAGCTACCTGTGTGCTTACCTCTGCCTAACCCTCCGGGGAACACTAGTGTGATGTTATGTATTCCCGTCTATGTGGGGAATCATTAAATACCTAACTTGCGAAGTCTGCATGTCTTAATATCTCTGCCTTCCCCTAAGAGAATTACGGGCGTATGATATATTATATGTTTTAAGTTTATTTTTATATTATTTGGCCATTGTTATATTAGTTGCTAATAATATTAGTGTCTGATCTCGTTCATTTTGACGAAAAATACAATGCAGTAGTACCTACCTATGATAGGGGTGGACCTCTGCCTACCCCTCCCTACGAGAAATACTATTGTGATAGTAAATTGCCCATTGCCCATCGTCCTTATTGGATTTAAAAAAAATCGAAATTGTAACTGTCAAAATGACTGGATTCAAAAAAAACATACTCAGCATTTGGGATGTTATACAATAGATACAGTAAATATTTTTTATGCCTTATCACATACTGTGTGAGAAGCAGTTAGTCAAAATCAAATCAAAATCAAAAATGTTTATTTGTTAGGATATGGTACAATAGATGTTACAATAGTGGTTCCAGCATACCCTGCCATAGTATGGCGTACAAATATTTATTTATAATACAAAAACAAGGCCCATATTACTAACCTATTTATTACTTTATTATATTATAGGGTATTGACCCTTCTGAATGACGGCAATGGCAAATCTGGAGTACTATTGGCAAATGGTTATATATAATAATTGCCATGCAGTAAGTATTTCTTTTAAATAGCATTAGTTTTATTTGGGGTAATTTAAATTTGTCTTTGTGCCATGTTCTACTATAAATAGTAGAACTTGGTTTATTAGAACATATGAAATAAAAGAAAAAAGGGGATAAAATTCCTCCTTGAGGTGTACCGACGTTGTTTTGTCTGTATTTTGATCTAAATTTATTTTGTTAATTTCTTGTTATTTCTACGCACTACAGTCGGTCGGTAAGAAAGCTTTTAATCTACTCGCTGGCCTTCCCGCGGACTCATAGTGAGAAAATTTTGTGAGTAATATTTTATGGCAGACAAGGTCGAATTTTCAAGGTCGGCTTTTGTCATGTCTAGAAAGACACAGCTAGTGATAATTCACTGAACGTCTGTGTCCCATAATTATAAAAATTCAATTAAAAAATAGTTTTCATTAACACGCATGACGTAGTTTGAAACACCCTGTGAGCGTGGTGCGAGCCTTGCGCTCCATTCCACACCGCCCTTGGTCGCACCACGCTCATAACAGGGTGTTTCAAACTACGTCATGCGTCTTAATGATTTTTCAGGAATCCGCTGGATTCGGGAAGCACACAACCGGTCGAAATGGCGGTTCTTGGTGGAGGCCTATGTCCAACAGTGGATGTCTTTCGGCTGAAATAATGATGTGCATCCATACAGGCCAGATTTTACAATGCCCGGTAAATAAAATATGTACGATCGACAAATACGGTGCTATTAGACGTAATTACAGCAAGGAAAATACATCTAAATTTAAATATTGTATGAGCAAAATTTAATTCTCCGAAATATATGAAACGGATGAGCCGAACATTGCATACAACAAATTTCATGAAATATTTTCTTTTTTCTACAACCTCTGTTTTCCTAAGACTATGATTACAGTAAATGTAATAACAAAGCCAAGGATATCTAAAGGTATTAAATCCTGTAGTAAGAAAAACCAGTCAAGTGCGAGTCGGACTCGCGCACGAAGGGCTCCGTACCATTATCTATAAAAACGGCAAAAAAATCAAGTTTGTTGTATGGGATGCCCCCCTTAAATATTTGTTTCATTTTAATTTAATTATTGATTTTTGAAGTGAATATATAACTAAATATTCTGTGAATATTTCAAGTGTCTACCTGTTACCGTTATCAATATCGAGCAAAAACGAGCAAAATAATCACGTTTGTTGTATGGGAACCCCTTAAATATTTATGTTATTCTGGTTTTTAGTAATTGCTGCTATAGCGGCAACAGAAATACATCATCTGTGAAAATTTTAACTGTCTAGCTATCATGGATCATGAGATACAGCCTGGTGACAGACGGACAGAGAGACAGACAGACGGCGGAGCCTTAGTAATAGGGTTCCCGTTTTACCCTTTGGGTACGGAACCCTAAAAACGACAACTTCTGTGGACATACAGATTAAAATCAAATTAATTAGAATACTCTAAGCTTTTTAAAAAAATAATGACTCTGACACAGCGTTCACAAAATAACTATAAAATCAAAACATCACACAATACATGTAAAACCGCCTCGCAAATAATAAATCAAGGTAAATTGAATGTACCTAAAAGTATATTTTGAAAATTAAAATCAATAATGGCAAAATTACGGATGCGAAACAAATTGCTAATCAATTTAATTACTATTTTATTATTAAAATTCAACCCCTCTAGCCTAGTGATAAAACTACACGGCCCATAATAAACAACAAAAACTCGATGTTTATGGCACCCTGTACACCACAACAGGCACAGAAAATTATTATGGCCTTAAAAAACACAAATAGCGCGGAGTACGATGGCATATCAACCAAAGTAATAAACGCTGTAGCATCTGAAATATGCGACCATTTGTCTCATATTATAAATCTATGTGTTGTAGCTGGTACGTTTCCTGACGCACTAAAGATAGCGATCTTTAAGCCATTATTTAAGAAAGTAGATAGAGAGCTCATGGAGTTCTACAGGCCTATTTCTTTGATTCCTATCTTCTCGAAAATATTTGAGAAATTCATTCAAAAGGAATTAAACGGTTACGTAGAAAAGAAAAATATATTATGTAATGAGCAAAAGGGATTTCGCTAAAATAAGACTAGATATAAATATGGCGATCTACGACTTTTTATACACTGTATTGATAAAAGTGGACAAAAAAACACCTGTATGTGCTATCTTCTGCGATATGACTCAAGCATTTGACTACGTAAATCATGATATTTTAATAAAAAAAACTTGACGCTTATGGTACTTATAAGAGGTAATGTTCTTAATTTAATTAAATCCTATTAAGACAAAGAAAGCAGAAGACAGAAATCACTAGAATTAATATAATCACTAAAAAGGAAGAGATATACTTATCAGATGAACGTCAAACAACTTTTGTGTGTTCCACAAGGTAGTGTATTGGGACCTCCACTTTTTACACTATACATTAATGACTTGCCAAAATCAATTCCACACCCTATGACTTTATTTGCAGATGATCGCACGGTGACAATTTCTAGTAATAACAATGACATGATCCAATGTAAACTTGACATTCACAATACCTTGACATCTATAATAGAATGGTTAAACAATAATAATTTAAAGATTAATTTAGATAAAACTAAAATCATACATTTTAGCCAACGATTGACTATAGAAAATATGGACATAAATATAGATAATAAAATTGTTGAAATCGTAAGTACTACAAAATTCCTTGAACTAATAATTGACAAAAGACTTGACTGGAAATCACAAATCGAGAACCTCTAGAAAAAAAATTGTAGTTCTGCGTTTGCATTGCACTCTCTAGCTGCAGTTGTGAATGTAGATACCCTGATTGCGGCCTACCGTGACTTAGTTGCGTCTCACCTAAGATACGGCATCATATTTTGAGGAAATTCTATCGACGCTAACACGGCAGTTAAGACTCAAAAGAGATGCATTAGATCTATGTTTGGGTTAAAAACGTTTGACACATGTAAACCATATTTTAAAAGGTACAAAATCAAAAGTAATTTATTCAAACTAGGCTGAGAATCAGCACTTTTCGAACGTCAAAATTACATAAGACAGTCCCCCAAAAACGCCCACCCTTCACGACTTCCTTACAATATATTAACTCTTCCTTGTATGTATATTCTCGAAACCGCAATGTGCAAACCCCAATTTGTTTCCACGTCTACAGGACGTTGTACCGCGTAACACACGGGATATGACCATTCTTCGCGTCTATCCAGCAAAAACGGCACTCATGCGCAAGAGTATCGTCTGCATGGCGCCTACTATATAAATTTAACATATTGCCTAAAAGTTGGAAGGAGCTAAATGGTAAGGCATTCAAGCGACAATTAAAAATGTTTCTTTTGCAAAAGGCTTATTATAGTGTCTTCGAATTTTTAGACGAAAACGATTTTTTTTTGTTTTTTTTTTTGTGAATAATTTTGTCTTTTCCTGACACTAATACTACTAATTACTAATAATATATTATATGACAAACATTACATTTTTAAGAATATGGAAATTTGACACCATTACATACAAATAATTTCTAATATATTAAGTTTCTAAATTATAAACTTTGTAAGTGCATATTGTAGGTACATTTTAGATTTTTGTTATTGTGAATTATTTTCAATGTTAAGGAAATATTTGTACGCCGATACTTACGGCTAAACATGATTGGACTCAAACGATGACTGTAATATCTTGCAAGCTGTTGTATGTATATGTTACGGCTAATACCCGAAGTGCGGCTACACCTAGTTTTAGCCGGTTAGAACTAGGTGTAGCCACTTACTCTTGGTTAAACCTAGTACGAGCCGATTGTTTTCGGGTAAAATCATTTGGGTTAGGTTAGGTTAGAACAGATCCCCTCTATTGTTGGTAAATTGGTTTTATCCAACAGGGATTGTCTGGACCTATAATTCTAACCGGCTAAAACTAGGTGTAGCCGCACTTCGGGTATTAGCCGTAACATATACAATGTTTAAACAAATAAAGAAATCTTATCTTATCTTATCTGTGATAAAACTACAAACCAACGATTTTCTGTTTTTAGGGTTCCGTATCTGAAAAGGAAAAAACGGAACCCTTATAGGATCACTTCGTGGTCCGTCTGTGTGTCTGTCAGTCTGTCAAGACCATTTTTCTCAGGAACGCGTAAAGGTATCAAGTTGAAATTAATATCAAATACTTAAATCTATGGTCCCTTGAAGCTCTAAAAAATCAAGCTTTCAATTCAACGCAATAAAAAAATACGGCGATATAAGCGACATTATTGCGACATAATATTTCGATACTCGCAAATAATCAAAACCTATAGGGTACTTCCCGTTGACCTAGAATCATGTTTGGGCGGAAGCAAGGTCTCACAGCACAAGTAAAGTAAAAAGTCCTAAAATTGTAAATTTGTAGTTTTATCACATAAAAAAAAATTGCGAATATCTCGCACATAAATCAAAACCTATAGGGTACTTTCCGTTGACCTAGAATCATGAAATTTGGGCAGAAGCAAGGTCTCACAGTACAAGTGGAGTACAGTCAATTTGTAGTTTCATCACATAAAAAAAACATTTTTTGCGATTACAAACTTAACTTTTCAGTTGGAAAATGGTCCATTTTCGCGTGGGGTATATTGATGTATGGGAGAACATGTTTTTCAACAACAATGTTAAGTTTGTTTTAGGGATAAACTCATCCTAACTACGGAACCCTTAATTGTGCGTGGTCAGACACGCACTTGGCCGGCTTTTTTCTTTTGAGGTACAGAACCCTAAAAAGTAAGTTGTAGTATCAGTTCCACGAAACGATAATTAATAATAAACCATTAATTTCAGGTTTCAAAGACCCGCAGATGAATACCTTAACCTAAGTATACATAATTAACAAAGACCCGCAGATGAATACCTTAACCTAAGTATACATAATTAACAAAGACCCGCAGATGAATACCTTAACCTAAGTATACATAATTAACAAAGACCCGCAGATGAATACCTTAACCTAAGTATACATAATTAACAAAGACCCGCAGATGAATACCTTAACCTAAGTATACATAATTAACAAAGACCCGCAGATGAATACCTTAACCTAAGTATACATAATTAACAAAGACCCGCAGATGAATACCTTAACCTAAGTATACATAATTAACAAAGACCCGCAGATGAATACCTTAACCTAAGTATACATAATTAACAAAGACCCGCAGATGAATACCTTAACCTAAGTATACATAATTAACAAAGACCCGCAGATGAATACCTTAACCTAAGTATACATAATTAACAAAGACCCGCAGATGAATACCTTAACCTAAGTATACATAATTAACAAAGACCCGCAGATGAATACCTTAACCTAAGTATACATAATTAACAAAGACCCGCAGATGAATACCTTAACCTAAGTATACATAATTAACAAACACCCGCAGATGAATACCTTAACCTAAGTATACATAATTAACAAAGACCCACAGATGAATACCTTAACCTAAGTATACATAATTAACAAAGACCCGCAGATGAATACCTTAACCTAAGTATACATAATTAACAAAGACCCGCAGATGAATACCTTAACCTAAGTATACATAATTAACAAAGACCCACAGATGAATACCTTAACCTAAGTATACATAATTAACAAAGACCCACAGATGAATACCTTAACCTAAGTATACATAATTAACAAAGACCCGCAGATGAATACCTTAACCTAAGTATACATAATTAACAAAGACCCGCAGATGAATACCTTAACCTAAGTATACATAATTAACAAAGACCCGCAGATGAATACCTTAACCTAAGTATACATAATTAACAAACACCCGCAGATGAATACCTTAACCTAAGTATACATAATTAACAAAGACCCGCAGATGAATACCTTAACCTAAGTATACATAATTAACAAAGACCCGCAGATGAATACCTTAACCTAAGTATACATAATTAACAAAGACCCGCAGATGAATACCTTAACCTAAGTATACATAATTAACAAAGACCCGCAGATGAATACCTTAACCTAAGTATACATAATTAACAAACACCCGCAGATGAATACCTTAACCTAAGTATACATAATTAACAAAGACCCACAGATGAATACCTTAACCTAAGTATACATAATTAACAAAGACCCGCAGATGAATACCTTAACCTAAGTATACATAATTAACAAAGACCCGCAGATGAATACCTTAACCTAAGTATACATAATTAACAAAGACCCACAGATGAATACCTTAACCTAAGTATACATAATTAACAAAGACCCACAGATGAATACCTTAACCTAAGTATACATAATTAACAAAGACCCGCAGATGAATACCTTAACCTAAGTATACATAATTAACAAAGACCCGCAGATGAATACCTTAACCTAAGTATACATAATTAACAAAGACCCGCAGATGAATACCTTAACCTAAGTATACATAATTAACAAACACCCGCAGATGAATACCTTAACCTAAGTATACATAATTAACAAAGACCCACAGATGAATACCTTAACCTAAGTATACATAATTAACAAAGACCCGCAGATGAATACCTTAACCTAAGTATACATAATTAACAAAGACCCGCAGATGAATACCTTAACCTAAGTATACATAATTAACAAAGACCCACAGATGAATACCTTAACCTAAGTATACATAATTAACAAAGACCCACAGATGAATACCTTAACCTAAGTATACATAATTAACAAAGACCCGCAGATGAATACCTTAACCTAAGTATACATAATTAACAAAGACCCGCAGATGAATACCTTAACCTAAGTATACATAATTAACAAAGACCCGCAGATGAATACCTTAACCTAAGTATACATAATTAACAAAGACCCGCAGATGAATACCTTAACCTAAGTATACATAATTAACAAAGACCCGCAGATGAATACCTTAACCTAAGTATACATAATTAACAAAGACCCGCAGATGAATTGTGACTTGACTCCAGCAGCTGCACTCTCGGCGCGTTCTTCAGCCTTTGGCGCACGTGCTTCGCGATGTCTTCCGCGTCGGTGGTGTAGTGGAGACAGGAACTATACACCGGAGTATTCGGCTTCGCAGCACGTAGTTTTTCGTTTGGCTCCGTGGGAGCCTTGCCGCAGCGGTTCTTGCAGAAATGTGTAGGAAAAGGTATTTTGCGACTGCTGATTCTTCTTGTACTCAAACCTCAGTTGTTCTAATAGAGTTTGTTGTTCCTCATATGAAACAGGATCTATTGGCATCAAAAAATTGTTTTTTTTAAATTGCCCTTTCTCTTGCTAACTGTAATTGTTTTTCAAAATCTGTGCATGCAAATCAAAATGTCCGAAAAAGTTAAGGACAGTCTTCTTCAACCAATTTATTTTGTGTAGCTTATTTATATTATATTATTGATTAAGGTAGGTTTTACAGCCCCAACCCAAAAATCTGAAAAATATTACATCTTAGCCCCATAATAGATATAGCGTGATGATTAAATCTGTAAGTATCTGTAATGGTCTAACCGTTTGGGCCGTCTTTTTACAATTCACTGTAACCTATAGAGGAATACAACATGTAGTCACGGAACGTTACTTTAACAACCAAAAGCTAAGCTAAGCTTGTAAGCTGTCACTGGGCTGTCACTTCATGTCAAAAGCTAAGCTAAGCTTGTAAGCTGTCACTGGGCTGTCACTTCATGTCAAAAGCTAAGCTAAGCTTGTAAGCTGTCACTGGGCTGTCACTTCATGTCAAAAGCTAAGCTAAGCTTGTAAGCTGTCACTGGGCTGTCACTTCATGTCAAAAGCTAAGCTAAGCTTGTAAGCTGTCACTGGGCTGTCACTTCATGTCAAGCGAACTATCAACAGGGACATTTGCTGAGTGCTTGTGGAATCTTAATAAAAGTAATATTAATTATAAAGGCCATTGTTTTTATTAACGACACCATCCAATACAATACAAACCTATTATAATATTTCTCATACCCATAGCAAATAGCGTGATAATATTAAATAGCTTACCCACTGATCAGACTTACAGGGAATATCTATGCAAAATTTTAACAGAATCTATCCGGTAAAATTTGTGTGATGCTGGAACATATTCAGATAAACAGACAAAAACACTAAAAAATATATTTTCGGTATTAGAATCGATCCAGACCTCGTAGAAATTACTTTTTTTCAAAAATATTCAATGTACAATTTTGACTTCGTTACGATTTTATTATAAGGTTTGATTGGTGAAATTCGCATTTAGTCCCGTATTACAGACCGTCACTCAATACTCAAGCGTTACTTAAAACTAGGTTCAAGCCATTCGATTGGTTGAAACGGCGTTCTGTAATGTGGGACTTAACATTTGACTGGACTCATACTTACAAAAGATTTCCTTTAGTGGATTTTCCCTGCTGAGTAATTCCTTCTGAAGATTCTGTATGTCAACATTATACATTTGTCTGCTGGTTTAATTTAACATTGAACTGGGTTTGTAAGTTGGGCAAGCACGTAAAGCTAACGCCTGCGGTGTTGTGGGAGCTTGAACCAACCTGTGAGTGCGCATCTACATATTATATATATATCCTGCGTACTTATATTACTTTAGTCTTTGGCATTTATATTAAACTAGCATTAATTGTCCGTGGCTTCGTCTGCGTTGACTTCGAAAAGTATATTTGTATTTGTTCATCCAGGTTATAAACTACAAGCTTTTGACCACGGCTTCGCCCGCCTGGAGCTCGGAAATTGTTCCACGGAAACGTACAACTGTAACGCCCCAACACGTAAAGCTCACAGTCGGCATGATTTTGTTTCGACATCTTCAACAGTCATCGTCAATTTCAGCCAATTTACACAAAATCTTAATTAATTATACACCTAAACCTTCCCCATGGATACATTCATGAGGAATGTTTAGGTCCATAGTCCATTGGTGAAAACTGTATGAAAGTCAGTTAGGTCGTTTCTGAGTTTAACGCATTCAGACAGACAGACGCGGCGGGGGACTTAGTTTTATAACATGTAGGGATCTGTGTGACAAATATCATCCAAATTCGTTCAGCCGTGTTTGCGTGATTGAGTAACAAACATCCAAATTTTCACATTTATACCTAATGTTATTATAATACATACTAGTAGGATATCGTAAGAAAAAACAAAAAAAATGGCACAGTAATGCCGAACCACAGCCTAAGCAAAACCAACTCGCGCAGCGTGACGTCACGTGCTACTAGAACTATCGCACTAACTACGTACCTGTACCTACCTACGTACGAGTACGAGTGAGCTAGAACGTGCCGAGTAGTCAACATATCTATTCTGTGGCTATGCGGCGAGCACTCCCATCCGACCTACGTCACCGGGGCACTCCGCTGAGTCAGCATGGCGCACGCGCCGCTCGCCGTCATCAATGGGCACTCTCTCTCCCTCCCCCCGCGCCCACCACGCGTCGCAGTCACATGACGAGCCCCGCACGCCGCGCCCCGCACGCCGCGCGTTCTGTGCACCCCCCACGAGCACACAAGCGCGTGCGCCAGGTCAACGCCCGACCTGCCCCGGTGCCGCTGCCAGCACTACCTTGCACTACTTACGTTTACGTGCCGCTTGGGACGACCTTGCTCGTGCATCCCGCTACTGAACTTAACTGCCAGAGCTGCCACTGTCTAACAGTTACGTGGAATCAGTGATAACATTCTGTGGGAGTGAGTCCCCCCTCCCCTCTGCGCTGTGAGCGGACCCATTGATACATCACGTGAGCTGGTGTAGTACCGCGCGGGCCAGCCCGCCAGCTGTACTTTAGAACAAGGAAGCTGTCGCGCCACCAACACCATCACTTCCAGATTCGATCGCGACATTACTATTCCATGTAAGCTCTCGTCACATGAGAACGCAAATCAAGTGCAAGGTTTCAGTGGAGCTCACACGTGCGACGCACGACGGTGTGCGTGCGAGCTGATGCAGTGTGCGTGCGAGCTGGTGCAGTGTGCGTGCGAGCTGGTGCAGTGTGCGTGCTGCGCCCGATGCACTGTCACGTGAGCGCCCTCCTCCTCGCCCCGTGCCCCTCCGCCTCACAAGTCGGTGTACCGGTCCGTCCTAGGAACCTGCTCCGACAGATTGTCAGATCTGTCGGAGCAGTTATTCGAAATATATAAAACAGAGCTTCTATTTGTTTTTATAGTAGTCACGAACTAATCTTGTTGTTTAAAGCGTGGGGTTATGTGTTTACAGTGAAAGTCGTAACAGCTTGTATATCATAGAGCCAGAAATACATCGGATACATCACACCGGACTGTAGAAGATCAAGATCAATGCGATCACTTGATCAGCGGCCGCTCCTGATAAAGAGTTCAACGCGCACGGTGCACGAGCCCGAGCACGAGAACGTAGAAGATTTCATAATGTTCTTTGATGCAATGTTTCTATAGTTAGCTACATAGATTTGACTAACACGATTGCTGCCACGAAAAATCAGGCTGTTTTTCTGGCATTTTTGTCAGTTTTTTTTTATTACCTACGAGTACCGGCTGAAACAAGCAACATAATATAAAACAGCTAAATTCTCTCCAGGGCCCGGTCAACCCATCCGCCATTTATTAAATACATACTTTAAACACTTAGAAGTTTTAATATTTAGAAAAGCCGGTCAATTGCGTGTTTCTCGATTCTGGTCGTGGTTCAGTCAGGCCATGAGCTCAGCGAGAGCGTGTAGGACAACGGCGCCGCCTCCTTTTGCGAGAACGAAAAACGATTGTTCCAATTATCCTGCGACATATACAAGTATGTCGTGAGATTATGGAACAAATGGGTTCTTTGCGAAAATACTTTAATTGCAAAGGACCGGATGATAGATTGCCATAGTCGAGTTAGTTGCAGGGTGCCAAAACTGTCTGTACTATATGCTTACTATCTACTGCGTTACATTTGTATGACTTTGATGTTCTGTGGGATTATACCATTTGAATGACGGATTGTCGTAGATATTCTTATTCAAGATAAAGATAAAGCGGATTAACAAACTTGTGTTTGTACTTGTACCAATATCTTATCCACGGTAAATTTTAAGGTGAGTCATTTGAAAAGTGAGCCTGCCAGAAACGTGTGGTCAGTTTACCATTTACTCAATACGGAGGGCTGCTAAAAGTTAAATAATATAGAAGAACAGAAGTGGTGCAACTGTGGCTGGCGTTGGACATGAGTTGACAGGACTGATGCTGCCTAGCGCAGTACACAGCCAGCAGCAGTCTGTCAAGTTAGTTACGATGTGCGCGTATACAGATGCAGACGTCGTCGATTGATGAAGTGGGAAACATATAAGTTACATAAGTGCCGCGAGTTTTGAGTGCACCAATAATGAGAATGACACATGTGAGCAAACGGTGACAGGAGCTCAATGTTTACAATGTCAGGGGCACAGAGTAAACGGACAGAGGGTAAGCTTCATACAACCGCGCTATGATTGGTACACTACTACAAGCTTCAAGCTTGAGTCGTGCGTGCGGGCAACTGGCTGAGACGATGTTCACCGGTTTCTCTTCCTATGCGACGAAGCCGCCAGTTGCCCGCACACACGCGCCTCATGCTTGTAGTAGTGTACCTATCATAGCGCGGTTGTATGAAGCTTACCCTCTGTCCGTTTACTCTGTGTCAGGGGTGTGTGTGTGCAGCGGGCACGGGCGGGGTGCGGCGGGCGGGGCGGGGGCGTCGCGCAGCCTCCGCGCATCTCGGGGCGTGCGGCAGGCGGGTGCGGCACATCGACACTCCGCGCGCGACACCGCCGCCGCACCGCCAGTCGTGCTCTGACCGCGCCGACCTTCGCACGCTCTCCGCGCTCGCCGCGCGCTCTCCCGCTCCACACCGACGGCACCACGGCCGACCCGCCGCGACCCCCGCTGCACGCCCGCTCCTGCTCTATGCGCCCCTGACACCGCCGCCTGTCGCACCGCACTCACTGTCCGCACCGCCTCGCGCCAGACTCCGCCGAACTCCCGCACAAGTGAGTTATGTTCCGAGCGGCCCGAGCTGGCGAGCTGGACGTCGACGCCGATGGCGGCGCGGCTGCCACCCCGTAAGCCGGCGAGCGCCGCCGCCGCCACTCAGTTAGTTAGTCCACCTGTTTGTTGTCGTTCCGAGCCCCTTCGGGCGCCCGCTGCGACCGCATACCAGGGACCATTAGAAAGAACGCGTTAAAAAAGTGTTGAACGTCAGTACAGTGAGGTGAGACACACAGCGCTGGTCGCATTCTTTAGCTATTATCCTCTTTAAATTGTTGTTGTTAATTAGTTAAGTGCGACAATCGCTTGAAGGTGAAGCGAAAGCGAGACGTCACCGTATCTTAATGAAGTCGGTTACTATTGACGAATGTCGCTGTGGTCTGCCTGACCTTCAATATGATATGTAAGAATTCGCAAGTTCGCGTATCCCACTGCTAGTTCAGTTAACGTATTGCTAGTTCAGTTAACGTATTGCGCGAGAGTGAACACAGGTGACTTATAAATTCTTCGGCATTACTTTCTCGCGCCGCGGGGCTGTGGGTTCGCCGGCAGCCGGCAGGCACACGGTTCCCTCGGTAGGTACTCCTTGGTACAGTTCCCATCTGCATCATACATAGCTTTAAAAAAAAATGGCTAGGTAGGGTCACTGTGTCGGTTTCGCGATTACCTTCGGTAAGCGACCACTTGTACGACTAGGTTTCTTTAATTAAAGATAATAACCTTTCTTTAAGAAATAAAAATAAAGAGGATGCTTTAAATATTATTTGAATAGTTACGTAATAAGAATTTTACAAAATTTTAAACCAACCGCTTGACCCAAAGCAAAGAAAAAGGACGTGAAGTTCACGTCTTGACATAGTGGTTTATGAATGTGCTGCGCAATAACAAAAAATTAGCGGCGAGCGGCGTTCGGAGGTACGTTGTTACTTATGTTTACTCGAATTAGCAGCGTGGGTACTTCAATTATATAGTGATTTCAATTATTTAAGTAAATTTTTACCGTGGTCGGTTACTGAAATGCATATTTTATTAATACGTTAGAAAGCGACCAGGGGTTGTATTCTGACACACAGTTTAATTTTGTTTTGCTTATACAACACGAAACCCTAAATGGTGTACCTACACCATTTAGGGTTTCGTGTTGTAAAATATGCAATTCTTCAGTAAACGACCAATGTTTTCTTGATAAAACTTATTTAATTCACTCACAAATATTGGTCGCTAACTGATTTATTTTGAAAATTACGATGGTAGTTTGCGACCACTAAGATTTAGTACGAAAAGAACGATTGCTGAAAACTAAACTAAAAAATAAATACCGTGATTCCTTCCAAATACGGAATATGATTCGTTGTATGTTTTACAGATTATCATTTAATTAAAAGAAAAAGAGTTAGATTCCTACTAAATATTTTTATTCATTTAAGTAATAAAAAACGTTAAACCAGATGATTAAATACTATTTGTGTCGATGATTATAAAACATATTTTTTATCAATACAAATTGATTTAGCGATTTGAGTAGCAACAGAGACTTCCGTGAACTTGCTAACATAATTCTACATTGTAGTGCTACAATAAATAAATTGGTTTAGGTATTCCCGGGCGCTCCAAAATTTTATTCCCGGCAGCTCCAAATTAAAAAATCAATATAATAATAATAAATTAAATCTTTCCCATGAGCTCCAAAAATTTTAAAGTACAAATTGCACAAAAAATTATATATTTACAATATTTTTTTTTTTTCAACAAATATTACTGGAGTATTGGAGTAACTGTCGAACCTCCAGTCCCCACCCCAGATTTATGGAGTTGCGAAAATCAATGACACCGGACTATAAACTTAGTGGAAGCTTGGCTTAAAAGGCTTAATAGTCAAACTACCAAAAGCCCACGGTTTTTAGATTTTTTATTTATAATATGGGAAGAGGCCCAATAATATGTAAAATATCGTTGCGCTGGAAATAACGGAAGTCGTAAATCAATCAATAAAGATTGAAAATAGAAAATAATTTTACAAAAAATTCTGTTCTATAGATAAAGATATTGGGGAGGCAATAAGGGAATTAGCAAAATTATGAAAAATATATTTTTGAAGAAATATTTTTTTTTGCAACACATGCTTTCATTTGTTTTATAAATTGTCAATTCAAATTATTTAGCAGGTATATTTGCGAATCAGAGACTGTGATTTTTAATTAGTTATTTAGTCGATTTTTAGTGATTTTTAATAAGTTAATTCACACAATTTGATTGTGTATCGCATAGGGTCGATAAATATACATATATATATATATGTAGTCTGTAAGGATGTTTTTATAACTTTTAAATTTTATAGTTTTAGATATATCCTAACTAACATTCGGGTGTCGATTTGTGATATTATGAATTTTTTTTTTCAATCAATCAAAATATTTTATTTCACATAACCTACATGGGCACTTATGAAACGTCAGAAGCTAGGTGCACGGTTCCAATTGGTCGTTTTCTATGGAGAAGAGCCGGCAAGAAACTCCACGGTTACTCTTTTAAAAAAAAGTGGCCTTTTACAATGTTTTCAAGTAACAGTGTCAATAGGTATGGGAGGACATGCAGTCTAGGCCCGTCAACAAGTACCAAGTACTTAACAAAATAGAAGATGGTTTACAAAGCTACAGTGTATTAAGCCTACAACATTCTCACATTCACAAATTAAAAAAGAATCTATATAAAATATTACTAAAATAATAAAAATAAAAACCTACCTATTTAAACCAAATGACAAAATTGCCATTACAACTGTAACAAATCTGAATTAATATTCTGTCCACAAGTCACTAATAAATATTTTAAATTCAAATTGTAGGTTATGTCAAAGTATGTACAAAAACAAGAAATAAACATCGTAATTTAAGAGCAGTTAATAGACATTTACATAGTTATGCCGTTAATGAGGTACCAGGGAAGCCACATGTGCAGAAGGAAATATTGCCGAACTTCCTTGTCTTCAACGTAGTCCTTAATCTTATAATATGCTTTTTGGATAAGGACACGTTTGATGTGGGTTTTGAACAATATGTCTAGGCATACATATAAATATTCTTTAAAATTTTAAATCTTAGCTAAAGTCGATTGGTGTTATCAGAAATTGTGATTTTACTGACATTGTCATTGTCACGTCATTTGCCACAGAGCTGCCATCCCTAAAATATAAATAATGTTTGTAGTTAGTGATGCAAACATTTTTATTTTTCAACACTTGTTTTAAAAAAAACGGGCGGCTGTAAAAAAAATTAAATGCCCAAGGTCATCAAAATAGTTACCCTCTTTCAGTCTATATAGGTCAGAAGGCTGTTTAAATTTTCAATTATTTTAGTACCAAGCCCCATACATTTCGTGAACGTCTCCTTTAAAGTTTATTATTTTGTTACTTTTAGATAAGTCGTTTAAATTATAGCATAATGCATATTATGTTTTATTTTTGTGAGAATTTGTTGATTTTTATATATATGGAGCCTTTAAACTTAATAAGTTTTAATATGGCATAGGGTTAATTTGTGATATCTGAAACTGTGATATTTAATTGTATTTTGTTTTTATTTTAAAATAGATTAAGGTCAATTTAAATGAAAAAACTATCATTTTTAATTCTTTAACTTCATATTGTGTGACATAAAGTCAATTTGTGATGACAGAAAGTGCATTGTAAGATTATTGTTTTCAGTTTTACAATAGGTATAAGTACATACTTAGCATAAGATTGATTTGTGACTGCCTATGTTTTGAAACTATTTACCACGAAATTATAACATTAATGTTAGTAATTTGTGTTTTGTTGACCTTACGCAATTTGGTTTGGAGACGCTGGGAAAAAATTTAGTATTTTATTATTTAAGTAACTAATAAAATTATGGAGCTCTTGGGAATCAATGTATGGAGAGAAATAGTTTGGAGAACAATAGATTTGGAGCTCCTGGGAATAAGCCAATAAATTCTGCTAAAGATTATCAACTAAAAAAATTATAAAACCCCCGATGCAACCAAAAACCCCCAAAAAGCTTGTAGGTACGTAGGTAAAACTTGTAGGTAATTTTTTGATCTAAGCGTCGTCGTCGCGGCGGGGGACGGCTAATTCAATTCAAGCGGCTGAGCAGATTGTCTCGAAACATAGCTAAGAACACTTTCGATTAAAGACACCTTTAAAACAAACAAAAAAATCTAAATCGGTTCATCCGTTCAGGAGCTATGATGCCACAGACAGACGCAGATACACACTACGAACTTATAACACCCCTCTTTTTCGTCGGGGGTTAAAAACAATTTATGAACAAGATCTGCAATAAATATTTATCTTTTACAAAAATCGTAAACATTCAAAGTTGTCGCACGGATAGGGAGGTACGGATTGAATTTAATCCTTTTCATTTAGGTAAGTTGGTATTTTAACAAAATAAATGCTTTATAAGAGGCTGGGCATTGTTCTCCGCGATCGGCAGCAATCTGGACTGTTGACAAGGAGTCAGCATGACCGCCCGACGCCGACGCGGTGACGGCCGGTTTCAAGAAGCACAAAGATCTGACGCGCAATGCAAACCAGTCAAAATACAGAGCTACGAACTTGAACCGACAGAAGACTAATGGCGTATGACTCACTGTAGTTTGCTGTAATGCCCTGCAGGCCCGCAGCGCCACCACGGCCGCCAGAAAGTTGTCTACAGCCTGGGACTACACACGAATTTGTATTCAAATGTTTTGAATTGGAAGTGGCGCGGCGGTCTACAATACTTACATCGCCACAGATAGCAGCACCGCACCGCCCCGGCCGGGCGGCCGGCGAGAACGGGTTAGCTCACTATTGCTGTTGAGGATAAACAGCGCAACAAACTTATAAACATTATTTTCCTTTCCATCTTTAGACAAGTTTTTAATCAATATGTGAATAATGTTAGTCTGTTATTTCGTGAAGCGGACCAGTCATAGGTAATTTCGTGAAGCGGACTGGTCATAGGTATCTTTCGTGAAGCGGACCGGTCATAGGTTTATTTCGTGAAGCGGACTGGTCATAGGTATATTTCGTGAAGCGGACCGGTCGACGGTCGGGCGGTCTATCGAGGACAACATAATTATTCAGCACTACATAACGTCTGTATTCCTATTCCCCGAAGGGTTAGGCAGAGGTGTGCTTTTAATAATCCCACATTTCGCCAGTTATGAAGTCCCATGTGATTTTAAGAAGATTATAAAAGAAAAAAAAAATTGCCACAAAAGTTGTGGCGTCGAGGAAAACTTGCGGGAGAACGAATAATTAGTATGTACCTAGATGATGAAGTTAAAAAGAAGGTTGGGCAGAAGAAAGAAAGTGGACTAAACAAATAAGCCATAGTAACAAGTAGCCAGTGGCAGCCAGAATAGGATAAACCAGCCAACGAATACAAAAGATAATTTGGAAAGAGTGAAGAAAAGATAGGTACATATTTAATGTACCAAATGTAACATAAATAACGCACAACCTCTTAAGGGTTCATTGTACTTATGCACAACTTTACTATTTGACCAAACCTGAAATCACGAAAAAAAATCAGCTGTTCTCTACATTTTGACGATTTATGAGAACATAAATGTAGGGAACAGCATTTTTACGCACATGTGAGTTGACCTTTGTTTTGTATGAAAATGTAGGCGGGATCGTCCACTGCGACCTGCGAGCCAGGGCCACGCTACGCACTACGCGTGGCTAGCAAACTGCGTAGCTAACCTCTCCGTGCTGATCTTACAAACAGTTTATACAAAACTAAGCTCGCCCTAGTGCAGTCGCAGTGTCAGGAACATTGAAGGTAAACGTCATGAAGAGTGCAGGAGAGCGGTTCTTGTTCAGAGACGGATGAAAGTGTTGTAACGCTGGAACCGGTGAAAGCATATTAAGTTGACAGCACGCAAGAAGTGGATCACTACTGAGCAGAATAAATTGTGTTACCAAGACCAAGGTTACGGTTTAATAAAAGAAGTAGATGGATCTATTTGTAATGTAAAGACAGATAAAAGTTGTTATTCAAAAGATGGTAAGATTGATGCAGATTTGTTATTCAAAAGATGGTAAGATTGATGCAGATTTGTTATTCAAAAGATGGTAAGATTGATGCAGATTTGTTATTCAAAAGATGGTAAGATTGATGCAGATTTGTTATTCAAAAGATGGTAAGATTGATGCAGATTTGAACTGCGATGGCAAGTCAACGAAAATACATACATACGGCCAAGCATGAGAGCGTTTATAAATAACACTGTATAGGTATCATCCAAACGAGTGTTAGAATGGTAGACTAGTAAAACTAGTTTCATTATGAAACTCCTTTTCTCACTACTCAAATCGTGGTATCTTTATGAATTTCAAAAAAAGAACATTGTCATGCACTCGCGTTTCGCTACCAAAGCGCAGTAATTAAAAAAAAACTTATAGGTTAGGTTAATCGAATTCACGTCGTATCCCTCCATTTTTGTTCGATATTAGTATTGCAAAAATGTAAGAGGATTCATAACATGGGTGTAAATAAAGTCTTGTATGCAACTGTACACATTCAGGTATTAAAACACTCATGTGATACTATTTTCACACTCGGCTTAATACCCCTTATTAAACAACAGTTGCATAATAACTAATAATGTGGAGTTAATACGATGACATAAAATTGTAGGTGGCTACTGGCTTCCTACAGAGACAAAGAACATTGAAGAAAGTTTGCTTACATAGTTGGTTCGCGTAACGTGTTGCTAGGATGAATCATACAAAGGAAATAAAGCGGTCGGTGATGATGATGATGAAAGGTGTTCGTGGAAATATTGTATCTATATACTTATGTGGGGAACACCAAGCGAGGTGCTACTCGCTGAATGTTGAGTGAACGCAGAAGATGGATGAAGCAAACAGTACGAGAGAGGTGTATGTGGGGAACACCAAGCGAGGTGCGTGCTACTCGCTGAATGTTGAGTGAACGCAGAAGATGGATGAAGCAAACAGTACGAGAGAGGTGTATGTGGGGAACACCAAGCGAGGTGCGTGCTACTCGCTGAATGTTGAGTGAACGCAGAAGATGGATGAAGCAAACAGTACGAGAGAGGTGTATGTGGGGAACACCAAGCGAGGTGCGTGCTACTCGCTGAATGTTGAGTGAACGCAGAAGATGGATGAAGCAAACAGTACGAGAGAGGTGTATGTGGGGAACACCAAGCGAGGTGCGTGCTACTCGCTGAATGTTGAGTGAACGCAGAAGATGGATGAAGCAAACAGTACGAGAGAGGTGTATGTGGGGAACACCAAGCGAGGTGCGTGCTACTCGCTGAATGTTGAGTGAACGCAGAAGATGGATGAAGCAAACAGTACGAGAGAGGTGTATGTGGGGAACACCAAGCGAGGTGCGTGCTACTCGCTGAATGTTGAGTGAACGCAGAAGATGGATGAAGCAAACAGTACGAGAGAGGTGTATGTGGGGAACACCAAGCGAGGTGCGTGCTACTCGCTGAATGTTGAGTGAACGCAGAAGATGGATGAAGCAAACAGTACGAGAGAGGTGTATGTGGGGAACACCAAGCGAGGTGCGTGCTACTCGCTGAATGTTGAGTGAACGCAGAAGATGGATGAAGCAAACAGTACGAGAGAGGTGTATGTGGGGAACACCAAGCGAGGTGCGTGCTACTCGCTGAATGTTGAGTGAACGCAGAAGATGGATGAAGCAAACAGTACGAGAGAGGTGTATGTGGGGAACACCAAGCGAGGTGCGTGCTACTCGCTGAATGTTGAGTGAACGCAGAAGATGGATGAAGCAAACAGTACGAGAGAGGTGTATGTGGGGAACACCAAGCGAGGTGCGTGCTACTCGCTGAATGTTGAGTGAACGCAGAAGATGGATGAAGCAAACAGTACGAGAGAGGTGTATGTGGGGAACACCAAGCGAGGTGCGTGCTACTCGCTGAATGTTGAGTGAACGCAGAAGATGGATGAAGCAAACAGTACGAGAGAGGTGTATGTGGGGAACACCAAGCGAGGTGCGTGCTACTCGCTGAATGTTGAGTGAACGCAGAAGATGGATGAAGCAAACAGTACGAGAGAGGTGTATGTGGGGAACACCAAGCGAGGTGCGTGCTACTCGCTGAATGTTGAGTGAACGCAGAAGATGGATGAAGCAAACAGTACGAGAGAGGTGTATGTGGGGAACACCAAGCGAGGTGCGTGCTACTCGCTGAATGTTGAGTGAACGCAGAAGATGGATGAAGCAAACAGTACGAGAGAGGTGTATGTGGGGAACACCAAGCGAGGTGCGTGCTACTCGCTGAATGTTGAGTGAACGCAGAAGATGGATGAAGCAAACAGTACGAGAGAGGTGTATGTGGGGAACACCAAGCGAGGTGCGTGCTACTCGCTGAATGTTGAGTGAACGCAGAAGATGGATGAAGCAAACAGTACGAGAGAGGTGTATGTGGGGAACACCAAGCGAGGTGCGTGCTACTCGCTGAATGTTGAGTGAACGCAGAAGATGGATGAAGCAAACAGTACGAGAGAGGTGTATGTGGGGAACACCAAGCGAGGTGCGTGCTACTCGCTGAATGTTGAGTGAACGCAGAAGATGGATGAAGCAAACAGTACGAGAGAGGTGTATGTGGGGAACACCAAGCGAGGTGCGTGCTACTCGCTGAATGTTGAGTGAACGCAGAAGATGGATGAAGCAAACAGTACGAGAGAGGTGTATGTGGGGAACACCAAGCGAGGTGCGTGCTACTCGCTGAATGTTGAGTGAACGCAGAAGATGGATGAAGCAAACAGTACGAGAGAGGTGTATGTGGGGAACACCAAGCGAGGTGCGTGCTACTCGCTGAATGTTGAGTGAACGCAGAAGATGGATGAAGCAAACAGTACGAGAGAGGTGTATGTGGGGAACACCAAGCGAGGTGCGTGCTACTCGCTGAATGTTGAGTGAACGCAGAAGATGGATGAAGCAAACAGTACGAGAGAGGTGTATGTGGGGAACACCAAGCGAGGTGCGTGCTACTCGCTGAATGTTGAGTGAACGCAGAAGATGGATGAAGCAAACAGTACGAGAGAGGTGTATGTGGGGAACACCAAGCGAGGTGCGTGCTACTCGCTGAATGTTGAGTGAACGCAGAAGATGGATGAAGCAAACAGTACGAGAGAGGTGTATGTGGGGAACACCAAGCGAGGTGCGTGCTACTCGCTGAATGTTGAGTGAACGCAGAAGATGGATGAAGCAAACAGTACGAGAGAGGTGTATGTGGGGAACACCAAGCGAGGTGCGTGCTACTCGCTGAATGTTGAGTGAACGCAGAAGATGGATGAAGCAAACAGTACGAGAGAGGTGTATGTGGGGAACACCAAGCGAGGTGCGTGCTACTCGCTGAATGTTGAGTGAACGCAGAAGATGGATGAAGCAAACAGTACGAGAGAGGTGTATGTGGGGAACACCAAGCGAGGTGCGTGCTACTCGCTGAATGTTGAGTGAACGCAGAAGATGGATGAAGCAAACAGTACGAGAGAGGTGTATGTGGGGAACACCAAGCGAGGTGCGTGCTACTCGCTGAATGTTGAGTGAACGCAGAAGATGGATGAAGCAAACAGTACGAGAGAGGTGTATGTGGGGAACACCAAGCGAGGTGCGTGCTACTCGCTGAATGTTGAGTGAACGCAGAAGATGGATGAAGCAAACAGTACGAGAGAGGTGTATGTGGGGAACACCAAGCGAGGTGCGTGCTACTCGCTGAATGTTGAGTGAACGCAGAAGATGGATGAAGCAAACAGTACGAGAGAGGTGTATGTGGGGAACACCAAGCGAGGTGCGTGCTACTCGCTGAATGTTGAGTGAACGCAGAAGATGGATGAAGCAAACAGTACGAGAGAGGTGTATGTGGGGAACACCAAGCGAGGTGCGTGCTACTCGCTGAATGTTGAGTGAACGCAGAAGATGGATGAAGCAAACAGTACGAGAGAGGTGTATGTGGGGAACACCAAGCGAGGTGCGTGCTACTCGCTGAATGTTGAGTGAACGCAGAAGATGGATGAAGCAAACAGTACGAGAGAGGTGTATGTGGGGAACACCAAGCGAGGTGCGTGCTACTCGCTGAATGTTGAGTGAACGCAGAAGATGGATGAAGCAAACAGTACGAGAGAGGTGTATGTGGGGAACACCAAGCGAGGTGCGTGCTACTCGCTGAATGTTGAGTGAACGCAGAAGATGGATGAAGCAAACAGTACGAGAGAGGTGTATGTGGGGAACACCAAGCGAGGTGCGTGCTACTCGCTGAATGTTGAGTGAACGCAGAAGATGGATGAAGCAAACAGTACGAGAGAGGTGTATGTGGGGAACACCAAGCGAGGTGCTACTCGCTGAATGTTGAGTGAACGCAGAAGATGGATGAAGCAAACAGTACGAGAGAGGTGTATGTAAAAGAGATTACACGTCGCAAGCATTCGCGTGTAGAGCTCGAGTTTTCAGCCATTCAATACGGCGTAGAATTGGAATGGTCCAGCTTAAAACATTGTACTACGTGAGCCGACGATAATAGCAGCAGCAGTAGAGCAGAATGCGAAGGAAATATGTTTACCTACTGATGAATAGCGGCTTTACTACTTGTAGCTGCGGACTCGATCCCTTTAGCATCCATCTGACGGCCATTTCCCGTATTTTTATTTTATGTAATTATATTATTATAATAAATAATATAAATCTTTATTTTGAGACCAAAATCCATAATATAGTAAAATTCAGTTGGTACTTACTACTAAAACACGCTTAACAAACTTATTAGATAAGTACTTACCTCACATAACTGAATAAAGGCTCGTACAAACTGGCGCGAATTCGCGGGCGCGACAGGCACCGACGAAGAAATTTTGCTACTACTGCTACTAGTGTCATGTCGCGTCACGCCCGCGATTTCGCACTAGTCTGTACGAGCCTTAACGGTCTGTGTGCCGCCA
Source organism: Tiliacea citrago (assembly GCA_963921375.1). NCBI lineage: Eukaryota > Metazoa > Arthropoda > Insecta > Lepidoptera > Noctuidae > Tiliacea > Tiliacea citrago. Next base: position 126,202 of record OY992791.1, on the reverse strand, counting down.
TCCAGTTACTTTTATTTTTATTAATCTGTCAAAAATACCTCAAATTTACCATTTATTTGACAAGTTTGACATTGATTGTCGCTGCGATGAGATTGCGCCTAGATTTTAAACGTTTTTAATTGTAGGAATGGACCGTTTGACGCTTCTGTGCTATTAAAGTTTATATGGGAGGCTGCTGGACGGTGGTGGCGAGTACACGCGTGTGCAGCCCTCGTCGCGCGCCCCGCAACCCGCGGCCATCCCTCCCGCCACTCAATTGTATCATGATACAATACAATCATATCACGCACAGTGTGTCCACAAGTCCACATGTCTTGCACGCACGCAGTCTGTGGGCAGTCCGCTGAGGCGCGCCAGGTGCGTGCAAAGAACAAATCACCAACCTATTTTTCCCCCGAGCGACACCGACGACGCACGCGGCGACTCTAAAGGAAGGGTATTTGGCAGTGTTGTAAGCTTTAATCCCTTGGGTCTACTCCGAACATAAATCCAAAGTATCGGCCGAATCTTCGGTCGTTTCTTTACTACGGCTAACTATCGCTGACTACGCCGAAAAAAAAAATAGAGTCGAAGAGATAAGCCAAAGTCAAAACTGTGACTTGTAGTCGGGTAAGGACTCAGGTAGTTGGGATGAATTTATCCCAAAAATAAAAGACTTGAGTACTAGACTACGGGTTCATACGCATTATGCGGGTAGCCGTGCGGCTGACCGCAGGATGCGGTTGAAGACCCGTTGCGATTGGCGGTTATATCGAGCCATGTCGAAGATGGACGCGGAAGAAGTTGCAGCTATTTACTACATTTACACACGTTACGTTAAGAAGAAAAACTAAGAAAGAAGTACTGGGTGCATCCTTATTTGCAAACATGAGATGAAAGCAAGCATTTTGTAATATTTTAAGAACTAAAAAAATATGAAAATAAGTTTTTCGGTTTTTTAGAATGAGCATAAAAACGTTTGAAGAATTATTGAACATTTTAAAAACATTTATAACGAAGCAAGACACAACTTGGCAATAGTATTAAACCGGAAGCAAAGTTAATAATATAAGTAAAGTAAATATTTATAATTCAATTTGTATTAAAATAACGTAGGTACACGTTTCAAGCATCATCGTTAGTGACGGAATTAAAAAGTTCCAGATAATCACTCTCCAGATACTTATTACTTTTCTACTTCAGTTTACTCCGGCACAACACGTGTGAACCGGTTAGTGAGTAAAGTAAAGAAGGTCATCGATATGTATGAATCCATCGCTTTTTAGTAGTCATTCGAATTTGGTCGGATAACCAGCCGTTGTTTACATAATTTGGTTTTTTGTTAATATTTATTTAATGCGAAACATTCCAAGCTGAATATTTTCACCATATATTTTTGACTAAAGGCACAATATTTTGGTTTACACCTACACATCTGGGATTGAGCCGGTTCCTTGTATTTTGCCGTCAAAGTTATGACACCATCGTTTTGACTTTTAGCAAGATTATTCAAAAACGCATGCATGAACAGTTTTGAAACTTTGTATGGTTATTATTAGCGTTAAGAAGGACCGAATACAATTTTCAGCGAACTTATACCTTCTCTCATTTAGGCGCTGCGATGTTTTTTCGGGTTTTCATAAAACGGCGATAACTTGAAAACTACAAATATTTTCTTAAATCTAATTGGGGCACTAAGGGGCACACATTAAGAGCTACTCGTGTATGTTTATTCTACAGGGGCACATGCAATGGTTTTAGAGATATACGATTCTGCAAAACGTTACTCCAGCAGGAAATGCAATATCTCGAAAACCTGAAGGGGCACAGACTTTATTTTTGGGGGCACATTTTGGCACATATATAAGCTATCTGGCCATGCACAATTTTTCTCTCCCCGACCATTCGTTTAGAATTTTCCTGCTAGAAAAACGTTACCCCAGCAGGAATCGTTTTTTCCGTTTTTTTCCAAAACGACAGGGGGCACACATTTTTTATGTGGCATTTACAGCAGCTAAGGCACCAATTAAATGTTCCACTCATATAACTCTAGGAGACACTTTCCTGCTGGGGTAACGTACACCCTTTAAAATATCTAATTTACTTTGCTGTTGCATATGTTCTGGATTTTTTTTTAATTCTTTACCTACTAGAGACAAGACAAAGAGGCGATCCTCGTCATCTTTAATAGAGACAAGACAAAGAGGCGATCCTCGTCATCTTTACTAAAGACAAGACAAACAGGCGATCCTCGCCATCTTTACTAGAGACAAGACAAAGAGGCGATCCTCGTCATCTTTACTAGAGACAAGACAAAGAGGCGTTCCTCTTCATCTTTACTAGAGACAAGACAAACAGGTGATCCTCGTCATCATTACTAGAGACAAGACAAAGAGGCGATCCTCGTCATCTTTACTAGAGACAAGACAAAGAGGCGATCCTCGTCATCTTTACTAGAGACAAGACAAAGAGGCGATCCTCGTCAACTTTAACACTCTTTCTTTCTAAACTTCTATTCAAGGCCCCGACTAACTCTCTACCGATAAGATCATCATTATGCTTCTCTTTGGTGCCCATGAAGTATTTGATGGAAGTGTTTCTTCATTTTGTATAGCTGTGTTACCATCTTCATTTTCTGTAGTTACATTCCCCGTTGTGCTATTGACAGTTACTGTATATTTTAAAAATAACAAATTATCGTAGAAAACATATGAAGTCTTTTTTTTGCTGCTGATCCGCTCTTAGTCTCTTACGCTTTATGGGCCTTCACAAAACTGTCGCGAATATTTCTCCATTTAGAACACACAGCTTTACGCACGTGAGCGAGTTGCTTCGCTTTGTATGAAAATGTATCCTGTTGTAGCGGGCCCTTCCAGTGCGGCAAGGGCTATATACAGGCTGTGTCGTACTATATACTCAGCTATAACATACGAAATATATTTTTTTTTAAAGTCCTTTAGTAATTTGGTAATTTCTACAAATTACATTATTTTTCAATAAAAAAATGAAATTAAATTCAAATCAAATTGAAAAATAATGCTTAAGAGCGGCCAACCCGTCTTACTTTTCATACAAACGCTCGCACGTGATTATGGCGTAGTAACACATATTGCTTTGAACATTTTGAACCAATGGGTATCTTGTGCACTATATCTACGTTTCTGTGAAGCAATAAATAAAATTTTGGAGAAACAAATTCAGTTTAAGCCTGCAAAAATCTGTTTTTTTGCACAAATTTTATCATAACTTTAGCCGTTCATAAAGTACCCATAAATTATAAATGTAAAGAAAAAAATACGATACAAACCTTGCACATGTGATGGAAATTTTAAATGACAAACTTTTATTTCAAAACCTTGTAAGGCTTACTCAAAAACACGTATTTCCTGGAACAAGTTTTATGAAATTTCCGTTTTCCCGAAAGTTCCGTAATGTTATCGCGTTCTCACTCGCTTATTAGTAGTTCTCACTTAAGCTGTATGAAACAACAAGCTTTTCGTACATGCTCGCGTTGACGATAGACGGACCGGGAAGGGCCCTCTTAAATGGAATTACCAAATTAGTAAAGCAAGGTATACATTTTTTTTTTTAACCTTTTATTCAGTTTAATTTTTTTTTTTTTTTTTTTCATTTTTTAACCTATGGAAAAAAATTCGTATGGGATAGCTGATTATACGGTGTATCGGCGTATCGGCCCCTTCACGTTGTACCACTATTTACGACACACCCTGCACATTAAGTATATGTCGCATCATGGGTGGCCGAGATTCGAAACATCGGATCTTCTTCACGATCAGAAATAGTTCAAATAGGTGTGGGCACTGCAATGGGTACTCGAACGAAAAGATAATTTGAATTTAAAATTACTTTAATAAATTAGCGAACGAAACAAACACTGTGCGTTGGTAGTTTGGTCCTGAGCGTTTGCCAAGACTGTCCGAGCCAAGGAGTACCTAATAGTGTTCTGTGGTCCGAGCTCGACTGTCGACCGTAGACTGTCGCAGTGTCGCTTTTTTTCTTTTTTTTTTTGAATGGCATCTCGCAGTTGGCCTTGAGAGGCCGTGACTGCTTAACCGGTCTTTCCTGTGGCTGCCCTAAGGTATTAGCTTAAAGCCTCCAGCCAGGAGCGTAAATATAAGTATTAAAAACTAAACGACAGCGCTCTAAGGGCACCCCCTGTGGGGTACGAACCTCGGCTTAGGGCGTCGTTGGGGAAAAACAGCAAATTGGGGACGGGCTGGATCGAAAGTTTAAATTCATGATTATTATCGGGGATTACTATTAAATGCTACGGCTCACTCAGCCTCGGGGCTGGCGGTTCGACGTGCAAGGGACGGGGGGAACAATTAATTCTTGAACTTCGCGTGGTACCTCGGCGACGAGGACGGAATTACGGTTTGTTTTTGTGCACTGTACTTGTGGCCCTATTGCTTTCCTGAAGGAGAGTAATGGGGTCATCCGGGTCTGAGAGAGTATGCCTAGGTCGGCGAGTCTGACTAATTTGAGAAGGCCTATAGCTAGCTGCCTGCACAACCAAGGGGTTGCGATGTCTATCTGCGGACTCGAAGAACCGCTTTGTCGCGCGTTTCGCAGTGTCGCAACACTCGGCCCCTCTTCTAGTCCTCGCTGAATCCCCTCCACAGACGATCGTGTCCAAGCGTTCGGTGGTTCGTACGGTGGAGTTTCTTGCCCATTCTTCTTCATTTCGTATACTACGACCTTTTGGAAGGGGCAACTAGAATCAATTCTAATTTTTTGTAAATTTTGACGTTCAAAAGTGCCTCTTACCTGCCTATTTGAAATAAATAATTTGACTTTGACTTTTTGCGTTAGGGCTTGCAAAAAAAGTTTTTGTGAGAACTGCCCATTTTCTTGCTGACCGTACAATTTTATCAAAATCTATGCTTGTACATCAAAATTTCTCAAAAAGTTAAAGGACAGTCTCTTAAGAGCAGCCAACCCGACATACTTTTCATACAAACGCTCGTTCGTGATTATAGCGTTGTAACACATCTTTCTTTGAAATTTTTCGAACCAAGCTTTTTTACTATGCAAGCAAAAAAAATTTTTTGAAAAACAAATTCAGTAGGTATAAGCCTGCAAAAATCTGTTTATTTGCACAAATTTTACCTGAACTTTGGCCATTCATAATTTACTCATAAATTATAAATGTTAAGAAAACATTACGATAGAAACCTTGCAATGTAATGGAGATTCTAAATGACCAACATTTATTTCACAAACTGGTAAGGCTTACTCAAAACCACGTATTTCCTGGAATAAGTTTTATGAAATTACCGCACATTATTATTCGTTCAATGTTAAGTTTTTTGTTTCATCCAGCGCAAGTGGAAACGAGTGATCGTTTGCACTTGCGCTGAATAAAACAACAAACTTTTCGACCATGCTCGCGTTGACGATCGTCAAGGGGGCCCCTCTTAAGACAGTTTTCCTGTAACTACAACGGTTTTACAGGTTACCTACCGCGAATGAAAAAACGCTTTGTCTAAATGGCTAAAGACCTATGACAATGTGGAAAATTAAGGTGCAATCGATGAGATTATAATATTATACACATCATATAGTACGCTGATATTTCTGCCTATAATGGAAGATAATGTCCTACATTATTTACCGACCCCAAGACTAGAGGTATAGTTAGCTAGCAAGAAATGTATCTGCATTTTATCTCAAATTACAGTAGATAATTAATTTCCACCACGTATAATGTGTAGGTACAAACCTCACTACACTCACACCCACTACTCACACACACATTCACCTCCACACCATCTACTTCACACATAACACACACACATATTCCAAGTGCGTTTTTTGCCTTTCATAAGAATACTGTTTCCATTTCATTATTTTATTTTTATTTGTATTGCGTTGCATACTTAATAAAAATTATATAACCCGGGGAAGGGCGGCGCATCCTAACACAAGCAAACTATTTCTTCCCCCCGTTTCTTAAACCCACGATTAATTTTATTAGGCTAGTTATTTTTTTTTACAAAAGTGCACTGTTAATTAGTAAATAAATTATATATAATAAAAGTTATTTAAGTTGATACAATTAACATTTTTATTTATTTATTTACCCTTACTGCCCCATCCTAAAAATCCACCTGTTTATGTGTCATGATGATTGACTGCTGCCCCATAAACACGCCCATTATGGTAACGCACTAAAGATATTGAGTAGGTATAAATATAGCGTGATGATTAAATCTCTAACTATCTGCAATGTTCTAACCGTTTGGCTCGTCTTTTCACAATTTACTGTACCTAAACTATTGAGGAATCAAACATAATGCAATATTGATGTCCGTGACTACCGCAGGACCACGAACGCCAATCGCTTCCATATTTGGCAAATAATTAGTGCTCAATTGGTGCTAATTAGTGCTCGAACAACAGCATTGGTGCTTTAGTAGTTTTCGAGAAAATCGACTTTGAAGGTGGTCCTGCGGTAGTCACGGTCCCTTCAGCAAGACCACCATGAGCGCAGAAAAAGGGGGCATGCTACAGCTATTCTAAGTATACAAATAATAAGTGCCCTTAAATTTGATTCATTTCGTAACAAAGACCGAACTGAAACATTTGTATTTACCGAGAAATCAACGACGATAACTTTCGCGCGCTCGTTCAGCAGGACCATGACCTTGAGTGTTGATTCCAAGTTTCAGGAGCTAGTCGCTTTCCTCAAACCTACATAGAAAATTAGTGATCTGCGAGATAAAATTGGTACCCAAAATTCAAAGATACTACTCCAATAGTTTACGAGATATACCATACCATTGGTGGGGTGGCGGTAGTCACGGTGTTAAATTTTCATTTGACGATTTTCCTATTAAAAACTGTGATTTCTTCCCAAATTTATACAAAAATTAGTGCTCCTAAAGAAGTAACAGTGTACAAAAATTCAGATTCCCGTGTTCTATTTTAAGAGAAATTGGCTTTCATTACTTTTCCATACTAAATCTCCGCGTATAACCCGACCAAATTAAGTTATCAATGGTATTGAGCTGTTTATGAGATGTACACTCGTGCACATACATTTATGGATGTCGGAATAGTAATAAAAACAGTTCAATATCTATAATTTTTATACAAACTGTGTAGATACATATTAAGAATAAAAAATAACCTATCGTTACCCATGGCCTGTGATACCTTAATAAACGAATAAAAACAGAACTCGATGTAGGTACCACGACACTCTTCGCGAACGCTTTACTTCGGTAAAAATAACCTGCGCGCCATGCCACAAAAAAATGTTTTGTACCATAGAAAACATAAAAATGAGATTCAAAATCATCTGAATCTGTCAGTTAACTAGTTTTGTTTGTTTTAACTGAGTAGAACTTAAAATGAGCCCTGTGATATGAAGATACATAATTACTTTGTGTGAATTATAACATAGATCCACGTGATCTAAGTTTGAACGTGTCTTGACTTACGTTTTTTCACAAAACCTATGAAAGTATACCTAGATACCGTGCATGTAATAACACAATCTATATTTATTAAATACTTAAAATAATTAGTACGTACTTACCAGTACGTATTTAAAATAGTAACTTATTTTTATTTTCAGATTAAACTTGGATTAGAGTAAAATGAAAAAAAAAAGAAGAAAATACGTTTATTTGCGGTAAACATAACGCAAAGAAATAAAAACACAAACACGAAAGAACAAGTTGAGGGAAAATATGCGTCACATTCACGCAAAACGGCCATCTCTCAGCATAATGCTGCAAAAAAACGAAAAAAATACTGCTGCTGCTGTAAATGATCTAGTCTACTTAATAATATGTACAAGAAGGTATATAATAAAATAATTAAAAAGTGGAAGTGCACATTGAGCATCAAAAAATTCGTCCGCATCGCTGTCAACGGGAAAAGTACCCAAAAGGCTGGCAGCATTGCCACGTTGGATGGCAATACTGATTCTTTGGGCTAAAAATAGGCCAGCCCTCTGGTCACGTGAAGAGTCGACCAACCGCTTGGCGATCGAAATACTTGATAAGCACTCGGACCCCAAGGCCCTAGTGTTTCAACCCCAAACGGCTCAAACATATAGCTCCCAATAAGGTTGTTATATTTGTGCCATCTGAGGTTTTTTGCTCCTGCAGCAGCCGCCCCAGCACAGCCCGCCGTGCCAGGAAGACGGGATGGCACGAGGGTGTCGACACAGGTTGCATCCCACACCAAAGGCCTACCCAATTTCCATGGCATTATGGACATTCCGTCTGGCCTCTTCCCATCGTCGCGCGCCAAACCATTGGGTTCTAAAACAGCTGGCACTCCGGCGGTGACAAGAGCCCAACGGATGATGTCATTAATACTGGCGTGCCGTGCCATCCACCCAGCGCTTTCTCTCTCTCTCTCTACTTTTCTATACATATTTTAGAGTTAGCTTGAATATTTTAATTAAGGACCAATTGTTACATATAAAGTCTTCTTAATTGAGACTTAACTTGAAGGAGTTTGTGTGAAGTCTGTCTAGTAAGTTTATAATATTCATATATCATTATATAGATAAATATCTACATTATAGGAGTATGCGTTATTAGCATCATACTATTAATGGTATTGATGATAGGTACTGCTTGCAGCAACGGTAAATTAGTAGGAAAGAAATAAATAAGAAATACCTATCGCTCTTTAATGATATTCATGTAACAACACAAAAGCTAGGTACTTACAATACAGAAAAATAATTATTCGAGTACCTACCTATCCACGTCATTAACAAAGGTATCACAGGCCATGGGTAACGACAGGTTATTTTTTTTCTTAATATGTACCTAGATAAACAGTTTGTATAAAAATTATAGATATTGAACTGTTTTTATTACTATTCCGACATCCATCAATGTATGTGCACGAGTGTACATCTCATAAACAGCTCAATACCATTGACAACTTAATTTGGTCGGGTTATACGCGGAGATTTAGTATGGAAAAGTAATGAAAGCCAATTTCTCTTAAAATACAACACTTGGAAATCTGAATTTTAGTACACTATTACTTCTTTAGGAGCACTAATTTCTGTATAAATTTGGGAAGAAATCACAGAGTTTTTAATAGGGAAATCGTCAAATGAAAATTTAACACCGTAACTACCGCCACCCCACCAATGGTATGGTATATCTCGTAAACTACTGGATTAGTAACTTTGAATTTTGGGCATCAATTTTATCTCACAGAGCACTAATTTTCTATGTAGGTTTGAGGAAAGCGACTAGCTCCTGAAACTTGGAATCAACATTCAAAATCGTGGTCCTGCTGAACGAGCGCGCGAAAGTTATCGTCATTGATTTCTCGGTAAATACAAATGTTTCAGTTCGGTTTTTGCTACGAAATGAATCAAATTTAAGGGCACTAATTATTTGTATACTTAGAATAGCTGTAGCATGCCCCCTTTTTCTGTGCTCATGATGGTCCTGCTGAAGGGAGCGTGACTACCGCAGGACCACCTTCAAAGTCGATTTTCTCGAAAACTACTAAAGCACCAATTCTGTTGTTTGAGCATTAATTAGCACCAATTGAGCACTAATTATTAGCCAAATATGGAAGCGATTGGCGTTCGTGGTCCTGCGGTAGTCACGGACATCAATATTGCTCATTTGCCATAGCAAATATATATCGTAATAATATAGAGCCTACCGGCTGACCAGGCTTATAGTGAATATCTATGCTGGATCATACATTCAGACAAAAGGACAAAAAAAAAACGGCATTCATACCTCCACACACACACACACACACACACACACACCAGACCATACAGACCTCGTAGCAATTACTTTTTTCAAAAATATTCAATCTATAATTTTGATTTCGTTTCCATTTTATTTAGAATTTCCATGAATACATGTCTTATATATTATGTAGGTATAGGTACCTACTTTAAAATATAGCTCGGCATAGCACTGATGGCAGGTGTAAGTAAGTGATATCTCTGGGTGCACGCACAGCAGGCACAGCTGGGCCGCGCGTGCCGTGCGTGCGTGGCGCGGCGTGTGCTGAGCTCAGAGCCGTCGAGCACGCCTCCGAATCATGTGACATCAATACTATGTGCTTGCGTAAAAGTATCAAATATACCGCCATTTAAATGTAAAGTAATTCAGTTGGTGTTGTCAATGCCAACATCGATAAGAGGGATTCACAAGGACCGCGATTCTTTTCCTAAATAAATTAATTATTGCCATTGATATAAAAAATTAAAAAATAAACCAACTGACTTTCGAAATTAAAGTAATTTTTCACTTTTGAAGTCGGTTGTGTGTTTTCTCAGAAAGTTTTCATTTTTCACTCGCAAATTCGAATACTAGTACCTACCTAGTATGTAAATAACAGTGACAGGAAGTTATTAAACACCATCCACATTTATAATACTACACACACGCGCCGACAGCACAACGCCTTGCGTGGCCAATATAATACTGCATGCAGGCCTCAGGTTCTGCAGCGCATCAGGGATGTTCGACGAGTTGCATGTGGACTGTTTCTATTCTACTATGCGAAAACGGTGTGCACCCCTGGTTGAGGCGGTTAAGACTTATACCTAGGTAGTGTATTTCAAAATTATGAACAACAAAATACCTGTTCTATAATGTCAAATCAAAACAAATAAGTACCTGGTTTATGTCAAATCAAAATTATGAACAACTAAGTACCTACCTGGTCTATGTCAAATCAAAAGTATGAACAACTAAGTACCTGGTCTATGTCAAATCAAAAGTATGAACAACTAAGTACCTGGTCTATGTCAAATCAAAAGTATGAACAACTAAGTACCTGGTCTATGTCAAATCAAAAGTATGAACAACTAAGTACCTGGTCTATGTCAAATCAAATCAAAATTCATTTATTCCAACAAGGCTGAGAATTAGCACTTTTCGAACATCAAAAATTACATAAGTCAGTCCCCCAAAAATGCCCACCCTTCACCAAGTGCTTTAGCTGGGAAGAAGAAGCGGCGCAACAATCTCCCCAGCAGCACAGCAGACTGTTCAGTTAGAAAACTTGATTCTATACAATAGTATGTAAAATAATTTGCATTGCGCAACACAAACCATTAAATTAAATTATACGCCATATGTTAGCGCTAGCAGTTAGCACACGCCACTACACCAACATATGTTAGCGCTAGCAGTTAGCACACGCCACTACACCAACATATGTTAGCGCTAGCAGTTAGCACACGCCACTACACCAACATATGTTAGCGCTAGCAGTTAGCACACGCCACTACACCAACATATGTTAGCGCTAGCAGTTAGCACACGCCACTACACCAACATATGTTAGCGCTAGCAGTTAGCACACGCCACTACACCAACAAAAAAACAATAATAAGTAATCGTCGAAAACTATCCTACCTACTCAAGCAGAATAAAAAAAAACAAAAAAAATATAAACAGAACGTACCTAAATAAAAGCCTCCATGCATAATGGGTGTGCCCGCTTACATTAAGCTATAGCTGTAACGAAGTCACAAATGATAAACTAGCACCATCGAAGTAAAATAAACAAACAGTAACAATAACAAAACCATGAGCAAAACGACCAGTCACCACAAGCAGCACCTGTTCACGGGCATAACGCAAAGATCAGCCATCACCCCCCCCTCGCCATATTTGAGGGAAGGAGGCAACCTGACCCCCGACGCTACCGCAAGCAGTGACATCTAAGGGAGAATGACGAACTTGCTGCCGGTTGCTCAGGCAAGAATAATAATTATGATCAATTGTCGAGGTCGCTCGCTAGCCACTTAATGCAATATTTGCAATACAACTCATTAAAAAAAATATCGTAACGAGTAGTTTTTTTTTTCAGCTAACTAATATTATTTATTTATATAAGGGTATTAAATTAATATGAAAGTACATAAATAACCTACTTAATTCATTAAAAAAAAAAAAAAATGATATCCTATCCCGCACTTTTATATTTTTTTTTTAAATCAAATAGATTTAAGATTTTACTTACTTACTAATTTAAATATCTTTGTTCAAAATAGGTACTTGTTTTTTATTTTCTACAGAATGTTATGCGCCAAGTAACGGGAGTTTATATGGAAAAAATGCTCAAAAGCTGTTTTATAGCCGGAACAACAACAAATTGTCATAATTACAGTAGAAACGATGATAGCTACAAAAGTTAACGACTGCGTCGTAAGCACTCGCAGTGTCGGTATATTAGAATGTACTCTGTGACTCGCAGCTATCAAACTGAACTGTCAACTCGCTCCTTTCTTATATCTATGGATTCAAGGCTCGTGAAGACTGGTGCAACATCGCGGGCGCGACGGCGGGCATCGCCGAGCGCTGCCTGTCACGCCCGCGATATCGCGCCAGTCTGTACGAGCCGTTAATCCATTTCCGTTTTCAGTCTTAATGGAAAATCCTAAATTTGATTTAGACTGACTCGGGGACTGAACGCCTCTCGCTCAACAATCACGCAAAAAATGATAGGGTGAAAAGCAGTCACAAAATCCATCAGTTTAATTATCGGAAATATCAATTAAACAAACTATAACGTTTTTTCTACGTTCAGAATCCTAAGTAGGTCGGTAAATACGCTAAACGTCGGCCCCCCTACGGATTTTCTAACTGGGATCGCTCTGGCTCCATTAGTTTGCAACGAAAGGATAGCTTGTGATGCGGTTTTAGACAGGTTGATAAATCAATTTTATGTTTATATGCTTAAGGTTGACTTTTCTACTAAAATAAAAATGTATTAAGGTTTAAATGCGTCGAGAACGAAAAAACCCTAAAGTCGGCCGTTCACGGCCCTTGGTCGGTCGCGTTTTGCCCAAATGTCGGCCGGCTATAGGGTGTTTTAAATGAAGACATTTAAAAGTATTATTAATATGATTTATTAATACTTAATTTAACAATGTTATCTACTATAATTATTATAACAAAGTTAAACATCACAATAAAATTAAATAAAAATTGGAATTTAAAACAGACTAGAATTTTAAATAAATCAAAGGGATTAAAATAATACATAATTATAACAAAAGTGATTGTTTCGTAAAAAATTTAACGTCTTCGTAACAATATTTATGATAAACTTAAATATTTTTTACTTATTGCCTCAAAAGCTTCATTTATTTTAGTGCGATCGTAACCTAATAATTTTCTTTCTTTCCGTGAAGGCCCTGGATCTCTCTGGGGCCCAAGTCTGCTATTTTTATAAATTCAGTCATTCCAACACGATCCCATTGTCATTTTGCTAAAAGTTCGTAATCTGGTAAATTCATAATGGTCGATCATTGGTCGGTCAATGTTCTCGTAAGTAATATAATTGTGTTATTATAATGGCATTGTCGTATTGCCATTATTATAAAACCCATTAGTAGAAATGTCATTCATTTGTCATTATGTACGAGATTACCAATATATGCAATTTCTTTCAATGTAGTGTCAGTGGCCGACCATTGGAAAGTCATAATGACGCCATTATAATAAGGTCAGGTGGGGTAAGAGAGATACCGGGGGAAGAGGGACTAAGGACCATAACTAGTAAACCGAAGCGTTTACGACTATGAACGTTCCGTCGATAAAACAGTGAAGGCGAAATAGTTTGAACGGTTTTCAATAGATGTCGCTACGTAACTCAGACGCCACAAAAAATGAAAACACGTTTGACAGTTGTGAACTCGACTAGCACAAAGTAAGCACGTTTTCTTGCTAACCAATATTTTGCTGAAAAAAGAGTGCTGGAAATATTTTAAATGTAATGATACATGGAGAAAACTGTAAGTATTTATTTTTATTAACCATTTTAGTTTAAAAACAACTAATAATATGAGTTTCTTACGCTTGAAAATCCTAACCTCCGAAAACAATAGCTGGGGTAAGAGGCTCACTATTCACGGTGAAAGAGGAACATATGTTTCTCTTCCCCCATGTCAGGGGTTGACCAACATTGTGAATAATTTATCTATCTTCTATCTATCTATTTATATAAACAAAAAAGAGAAGTCAAAAGAAAAACTAAAAGACCGATTTAAATATATACACATATATATCACAAACAAATAAAAAATCAAATCTTTTCTTTTTAGTATATTATAATAGTTTAGATAAATAAAGTTTCATGCGTTGTGTCCCTCTCTCTTTAATTGTAATATTTTGTTGTTGTTTGACTGTTGCAGGAATGATAAAACATGCCGCGAAAATATATAAGAAAAACTGATAGAAGCAGTTATGATCAGATTTACTTTAAACGTTGTAGACTTATCAACGACCGACGACAATACAATATTTTGATAAGTATATGGAAAAAAAAATGCGTAATTTAGCACATCTGAACTTAATAAAGACGGTTTTATAGCAAATCGAACTAAAAATCAGAAAATAACTTAATAAAGAAAATTAATTTCATTGTAAAAAAGCGTGGGGTGCTTTTTATCATATTTCTATACTAACTCTAAGTTTACGAATAACTAATTTTTATAACAATCAATATCGAGCACCCCACGTTTTTTTACAATGAAATTAATTTTCTTTATTAAGTTATTTTCTGATTTTTAGTTCGATTTGCTATTAAAGCGTGTTTTTTTAATTTTTGAAAATTATATTTTTTTAGAAGAATTAAAAGACTGATTATTTATTTATTTATTTAAACTTCTCACACACAATTAGGTACAAAGGCGGACTTAATGCCTTAGGCATTCTCTACCAGTCAACCAAGGATGGTGAAGAGATAAGATGGCGGGTGCTCTGATTGAGAGAAAATAATAATATTAAAAAATATTAAATTATTAAATAATGAATGAATGTTGATCTCGTTACACAGTACCATTGTTATTTTTAAGGAGTAAAAGTTTTAGTGTTTTTTTTATAATAGTTTTGGTATTTTTTAGAAGAATTAAAAGACTGATTCGCAATGTTGATCTCGTTACATAGTACCATTGTTATTTTTAACGAGTAAAAGTTTTAGTTTTTTTTTATAATAGTTTTGGTGTTTTTTAGAAGAATTAAAAGACTGATTCGCAATGTTGATCTCGTTACATAGTACCATTGTTATTTAAAACTAGTTAGGGTGAGACTGTTTATTACTACTGTTTGTATGATTAAATAAAAATATAACTGATCGACTTCTTTTTAGTTTGCCACCCCTGATCGAACCTGTATGCCCCTCTTACCCCGAATTGATTTATTCTTCTTTTTCATTCCAAATGATACCTTATTTCATCGAAATTAAGATCTAATATTGATCGAAGCAGTTTTGCCTACAAATTAACGAACATTTAGCAACGAATATTTTAATTCAAACTCCAATCTTAGGAAATACAATGACTGTCCCTCTTACCCCATGTGAGGGGGAAGAGGAACGTTTATTTAATCTTGACATTTACGTCAATATCGTCGTAAGAAGTGTTATTAGCGTAATGACATTTAGCCCACGGGAAGCTAATACATAAAGGCAAGTTTTGTGTTTTCCAAATATCTTAAAAGACTTCAACTGTTCGTCCTAGCAGTCAAAATATTTTACTGAAAATAAAGTATGTTCCTCTTACCCCACCTGACCTTAGTAGATTACCAAACTTGTCAAAATCAACAATTATGAAATCAATGATCGACCATTCTGACACTATTGTAATAGCAGACTTGAGGCCCTGGTCTGTCATTGTAGTACCCTAAATAAAAGTATTAAATGAAAACGAGCTTAGTATTTAAAGGCAGCTTTTTGTCCCACGCAGGTTAAATCAATAAAAGATTCACGACCAACCCTTTATATTTTTTAAGCTTATAAACATGGGTTTAACAGAGAGGTAGCAAGTTCCAAAGAGAAATTTATATTTGTATCCCATATCATATTTAGCTATCATAAATATGTTTTCTATATTGTCAACTCGTACATCCAAACTCTTTATAATATCTACTTATTAATAAATTACAATAAATAAAACCGGCCAAGTGCGAGTCGGACTAGCGCACGAAGGGTTCCGTACCATTATCTATAAAAATGGCAAAAAAATCACGTTTGTTGTATGGGAACCCCCTTAAATATTTTTTTTATTTTAATTTAAATATTTATTTTTAAAGAGAATATAGAACGAAATAGTTTGTGAATATTTCAAGCGTCTACCTGTTGCCGTTATCAATATCGAGCAAAAACGGTGTTCTGTTTTTTAGTATTTGTTGTTATAGCGGCAACAGAAATACATCATCTGTGAAAATTTCAACTGTCTAACTATCACGGTTCATGAGATACAGCCTGGTGACAGACGGACGGACAGACAGACACAAAGACGACGGAGCCTTAGTAATAGGGTTCCCGTTTTACCCTTTGGGTACGGAACCCTAAAAATGACTACCCATAAAATCAACGAAAAAATACTAAGTCGAAAATAGTACTCGTAAAAAAAGCCTGTATAGTGGCGCTCGAATTTGAGGCTGCCCGACATTACGATTTTTAATATTTCTAAAGTCGGCCCCTGTTTCGTGTATCTTATTTCTCGAGATTCAACTAATATCACCCCGGCCGGTATTTGGCGATTAAACGTAAAATAGATTTATTTACCTTTAAACTTTGGAAATTCGAATTCTACCAATTTCATTGGCTTAATAGGTGACTATTAAGCCAATGAAATTGGTAGAATTCGAATTTATAAAACAGACTGCATTTACTTTAAGTCGGCCCCGGCCGAGAATCCAGTTTTAAGTCGAAACTGGTACCTATTCTAATGGAGCCCCCTATTTTTCCCTTAAACCAATACGCAAAATATTGAAAAAACTATCTCAAAATATAGTAAAAATAACGATTTAGTGATAAAAAAGCTTAAAATTAAAAAAAGAAACTTCTTACCGTGTAATATACCCCTGCAGCGTGGGAATAGTAACGGTTTGTACATATAGAGTATGAACTGAGGATGCAATTCGAGTGGTACAATTGCCACTTAATTACCTTTTGAATGAACGCAAGCTGAACACGTGCAGATTGCCGATGTTTGAGGGGGGGGGGGGGGGGATGTATGGCGTATTTACCCTACAATGATATTATAAGTAATTCTACTTTATAGCCTCAGATTATAGAATCTATAATCTGAGTTTATAGCATTATTGCAAAGGTAATTAAAACAATGCGTCTTGTGAACTCTTGTGTCTGCCGTGCTCACTTGCTCAGCACTTTCAAGACACGCGTGCCATCGGTTCGCCTTCAATGGTCTCAAATTCTCAATACATATTATTGTACTAACTTATTAAAAAAAAAAACAACGGCCTTTCAAAAAAGCACTACAAAGTGAAAAATCACTTTAATTTCGGAAGTTGGTGTTTTTGGATCTGTATTTCTTCCATAAAGGAGGAGGTTATTATTATTAATTCATTTATTTCAGATAAGTTTTTAAAATCCATACAATACATTACATTAAATTAAAATCAATTGGTACATTACATTACTTATAATTAGACAATGTTTGTGATCAAAGTTATTCCACGCATGGGTGCACAACCTCGGCGGCGGCGTTGCGAACACATGAGAAAACTGTTTAATCCAAAGAATACGAATGTTATTCCTAAACATTTGAACGTGAAAAATATGAAACTCTAACTCAAAGAATTTATTTCAAGTAAACCATTTACAGGCACTTTTGAATTATTGTCAAGAAGTCGGTCAGTTAGAAATATGAAGCTAGTTGGCCATTCCAAAGAGTAGTCGTTTCTTAAGGAGAAGAACGGGCAAGAAACTCCATGGGCACTCTTTTATATTAAAATATTGATATAAAGTTTAATAGTAGAAAGATGAGTCTACTTTAGCCAGTCTGAAACCTGGTTGAGCTAATAGATCCCTACTTCTAGTAAGTACTATAATTATGTCTTTCGCCTCTTTTATTAAAAAGATGTAAATTTTATCTTACGTACATGATGTTTTCATAGATATATTGACAAGGCACCGTCATGATGTTAATATCCTTAAACAGTTCCCAAAGAGAATCGCGCCTGCGAGATTATATGTATAATGGCTCTGATGGCTCTTTTCTGCAGAATAAAAATTGACTCGATGTATGCAGCCAGACCCCAAAGTAAAATACCGTAAGACATGATACTATGAAAGTAACTAAAATAGACTAGCCTCGCGGTATCTACATCAGTAAAATGACGGATTTTTCTGACAGCATATGCTGCTGAACTTAGCCGTCCTGCAAGAGATGTTAAATGAGGACCCCATTGAAGCCTAGAGTCGAGCGTGATCCCCAGGAAAACAATTTTATCGACGAATTCTAGTTTCTCTTGATTGAATACTATCTCATAATCACAACTTTTTATGACATTCGTAACAACCCTACTGTGTAGTAACAAGTGCGCGCTCTGTTGCAGGATGATCCCGCGGCGCAAGCACAACGCGTCGTCCGGCTCCCTGCCGCCGCCCGACGACAAGCACGCCAGCAACGACTACATCCGTGAGTACCCATTGCCCGCAGTGTCCACGTTGCGACACGAGCGAGCGGCGCGGCCAGAGTGCCAACTACACAACGCGTCGTCCGGCTCCCTGCCGCCGCCCGACGACAAGCACGCCAGCAACGACTACATCCGTGAGTACCCATTGCCCGCAGTGTCCACGTTGCGACACGAGCGAGCGGCGCGCTACCGCTCGTGGAGCGGCCAGAGTGCCAACTACAACGCGTCGTCCGGCTCCCTGCCGCCGCCCGACGACAAGCACGCCAGCAACGACTACATCCGTGAGTACCCATTGCCCGCAGTGTCCACGTTGCGACACGAGCGAGCGGCGCGGCCAGAGTGCCAACTACACAACGCGTCGTCCGGCTCCCTGCCGCCGCCCGACGACAAGCACGCCAGCAACGACTACATCCGTGAGTACCCATTGCCCGCAGTGTCCACGTTGCGACACGAGCGAGCGGCGCGGCCAGAGTGCCAACTACACAACGCGTCGTCCGGCTCCCTGCCGCCGCCCGACGATAAGCACGCCAGCAACGACTACATCCGTGAGTACCCATTGCCCGCAGTGTCCACGTTGCGACACGAGCGAGGGGCGCGGCCAGAGTGCCAACTACACAACGCGTCGTCCGGCTCCCTGCCGCCGCCCGACGACAAGCACGCCAGCAACGACTACATCCGTGAGTACCCATTGCCCGCAGTGTCCACGTTTGCTACACGAGCGAGGGGCGCGCTACCGCTCGTGGAGCGGCCAGAGTGCCAACTGCAACGCGTCGTCCGGCTCCCTGCCGCCGCCCGACGACAAGCACGCCAGCAACGACTACATCCGTGAGTACCCATTGCCCGCAGTGTCCACGTTTACTACACGAGCGAGGGGCGCGCTACCGCTCGTGGAGCGGCCAGAGTGCCAACTGCAACGCGTCGTCCGGCTCCCTGCCGCCGCCCGACGACAAGCACGCCAGCAACGACTACATCCGTGAGTACCCATTGCCCGCAGTGTCCACGTTTGCTACACGAGCGAGGGGCGCGCTACCGCTCGTGGAGCGGCCAGAGTGCCAACTGCAACGCGTCGTCCGGCTCCCTGCCGCCGCCCGACGACAAGCACGCCAGCAACGACTACATCCGTGAGTACCCATTGCCCGCAGTGTCCACGTTTGCTACACGAGCGAGGGGCGCGCTACCGCTCGTGGAGCGGCCAGAGTGCCAACTGCAACGCGTCGTCCGGCTCCCTGCCGCCGCCCGACGACAAGCACGCCAGCAACGACTACATCCGTGAGTACCCATTGCCCGCAGTGTCCACGTTGCGACACGAGCGAGGGGCGCGCTACCGCTCGTGGAGCGGCCAGAGTGCCAACTGCAACGCGTCGTCCGGCTCCCTGCCGCCGCCCGACGACAAGCACGCCAGCAACGACTACATCCGTGAGTACCCATTGCCCGCAGTGTCCACGTTGCGACACGAGCGAGCGGCGCGGCCAGAGTGCCAACTGCAACGCGTCGTCCGGCTCCCTGCCGCCGCCCGACGACAAGCACGCCAGCAACGACTACATCCGTGAGTACCCATTGCCCGCAGTGTCCACGTTGCGACACGAGCGAGGGGCGCGCTACCGCTCGTGGAGCGGCCAGAGTGCCAACTACAACGCGTCGTCCGGCTCCCTGCCGCCGCCCGACGACAAGCACGCCAGCAACGACTACATCCGTGAGTACCCATTGCCCGCAGTGTCCACGTTGCGACACGAGCGAGCGGCGCGGCCAGAGTGCCAACTGCAACGCGTCGTCCGGCTCCCTGCCGCCGCCCGACGACAAGCACGCCAGCAACGACTACATCCGTGAGTACCCATTGCCCGCAGTGTCCACGTTGCGACACGAGCGAGCGGCGCGCTACCGCTCGTGGAGCGGCTAGAGTGCCAACTACAAAGCGAAGTGAAACGTGTACTTAACTTGCATTTCACGAGTACAATTAATTTATTTATTATTTGTCGAACTACATAATTACTTCAATCAGTTTCTATTTTTACGGTCAACCATGCCTTACATTTGCTGCCGAGAAGTTGTGCGCAGTTAGTTGCCGAGCGTCGTCAGTCAGTTTCATTCAGTGCGCGTGATTCGTGTCGCTCACTTGCGATGACTGGCGGAATAGCAGCTGATGAAGTGTGAATTAGATCGGCGAGCACGTGGCGGCGGGCACGGCGCGCGCTATGAACTTGACGCCGCGCACGATCCGACTGCGCCGCTCGCCCCCCGCGAGCACTCACTACTGCTTACAATATATAATATATTTGTTAGGGCTCGACTCTATGTAGTCGAAGTTGGTGCAGGTAGCATGAACACGTTGTATTGTGTCGTCTCTATCGGCAGTGTCTGACAGCGCGTCTCGCTGCGGCTGGCGCGCGGCCCTCCAGCGCCGCTTCAACCGTAAGACGCTGCACAAGCGGCTGCCGGTGACGTCGTGGCTGCCCAAGTACGACGCGGAGAAGGCGGTGGGCGACCTGATCGCCGGCATCACGGTGGGGCTAACGGTGATCCCGCAGTCGCTGGCGTACTCCAACATCGCGGGGCTGCCGCCGCAGTACGGGCTGTACGGCTCGTTCCTGGGCTGCTTCGTGTACATCGTGATGGGTGGATGCCGTGCCGTGCCCGCGGGCCCCACGGCCATCGCGTCGCTGCTCACGTTCCAGGTGGCCGGCGGCGTGGTGGAGAAGGCCATCCTGCTCAACTTCCTGACGGGGCTGGTGGAGCTGCTCATGGGCGTGCTGGGGCTCGGCTTCCTCATCAACTTCGTGTCGGGCCCGGTGTCCTCGGGCTTCACGTCGGCTGTGGCGCTCATGATCGCCACTTCGCAGGTCAAGGACCTGTTCGCGATCTCGGTGAGCGGTACCACGTTCCTGCAGCAGTGGATATCCATCTTCCGCAACCTACACGCCGCCTCGCTCTGGGACCCCGTGCTCGGCTTCTCGTGCATCGCGCTCCTGCTCTTTATGAGGGTGAGTAGCACGCCTGAAACCAGCACTCACTGTCACTGGTATTTTTCCATAACAATCTATAACCTGTACTGACGTTTGTTTTACAGAAAATCGGTATGATAAAACTGGGTGCAAAGTCTGAAGATGGTCCAAGCACAAGACAAAAAGTGATAACCAAGTGTCTGTGGATGGTCAGCACGTGTCGCAATGCCATCGTAGTGGTAGCCACCGGCGTGCTGGGCTTCTGGTTTGTGGCGACCTACCAACAGTCACCCGTGCGCCTCATGGGTACGTACCGCTCCGACATACTGCGATTCTCAACACTGTCTATGAGATTCCCGACTCAAATATGTTCTTTCTGTTTTTATGCAAACGCCAGCCGAGAATAGTCGCAGCGGTTAGTAGCGTAGAGCTTAGAAACCCTCACGTCATCGTTCAACTTCATGTAGCGTAGCTAGCATCAGGCCGCGTCAGTCATGACGTTGTGTGATTGCCGCGAGTGATGCAGTGTGTGTGCGCAGGTGCCATCCCATCGGGCGTGCCACTGCCGCAGATGCCGCCCTTCAGCTACGTGCGCGCCGACAACTCCACGGCCGACTTCTTGGACATGGTGTCGGAGCTCGGCTCGGGGCTGCTGGTGATCCCGCTCATCGTGCTGCTAGAGGACATCGCCATCTGCAAGGCGTTCTCGGACGGCCGCACCATCGACGCCACCCAGGAGATGATGGCGCTGGGCGTGGCCAGCGTGGTCAACTCCTTCATGCAGGGGTACCCGGGCGGCGGCTCGCTGGCGCGCTCCGTGGTGTCCAACGGCTCGGGCGTCAAGACCACGCTCAACGGCCTGTACACCGGTGCGTACAGTACACTAATGCTCGTGCACACGCAGGTACCTACCCGTGGCTCGTGGTGCTCACGGCTGCTTCTGTGTCCGCAGGCGTGATGGTGATCCTGGCGCTGCAGTTCTTTACGCAGTACTTCGGGTACATACCGAAGGCGGCGCTGGCGGCCGTCATCGTGTCCGCCATATTGTTCATGGTCGAGTACAACGTCATCAAGCCCATGTGGCGCGCCAAGAGTGAGTACATTCAAATGAAATTGTTTATCCTGTTAATATGTAGAATATCGGAATCACTTTTATACGTCATATTAAAAATTAAAATTAAGCTAGGTTAGTTTTACATTTCAAAAATACCTATGACATAGATGTCATAGGTATTTTGGGGTTTTAGTTTTAGTTTAGGGTGCGACCCGCACTGGGCCCGCGCGCTGGATGGCGGCCCACTCCCTCTCCTCGAGAGGAGGCCTGTGGCCCAGCAGTGGGAATACTATAGTCTGATACATACATACATCATAATATTCTGTGCAAAGTGCTTCAAACTCATATAATAATAATATTACTTTGCTTACTAGCACTAGCTATAAGGTATTACTAACATTATTGATCTATGTTGTCTTTATAAATAAATTTTGATTTAATTCGATATTGTAGGCTAAACGATTTACTACAAGTGACTGTGTCGTTGGTCTATCGCGAATGCCCAGGGATGTCCTGGGTTCGATTCCCAAGTCGGGCAAAGTGTTAGTGGGTTTTTCCATCAGAGATTTCTCAGTAGCAGCCCGGAGTCTGGAGTTGTGTCCGGTTGATGGCAAATCAGGCTACCGGTGATTCGGACTTAAATGTAACGCGTCATTTGGATGTACCTTACACCTGTGTCCAATCCTGCGGGGATTACTGGCGTGAAGTTATTTATTTATTCATTTGATTAGGTTCACCAGCAATTGATTACACTGGTAACTATTCTACTCGTATAATCTGTAGGTACATTATTTTAAGTAAAACAACAGGAGGTCACGAGAAGGTAAACACCACATGCACAAAACTATGAACCAGAGAAGTAATCTTACTTACTAAGTAATAAGTGCTAACATTGAAAAATCGGCCAAGTGGGTGTTGGACCACGCACAGTGAAGGGTTCCGTAACTGGGATGACTTTATCTCAAGAACAAACTTAACATTGTAGTTGAAAAACATTTTCCCCCATACAATCCAACTGTAAATGTAAGTTTGTACGCACAATATTGAGTGATTTACCATGTTATTTTATGAATTTATTTAAAAAATACAGAAAATAGTTCGTTACATATAGGTTACAGGAAAACCATGAACTCTATGTTCATGGTTTTCCTGTAACGAACTATTTTCCGTATTTTTTTCAAAATGTGAGGCTCAGTAGTTTCGGAGATAGAGAATGGCAAATTTTCGTCTATTTTTCTTAAATAAATTTAAAACGATTTATTTTAAAATTCTAAAAATATATATTTTTGAGGCCCTCACAATAAGCCCTTTCATTTTAATATGACACACGGTACAGTTTGCCCCCCTAAAGTGTTCATATTCAAAATTCATTTATTTACGTTACACATCCGTGTTTGGGTCAAAGAAATTCATATTATGTGTACCAACAACTTAATCGGTCCAGTAGATTCGGAGCATATCGGCTCTCAGACAGACAGATAGCCAAACAGACATACACACGAGTGATCCTATAAGGGTTCCGTTTTATCCTTTTGAGGAACGGAATCTTAAAAATTGGTAACATTGGTAACGGTTATAGTATGTTAAGTACATGAAAGTATTATAGAACTCACCGAGATGGTCGTCAGTACCGTTCATGACGTCAGCGTTGTAGTGAACCTTGGCAAGTGTAGGGCGCCCTGTGTTCCAGAGCTGGACCTCATCCCCGGCGTGGGCACGTTCGTGCTGTGCCTCACGCTGCCCATCGAGCTGGGCATTCTCACCGGCGTCATCGTGAATATCATCTTCATCCTGTACCACGCGGCGCGCCCCAAGCTGTCCGTGGAGATGCTCAAGGTGAGGCCTATCGCGCGGAGTGTGCTGACCGTGTGCGTACGTTCGTACTGACCGGCGCGTGTTGCAGACGGAGCACGGCGTGGAGTACCTGATGATCACGCCGGACCGCTGCCTCATGTTCCCGTCCGTGGACTACGTGCGCCGCCTCGTCACCAAGCACGCCGCCTCCAGCTCCGTGCCCGTGGTCATCGAGTGCACACACATCTACAGCGCCGACTACACGGCCGCCAAGAGCATCGAGCAGCTCACGGCCGATTTTCACGCCACGCGCCAGCCGCTGTACTTCTACAACGTCAAGCCGTCCGTCTGCTCCATCTTCGAGGCTGTGGCCAAGCCCGAGCACTTCGTGGTGTTCTACGAGGACGAGGAGCTGGACCGTCTGCTGGCGGCCGACGAGCGCCTGGAGCCCGCCAAGCTGCCGCCGGCGCAAGCCTAGACATTGTGATACGTCGTACCTAACGCGAGAACATATTTTTTGAGATTGACTTGACGGAGTGTGATATTTAGATAAAATCATACGATATTATATACACGTAAGAATAGTAATGTATACTGAAGTAACGGACTGTAAATACGTTTCCTTCATGTGAACCACTGAACCATCGGCGCACGACCGCGTCGATGTAAAATTATCTTGTGTACATACATAGAGATATCTACATATTATTTTGTAGACGATAGTCTGAGAGCTTATGGCTGTGCGAGCTGTGATGGGGCGCGGGGGGCTGCCTCCCGCGCCCGCGCCTTCCGCCCCCTCTTCCTCGCGCCCCAGGCGCCGGGGCCCTGAGCCTCCTGGGCCCCGGGCTGCGGGTGTTCGTGCCATACGCACCTGACGCGCTGGGGGGGCCGGGCGGTGGGGTACTTAATATTTATGTGTACGATGTGTGGTGTGCATGTGTCGCTCATGCTTTTCCCTCGAGAGGTAAGCAGACCTTCGACTGTAATATCAAACTTAAATTTTACGAGTAGGGACTAAAGAGTAACAAAACGTGATAGCTATGCGTAGAAGTAAGCATCGATCTATTTATTTGTAGGAAATGAAGTACAATTTAGGATACTATCATTACTTTATCGTTAGGGTTTAAGAAGCAAGCTTTAACTGGCCCACGGAGCAGAGGCGCGCTGCCCGCGGGTCCCGCCGCGGCGCGGTTCTCGACAACGTGTCACTGTACAGTAGCCCACATACCAGTCTGTGTACATGCTGGCGCCGCTGCACACGAGCGAGCGTATCTCTGTACAGTAGCCGGTCGCCCAGCTGCCAGCCTGTACATGCTGGCGCCGCTGCAAACGAGCGAGCGTATCACTGTACAGTAGCCGGTCGCCCAGCTGCCAGCCTGTACATGCTGGCGCTGCTGCACACGAGCGAGCGTATCACTGTACAGTAGCCGGTCGCCCAGCTGCCAGCCTGTACATGCTGGCGCCGCTGCAAACGAGCGAGCGTATCACTGTACAGTAGCCGGTCGCCCAGCTGCCAGCCTGTACAGGCTGGCGCTGCTGCACACGAGCGAGCGTATCACTGTACAGTAGCCGGTCGCCCAGCTGCCAGCCTGTACATGCTGGCGCCGCTGCAAACGAGCGAGCGTATCACTGTACAGTAGCCGGTCGCCCAGCTGCCAGCCTGTACAGGCTGGCGCCGCTGCACACGAGCGAACGTATCACTGTACAGTAGCCGGGCGCCCAGCTGCCAGCCTGTACAGGCTGGCGCCGCTGCACACGAGCGAACGTATCACTGTACAGTAGCCGGGCGCCCAGCTGCCAGCCTGTACATGCTGGCGCCGCTGCAAACGAGC
This sequence comes from Tiliacea citrago, assembly GCA_963921375.1. Classification (NCBI taxonomy): domain Eukaryota; kingdom Metazoa; phylum Arthropoda; class Insecta; order Lepidoptera; family Noctuidae; genus Tiliacea; species Tiliacea citrago. The sequence goes on along the minus strand of OY992791.1, from coordinate 100,170 downwards.
GAGCGTATCACTGTACAGTAGCCGGTCGCCCAGCTGCCAGCCTGTACAGGCTGGCGCCGCTGCACACGAGCGAACGTATCACTGTACAGTAGCCGGGCGCCCAGCTGCCAGCCTGTACATGCTGGCGCCGCTGCAAACGAGCGAACGTATCACTGTACAGTAGCCGGGCGCCCAGCTGCCAGCCTGTACAGGCTGGCGCCGCTGCACACGAGCGAACGTATCACTGTACAGTAGCCGGTCGCCCAGCTGCCAGCCTGTACATGCTGGCGCCGCTGCACACGAGCGAACGTATCACTGTACAGTAGGCGGGCGCCCAGCTGCCAGCCTGTACAGGCTGGCGCCGCTGCACACGAGCGAACGTATCACTGTACAGTAGCCGGTCGCCCAGCTGCGAGCGAGTGGTGCGCGCGCAGCCGCGGTGCTCTGCTCCTCGGTTCGTGTAGGATTTATCCATTATTTTGTGATCCTCTACTAATACGTTAAGTAATAAATATATTTTGGAGATAATTAAATAAATTATAAATATTATGTCATTATAATATGGAAGTTTATCTAATGATTGTGATTTACTATGTATGAATGTGATGGTTGTTGTGCCGCGAAACAATTAATTCAGTCACCGTTCTAAGAACAAATTCAATAAACTCTTTGAGAGTAATAGAGAGTTGTAGTTTCATTTATGCCAAATGTTCCCTGCGGTTCAGCGCTGACTCAAACGAGCGCAAATGATATTCATATATATAGCAGCCGATCGCACCAATGTTACATTTGTACACATTACTAATCTACACACTTACTTACAAATGATATTCATATATATAGCAGCCGATCGCACCAATGTTACATTTGTACACATTACTAATCTACACACTTACTTACAAATGATATTCATATATATAGCAGCCGATCGCACCAATGTTACATTTGTACACATTACTAATCTACACACTTACTTACAAATTATATTCATATATATAGCAGCCGATCGCACCAATGTTACATTTGTACACATTACTAATCTACACACTTACTTACAAATGATGTTCCGCCCGAGCAGCCGATCGCACCAATGTTACATTTGTACACATTACTAATCTACACACTTACTTACAAATGATATTCATATATATAGCAGCCGATCGCACCAATGTTACATTTGTACACATTACTAATCTACACACTTACTTACAAATTATATTCATATATATAGCAGCCGATCGCACCAATGTTACATTTGTACACATTACTAATCTACACACTTACTTACAAATGATGTTCCGCCCGAGCAGCCGATCGCACCAATGTTACATTTGTACACATTACTAATCTACACACTTACTTACAAATGATGTTCCGCCCGAGCAGCCGATCGCACCAATGTTACATTTGTACACATTACTAATCTACACACTTACTTACAAATGATATTCATATATATAGCAGCCGATCGCACCAATGTTACATTTGTACACATTACTAATCTACACACTTACTTACAAATGATATTCATATATATAGCAGCCGATCGCACCAATGTTACATTTGTACACATTACTAATCTACACACTTACTTACAAATGATATTCATATATATAGCAGCCGATCGCACCAATGTTACATTTGTACACATTACTAATCTACACACTTACTTACAAATGATGTTCCGCCCGAGCAGCCGATCGCACCAATGTTACATTTGTACACATTACTAATCTACACACTTACTTACAAATGATATTCATATATATAGCAGCCGATCGCACCAATGTTACATTTGTACACATTACTAATCTACACACTTACTAGTCCTCACTGTTCCTGACTGCGGCTGACAAAAGCGAAGGAAAAAAAAAACGACGTTCAAAGAGATAAGTCAAAAACGTGACTTGAAGTCTGGTAAGGATTCAAAGTCAATTATGGAAACTTCAGAAATCAAGAAACGGCTGATACGTACTTCGGATAAGGCTCCCGGGGTGCTCTACTTGGCCCTCTCGTGCGTTCTGTTACAACCAACAGCACTTTAAAAAACAACGTGTAGCCTTATTATGTTTCCTTCAAACATATAGCATATGATTTGAAGAAACCTCTTAAGATATCATGCCTAAAATTCTAAAGTCAACGTACCTTTTCCGTTTGTTACCTCGTATTCCTTCAGTATTTATGGCAGCCATGGCAGGTCACAGCGCACTGAATCTTTCACTATTAAGTGTCAATCATAGTGTCTAAAAATTTTGCCGCCATCGTACGGAACTTTTTGCTCTTCATAATTTTCTTAGAAAATTAATAAAGTTTCAGGTAAAACTTTATAGAAAGTGAATAATAGTTATCGTAAGTGATTTATAGTGTTAGGTACGCTGATCGTGAGTCAGCTTAATAAATAGAAAATCGAAAGCTCACATTGTATACGTGGTCGCCAGCCTTGCGACTGGCCTTTAAAGAGCAACCTTTTGTAGCGAACCTGAGCGACGATTCTCCTAAGTGTGATAGTGGGAAAGAACGCTCTTCATCCTCGTAGAAAGAAGACACCCTTTTCCCATCGCCGACCAACAGGGCAAAGAGATCGATACGATTTCTTGTAAGACGGACCTAATACGCATTTAACGAGAATAGCAAGTAAGTGTTAAATATCTGATCATGACACAATGTCCACATTTTATCACTGACCTTACTCAGAAACACCGTCAACATACTTCCTGTTCAAATAAGAGGCGGGCTTCCATGAAATATTTATTGTGAACTGACAGCTAACTATTTGGAGTCTATGGATACAACGTTATGGTTGCCATATACAACACCTTTACCCTTAATAAAAACTAAATAACAAACAAAATAAAACTTACTAACCTCCTCCTAACTTAGTACAATGGCAACATTTTAATAAACACCAAACAAATGTAAATACAGTGATATAATCAAACTCATAACTTAATCAAATTCTAAACAATATCTTTTAGGAGGCTTACAAACTCTTACTGGTCGTTGATGTACCACCGGTACCTCAGTTGAGACTCGCACATCACTGTCACAAGGTATATTGGATGTCGTTGCCTGGAGGCCGTCCGTGACTGTCGTGGCCAGCGTACCTGACTCAATTACACTTCCCGTTTCTTGCATCATCGGACCACCACTGACCGTCCCTCTCGACTTCTCTTTCATCACAGGAAAAACAAGTGAGCTTCGTGACTTCCTACACAAATTATTACTAGGTGGATGGCATGCCGTCTCCGGTAATACTGAATGGCGCCGCAATTGATCAATATGTCGATGGGCCTCGGTTCCAAAATCAGATCGAATATTATGAGTATAATCAGGCATAGGCTGGTAATCGACGAGCTATACCAAAATACTGTCAGAACACTACAGGAAGCCGCCGTGCAAAGTTACGAGTCTGGGGGGAGGGGGAGGGGCAAGCATGTAATAGGGTGGAATAAGTACGTCAAAAGCGCTCACACTGAGGCCCGTGTGAAGTTTCAGATGTGGAAATCTTGTGGAACGCCTTCGGATGGACCCATTTGTGTTGCAATGAAACAGAGTAGGAATCATTTCAAGAAACAGTTAAAATATTGTCAAAATCATAAATCGCAAATACGTATCGATTTGTTAGTTAAGAGCCATGAACAAAAGGATTTTAAGAGTTTCTGGAAACAAACTGGTAGGATGAGTCCTAGAACTGGCCTACCCGTGAGTGTTGATGGTGAGACGGATGCGGGATGCATAGCCGGCATTTTTAGGAATCACTTTGTGGTATCTTCCACATTGACAGATGCCCGGTGTACGGATGAAGCTAGTGTGCCGGCGGTGTTTCCTCTTGGGTGTACTGCTAAAAAGGTGAGGAAAGTGGTACGAAGTTTGTCGAGAGGGACGTCGCCAGGTCACGATGGGCTTGGTGTTGAGCATCTGTTACATGCGGGATCTCACATTTACGGGGTTCTGGCAATGTTGTATGCGTTTTGTATCCGTCATACCTATCTACCAAAGGAGCTTATGGAAAGCGTGGTGGTTCCTGTGGTTAAAAATAAAACTGGTGACATAGCGGACAAAACCAACTACAGGCCCATCTCTTTGGCCGCTATAATTGGAAAGGTATTTGATGGTCTGCTTGAGCGCTGGCTTGGTGGCTATTTAAAGTTGAATGATGCTCAGTTTGGTTTTAGGAAGGCGCTGTCCACTGAGACCGCTATCCTAGCGCTTAAGCAGACGGTTGGCTACTACACGGATAGGGAAACGCCAGTATATGCTGCTCTTCTCGACCTCTCCAAGGCTTTTGACTTGGTTTGTTACGATAAGCTTTGGTCGAAGCTTAAACTTCTAGAGGTACCCGAGGAGCTTATTAATGTACTGAAGTTTCAAAGGGATGAATATAAATGTGAATAAGACGAAGGTCATGGTGTTTGAAAGAGAAGAGGATGTATCGGTGTGTGATGTGAAAATAAATGATAAGAGTGTGGAGCAAGTGAGTTTATATATTTGGGGAGTCAGTTTATAAGGGGTGGAAAGATTGATGAAGATGTGGAAAGGAGAGTAAATTCGGGAAATAAAGTGAAAGGTGCTATACATGCGATTGCGACCAATCAGTCGATGCCCAAAAAGGCTTGACACAATGGTGTGCTGGTGCCTACGCTTATGTATAGAAGTGAGTGTTGGGTGTGGCAAAATAAACATGAAAGTAGAATAAATGCAGTGGAAATGCGTTCCTTGCGAAGCATGTCTGGCGTGACTATGAATGATAGGCTGAGAAATGAGGTGATAATGCGGTGCAGTTTAAAAGAAGATGTAGTAACAAAAATTGAAAAGAGTATGCTAAGATGGTTTGGTCTGGGATGTTGAGAGGATGAGTGAAAGGCGACTAACAAAAGGTATTTATAAAGCAGAGGTCAGAGGAAACGCCGGGAGGGGACGCCCTAGGAGGACATATAGCGACCAAATTGGTGATGTTCTTCAAAAAGGTCAGGTGCGTAGTACTCGCAATCGGCGTGCGTGTATGACCAGATGTATGAACGTAGGCTAAGCAAAAGGAGTCTGTAAGGAGCGTAGCAGGTGGCGTTCTATACTTTCTGCGTAACCCCATGGGAAGAAGGCGTGAGTTTATGTATGTATGTGTGTTTATTGTGTAATTTTTGTGATAATAAAATCAAAATCTTGTGTTGTGTAACCAAATGGTGTGTTTAGGGCTAGTCTCAAACAATTTTTTGTTGATATTAAATTTTTTATATTTTTTCCATTTAACAAAAAACTTTAGAAGAAGATTTTAGAAAGATTTTTGCATTGTTTTAATGCACAGGCGTCACCCAGATCAGAACAGAAACCCTCGGGTCACCCAGATCTTTCACGGATATCTTAAGCAGACCAGGAGACCTAATCGGGTCCATATTGGCTCACCTAAAGTTCTTTACCCGAAATTGTTCTTCCTAATGATTTGTAATCCGAATGATCACTCTTCCTAAAATTTTTCATCCTAAAGTTTTCATTCATACTATTTGTAGTGCTACCGGCGATGCTCATAACACTCATGTTTCCGAAAATTGTAATTAATAATATCATTAATGTAAATATATTTAAACTCCTACTGTTTTTTTATCATAACGCTTTTATCCCTAAACATAATTACCATAATATTTTCACTCATACTCAGAAAGAAATATTTACCAGTAGTCAAAAAATATATGTGGGTAGAAGATGATATTTATAGTTTTAATTTGAGGGTATGATTATTATTTGGGGGTATGTTTTACATAACGTACTGAGTTGTGTCTATTGCTAAGTTTATGTCGGTGTATTATCATTACGTGCATGTTTGTGTTAATGCTTTATTAATATGAAGGAAAATTATTTAAAATCATTTAAAACCAGTCACAGAGGATTAAAATTAGACGTTCATGGATTTATATATGAAAAAAACCGAATAATAGTGGATAAACAATATTGGGCGCAATTTCGAGGTAGCGCTCGCCGGCCGCTGTAGTTGGTCACAGTTCTAACCTAACCTTACCTATAGATGTCTTTGCAGGTACTCACCGCTTTAATTAATAAAAATAAAAAAAAACAATTCATACAATTAGTGAGTGCGAAGCAAGCACTTCCTCAAGTATATGTGATAATATGCCAACAAACTTGAACTTGAGACAAGTAATACATGTTATGTGAAAATAAAGTTACGCAAAATTAATGTATATAATACTGATTATTATAAATAAAAAAGAAATCTAAACAAAAAAGAAATGACTTTGAATAATAGTGTAAAAGATGGTTATGTTGAGAAAATATAGGAAAACAAATAAAAGTATAATAGATGTTTATTGCTACTGACATTATGAAGTTGAATGCTTCGGAATTATGAACATTAGAGACAGAGTAGTTAGGAATTGTGATTGTTAGGATAAAAAATGTTAGGAACAACATTTTCGGATTTCCAATTATCGGAGTTGAAAATTTAGGTGAACTTTGGCGCACCCGACCTAATCAGCTTCTGGAGGGAGGTGGGCTGGTTGGAATAACCAACGACGGCCGCCATGGCCCACGCACAATGGCCCACATGAAGGACTAGGTGCGGAAACCGAACCCGCTAACATAGAACATAGATAGAACGGATAAAACGAAGTAATACATCCTTTTTTATGAAAAAAAATACGTTTCTAATTATTTGTCAATTAAAATTAACACAGAAACAATTATGAATATTTCTCTGACAGTTTATGCTTCTTAGGTTAACAATGGAAAAAAATCTAAATATTTCGTTTACTTGCAAGATGATTTTAATATAAAACTGCTACATTTACTACTACTCCGTCCGAAACTAAATTATTTGTTTACATATTTTATTGCAAAGTGAAATAATTTAGAGTTTTTTTTAAATTATTTATTTAAGCGGCTTCCTGATAAAAAATATGATGTTTTTTACGAAAATCTTCTAGTTTATTAATAACGCTACCTATCCCTACTTTTAGAATTGACCTAAACGATTTCTTTATTTTTTTGTGATAGCCATATAGGAAAACGTGTCAAACTTTGGATGCGTTTTCCCACAAAACAGAATTGTTTAGTTATTTCTTTTTTTGAATAAAGGTGCGACATAGCCAAGTGGCTTAGTTCTAGACCCATCATAAAAACTTAAATTCATACGACATGGTTTTATAACAAGGTCTTTCAAATATTTACTATAAGTATTTTTATTAATACAAGATAAAGGTGCGCCTGTATCTGCTTCCATTTCTAAGGAACAATTATTAACTAAAAATGTAATACGCACCGGTTTATACTTAGATAAAGACATTTGATACAAAGGTTCATTCAAGTCTTCTTCAAATTCAAATTCAAATTGTTTATTTGCAAGAAAATACAATGTTTACAAGGGAAGATCTTACAGCCTTAAAGTCATAGTATTCTGCCTGCGAGCAAGCGTGCAAATTATTCATGATTTTAAGTCACAATTTATTTATTTATTTAAACTTCTCACACACAATTAGGTACTAAGGCGGACTTAATGCCACAATTATTATACAGATTCTATTAATACCTAGTACATTATTATTAAATTATTATTACATTATTATTAAATTATTATTACATTATTATTAAGTTATTATTACATTATTATCACGCAATAATTATTATTCCATACAAATGTCCTTAAACTAAAACAAATTCACTAACTAATTACTCTAACAGATATTTTTATGTTCTAAAAATTCTTTTATGCTGTAGAAACACTTTTTAACCACTTTGTAACCACTCTGACAATTTTGTTTTAAAACACTACCTTGCAGCAATTTAAATTCGTCCGGTAGGGTAATATAAATTAATATACACATATTCAACACGTTTTTCTTATAAATATCTTTATGACTAGCTGGATGATATAAAAGGTTACGAAACTTAGCCCTTTGCTGTCTTGGTTTAACCTCGGTATGTAGCTTAAAATAATGCATGTGTGTCTTTGTAAAAATGCCGATATCTCTAATATACATACAGGGCAGTGGAAGAATTTTAAATTTTTGAAAGAGGGGTTTACAGCTATCCAAGAACCATGCCCTGTTTAATACCCGGATGCAACGTTTTTGGAGCTTAAAAACTCGGTCGGCATCGGTCGAGTTACCCCACATGATTAGTCCATAGCTTAAAACAGATGACACGTAACCATGGTAAGCTGCAAGAGCAGCTTCTACAGACACATTTTGTCTCAGCTTTTTTAAAGCAAACACGAATCTATCTAGTTTCTGACCTATGTGCTCCACATGGCTTTTCCAATTCAGGTTTTTGTCAACTTGAATTCCTAAAAAATTTAATTGATCGACTCGTTGTACATTTTCACCGTTATACAGAATATCCAAAGCTAAAGGTTTGTTATTATACGAGTTAAATTCAATTAATTTTGTCTTGCTAACATTTATATTTAGGTTATTATTTTGCATCCAACTTATTAAATCTTTTAGGGTCTTTTCTGTGGCTGATTTGTAGTCGCTTTTATCCTTACATTTTATGACAACTGTAGTATCATCTGCAAAAAGTATACATTTCTGCATGGTGGCCTCTGGAAGATCATTTATATAAAGTAAGAAAAGTAAAGGACCGCGAATGCTTCCCTGAGGCACGCCACACTTATTTATTACCGCTATTGAATTGAATTTCTCTTTGGAATATATTCTGACATTTTTCTTTATAACTCTGGAAATCTCGGTACACTGCTGCCTGTTTCCTAGATAACTAGATATCCATTCATAAGCTTTTCCTCTAATACCGTAAAAGTCTAATTTGTTAAGTAGCTTATCATGGCTAACAAAATCAAAGGCCTTACTCATATCTAAAAAACAAAAAACCGGCCAAGTGCGAGTCGGACTCTTGCACGAAGGGTTCCGTACCATTATCTATAAAAACGGCAAAAAAATCACGTTCGTTGTATGGGGTTGGTTTTTAAAGTGAATATATAACTAAATATTCTGTGAATATTTCAAGTGTCTACCTGTTACCGTTATCAATATCGAGCAAAAACGGCAAAAAAATCACGTTTGTTGTATGAGAGCCCCCTTAAATATTTATGTTATTCTGGTTTTTAGTATTTGTTGCTATAGCGGCAACAGAAATACACCATCTGTGAAAATTTCAACTGTCTAACTATCACGGTTCATGAGATACAGCCTAGTGACAGACGGACAGACAGACAGACGGCGGAGCCTCAGTAATAGGGTTCCCGTTTTACCCTTTGGGTACGGAACCCTAAAAAGATAAGTTTATAATATGTGCTAGTGGATGACATATCCAACTACCACAAGCTTTCAAGACGTTAGTGGCGATGCCGTCATACCCACTAGTTTTGCTATTGTTGAGGGACATAATTATTTTATACACTTCCATTGCATCTACAGGATTCAAGAATATAGTATTCAGATTTTTGTTTTTTTGATTAGGAATAGAATTATTTGAATTATCGGAATTATTGGAATTATTATAATTATTAGAACTTAAAGGCTGATTAGATGTCAAATTAATAAAGTAGTTATTAAATATATTACAAATGTCAGATGGTGTTCAATATAGGGCGGGATTTCAACACAAAGTTACCGGTGTTCAAATCACTATATTCCAGTTAGAATTCGTATTGACAAAAACTCACACTTATAAACTTATAGCACAACAAAAGTAGGTACTAAACATATGATAGACCGATTTGGCGGGAACGCCCGAGCGACTCACACACATCCGCTCTCAATGGTGTTTCAACGGTACTATTTTCGAAAAACGTGGCGGGGTGCGGCGTCTCATGCGTCGGCCGGCCAGCGCGCGAACCCAAAGGGCGGCCCCGCGCATGCGCACAAGGCAAGCTTTGGTCTACCATACCTACTTCTGTTGCGCGAGGTCGCCATTCTGATTCGCGCGTTATTTGAAATTTAAAACTAAGATTATTACGTGAAGCGAGTTGCCTACAGATGGATTATTATAATATGTTACATTATTAAAATTTATTTCGTCAATGTCGTTTTTTTATAAATTATTCCTAGTTATTGTTTTGAGGAGATTACATTCCACGTAGCTTTACATTTATTATTATGCCTTTGTATACGTCTTGTATTCATAAGTTTTTGCGCCCGCTGTGCACATCGCATAAAAATATGATTAAACAGTTTGTAGGATTTCTCATTTTGCTTTTTATTTATTTTACTTGATTTAAATTTTAGATAAAGCTGACGTTTTGTTAAGCTAGATTTTTTAATGTCTTTCGTTATCCAGTTTTATGTAACTGGTTTATTATTAACCTTAACCCTAATCACCGGAAAACACAGATCGTAAAGTATTGTAAAAGTTTCATAAAAGATATTGAAGGCTTCACGTCTGAGTTAAGTGATTCCGAAAATGAAAGAGCACACATACACTCGCGAAATTTATCAAGGTTTTCTACACAGTAGTCACGTTTTAATTCTAACCAACAAGTTATTCTTCTGTTTATATTCGTTTTTACAATAACTGATTCCGTGATCAGACAGGCCGAAATGATGAATTTCTGGGTGAACACACTTTATGTTACTGGCGATTTGGTCAATACAAGAGTTCGCCCGAGTTGGTGATTTTATATGTGCTTCAAAATTGTAGTTACTTATTATACTTAAGTTCCTTTGTTGCGGAGTTGAGTTTTAAAATATCGATATTCCAATCACCACAAATTATATTTATATATATTTTTCTCTTGTATTGGTCCGTCAAATAATTTAATAAATGATAAGTTTATGGAGAAATACACCTGTTTGCGCTTTTCTCTGATCTGGGATTCTATATTATGTTTACAACAATCAGGCTCAAACCAATTATCTCTACGCCACAGCATTCAAAATAAAATTCAGTGGCTATACCTGAAGGAATATTTAATGTTTTTGTGTCAAATACCTTATTAGTTAAAATACATATACCCCCTCTACATTTATCTCGACTAAAAACTGCAGCCAATTTAAAGTTATGAAGTTTAATATTAGCTTCCGTACCTTGCTTCACAAAAGTTTCACTAAAACCATAGGATATCAACCTTCTTGTTTTTTCCTACCGTTTCACCGACAACATCGTCACTAGAAGATGATATTGAACAGTTACCATCTGCTTCTTGTACCCAAAATGTACCAGGTTGTTGTACAGCCGCGAGCCTGCGCGCTGCACCACCGCGGGCACCTCGACCACTGTGACGGCCACGCCCTCCGCGTGACGTCACATTCCGATGATCGTCTTCTGTTTTAGCGGCGCCTGTTGACCATTTCGGTTGTTCAGCGGCAGTATCTGACCGACTTAAACACATTCGCCTCAGGTGCCCAATTTTGTGGCACAAACTACACTCAAAATTTTTATACTTGCAGTTCCATTCCCCATGGTTTGTGCTTCCGCAAGTTGTACATGAGTTCACTAGCAATTTATTTATGCCTCCGCTGAATTCTGCCGCGTTTTTCACCTCACCTTCGATATGTTCTACTGCACAGGCATCTCTTTCCGCCGCCTCAAGAGTTGTGGCCAAAGTCACCGCTTTTGAATTACTAAGAACCTCTTCCGCAAATAACCGCTGCTAGTGAATTCGCTTTTTAAGCCGCAAACAAATTGATCACTTTAAATTGTCTTCTAAAACTGTATTAAAATTGCAGGATCTCGAACTGCTTCCGTTGACGAAATCTGAACCGTTCCGCCATTTCTGCAGGTTTGGGTTGTAAATGCTCCTGCAGCAATGTAACAACTTCTTCGTATTTCAAAGAAGACGGCTTTGATGGACTTGCTAAACTAGATAGTAGCTCATATGTTCCTTCCCCCATTAGCGAAATAAGCGTGGGTAACTTCACATCGTCACCGATTTTGTTAGCTAAGAAATACATTTCTATGCGTTCAATATATGCCAACCAGTTGCCGGATTGTAAATTATATTCACCTATTTTACCGATAGACATAATTTTAATCAAGAAATAACTGCACTAGACAAGATTTTCCAATTTTTCTCGTCGCCAATGTTCAAATAAGAGGCGGGCTTCCATGAAATATTTATTGTGAACTGACAGCTAACTATTTGGAGTCTATGGATACAACGTTATGGTTGCCATATACAACACTTCCGACCTGCTTCCTGCTAGTATCTACTTTTGAAGGATTCTCGCCACGGTGTTGTTGGTTGGCACGTGTGTTTAGAATTTTTTGTTGTTTTATTAGTGATTGTTGATTTTTTTGTGACTTGTGATTATTTAAGTGTGTTGTCTTTGTGTTCGTAAACAGGTTTGTATTATGATTGTCCTGTTTTAATCTCTTTTATCCAAGATGGATAAAAATAAACCGCCTGATCCTGATGCCCCCAACATTCCAGTTCATTTATCTCCTCTTTCCCCAAACCTATTATCGCAATTTGCGGATGTTGTATGTAGTGTTACAGGGATGGATGTATCTCAATCCCAGTACGGTCAATCTTCCCGTAAACGTCCCAGTAACGAAGATATTATTTTGACACCTACCCCCCCAAACAAACAAAAGAAAAGCCAAATTGGACGCGACAAATATTCGGCAATAGACAAGGCTCCTTACATCGTACACGTGTCCCGTATAGAGTCCCAACCCAACTCAGGCACCACCTTACACCCGGTTAATTTTGGAAAGTTTTTAATCACAGACAACATTGCGAACATAGTTCGTGGTGGGGTTAATAGAGTTGGTAGAAATCGCGTATCTGTAGAGTTTACTTCCCCTCAGGATGCCAATTCGTTCTTGGTTAACACTCTGTTAGCCAAGTACAGTTACACTGCCTCTATCCCTACATTCAAAATCACAAGGTTGGGAGTAGTAACAGGTGTCCCCTCAGACATATCAGAAGATGAAGCAATTGAATATTTATCTGTGCCCTCAGGATGTGGGCAAATACTTAAAGTTCGTCGAATTAATAGGAAAGTTCAGAGAGACGGGGATAATGAGTGGAAACCCACTGAAACTTGTGTGATTACGTTTGATGGACAAGTCTTACCCAAAAGGATCTTCTGCTGTTATACATCCCTTCCTGTTGAGCAATACATATTTCCCACCATTCAATGTCGCAAATGTTGTAGATTTGGACATGTGGCAAATGTATGTAGGTCAAAACCACGTTGCAGTAAGTGTGGCCACGATCACCCAGGTGATGGTTGCAACATTTCTGAGGGCGAGGCCTTCTGTATTCTGTGTTCGGGTAATCACTTCGCCAATAGCAGGTCATGCCCCGAGCATGATAGACAGAAAGCCATTAATACCGTTATGGCTGAGAAATCTATTCCCTATGCTGAGGCTAGTAAATCCATTCCAACAGTTTCCCGCAATTATGCCAACATTACGAAAACTCCGATTTCTCAGTCTTATCGCAAGACAATAACCCTAAAGCCTAAGACTCATGCTCCTCTTTCCCCGCCTTATGACAAAGCTGCTCATCAGCAAATAATTAGTTCCCCCCAACTTTCACAGCCGAATGCCTGCGCTCTCGACTATAATAATGTCTCTTCTAATAATAGTACTGTTTCTATTATTGAACTACTTATTAAACTCTTACCTATTGTTATATCTTCTTCTACTTCTAATTCCCAATCACCGTCCAACGTTGCCGACCAACTTATAACTCTTCTCTTAGATATTAGAAATGGCGTCTCGCCAAGTATTTCTACAGTGGAACGTGAGGAGCGTGTGGCATAAAAAGCACGACCTCATATTTCTTTTAAACAAGTACAAGCCATTGGCTTGTTCTATCGATGAGACTTGGCTTACCCCAAGTCTTAACTTTCGTATGCCACATTTCAACATTCTCAGATGTGACAGACCAGATGGCTATGGAGGGTCTGCTCTCTTAGTCAACAACCGGGTCCCACTTTTTCCCTTTACTTTGCCTGCACTTACGGGTGATATGAGCATCGCCGCAGGGAGGGTTGAGGTCATCACAGTGTTTTCCATTTATATTGCACATCCTCACCATGATTTTTTAATAATTTTAAAAGATATTTTTTCAAATGTTCATGGCCGATGCTGGTCATGGGCGACTTTAACTGCCACCATTATAGATGGGGGTCTGAACGCTGTGATGCCTTTGGTGTAGCTCTAGTTGAGCTTTTGGATGACTTGGATCTCTGCGTTTTAAACAACGGTTGCTCAACACGACGATCACTTCCAGGACAGCAAAAGAGTTGCATAGACCTTACATTTTGTTCGGTTGAGTTAGCAGCATCGACTCACTGGGAATGCACAACCTTATCGCATGGTAGTGATCACTACCCTATAGTCATTACTTTGGTTAATAAATTTTATTTAGAAAAAACTTCCCCTCCACTTTTGAAATATAACCTGTCCAAACCAGATTGGACAAAATTTGTATCATTATTGGAGGATAAAATTGATGTTCTTCCAAATTTAAATTCAAACTTATCAGATACTGCTGGTCACTGCCATGCCAAGAACTGTTATAGGGGTTTCGTAACAGCGATTACCTCCAGTGCAGATTCCTGCTTCCCAATAAAAAACTGCCTGTAATAAAATACCTTCACCGCCATGGTGGGATCCAGAATGCACCTTGGCGATCAGGGATAGGAAGGAGGCCGAGGTGTGTTACAATACAGATATGAGCACTGAAAATCTGTTGGCATACTGTCAGGTTAATGCCAGATCCAAACGTTTTCTTCGTAAAAAGAAACGTACGGGTTGGGTTAAGTTTTGTACCTCCTTATCTCCCTCTACTCCAGTTTCACTTGTCTGGAAAAATATCAATAGGTTTAGACGTGGATGTTCCCTATCAATCTCTTCACCAATCACTAGGGAAACAGCTGAACATTTTTTTGACAAAATAGCACCATCTTATGTTCCACTCTTATCTGAATGTCAAAACGCACCCCTGCTTAATGTAACAGAGGATCCTTTCGATGCGCCATTTACTTTGGAGGAATTGAATGTGGTAGGTACTCAAACATGTCCGGGACTCAGCACCTGGCATTGATGGCGTACCATATTCTTTCATAACCCATTCTGGTGAAAAGTCTAAAATCTACTTTTTAAATATTTTAAATTTTTGTTATTTTCATGGTTGGGTCCCGGATCAGTGGAAAGTACAAATTATTATCCCTCTTTTGAAACCAGGCAAACATGCAGATGATCCGAATGGCCTTAGACCAATCGTTTTATCTTCAGTCCTAGCCAAATTACTGGAAAACCTTATTAAAAATCGTCTCGAGTGGATAGTCGAATCGAGAGACTTACTGCCGAATCACCAATTTGGTTTTAGGAAAGGGCTTGGTACAATGGACAGTGTTGGTATTTTAGTTGCGGACATCCGCTTAGCTTTTTCTAAAAATGTAGCCGTTGTTGCCACTTTCCTTGACATCGCCTCTGCGTATGACATTGTACTTCTTCCCGTACTCAGGCAAAAACTGCAACAGCTGAGTCTTCCGGCTAAGATGATACGATGCATATGTGAGCTATTATTGTCGCGCTCGTTGGTTCTGAGAGTCCAGGGTGAGGAGTTTGATGAAAGGCAGACATGGAAGGGCCTCCCACAAGGCTATGTCCTCAGTCCCATACTCTACAATTTATACACGGCTGATATTGGGTCCTGCTTAAATAACAATTGTCAGATGTTACAATACGCCGATGACATTGTTCTGTATGTGACAGATTCCTCCATTGTTGACGCTGCGTCATCTTCATGCCTCTCTCTGGATTCTTTGAATCAGTGGCTTTTAAGCCATGGGCTGACGTTATCTGCACCAAAAAGTTCGGCAGTTATCTTCTCTCGCAAACGACTAATTCCTCATATTTCAGTGAACATTTTAGGCCACAATATTCCTATAGTTAGTAAAGTTAAATTTTTAGGCGTTATTTTAGATACAAAATTAACTGGCAAATATCACATAAATTTTCTTATCCAAAAATGTGAAAGAATTATTTCTATTTTAAAAGTTCTTGCGGGTGTTTGGTGGGGTGCTCACCCCTACACCATGAAATTAGTTTACAATGCCCTAGTTCGTAGTGTTTTGGACTATGGAACATATCTTCTGATTCCTTGCAACAAGGATGCTTTGGCCGGGTTGGATAAAGTACAGTCCAAATGCCTCCGAATCATCTCAGGTTGTATGAAGTCCTCTCCCGTTAACGCATTGCAGGTCGAATGTGCTGAACCTCCACTTGCCCTTAGACGGCAATATCTGGCCTCCCGTTTTGTGTCTAGATTAATATGTAGATCCTCCCACCCTCTTATAGGCAGACTGAATGAGTTAGATGCCATAATTATGCAGAAGCTCAAATTACTGGAAAAATAAAGAAACCCCCTTAATCCTAAAATCCTTTCGACTAATTCTAAATTTAGTCAACCCGATCGTCCAGTATCCCAGATTACCACTTTTTAATTTTGCTTATGAAGTTATAAGTTATATCCCAAAAATTATCTTTGATATTGGTATATCCAAAAAATCTCCGTCAGCGAATTTGGCCTTCAATGCGGTGGTGGGCGAGCGATGGAATGGTTTTCAATTATTTTTTACGGACGCTTCGAAACTAGCCGATCTTAGTCACACTGGCGCTGCGGTCTATTATCAAAACTCCAAAATTGTCTTACAGTTTAAATGCCCTAAGGAATCTTCTGTATTCACTGGTGAGTGTGTGGCTATATTGGAAGCTTGTCTTTTTATAGAGTCGCATCTTAATATTGAGAAAGCCGTTATTTTTACAGATTCCCTTAGCTGTTTGCAAGCCTTAGTCCAAAATCCCTTTAAAAGTAAATTACACAGTTCTCTTATTTTAAAAATTAAAAACTCTTTATTGTCCTGCGCTAATAATCAAAGGGATGTTCAGCTGGTTTGGATACCTAGCCGTTGTGGTATTAAGGGTAACGAATGTGTTGATGCTTTGGCTAAAGATGCTTGCTCATCTTCCTCGTCAGATCTCACGCACAATACCTATCAGGGTTACGACCTATTGTCCCTTCCAAGACTGAACCTGCAGTGTTCCTGGCAGGAGCAGTGGAATATATCAAGCAAAAAGAAAGGCAGTTTTTTTTATGCAGTGCAACCGACCATAAAACCAAAACCGTGGTTTTTCGGTCATAAAAAAGTATCTAAAACTGTTATTTCTGTTCTCTGTAGAATCCGCTTAGGTTTTTGTTGCACTCCCGTCTTTTTACACAAAATCCGTATCCGTGACTCCTCTCTCTGTGAATGCGGGTTGGCGGAGGGCACTCTGGATCACATATTTTTTGAATGTTCCAACAACATCCCTCCTCTAGATTTGTATAACCGTCTCCTTAAATTTAAGATCATAAAGATAAAAAATAAGATCCCTCTTCCGATTAATTTCCCTTCGCTTTTAACTTATCCCTCTCCAGATCTGCTTGTGGCGCTGATGATTTTCATCCGTCACAATAATATCAAATTATGTTTTTTTTTTTTTTCCCCTTAAATAATAAGTCTGTGTGGATGTGGTATATGTATATTTTAATGTGCTAAAAATTATAATATTTACGTAATTTTATCTTTTTGTTTGTTTCAGTCCAGTACTAACCCCACAAGATCTACAATAAGTTCAACTGTAGTATCGAAGATTTTTATCTTTTTTATCTTTTTTCAATAACAAAGCACACTTGCTTTTCCAATTCACTTTTGAAATTGGCAGAATAGTCGACATCGGCTTTGCTTGCCACTATTAAAAATAGAATAGAATAGAATCTACTTATGAAGCGGTCCGTTACAACCACTGACATATAAATCATATGGACTTGAAATATTTGACTATAGAAATAACAGTTATACAAACATGAGGCATATCGACGCCAAAATCATAAAAATACTGCCATCTCTTTTTAACTTTCTTAATTCTGCGTAAGTGAAAAGGGATATTAGTGTTTTTGACGGTTACTAAAATGGCGACACTTCATTCCTAGCGTCATGAAATACCTATTTGCGGCCGGGTCGCCATTTTATTTTCTCGCTGTTTGGTACCCAAGTAAGGTACGTCAACTGTCAAAATGCTCTTGAGTTGTGGTTATAATTTGTGAATTTTGGAGTAATTTGCTGTGTTATTGCGTTTGAATTCGGTTCTATAGTGGAAATCGGCAATAGCAAGATGCCCAATTGCAATATAATCGGATGTGGCATCAAAAGAAGCGGAAATCACCCGAACATAACTTTGCACAAGTACGTACTTAATTTCAGCTGAAATATCTTTAGATTTTGCTAATAAACAAAAGATTCTGTATTCGTTGAAGAGTTTTAACAGTAAAGCATTCATAATTTCCCTTTTTCTTTTATTTTCAACAGTTTTACTTCATGAAATCATTTTCTTGTTATTAAGGGTAGAGTACCTAGTGCATACAAACATTTTTATATTTATCGATAATGCTATTTTATAGGTCTTTATTGGTTTTAAGCTACGATTTATGTTTTGCTTTCAAGGCTACCTGCTAATAAAGGAAAGAAGAAAATTTGGCGGGAAACAATCAGTGTTGAAAATTTAAAGATGTCAACAAAAACAATTAATATTTGTTCTCTTCACTTTGAAGAATCATGTTTCAACCGGACACTGAATCAAGTAACATTGCGTGAAGATGCTTTACCTTCACGAACCTTGTTGGTAGGTAACATTGTGTGTTATAAATGATGATGTCCTCAAGTACTTGTTTAGATGGACACAAAATAAAATCAAGATACATCAAAAATACTAATAATTTTATTGCTTGTTTACAGCCCGTAATTCAATCAAATATTATTATGTCTGGCATTTTAACTGAAAATGATCAAAATCAGACAAACTCACAATCAGAATGTGGTGCTCCTAATATGGTAATTTTTTTTTGTAATTAAAAACAGTAGGATCTCCCTACTGTTTTTGTAGTCATACAATTTTGAAGTATTATTTTTATTAATAATTGTGTTAATAATAAAGAGTGGTTTTCAGGTTTGTGTGCCTACCATTCAAAATCAACCTGGAGTGATTTTGAAGAGGAGTGGCATAGATTTATTTAGCAGAGTTACTTGATTGTATGTACAGTAATCTTTCAGGATATACAGAAAGTGTGTTAAGTTATATTGCTGGCTTTGTGGCTAGAAAATTGTCACGTTCACTGAAATGCGAAACTTGTAACAAACTACTTTTTGGAGTTTCTGAGCAATTTAAAACAAGTTTAATTTCTTTAAAATCTCGTGGTGGTCTGGTTTATCCTTCGAAAGACGTTGTAAACATTTTGAAAAATGTCGAAAAAAAATTAAAAGGTGTGTTGCACGTAAAAGACCGAGGGGAAAATTACTATTTGTATGTTTTTAAGTTTTTCATAGATTACTATCCCGAACCAAATAATTTATTTGATTCTGGGAATTGTGAACATGATACAAATCATAAATATTTATTAATTAAAAGTGTAATAGAGGTATACATGAATTTGAGATACAAATATTATGGGAAGAAATCTACAAAATTGTATTGTTCAGAAATGAATGAGATTGATGTGCTTAATAATAATATAAATACTTTATTATAATTATTGTTGACTTTTAATAACAACCCACAATCATCTGCATTTTAGAAAAGATAGGTGTTCCAACACCTATCTGAAACAAATGTATATGGTTAAACCATTTGGATTTTCCTTATGTCTTATTTGACTATAATGTCTACTGCTGTACTAAAACCGAAACATGATTACCTACTTGAAATTTAAAAGAATTTTCAATAGAAAAAAAATCCAAAGTAGCACCGTCTATTCTCTGTTCTATACGTAAACAGTGCAGTAAAATGTTCTTTAAATCAAAGGTATTTAAATATGTTAAGAACTAACTAAGCTAAAAATTCATTTGAGTATAGCATTTTGTCATAAATCTACATTTAACGAAGCGCGTTTAGTTCCGTTGTGCGTGAGTATTCTATCTCGCACCTCCAAAACTAGACAGCCATAACGGTTTTAATTAAATCTGTTACAGAATACTAGCTCGATAAAAAGCAGCATATTATCCACCAGATTTCAACCTGTCTCAATGGGAAACATCAAAATAAGTTTTATGGTTTAGCCGTGAAAGAAGAACGAACCAACAAACATGAAAGAACTTATTAGAAAATATGGCGTATTTTTACTCGTAGATATCGTACCGTGACAGTATGAAAATATTCTCACAATCTTTTATCGATGTTATTTTAAAGAAATATCGGTATGGGCTGCCCTATTAACCGCCATTTTGTTCTCTCAGTAAAGTGTAGACGTTTTCCTTGTAGGTATGCCAAGTCCATATGATTTATAAGTCAGTGGTTACAACCCGGTCGTGTCTATGTTGAGAGGTATTTTAAGGATCGAAAAGAAAACACTTATTTCGTATTGACATATCAGGAGTGACAGGAAAAAATAAAATATTATAAAAAGCAAAGATTAAGAGAAAACCTCCTTTAACGTTTGAAGCCGTGAGGCCTCAAAGGTTAACATCCTCCCTTTTTCGATTGAGATTGAGAGCCTTGTTTTACTGCCTATTGCAGCCTCTTTTGCCAACACGTCTGCCCTCTCGTTCTTCTCCTTTCCCGCATGTGCCTTAATCCAAATCCAGAACAGCTGAAGGGATTTTCCGCAAAGTTTCAGTGCCTGGATGTTTTTTAGCGTTTTAAATGCTAAGGGATGGAGAGAGAAGTCTCGGGTGACGGTTTCTAGGGCTAATCTAGAGTTGCAATAGACCTGGACAACGGCTGAGGGATGTTTCAAGGCCAGCTTCGAGGCTTTGTGCAGAGCCAGTAGTTCGGCTTGATAAACGGTGCAGAAATGATCCAGTTTGAACTTTTGGGCTTTGACTTCCACCCCATTTTCCCACAGGCTCAGTGCTGCACCGACTATGCCGTGGATTTTGCTTCCGTCGGTGAAAATCTTTGGGATTGTGAAATCTTGCTGGTCCATCTCTGCATCGTTCACCACGCACTTGAACTGTAAACCAACTTGGCTGGCTGGGTGTGGTAGTTCCATGTAAGGAACTGGTGTTTCGATGTCTCGGTCTCCTGTCACTCTCCGGGAGTATCCTCTTTTCTCTTCATAAAAAGGCTGCTTCCCGGATCCTAAGGTCCAGAGGAAGCAGTCCAGAGAGTAATAGGGCCGAGTTCAACGATGTTGTCCTGTACGCCTTCACTATTTTCTGCACAAAACCCCGCTGGACAGTATCCAGCTGCTTCTGCATCCCTTTTTTGTTTGTAACCGGTGTCCAAGCACTGGCAGCATACATTATCACCGGCTCCACCACTGCGGTGTATATGGTCCTGATTATTTCGGGCTTCAGGCCCCAGCTGATTTTGGTGGCTCTTGACAGCTGTTTGTATAGGTATAACGCCTTCCTCGTGACATTCGAGGCGTGGGCGTTAAACGTCAGCTTGTCATCAACCGTGAGCCCCAGCATCTTGATTTCCCGAGGCAGGGCAATGTCAGAAGAAGAAGAAGCGCAGAAGTGGTGAATCGTATTTCAACTTCTTTGTGACCACCATGGCTTTCGTTTTGTGGGGCGCAAAATTGAGTTTTTTTCTGATTCCCCACTTCTGGACATGAGCGAGACTAGCATTAGCCTGTCTCTGGACATCAAGCGCTCTTTCACCCAAAACAATCAGAACCAGATCGTCCGCGAATGCCTAGCGATAGTCGCCTCGTTGTTCTAGCTCTTTGAGGAGGGGATCCAGGAGTAGGTTCCACAACGTGGGCCTCCTATGGAGCCTGGTACGCAACCTTTAGACGTTCCTTAGGCGAACTCTGCTCCTGCATACCGCACCCTTACCTTCCTGTCCAGTAGATAGCTATCTACCAGACATCTCAGGTTTATAAGGTACGGTGTCTCTGCCAGTCGGCATTTCATGGCTGGTCACCAGGCATTGTCGAAGGCTCCCTCTATGTCCAGTGATATGGCAACAACGATCTTTTTCTCTTTCAGTCGGTCTCTTATATGTTTTACGAGAGGGAGTCCTCGGTGCTGCGCTGCGGCATAAAACCGTACTGGCTCCTGCTAACTTGTGGCGATATATGCCATCTAATGCGATGTTTTTTCATTTTCTCCACTATTTTCCCAAGTACAGCCCAATCGGTCTGTACGATTTTCGATGCGCATAGTCGTCCTTTCCTGGCTTTCTAAGGACTACGACTACTGCCTCTTTCCAGATGGTCGGAAAGTGGAACAGAGAGAGACATCTGTTTATCACTGCTAGGAACAGTTGTGGGTCATGGGTAATCGCCGCCCTGCATATATCCGCTGTTAGGCCATCAATACCCGGTGCTTTCTTTGGATTAAAACTAGATACGGACCACTTAAGTTCCTCCGCCGTGAATAGAGGATCAAATGTCTCACCATTCGTATTTTCATTCACTCTATTCGCCAGCTCACGTATCCTACTGTGGTCCGCATGGTCATCCTGTGTATTTAATCGACTAGGGATACTGCGTATCTGCCTATTAGTTTTAGACGTCAAATAGCATGGCTATTAGTTTTTATTATAAACTCAGACATAAGTAGTAGGTCGAAGTCTGCTGTAATTTGCACCAAACAAATTAGTAATGATACTAATATTAATGTAGCTAGCTTTAGTAATTTAAACTAGTCAGTAAGACAACAGAAGGTACCAGTAACAGTGTTATTAATCTCACCATCAACAAGGTATCTTCTAGCTCTCAATTAGTTAATTGTAAAAAAGGGGCTAAGCAGAATTCCTTGAAATTGTTTCATCAAAATATTCAAGGTTTTTCTTCCAAACAATTGGAAATTGAATTGTTTTTAGAAAAAACAATGTTTGATATTATTTGTATAACTGAACATTGGTTAAAAGATTATGAAATGTTAATTAATTATGAGAACTACAGTGTGGGCAGTTGTTTTAACCGAAAATCAATGCTGCGTGGTGGTTCACTAATATTAATTAAGAATTGCATAAAATCTAAGACTCGTAAAGACACAGTGGAACTATCGGTTGAACATAGCATTGAATTGTCCTGTGTTGAGCTAGATAAGCATTTTATAGTGTGCGCATACAGACCCCCAAATTATCAAAACTACTCTTTATTTGAGTCAGTAATGGAAGATGTTCTAGCAAAACTTGCAACGGGTAATAAATCAGTAATTATTTGTGGTGACTTTAATATTAATATTTTGGAAAATAATTTAAATAGCAGTAGATTATTAAGCCTCTTCAAATCGTTCAATCTGTCAAATGTGTTTTTGGAACCAACGCGAATAACTTCGGCTACTGCAACTTGTATTGATAATGTTTTTTGTGGCTGTGACTGATAAAGCCATTGTAAATTATCTCCCTTCTGATCATAGCGGTCAAACCGTTACTTTTGAGTCCAATACGTCATTACAAACTAGACCAATAACATTGGGTAATTTAAATAAATTTAATAGCACTTTAATTTGCAAGTTAAGTGCTCAGGGCCTAAATATGAACAATGGCAATATTTTGTATGGAGAATTCTTTTCATTAGTGCAAACTGAGTTCAATAAATATTATAAGAAGAAAACTAAAACTATTTGCCCCAAGTTTTTATTCAGTGACTGGGCAACTAAAGGTATCAGGAAGAGTAGGGAAAGATTATTTGAACTGTATGGCCTTAAGCCGTATATAAATACGGAAACTTTTAATAAGTATGTTGCTACTTATTCTAAAACTTTTAAAAATGTCTGCAAAGCGGCTAAAGCTTCATACATTAGCAATAAGGTTAAATCAGCAGACAATAAAATAAAGACAGTTTGGAAAATTATTAACAATGAAACGAACAGGAACAAAAGACATAATACTGATTATACACTGGAAACTTCCCGCGGTCTCGTTAGCGATAACATCAATGTTGCTCAGGAATTTGCAACTTTTTTTACAAATATTCCAATTAAAACTACAGAAACTTTAAATTCCTCGCCCTCACTTGCTATTGATCTATTAAGAGCGAATGTTTCAGCTTGCCCTGTGGAATTTAAATTCAAACATATAAACCCTGTGGTCGTTGTAAAGACTTTTAAGCAACTTAAGATTAAAATTACCGAAGATCTGTGGGGCATGTCTACTAAGGTTTGTCAATCCATTATTGAGACAATTGCATCCTATCTAGCTTTAATATTTAATGTGTGTGTAGATCAAGGGATATTCCCAGATTTAATGAAGTATAGTAAAGTTATTCCACTTTTCAAATCCGGTGACAGCAAAGACAGTAATAATTATAGACCCGTATCGGTTTTGCCAGTTTTTAGCAAGGTGTTTGAAAAAGTAATGTTGAATCAAATGCTCAAACATTTTAATCGTAATAACGTCCTACACGATCAACAGTATGGTTTCACCAAAGGACGTTGTACAACTGACGCCGGTGTCACATTATTGAAACACATTTTTAACGCATGGGAAGAGGCACAAGATGCAATAGGCATCTTTTGTGACCTATCCAAGGCATTTGATTGCGTGAATCACGAAACTCTGCTCTTGAAACTTGAGCATTACGGACTGGGTAAACTTGCGTTTAACTTAGTAAAATCATATTTGAATGATAGACTGCAGCAAGTTCAAATAAACGGTGTGAATTCATTGGGTTTAAAAGTCAAAATGGGTGTACCGCAGGGCTCAATTTTGGGTCCGTTCCTCTTTTTAGTATATATAAATGATTTACCTCATTTACTGGAAAACCGACCACAAATGGTGTTATTTGCTGATGATACATCTCTGATTTTTAATGTAAATAGACATGCACAGGAGCTTGACGACGTAAATAACGCTATGCTTAAGGTCCATAATTGGTTTACTGTAAATAATTTGGTATTAAATGAGAAGAAAACTAAATGCATAATATTTGCGTTACCGAATGTTAGAAGTAGTGAATGTCACGTTGTATTGAACAAAGAGATACTAGAATTCGTCGAAAAGACTGTTTTCCTGGGAATCACGCTTGACTCAAAGCTGCAGTGGAGTGCTCACTTAACATCTCTTGCAGGGCGGCTAAGTTCAGCCGCCTACGCTGTTTGGAAAATCCGCCCAACGAACAGCGAGACTGGTCTATTTTAGTTACTTTCATAGCATCATGTCTTACGGTATTTTGCTGTGGGGACGGGCTGCAGATATTGTTTCTATCTCTATTCTGCAAAAGAGGGCTATCAGAGCCATCTACAACCTCAGCAGACGCGATTCTCTAAGGGAACTGTTTAAAAAAATTAACATCATGACGGTACCTTGCCAATATATATATATGAAAATATTATGTATGTTAGAAAAAACCTACATCTTTTCAGTAAGATTAGTGACAGGCATAATTTTAACACTAGAAATAGGAACAAATTAGATCAACCACGTTTCAGATTGTCAAAAGTACACACTTCTTTTATGGGGTACTGTGTTAAATGTTATAATAAAATACCATTAGATATTCTTCAACTAAATGAGAAGAAATTTAAAACATGCATTAAACGCACACTATGTAGACAAGCATATTATAAGTTGGATGATTATATCGTAGATAAAGATGCTTGGCTTAATGCTGGTCCTGCTCCACAACAACTTGGGCTCACTTGTTAGAATTTTAATATTTGGAAGTGATGCTTCACCCCTTTTTTATTTTTTGTTTTGACATTACATTCGTAACTATCGTTTATTTTTATGTACTTAGTCAAGTTTTAGTTGTTGAATACTTCAATAGGTAACAACGATTTTCCTTTTGCTAGTAAAATTTTATTAATCATTGAAATACATTGCAAGCTATAGTTTTGTATAATTTAAAAGCATTTTTTCATTTTTGTAAATGTGAGTACCATGGAGCCGTTTATTATGTTATGATGTTTGTTGACTTAAAAAAGCCTGGCAGTTGAGAGTATGTCATGCTCACTTAAATGTCTCGCTGATGGTGGCGCGTGTGTTAGATCATTTGGTTCCCTACAAAGTGGTTGAGCTGGATGGTGCTGATCCACGCGTCATGTTCGTGAACGGGCGCTGTCAGTTGAGGCTGGTCATCTCTTAACTGCGAGGGCTTATTTTGTAATCTTTTAATCTTATATTTTGAATTGTTTTTTTTTTTTTTTTAATATAAGTACTTATTTTTGTTTTTTACATTGTTCTCACATATAGAAGCGACAAGAATAATGTACCCAGGATTTCGTAATATCTTGATTTAAAAGAGTGTCCTTGCAGTTTCTTGCCTGTTCTTCTCCATAGAGATCTACGTTTTGGAATGGGCAAATAGCTTCCACTTTCTGACTAACTGACCGACTCTTTGACAATTCAAAAGTGCCTGTAAATGGTTTATTTGAAATAAATGCTTTGAGTTTGAGTTTATCCTCAGGCTAAAACGTCTTCGCAAGCATCCGGGCTGACTCCTAGCTGCTGAGTGCGCGGTTTCCTTGTACAAGCGGTATGTCTTCCTGCCTATTGGCAGTGCGACTGATTACCCTATATATATTGTCCCACATTGTCTCTCGTTCCTGCCATCCGCAGAACTCCTTCCAACTGGATGTCAGCGTGCTCTCCATCTTCTATTTCAGCTCTTCTTTAGTTGTGAGGTACAAGGCTAGGACCCATGCTCTGCATCTCGGTGCGGCACCGGAGATTCTCCTCTTACGCTTTTTGACTTCCTCTTTCATGCGTGTCATTTCCTCGGTCCCCCAAGGCAATCCTGTCTGATTTCTTTTACTAAGAATCGGTATGGTTATCTCACATGCCTTATCTATTGATTCTGTGTATCTTCCTGTTATCTTGTCCAAATCTTCTGTCGTTAATATGTTGTCTATTTCTGTTTTGTTTATGTTTTGTTGTTCCCAAATTTCGTCAAGTTTCCCATAAAATTGTCCCCATTTTGCCCTTTTAGTATTGTATTTTCTAGTTGTTTTTATTATGTCCATACCTTTTGTTTTTTCTATTTTTAATTCAAATAAGATTGCCCTGTGGTCCGAGGTGGTGATGTCCCGGGATAGTCTCCAGTTTGCCACACTTCGAAGCATGTCTTCTGTGCAAGTCGTTATATTGACGCAGCTGCAGTACCTTTGACCTCCCCTGATGACGTCGAAGGTAGGGGCCGTTCTCGTGTTCAGGATCTGGAGTCCCAGTTCATCGAGGGCACCTGCTAGAGCGTCACCCCTATGATCCACCACTCGGCTTCCCCACCACGTGTTCCAAGCGTTGACGTCCCCCCCCAGTATCACATCGCGAACTCCAATCCCCTCCATTATCTTACTTAGATGGTCCAAGTCTGGCTCGATAGGCTGTCCACCATCCAGGTACACCGACACCACACCTATTGCCCAGGCTCCGGTCCTCAGTTTTGCAACTGTAAAGTTTTCAGTTGTTAAGGTTGGGCACTGTGTGAGGTTTATGGTGTCGTCGAATAGTACAATGGCCGCTTTGTTGACTTTCTCGGTCTTCCTGGCACACTGTACCACTCTTGTGCCCGGATAGCTCTTCATTTCTCCGATCGAACCAAGTTATGCCTCTTGGACCATTGCAAACGCCAACTTTCGCTTTCCCGCTTCCATAATGAGTGGCCAGTTTGCTTTTTTGGAGGTTTGCCTGTACGACGTGATACCGATGAGGTCTGACTTCACTGTTTACTGCTCTTCCGCCCGGGACCACCTTAGCAATACGCCAACGACAGTCGCGCCAATCCGTCTCACTTGAGACGTGTTGGGCACTCGCTGTCGAAGGCGTTGTGCTCGGTCTTACCCATCTTTGCGGAAACGCAGTTTCGGCACTTTGGTGGCTCCGTGGCTAGCCGTGAGGGGCAGTCCACCCTCATGTGGGGGTCCTCACAATGTGTGCAGAGGTCGGCGGGTTCCGTACACAACTTACGGCTATGGCCAAAGCGCAAGCAGCGGGTGCACTGAATCAGTGGCGACTGGTCCAGCACACGCACCCGCTGCAAGTCAATGT
Organism: Tiliacea citrago; assembly: GCA_963921375.1. Classification (NCBI taxonomy): domain Eukaryota; kingdom Metazoa; phylum Arthropoda; class Insecta; order Lepidoptera; family Noctuidae; genus Tiliacea; species Tiliacea citrago. Next base: position 72,345 of record OY992791.1, on the reverse strand, counting down.
GCACTCGACCCGCGTGCGTCAGCCTCTGCCACACAGCGGGTGACACTTGCAGGATGACGTGGCACATGTGGGGGTTTCTCGTTCTGCGGCGGTACTTTACCCCCATCCTCAGGTCGTCCGCAGTCACGTCCCCAATCAGATGACTGTTTTGGCGTTTAACGGCATCGATGAACTCCTCGTCTGAGTAGCACGAGAGGACATCCTTGGCGATGATGAGAGGATCTTTATTTTTCCCTCCTCCACTTTTAAGTTTCCGGTCTTCTTAATCCTCTCGGTCACCCTGGTCAGCTCCTCCCTGGTCTTAAAACCGACCACCACCTTTTCGTCCCTCGCTTTCCGCACTCTCTCCACCCTGGTCCCTTCATTCCTGGCAGATGCACCTTGTCACCTTGACACAACCACCGAGTGAAGAGGCTCCTGGAAGTGCTGCTTCGGGGCGGCGGCCATCTCCGCGAATGATTGCCCCTGTCCTGCGACAAAGCGAGGCACCTGTTGCAGGTGCTCCGACAGAGCCAATGTGTGCAGCTGGCATTTCTCCAGCGCCTTATTGTGCTGCTGGAGGTTCTCCATTACCTGCTTCATGAGCTCTGTCGGATCACCTGAGGTCGGCGGGGGGTCCACGCGAGCTTTTTCGGGCTCAGCTGCCTCTACCGGTAAGACTGCAAGTGTGACTGCAGGTGCAGGGGTGACACAAGATTTGTTTCTCTCTGACTCCTTTACCAACTCATAGAGCCTGTTGATCGCATTCTCGACCGCCGCCTTGATCTCCGTCTTGAAATTGCGAGAGTTGCCCAAGTGAAGCTTTGCCTTACTTAGGCAAGCTCTCGCCTCCGCTGTCCGGTTGGAGTACTTGCAGTCCGGCTTATTTAGTGGCTTTTCGGCGCCCAGAGGCATTCGGCGCGTCTCCAGATTGCTGGAAGCGGATGGAGTGGCATCGCGTTTTAGGATGGCAGGGGTCTTGGCCTGGGGCTCAGCTTTCCCGGCCTTCCATTCCCCGATACTACGCTTTACGCTGGGAAGCGTGGTTCCAGCCTTCTCTGACGAACGCGGAGAGCCCCTGGAGTCTGGCGAGCTCGCATCCTTTTTGGCCGGTGTGCGGAACATGGCTGCAGTCGAGGTGAACGTGAGATTCATAAAAACAATTTAAAGGCCACCGGTGATTTCTTCTGTGTCCCTGTAAAGGGAGGATAAACACAGAGAAACGTATAATTAAAATGAAGTAAAATTGTCGTACGGCCGTAAGACCGCTAGGTCCATAAAGTAAATAAGAAGGTCAATAAAAGAGCTTTCAAGCCTTAAGCCAAATAAATTTAAAAAAATTGGCAAAAACCCAAAAGTACCGCTGCGGTGCAGGCGCACCAAAGCGGCACGTGATTCTCTCCTTGAAGAGTAGTCTTTGAGGAGAGAACTTTCGGTGGGTTCGCTGAGTCGGGTTGGCCGGACAGCGAACGGAGGCATGTATAATGCCGCCGTCGGGGGCTTGGCTTAATAGCCTGGCCCAGAGGAAGGTACCTCTAAGATAAAAAACCACCCAATCTTAAGTTCTGAAGCGCGGCGAGAGGATGAATGGCTGGAGGGAGTCTAGTCGTGAGCGTTTCACCTGCAGACCTAATATAATCCTGAAACCTAATATATATCAACTCGTGGGAACTGATATAATTAAAACAAACACAAATAAAACTAATAATAATTAAAAGACGGAGAAGGTGACGATCGTTCTGGTCGAGCAGATGGGTGCGGGTGCGGTGTCAGATTCTGACACCGCGTCCGAAAGGATGAGTTTGGCCAGCGTGGCGAGCTGCGGCTCAAAGCGCTTGCAAACTGAAGAAGAGGTGGGTGGGCGATTCTGGAAGAATTGCTCACAAAAAAAGAAGCGCGGGGAGCTGTCAGGCTCTTCTAGCGAAGAGAGCCTGCCGGCCGCTAAAGTGCCAACAGCATCAGGCAAGAGAGGGCGAGGTCGCGCAGGGGCGAGTGTACCTCATGTGGAGCGCGACGTGCGGGGTCGGTTCGCGTCGGTTTCCCGACCCGATACGCCGGTTCCGAAGGAGGATGTCGAGGGCGCGGGGAGCGACCCCAGGCCCACGACCGCGGACTCCAGCGAGTGCTTCTTGCTGGGGCCCGATTCTGTAAAATAACCAAACTTGTCAATAGTGTATCGGTAGTGTGTCAGTAGTGTCTCAATAGAATAGTTATTGACATTTGGGCACAATTGTGTAACTTTGAGTTAAGCAACACGCCATTGACACTATCGACACACTACAGACATTCTTTTGCCACTGTTGCAAATTTGGCATTCTGCAAAAACTTCAATGGCGTTTCAGTGGTGTCTCAGAAGTGTGTCGGTAGTATGTCGATAGTGTGGCAGTACAATAGTTTTAGTGTTGCTAAAATCTACCATGAGGTAAACCAAACCTACCACTTTTTCAAATCCAATTTTGATTAATTAAATCTTTATATTATGGGTTTATTTATTAATATAAAAACGTTTCATTATTAGAAACATTAAATTTCACTAAAACATGCGTTTAATAACGTTTAATGAGTGTAGCCAGGGGCGCTAAGGCGCGAGGACGTTTTTTTCGAAATCCTTCCAATTTTATTGCAGTATCGGGACCTTGACCATAGTCTAAACCATTTAGGCTCGGAGACGCATGGCCCCACGACGCATCGTTTCCGAGATACGGGCCTTCGATATTAAAAAAAAAACCTTCATTCATGTTGGGATGCTGTTTACACAGGTGGTGGTACATAGGGGGGGGGTCAAATTTTGCTTATTTTTTGCCTAGGACGCATCGTTTTCGAAATATTTGAATTTTTATATTTTAATAAAAAAATATTAGATATTTAAAGAAAAAAAAAAATTTTTTTTCGTAGATTTTTTACATCATCTCATGGTTTTCGGTCGGAGTATCAAATTAGGTACCTTCACATACAAACCTTTAATTCAGCAGGGATTCCATTCCGCCGTCCCTGTCTCTGGAGAAAGGGAATCAGCTCGTCAATTAGCTTCCTTGCTTGCTCTACGGCCACTTTATCAATTTCACTACGTAAGTCGCACACACACACGGACACATTATTTCAAATTTAAAAAATATACAAATTGAACTCAATCAACAATAGGAAAAATACGTGTCATTGTTCGATGGCTTCACAATGGCGGTTCGATGGCCAAAACACTATTCAAACAAGATAGAAACAACTGTCAAACACACTTAAAATATTTACAGACTACCGTAGCTTGGCCATCACGATGCCATTGTAACATTATAGTGGACCAGACTACCAATTATTCTTGCCAAATTTGCAACAGTGGCAAAATAATGTCTGTAGTGTGTCGATAGAGTGTCAATGGCGTGATGCTCAACTCAAAGTTACAGAATTGGGCCCCTGGGGTCTAACAAGGCGGAGGCGAAGGCCGCAAAGCGGGCGCAGCGCAAGGCGGTGGCGGCTGATAAGATCAGTGAGTAGGCTCATCAGGCGCGAGAGCGGCGCTCGGCCCGGATGACTGCCGGGGGGAGCCCATCGGCGGTGGCGCTCAGTCGCCAAGTTCTGGACGGCGTGGATGTCGTCTTGAAGGTTGCCACCAAATCGGGCAACCTGAAGGGCACATTCACCCGTGCTCGGAAGGAGGCGGCTCTTCATAGTCAACCGTGCCCCCGGTGACCGCGCCTACACCCCAGGAGGCCTGGACGACGGTCATAAAAAAGGGCCGTAAGAAGAAGAGGGCGCTGCCGGCACTCCCCAAAGCCCCGGCTCCGAAATAGAGCACAAAGCAGCCCAAGGCCAAGACTCCACGCTCCGAGGCTGAAGTCATTACGCTGCAGTCCGAAGCCTCAAAAAGGGGAGTCACCTACATGTCGGTTCTGGCGGCAATGAAGGATAAGCTGAAATTCAGCGAGCTCGGCACCCCAGCTGGGTTTAATTTTAGAACGGCAGCCACGGGTGCCAAGGTGTTCGAGTTGTCGGGTGCTCTGAGGCAGGAGAGGGCAGACGCTCTGGCCGCCAAACTATGAGCTGTCATCAAACCGGAGGATGCTCAGGTGTCCAGACCCACTAAAATGGCTGAATTGCGCATAGAAGGGCTAGACGACTCCGCGACCCCAGAGGAAGTAGTGGCAGCCATCGCAAAAAACGGCGTGTCTGCCCGAAACTGCGAAGGCAGGAGAAATCCGCAGCAGCGCGGCCGGGCTGGGCACGATCTGGGTGCAGTGCCCAGTAGCTGCTGCAAACAAGGTCGCAGATGGCAGACGGCTGCTGGTGGGATGGGTGTCTGCCAGGGCAAAACTCTTGGCAACAAGGGCTGTGCAGTGCTTCAGGTGCCTGGAAAAGGGGCATGTCCGGGCACAGTGCACTGCACAAATAGATCGCAGTGATTTATGTTATCGCTGCAGTCAGCCCGGCAACAAGGCGGCCCAGTGCTCCGCGGCACCAAACTGCAGTCTTTGCGCAGCTGCAGGAAAGCCCACGGAGCACAGACTTGGCGGGAAAGCCTGCAAGGCACCCAAAAAAGTTGCCAAGAGGACGAGGGCCTTTGGAGGCTCTGCGCCTCTACCACAGCCTGGCAGCCCAGCAGCTGACTCCCAAACCAGGGAAGGAGGAGATGTCGAGGAAATGCAATGCCAGTGACGGCCCAATTGCATTTCCTCCAGGCAAATATCAACCACTCTGCCAGAGCTCAGGACCTATTGCTCCAGAGCATGGCAGAGTGGTCGATCCATGTGACTGTGGTCGCTGAGCCGTATTTTGCCCCTCCCGCGATAACTGGGCAGGGGACCTAGACGGTTTGGTGGCCATCATCGGCGGGACTCTTGGTAATCCCTCCCGAGGACACGGCTGGGTGGCCGCCCTCGCAGATGGAATTGTCACGGTCGGGGCATATTTCTCGCCCAACAAGAGTCTCGCTGACTTCGAGGGGTTCCTTGTCGAGTTAGGTGCCGACGTAGACCAGTTCCACCCTCGCCCCGAGCTGTTGCTCGGGGATCTCAACGCCAAGTCTGCGGCGTGGGGATCTCCGGTGACCGATGCTAGGGGTGAGGCGCTGGAGGAGTGGGCAGTCACGACAGGCTTGACCATCCTAAATCGGGGCTCGGTCTACACGTGCGTGCGGCAGCGGGGCGGGTCCATAGTGGACGTCTCGTTCGCTAGCCCTGCTGTCGCGAGACTGTCGGATTTTACTAATTTTTTGGGAAAGTTTTTCTAATTTAAATTTTAATCTGTTTTTTGTATGAATTGTTTAAATTACATTTTGTTTTCTATTTAAAAATCTATTTATTCCTTCTATGCTTTGTCTTTATATAAATGTATATATTAAAAGCATAGCTTTAACATTCTTTATTTATTTTTATTACTCTGGACGCTATTGCTATACAGTAATCTAATAAAGTTTTCCGAAATTTATCATTTGTCATCAATTTACTAATATTAATCCTATTTAACTCTGTCTCTAATTTCAACTCTACATCTAATCGCTCCACTCCAAACGCAGGACACTCTGTCAAAATGTGAGGGATGGTTTCCAGGGCATCCGGATTACAGATGCACGATGAGCTCCCCTTACACTTAAAACGATGCAGGTATTCTGAGAACCCACCGTGCCCAGTCAAGATCTGTGTAACCACACCGGTCGGCTTTACTTTGTTTATTATCTTGAAAGCATCGACCGCGTCCGGGAGGAAAATTTTGGTAACGGAGGCTGTTTCGCCGTTCTTGTATCTCCGGTTCCACTCGTCGAGCGACCCCATGCGGATCTACCGCTTGACGAATGAAACCGGGCAGCGATCATAGTCTGGCTTCTTCTTAAGTTTGAGTGCAGCTTCTTTTGCAAGGTAGTCTGCGCGTTCATTTCCTTCCAGCCCGGCGTGAGCCTTAACCCAGAACAAGGAAACATCTTTGCTCTGGGACAAAGCCGCGCCCACGTTTTCTCTTGCTTCCACCGCCAGGGCGTGGAGGGAACCTTGATTCATGACTGTTTGTAATGCGGCGTTTGAGTCACTATAGATACCGAAGCTTTCCTCTTTGCGCTTGAGGATTTCTCTCTTGGCTACGCATATAGCCAGGAGTTCCGCCTGGTAGACCAAGCAGCACGACGGCAAGCTAAGTTTTACAGACTTGATCTCGGCATCGCTGTCCCAAAGTGACAGCGCTGCTCCGACCTTGCCCTGAATCTTGCTGCCGTCGGTGAAGAACCGGACCGCCTGGCTGTTGTGGGTGTCCACACGGGACTGGTCCTCCAGGCTACGAACCCCATGGCCATATGTTTCGCCGGATGAGGAGTCTCTGCAAATGCCACCACACGCTCCACTTCCCTGCCCGCAAGGGCTGGCTGGGGCACCCCTCTCTTTCCCTCATACAGAGCGGCTGCTTCTTGTATTCGGAGTTCGAGTGGGAGCATCCCAGCCAGCACCAGGGACGCGTTCAGCGAAACTGTGCGGTGGGATTTGCAGAGCTTTTGGGCGGTATTCAGAATTTTCTGCACTCCAATCTTTTTAGTTGCCGGCGCCCAGGCGCTTGCCGCGTACATCACTACCGGCTCCATCGCTGCCGTGTAGATGCTCCGTATGACCTCCGGGTGCATACCCCAGCTCACTTTAGCCGCTCTAGCTGTTTGTAGCAGCAGCCCAGCAGCTTTTCTACAGACGTGAGCGGCGTGGGTGTTGAAAGTGAGCTGGTGGTCGATTATGAGCCCCAGTATTTTTATTTCCTTTGACATGCCAATGTCGACCCCGCCCATGCTCAGAATTGGGACATCGTACTTCAGCTTCCTGGTTATTACCATTGCACAGGTTTTGTGAGGTGCAAACTTCAGCTTATTTCGGATGCCCCAAGTCCGAACATACTCGAGGGCGGCATTGGCATGTCTTTGAACCTCCAATGCTGTGTCACCGTCGAAGATCATGACCACATCGTCGGCGAAAGCCTGGCAGTGATCTCCCCGCTCTTCCAGCCCCTTCAACAATGGATCCAGCAGTAGGTTCCAGGAGATCGGACCACCAATCGACCCCTGTACGCACCCCTTGTTGGTGGTTTTGTAGCACTCTACTCCAGCGTACCTAACTCGGACACTCCTACCAGCCAGGTAGCTGTCCAGCATCCGCCTGATATTCACCGGGCACTTTTCCTCAGCCAGTCTGGTCCTGATTGCCGGCCACCATGCGCTGTCGAAGGCTTCCTCTATGTCAAGTGACACAACAGTGATCAGCTTCTTTTGATTTAGCTTGGTTTTGATATGTTGTATCATGGTGAAGAGGGAGTCCTCGGTGCTCTTCTGTGGCATAAAGCCAAACTGACGAGTACTCAACCGCGGGATCAGATGCCACTTCAACCTTGCTACCAACATTTTCTCTAGCATTTTGCTCAGTACTGGTAGGAGGCCGATAGGCCTGTAGGACTTCGGGGTGGTATAACAGTCCTTTCCCAGCTTGCGGAGTACCACCACTGTGAAGTGGCCCTGCTCGAGGCACTTGTTGGCCAGTGCAAGAAACATCCCCGGGTCCCGGAATATAGATTGGGCACAGATATCTGCTGTGAGACCATCCGCCCCGGGTGCCTTCTTAGGGTTGACACTTTCCACCGCGGTTTTTAGCTCCTGGTGTGTAAACGGTGGGTCATGGTTTTCATCATGCGTCCAATCGTTCTGGCCGCTTCTCGCGTCCGACGGTGGTCGTCGTTATCTTCCTACTCCAGGTCTTCGGGGTAGAAGGACTCTGCCAGCAGTGAAGCCGAATCTGCACCATCGAGTGTCACCCCATCCTTCACCAACGGCAGGTCCTCGCACCTTTTGGCGGTCCATCCTATGACCCTGTAAATCCCTTCCCACACTCCTTCCTTAGTTTGTCTTTCACAGAACCCCTTCCAGCTAGTAACTTGCGCCTTTGTGGCTTGGAGTTCATAATGCTCTTTTGCCTGAAGGTACTCCTCGACGACTTTTGCTCTCCGGACTGGTGCAGCGCATCGAATGCGGCGTCTCCTGGTGTTAACCCCGTTCATCATATCAGCAAGCTCGTCGGACCACCATGGTATCGTATTTTAGTGTGGCGTGTATCGGTAGGTACGCTCGGTGATTTAAATAAAAACTACTCAGGATTGACTGATCTTATTATTTTCAAAAACACCCTGCTTATATATACAATATGTTAGATTCCTTAGACATGGCCTGTTACTATTTACATTTCATTTGACCAATGGCGATGCGCCGTCTGGCGAGACGCGCGCGGGGCGAGGGGCGCTGTGTTGATCACACCACTGTTAGCCGCGAAGGCATAAATAGGAGTAGCGCGCGGGGCGCGATCCTTTCTGCCGGGCGCCGTCGTCGAGTGAACATCCAAGAATATGAAGACTGCCTGCCGATCTGCGGGATGCGTGTGTCGTCAGCGTCATGTATCCTCGTGTCCATCTGTGGTCCCGGGGCGTGCAGTGAAGATACGGAGTGTGCTGGTGCTTCTGCTTGCTCTGCTTGCGCTTACAAAACCGCTTCTTACGAAGCGAACTCATGTTTCTTAAAACCGTCTTTTTCAAGACGATTGATTCCCTGTTTCTTTACGGAATGTAAAAACGTGGTAAGGTAACTGGTTCAGTGGTATGTGGTAAGTAGCTGGTATACTTATGTGACAGGTACGTACTGTATCACTACATCACTCCCCCCTAAGCGAAGCGTACGTTGGGTTTTACAGTGCGGCCGGAACGTGTGACGTATGTGTCGCGCGGTGCGCCGGGGTTCGATGTCCGCGGCTGTACGCTCGTAGTTGTGCGCAGTGCTTGATGTTGCGCACCTGTCGTTGTTGATGTGGTACACCCGTCTTCGTTGAGTAGGTACGCTGGCTTTAGTCTGTCTATTGAGACAACTGTAGTTCGAAGTGGCATCTGTATGGTGAAATGCTTGCTATCTCGCTTAATCACTTTGAACGGGCCGTTGTAAGGAGGGGTCAATGGGCTTCGCACGGTGTCGTTGCGCACGAAAACATGAGTACATGTCGCTAGGTCCTTGTATACAAACGTACTCATGTTGTTGACACGTGACTTGCTGCTTGGTGCGAGTGATGCCATTGTTTCAGTCAGCTGGCGGACGAATTCTGCGTCATCATTTTTCGGCTGTGTAGGCGCGAAGAAATCTGACGGTATTCTTAGTGTCGTTCCATAGGTCATCAGGGCCGGGCTGACTTGTGTGTCCTCACGCAGCGCTGTTCGTAATCCAAGCAGCACGGTCGCTAATTCATTGCTCCAGTGTGTGCCGGCGCTTCCCGCCATGAGCGCGGCCTTCAACGTTCGATGCCAGCGTTCGACCTGACCATTTGCTTGCGGGTGGTATGCAGTAGTTCGAATTCTGGTGATGCCGAATCTCTTCATCAGTGCGTTGAATAACGACGATTCGAATTGTCTTCCTTGATCCGTCGTTACTCGTAACGGGCAACCAAATCGCGATATCCATCCTTCGTACATCGCCTTAGCAACAGTGTCGGCGGTGACGTCATGAATAGGTACTGCCTCCGGCCATTTAGTGCAGCGGTCGATAATTGTAACTAGATATCTGTAGTCGTTAGATGGCGGCAGTGGTCCTACGATGTCAACGTGAATGTGTTCGAAGCGCGCTGATTTTTGAAACTCGCCGAGTGGACTGATAACATGTCGTTGAACTTTCCCACGCTGGCAACCAATGCATGACTTTGCCCACAGACCAACTTCTCTGTTCATACTTGGCCATATAAACTTTGTAGACATTACTCTTCTTGTTGTTCGCACACCAGGGTGACTTAGTTCGTGTAGCGCTTTGAATGCTACTTTACGATAAGCTGCTGGTAGGTATGGACGAACGTTGCCGGTTGATGTTTCGCACATTATTGGTCGCTGACCTCCGGGCAATGTAAAAGGCGCGAACTTTAGACTTGGGTTGGACATGCAGATCTTCAATTCTTCATCATTTTCTTGGTCTTTAGCGAGTTGGTTGTAATCGATCGTGGAGTGCGACAAGTTGATTTCTTCGATGCGTGATAGGGCGTCCGCTGCTTCGTTCTTATCACCGTGAATGTATTCGATCTTTGTACAGAACTGACTAATGTAATGCAGCTGGCGTTCTCTTCGTGGTGTATCGCTGCTACTCGGCGTTCTTGTTAGCGCGTAAGTTAGTGGTTTGTGATCGGTGAATATTGTTAGATCACTGCCCTCTATTAGTCGTCGTAGGTGTTGCACTGCGGTGTACATTGCTAACAATTCGCGATCGTACACGCTGTAGCGACGTTGCGTCTCACTCATAGTTTTCGAGTAGAATGCCAGAGGTCTCCATTTGTTGTCCACTTTTTGTTGTAGAACGGCGCCCATGCTAGTATTCGATGCGTCGGTAAATAAACATAGCGGCGCGTTAGGTATCGGGTGAGTCAGTGTTGTTGCCTTGAGTTTGCTTTGTCGGCATTTTTCAAAGGCTTGTTCTGCTACTTGCGACCATTGTATCGGAGTTTTATCATTTTTCTTACTGTTGTGTAGGTATTTGTTCAATTCGTGTTGGTGCTTGGCTTGATGTGGTAAACAACTAAGGTAGAAGTTTATCATTCCTAAGAATCTTCTTAGTTCTTGAACTGTTTGTGGTTTCGGTTAGTTGACTATGGCTTGTATTCGTTCTTGAGTGGGGTTGATTCCTTGGGATGATACTTCGTATCCGAGAAACTCGATGTTAGTTTTGTCAAACTCGCACTTATCGATGTTAAGACTGACGCCGTAGGTATTTAGGCGTTCGAGTACTAATTCTAAGTGGCGGCGGTGTTCTTCCTTATTTCTCGAGTGTACGAGCAGATCGTCGATGAAACTGAATACGTTGTCATCTAGTCCTCGTAGTACCTCGTGCATGAAACGTTGAAATGTTTGTCCGGAGTTTCTTAGACCAAACGTCATGCAGGTGAATTCGAATAGTCCGAAAGGTGTTATTATCGCTGTTTTTTGAGCATCTTGTTGTGCGATCGGTATCCAGTAATATGCCATTTTCAAATCGAGTTTCGAGAATATTTCCTTGCCGTGGAGTTGGTAAGTGAAATCTTGAATTCGTGGAATGGGGTATCGGTCGGGAACGGTGACGGCGTTGAGTCTTCTGTAATCGCCACATACTCGTAGTGATCCGTCTTTCTTTTTCACGATGTGAAGTGGACTCGCCCACGGACTGTTTGAAGGCTTGCATATTCCCATCTCGATCATGCGTTCAAATTCGAGTTTAGCCGCCTTGTATTTGTCGGGCGGTAGTGGGCGCGGCCGTGAGTAAATCGGCGGCCCGGCTGTCTCGATGTGATGTGTGACGTCATGCTTGGCTGGAGTTTTGAGTGTCATTGGTCGCAGTACATCTGGATATTTCTTCAGTAGGTCGTGATGAGTATGGTCGCGGTTGATAATGTAGATTGATTCTTCTTTGCTGTTTATTTTGACGGCGTTTACACTGAGCTCGTTTACTCGGTCGATGAGTTTTCTTTTGTGCAAGTCGACTAATAGTTTATGATGAACTAGGAAATCGGCACCCAGTAATGAAGTCTTCACATTGGCGACGACGAAAGTCCACTTAAAACTTCTTCGTAAGCCTAGGTTGAGCTCGAGTGTACGCTCTCCGTAGGTACGAATCTCTGTTCCGTTGGCCGCGTACAATTTGTAGCCTGCAATCTCCGCCGGCCTTGAATATTTCTGGTTTCGAGCGGCTAATACCGATATGTCGGCTCCCGTGTCGACAAGATATTTTTCTCTGTTGTTAATGTCGATCACACATAGGCGACGGCTTGTTTGGTTTACTTCGACACCCGCCGCTATCGATGTACGTTCTAGTTTTCCCGCTTTGCAAATTTACATGGCGATTCACATTTTCGTGCCTCGTTGCCGAATCGGTAGTGGAAACGGCACAGCCAGTCGGGATCGCTGGGCTTGCGGGCGTTATCGGTGCAGTGTCTTGAGTGGGAGCGTGAGCGGCTACGATGTGCTGGGTTATGGCGAGACCGGCGATACGATGAATATTGATGGTTGCGGAGCTCAGCGACTTCGATTGACAATTTCTCAATTTGTTTCGTCAGCATATTGATTTGTAAGGTTGTTATCGCGTTTATCTGTACCTCGTTGACTGCTGGACTTGTTGACGGTGGGTTTGCTGTGGAGACTGCGGCGACTGTAGCGGGTTCAAAATGTGCCATCATTTTGTCTGCTATCACAGCTCGCACTTCGAGTTATGACTCGGTGTTGACGGAGAGAACGGCGCGAACTTGTGAGGGTAGCTGGTTGAGCCACATAACCTTCAGCGCTTCATCCGATAGTAGCTTGCCACTGAGGTCTCGCATTTTACGCAGCAGCTGGCTTGGCTTGTGATCGCCGAGTTCGAGGCCGCTGAGTAGCTTCTGTAACTGCCGGTGGTCTGACTCTTGGTACGTGGAGATGAGTCTATCTTTGAGCGTGCTGTACTTGCTGGTGCTCGGTGGATGCAAGATGATGTCTCCAATTAAATTTGTTCTAGGTCACTGTTGCCGAGTAGTGGGACGACGAGGTTGAACTTCTGCTCCTCACCGAGCTTGCTTGCAGCAACGGCTGCTTCAAATTGCGCGAACCACAGGCGTGGTGGCGTGAAATCGTCGGTGTCTTTCATCATGGTGATGGTTCTTGCAGGAGTTCGATGTTCCAGGCTCAGGCTTCGGCTTCAATTTCGGGTTCAACTTCACGGGGTCACCAATTTAGTGTGGCGTGTATCGGTAGGTACGCTCGGTGATTTAAATAAAAACTACTCAGGATTGACTGATCTTATTATTTTCAAAAATACCCTGCTTATATATACAATATGTTAGATTCCTTAGACATGGCCTGTTACTATTTACATTTCATTTGACCAATGGCGATGCGCCGTCTGGCGAGACGCGCGCGGGGCGCGGGGCGCTGTGTTGATCACACCACTGTTAGCCGCGAAGGCATAAATAGGAGTAGCGCGCGGGGCGCGATCCTTTCTGCCGGGCGCCGTCGTCGAGTGAACATCCAAGAATATGAAGACTGCCTGCCGATCTGCGGGATGCCTGTGTCGTCAGCATCATGTATCCTCGTGTCCATCTGTGGTCCCGGGGCGTGCAGTGAAGATACGGAGTGTGCTGGTGCTTCTGCTTGCTCTGCTTGCGCTTACAAAACCGCTTCTTTCGAAGCGAACTCATGTTTCTTAAAACCGTCTTTTTCAAGACGATTGATTCCCTGTTTCTTTACGGAATGTAAAAACGTGGTAAGGTAACTGGTTCAGTGGTATGTGGTAAGTAGCTGGTATACTTATGTGACAGGTACGTACTGTGTCACTACAGTATGTTATTATTTTTTACTTTAGCCAATGTTTCTTCACACGTTTCTGTAATGATGCCTATATAATTGTTTACGCTACTTTCTAAATCTATTTTATTACTAAATTTATTAATTTCTACTGAGCTTATGTTATCTGCTATTAATTGGGCCAATTTCTCATGAAATTGGCTCCAATTTGTTTTCTGGTGTTATAAAGTGTGGTAGGTCTTCTAATGTTTGTCCCTTTTGATTTTTGAAGATTAATTTTGAATACGATACCGTTGTGGTCCGAGCTTGTGATGCCTTCGTCAACTCTACAGTCATACACCAGGTTCAGCATGTCCGTTGAACATGCCGTTACGTCAACGAAACTGGTGTATGACTTTCCATCCCTGATGGTGTCAAAAGTTGCCGTGTTCCCAACGTTGAGCACCTGCAAGCACATTTCGTCCAGAGTCCCCGACATTTCCTCACCCCTGCCATCGACTACTAAACTTCCCCACCAGGTGTTCTTCGCATTTGCGTCGCCAGGTATGGTTGTATGGGCTGGTCTGGTTCAAAGTAGAAAGAGACTACTGCGATTTCCCAGCAGCTGGTTCGGATCCTCACCACCGTGATGTTATTAGTGGTGAGTTTTGGACACTGTGTTACGTCGAGGTCATGATCGAAAACGACTATTGCCACCTTCACAGTTCCACTTCCTTGTTCCGCGCACTGGTAGACTCGCTCCCCGGTAGTCTCTCATTCTTTTAACCCAACCCACGTATGGCTCTTGGAGCTGTGCGAAGGCGACCTTTCGCTCACTTGCCACCATCATGAGCTCTTGAGTCGCAAGGTTCTTCCTCTGCAGATTCGCTTGGTTCACCCGGTAGTTTTTGCGGACACTGGGCTGAGTTCGGGTCTAACTGTCTGGGTTCATGTTTCCGGGAACGGCTGCCATGACCTTAGTAATACGCCACCGCCAGTCGCGCCAATGCGTCCCACTTCACGCGTATTGGGCATCCACTGTCGAAGTGTGGGAAGGGAACACGGGTGGTTTTTAGTCAGTAAGAGTCTGACAGGCCCCTCCGCCCGCCCCAGGGCGGACGACATCCATGAGGATTTTCGACCCCCTGAACAAAAAAAAAAAAAAGGTTAGGCTCGCTCGGGTTGTTAGGTTCGCTCGGGTTGTTAGGTTTTTTTTTTTTTTTTTTTGGCAGGAGTGGGAAATCCTCATGGACGCCCAGACTGCCCCAAAAATGAGCCAGTGTGGGCAGTGCCGGACTCTTACCGGCTAAAACCACACTCCTGCCCTGCCAAATGTACCTCTGACTTGATCAGAGTTCTTATGTATCTTAATTGTCTTGTTGCTCACTTAAATTTCTGTCAATTTATTTAGTTTAAAATCCAATCTTATTTCTATTACATTTATTGTTATTACATCTATTTACATCCATTATCACTTTCACTTAGGTATCTTACATTGTTATCCTTTTATCTATATATAAAGCATTTTCATTTTCTTCATGCCTAAATCCATACAAATATAGCAATTATATCATTATATTATATATTCATTATTATTATATATTATTATCGTTATTATTAATTATGTCATTATATCATTATTATTATATATTATTTTTATTATTATTGAGTTCCTTAATTCTATCACAGTTTTTTATCACAGCTTCGGACATTTTCAACTATATGTGTTATGCTACTGTTATATATTATATACAAATATGAATACTAAGCATAATTTGTTTACTTATTCCTACTAATTGCCTTATTAGCTAGTTTCATACAGAACTCAATAAACTTAGCACTAGTTCCCTTATCTGTTATTAATGCATGTAGACTTTCTTTCGTTATTTCTGTGCCCAGTTCCTGTTCGATCTCATACCTCTCCGGGCAGTACGCGGGGCAGTCTGTTAGTATGTGTACCACCGTTTCCTGTCTGTCCGGGTCACATATGCACGATGGGCTTCCCTTACACTTAAACCTGTGCAGGTATTCAGAAAACCCACCGTGCCCTGTTAGTAATTGTGTCAATGTCCCTGTCGGTTTGAGGTTTTTTATATGTGGAAATGCTTGGATTGCGTCAGGGAAAAACAACTTAGTTACGCCGGCTGTGTCCTCGGATATGTATCTCCGATTCCATTCGTCAAGCGTGTCTAAACGGATCTGCCGCTTGACGAATGAAATCGGGCATTGGTCGTAGTCTGGCCTTGTTTTGCTTTTAAGGGCGGCGTCCTTTGCAAGCTGGTCTGCTCTCTCGTTACCCTCTAGTCCTGCGTGGGCTTTGATCCAAAAAAGTTCAACTTTTTTGGATTGATCCTTGCACTGTCGCAGATTTTCCCGGATTTCGACTGAGAGGGGATGGAGAGAGCGGTGATTAGTGACGGTTTCTAGTGACGATCTAGAGTCGCTGTAGATGCCGAAACTATTCTCTCGACTACGCAAAATTTCCCTTGTGGCCTTACATATAATAGTACATGTAATAGTTCGATAGAGTTAACAACGACACGCTGCTGATGAAACTTAGTAACATAGGTTTCACACCGTCTTTATTACGTTTCTTCGCAGATTATCTGCGTGATCGCCAGCAGTTCGTTAGGCTCGGTATCTACGAATCAGGACCTTACCACACGCGTTCCGGAGTTAGTCAGGGCTCAATTTTGGGACCTTTATTATTTTTAATCATTGTAAATGATCTTCCCCAAGTTCTCCGTAATGCAAGATGTCTGTTATATGCTGATGACTTGAAGTTGTACCTCGAAATAAACTCCGAGCGTGACTGTTTGGCACTACAGCAAGACATAGATGCGATATACAAGTGGAGCCTAGACAATAAGATGGAATTTAATTCCTCTAAATGCTTCGCTATGACATTCGGTCGAGTGCGGCACCCAGTTAATTTTGAATATAATTTAAATAACAATGTCATTATGAAAACTACGGCTATGAAAGATCTGGGAGTCACATTTGACCGAAAGCTCACCTTCCACGACCATATTGCTACGGTAGCTAAAGAATCCTACCAAAGGTTGGGCTTCGTCTTACGTAATTGCCGCGATTTTCGTACCACACATGCCATAAAAACAATTTTTAATGCACTTGTACGTAGTAAATTAGAATCCAGCTCCTGCGTGTGGCATCCACACGAAAGTACCTACGCGCTTTTATTGGAAAAGGTGCAAAAAGCGTTTCTTAGGTTTTTATATAAGCGTAAGCACGGTTATTACCCTTACCTCTATCCGACTAAATTTCTATTGGGATGCCTGGGATATAACTCATTAGAGGTAAGGCGAGCACGAGATCAGCTCACCATAGCCTGCAAGATGCTCCGTGGCACTATTGACGCACCTGACCTGCATGCTGTGCTGGCTCGTTTCTTTGTCCCAGACAATTACTGCCGCGGCAGAAACCACAGGTTGTTTGCCGTGCCTCCATGTCGCACCGTTTCGCGTGCTAAGTCCCCAGTACCTCGCACTCTGGTCGCACTTAATGATCTCTTGGATTCCAATCCAACAAACGATCTGTTTGCGGATGAATGGACGAAGATTTTATTGGCATGCCTGAAATACTGTGAGAGGGATTCATGAAAGTATTGTAATTTTTTTTTTTTTTTATTTTTTTTTTATTGTTTTATAATTGTTTTTATGTTTTCACCAGATTTTTAAATTTATATTCTTTCCTATGTATGTGTCTCTGCCTTTAATTAACGTAATTGGTATAACCGTGTTAATTAAAGTTAAAATAAATAAATAAATAAATAAATATAGCCAAAAGTTCTGCCTGGTAGACGGTACAGTGGGGCGACAGCTTGAATTTCTGGCTTTTGGTTTCAGCATCATTGCTCCAGTGAGACAATGATGCCCCGACCTTGCCCTCGATCTTGCTGCCGTCCGTGTATATCCGCACTGCTTGAGTGCAGTGGTTGTTAGCTTGATCCTGGTCTGCCAGGCATATGAACTGCAGGCTTATATGTTTGGCTGGGTGGGGGACATTGTTAAACGCAGTACGTCGCTCAATCTCCTTGTCTCCTAGCGCTGGCCGGGGTACCCCCCTCTTCACCTCATATAGGGCCGCTGCCTCTTTTATTCGAAGGTCAAGGGGTAGTATCCCAGCCAGCACCAGCGCCGAGTTCAAGGAGACTGTGCGATAGGATTTGCACAGTTTCTGCGCAAATCCCCTTTGGACTGCGTTCAATTGTTTGCGTGTCTTCAACTTCTCAACCGCTGGTGCCCACGCACTTGCCGCATACAGGATTGTTGGTTCAACTACTGCCGTGTAGATGGTACGAATGACATCCGGATTGAGTCCCCAGCTGATCCTGGCTGACCTAGACAACTGCTTGTAAAAGTTTAATGCCTTTTTGCAAACATTAGATGCATGGGCATTAAAAGTCAGCTTGTTGTCTATAGTCAGTCCCAGGGTTTTGATCTCCTGCGACATGCCAATGTCGACCCCGCCCATGCTCAGCAGTGGGGTGTCATACTTGAGTTTCCGCGTAACGACCATTGCATTCGTCTTGTGTGGTGCGAATTTTAACTTATTACTGACTCCCCACTGGTGAACATACTCGAGAGCGCCATTTGCACGTCGCTGGACCTCCAACGCGGAGTCACCATCGAATACCAAAACTACGTCATCAGCGAATGCTTGGCAATAGTCTCCCCTTTGTACCAGGCCTTTAAGTAGGGGGTCGAGTAAGAGGTTCCAAAGAATCGGACCCCCTATCGATCCCTGCACGCAACCTTTATTGGTTTCCCTGGTTACCTCCTGTCCAGCATATCTTAACCTAACCCTTCTGTGTTCCAGGTAGCTGTCCACAACTCTCCTCAGGTTTACCGGGCATTTTGCTTCCGCCAGCCTGGTTCTTATGGCCGGCCACCATGTGCTGTCAAAGGCTCCCTCTATGTCCAGCGATATCATGACAATCAATTTTTTGTCTTTTAGTTTTCCTCGTATGAATTCTAGCAGGTCATAGAGGGAGTCTTCGGTGCTTTTTTGTGGCATAAACCCATACTGGCGTGTGCTGAGTCCGGGTATGATGTGCCATTTCACTCTGCCTATCAACATTTTTTCCAGGACTTTCCCCATCACTGGCAACAGTCCTATTGGCCTATATGATTTAGGAGCTGTATAGCTCTCTTTCCCGGGTTTCCTCAGGATTACTACTGTAGCTTCCTTCCAGATCCTCGGGAAGTAGCCCAGCTCTAGGCACTTGTTTGCCAGTGATAGGAAGAGCTCCGGATCATAGTAGACAGATTGCTGGCAGATATCGGCCGTAAGGCCATCTTTCCCCGGGGCTTTTTTGGGGTTGAAGCTACTCATAGTGGAGGTCAGCTCTTCCTGAGTAAACGGAGGGTCATGCTCTTCTTCATCATGGCCCCTCACCTTTAGTTTTTCAGCTACCATCCTACTAATCCTCTGCTCCTCATTATCTTCTTCCCTCCTATCCTCCGGGTAGAAAGTTTCCGCCAGCAATGTGGCAGATTCGAGGCGGTTTAAAACTTTCCCTTCCTTGGTCAGGGGCAGGTCCTCTTGTCTTTTCATAGTCCTGCCTATGACTCTATAAATGCCCTCCCAGAGTCCCTCTTTGTCCTGTTTCCCACAGAAGCTTTTCCAGCTTTCTGTTTGGGCCATTTTTTCTGCTTCCTCATATTTTTCTTTTATTTGCAGGTACTCTCCTACAACTTTTGCCCTCCGGATCGGCGCTGCACAGCGGATTCTGCGCTTCCTAGTGGCGACCGCCTTTTTTAGCATGTCGAGCTCATCAGACCACCAAGGTAATTTAATTTTGCTATTTGGCTTTAATTTAGGTATACTAAGATTACATGCTTCTACTATTACGTTAATATATGATTCTATTTTAAATTCTAATTCGGTTTTAATATTTATTTTATCAAATTCTATTTTACTTATCTTATTTTCTTCTAGCAACTGGCCCAGTTTCCCACGAAACTGGTCCCAGTTCACTTTTTTACTATTAAATATTCTTGTAGTTCTAGTTATATCTAAGCCCTTTGCTCTTTCCAGTTTAATTTTAAAAATAATGGCATTGTGGTCTGAGCTCGTCATGCCTTCGTCCACTCTCCAGTCCTCGATCAGGTCGAGCAGATCCGCCGTACACGCCGTGACGTCCACAAAGCTGGTATACAGTGTGGTTCCCCTCACTGTGTGGAATGTGGGAGTGTCGCCCGTGTTGAGTACCTGTAATCCCATCTCTTCTAGGGCTCCGGCCATGTCGATCCCTCTTCGATCGATTTTGCTGCTACCCCACCAGGAGTTTTTGGCGTTTGCGTCTCCACCCATGATGACTCTCCGTCCAAAACTCCTCTCTATCTTGATGAGCTGCTCCAGGTATGGCTCTATCAGTGCTGGTTTCGGTTCTAGGTAGAATGAGACCACCACGATCTCCCAGGCGCTTGTCCTCATCTTCACCACTGTGACGTTGGGCGTGGTGAAGTTCGGACACTGGATGACGTCTATATCGCCATCAAAAACTACGATTGCAGACTTGATGACGCCGTCTCCATCGCCGGTATGCTGGTATATTCTAGCACCGTGGTAGTCTTTCATTCTACCCAAACTTCCGATGTACGGCTCCTGAAGCAATGCAAAGGCCACCCCCTTTTTGTGAGCCTCAAGCATAATTTCGTTCGTGGCCAAAGCCTTTCTTCGCAAATTTGCTTGTGCCACGAGGTATGGCCTTTTTTGGGAGACAGAGTTTTCGCCGGAGACCACCTTAGCAATATGCTACCTTCGATCTCGCAATCGCATCCCATTTTACCCTGATAGGGCACTCCTGGCTAAACGCATTGTGGTCCATCTTGGCTAACTTTGAACGCACACAGTTGCAGCAAGACGGAGCCGCGCCCCCACGCCAGTCGGGGCACTCTGCCTTCATGTGGAGTCCCCCGCAATGACTGCACTTTGCCTGGGTCTCCTGGCAAAAACGCCTGCCATGACCATAGCCCAGGCAAAGCGAGCACTGAACGATCGGAGATTTGTCGGCCACTCTTATCCTCTGAAGGTCAATGAGGACCGACTCGGCATCTGTCAGTCTCTGCCATATTTTGGGGGACACCCTCATCACGACGTGACTTGTGTGGGGGTTCCTGGTGCGTTGTTTATATGCTATTTCAATTCTGTCTTCTAGCTCATCCAAGTTCGTAAACATTCTTTTGTTTTGAATTTTCAACGCACCAAGGATATCTTCGTCGCTATTGCAACTGAGCACGTCCTTTAGGATAACGAGGGGGTCTCTGTTTTGGATGTTTTCTACTATGAGACTTTCGCCGGACTCTTTAATTCTATTTTTAACACGCTCTCTTTCCTCATCGGTTTTACAGCCTACTATTATTTTACGATCTTTGGCTTTCCTAATTTTCTCAACCACAAATCCTCCCTCTTTGGCATTAACAGCTTTCCTAATTTTATTCATGACCTCTTCTCCTGTTTCTTGGTCATCATTCGCGGTTACTATAAAGGAGTGTAGGGCGGTCTGCGTCGGGAGCCGCTTACCAATAGGGGTCGCAGCTACACCAGCGTAAGACCGTTTTTCCATACCTTCTATCTTTTCCTTTAGCTGTCCCATGCTCTCAGTATTTTCTCTGATAAGGTCAGCATGCTCCTTAAGTTTTCCGATGAGATCTACAATCTCTTTGTTTCCTTCTTCCTTTCTTTCTGTTTTTGCACTTTGCACTAGCTTCTGTTTATTCACAGAAAGTAAGTCTTTTTGTTGTCCTATGCGCTTCCCTTTATCGGCCTCGGCCTCCTTAACGAGCTGAAAAAGTCTTTCTAGTGCCTGTTTGACCTCCATCTTAATCTCCGTCTTAGTATTTCGGGAGGAGTCCAAATGCATTTCCGCTTTTTTGAGACAAGCTTGAGCTTCTTCGATCCTGTTGGCGAAAACCGGCGTCTTCTCTGCCCCTACAGGGACAAATCCCTCTGGCTCCGTCGGTCGTCTCTGTGTAATCTTTTTAGCGTCTTGTGCACCTGTGGGCTTTGCTGATGGTTTTTTAGCCTCCGCCGAGCAAGAAGACGAAGATGAAGACGAGGCCTCCTTGAGAGTGGTCTGAGGCTTTTTCTGAGTCTGGGTCTCTGAATTCCCAGCCTCCCACTCTCCAATGCTTTTCCGGACTACTGAGGAGATTTTCAGTACTAGGTTCGGTGGTGTACTTTTTATAAAGGTCTTGTTTGCCACCGTCGGTGATTTGGCGGGGTCCTCATTGGCCGTGTTATCCTTTGATGGTGTCCTAAACATGTTTATGTTGTCTGAGGGGTGCCTTAAAAATCTCGAGTTTAAATTTGTATAAGTTGTAAAATCGAGTAAAACTAAAAACGAGTAAAATAAATAAAAATATACTTGAAAATTGTAAAGATAAATCAAAAATACAATGTAGATAGATGTCAGTTAGTTTAATTTATATCAATAGCTAGGAATTATTAATAAATCCAGTCCAGCCCTAAAAATTAGTATTTAGTTAAGTCAAATAAAATGAATTTACTTGTTATGGAATTTTTTGAAGTTCTATATTCGCCAGACGCACGTGCGAGGTGTCAAAAGCGCGAGCTAGCGAGCTATGAAATTACTAGAAATATGTGCGATACAAAATTTTTGAGTTTTGGTCAAAAAACTGGTTTTTTGACTGAAAAATGTGAAAAAACCTGGAATAACCACTACCAAACAGGACTCGGGGTGGCTGAGCGCGCACCGGAATACAGGTAAGGCAGGTAGGTATCTATTGAAACTACTATTAACGATGGTTCGGATAAGAATTTTGAGATAAAATTAGTTTTTGAAAATTCCTTCAAAAAATCTCACAAAAATTGCTAAGTCGATATACGAAAATATTTTTTCGCGTAATTGTCAATTTTTATTAGTCAAACCGTTGTACGGAACCTATTTAAGATTGATTTGGCTGAAAACAGCTTCAAAATGCGTCACCTGGATGCAAAGTTATAACGGTTCGTTCGGGTTAGGTTCGCTCGGGTTAGGTTAGGTTAGGTTAGGTTAGGTTGGGGTGCGTGCAGAAAACCTCCTCGTGTGCCTGACTGCTGCTCGTTCCTTACGAATACGTTCGGGGGAAAGAGCAGTCGTCTGGCCGGTGCACCCTGGGCGCGGTCAATAGTCTCTCCATGCGGAGAGGGTATTGACTGCGGCGGATTTCTGCGGGGGGGGAGAGCCTAAGGCTCTTGGGCCTGTCAAGGCCGATCGTCGGTCGTCCACTCCCCCCTCTGCTTACAGAGGGAGGCCGAGTGGGCGCAGAGTGGGGAGGCGGACGACGGACTGTCCGCGGTAGAGGGGCCCACAGGGTAGGTTAGATTAGAATAGGTTAGGATAGGTTAAAAAAAAAAAAAAAAAAAAAAAAAAATGTATATATAATTAGGTTAGGTTAAGTAGGGACCCAATCCTAAGTTTTGAAGCGCGGCGAGAGGATGAATGGCTGGAGGGAGTCCAGTCGTTAGCGTTTCACCTGCAGATACCTGCCGCCCTCTGCAGTATGTAGGCTTACCGGGCATCTAGGCTCTGCCCGGTGGACATCTGTGCCCTATATCGACTCGTGGGATTTACATGGAAGAAACTAAAAAACAAACAAATAAACAAAAGATGGTGCCGATCGTTTTGGTCGAGCAGATGGGTGTGGGTGCGGTGTCAGATTCTGACACCGCGTCCGAAAGAATGAGTGTGGCGAGCGTGGCGAGCGTATGCTCAAATCGCTCACGCAAGAAGAAGCGCGCGGGGTCAGGCTCGTCTAGCGATGAGAACCTGCCGGCCCCTAAGGTGCCAACAGATGGCATAAGAGGGCGAGGTCGTGCCGTGGCGAGTGGAGCCCCCGCTCGTGTGGAGCGCGACGTGCGGGGTCGGTTCAGGTCGGTTTCCCGGCCTGATACGCCGGCTCCGGTGGAGGACGTCGAAGGTATGGGGAGCGACCCCGGGCCCACGATTGCGGACCCCAGCGAGGGCATCTTGCTGGGGTCTAACAAGGCGGAGGCGAATGCCGCTAGACGGGCGCAGCGAAAGGCTGTAGCAGCTGACGAGATCAGCGAGCTGGCCCGTCAGGCGCGAGAGCGGCGTTCAGCCCAGAAGACTGCCGGGGGCAGCCCATCGGCGGTGGCGCTCAGTCGCCAAGTTTTGGATGGCGTGGATGTCGTCCTGAAGGTTGCCACCAAATCGGGCAACCTGAAGGGCACATTCACGCGTGCTCTGAAGGAGGCGGCTGACAACATCAGAGAGGCAGTTGAGGTCCTCCTTAGTCGCACCAGCACGGAGGAGACGGCGAAGTTATGGGAGGAGAACAGCCATCTCCGGTCCGAGCTGGAGGACCTCAAGCGGGAGTTTGCTGCTCAGAGGGCAGCTCCCATTAAGGCCACCGGGTCATCGCCCGTCCCATCGTCGGCTCCATCATCGGCCCCTGCTGTGGATCAGGACAGCATTGCGCGCATGTGCTTGATGCAGTGTGGCGCGATGGTGTCAGCCCGGCTGGAGGCCATGGAGTCGAGGCTCCCCCCGGCCGAAATCCTCCGTCCACCGCTCGCTGCAGACAGGCGGAGGAAAGAGGCGGAGGCGAGAGCAGCGGCAGTGGCTGTGCCGAATCAGTCCGGGAAGGGGGCCAAAAAGCCCGCGAAGGGGACACAGAAGCCCGCGGAGGCTAAGGCCACGCCCACTTCCCGAACGGCGGCTCCACCGACGACCGCGCCCGGACCCACCACGGAGGCCTGGACGACGGTCGTCAAGAAGTCCAAAAAAAAGAAGACGGCGCCACCAGTTCCAGCAAAAGTACCGGCACTGGCACCGAGGAGGACCCAGAAGCCGCCTAAGACGAGAGCCCCCCGCTCCGCGGCTGTGGTGGTAACACTACAGCCCGCAGCCATCGCGAGGGGCGTCACCTATCAGGCGGTTATGGCGGACGTGAGGAGCAGGATCGCGTTCCCCGACCTTGGCACACCGGCTGGCTTTGTTTATAAGCAAGCCATTACGGGGGCACGGCTGTTCGAGGTGTCGGGTGCCTCTAGCAGCGAGAAGGCGGACACGCTGGCAGCCAAGCTGAGAGGGGTCCTCAACCCGGAGGACGTCCGGGTGTCCAGGCCAATGAAGACCTCTGAGCTGCGGGTCGATGGACTGGACGACTCGGCGACCCCGGCTGAGGTCGTGGCGGCCGTAGCCAAAGCCGGCGGATGTCCGCCGGAGGACGTGCGGACGGGTGACATCCGCGCCGACGCTTCCGGGCTTGGCACGATTTGGGTGCGGTGCCCGGTGGCGGCGGCGAGCAAGGTCGCTAACGGTGGGCGTCTGTTGGTGGGATGGGTTGCAGCAAGAGTCAAGCTGCTGCAACCCAGGGCATTGCGGTGTTACCGATGCCTGGACATGGGGCATGTCCGGGCACGATGCACCGCTGCAATAGACCGCAGCGAGCAGTGCTATCGCTGCGGTCAGCCCGGCCACAAGGCAGCCCAGTGCTCCGCGGCACCAAACTGCAGCCTCTGTACAGCTGCAGGGAGGTCCGCGGGGCACAGGGCTGGCGGAAAGGCCTGTCGCGCGCCAGCAGCGAAGAAGAAGAGGGGAGTCATGGCTGCCGGGGGCTCTTTACCCCCCCCTCAGCCTGACTGCCCTACGGCCGACTCCCGGCCTGTGAATGGTGCGGAGGGGATGGACTGCGTCTAATGGCGCTGTACCATTTCCTCCAGGGCAATATCAACCACGCTGCCAGAGCTCAGGATCTCTTGCTCCAGAGCATGGCAGAGTGGTCGATCGACGTGGCTGTGGTCGCCGAGCCGTACTTTGTCCCCCCCAGGGATAACTGGGTGGGAGACCTGGACGGCTTGGTGGCCATCATTGGCGGGGCTCTCGTCAACCCGTCCCGAGGACACGGCTGGGTAGCCGCCCTCGCGGACGGCATTGGCACGGTTGGGGCGTATTTCTCGCCCAACAAGAGTCTCGCCGACTTCGAGAACTTCCTTGTCGAGTTGGGTGCCGTCGTGGGCCGACTCCACCCTCACCCGGTGCTGTTGCTCGGGGATCTCAACGCCAAGTCTGCGGCGTGGGGATCTCCGGTGACCGATGCTAGGGGTGAGGCGCTAGAGGAGTGGGCGGTCACGACTGGCCTGGTCGTCCTGAATCGGGGCTCGGTCCACACGTGCGTGCGGCAGCGGGGCGGGTCTGTAGTGGACGTCTCGTTCGCTAGCCCTGCTGTCGCGAGCCGTGTCCACGACTGGCGTGTCGCCGTGGAGGTGGAGACGTTGTCGGATCACCGATACATCCGATTCGACGTCTCCACCCAGACCACCGGCGGCCGTAGTCCATCGGCCCCGCGAAGGGACGGTCCGCGCTGGGCGCGTAAACGCATCGACAGGGAGCTTCTCGAGGAGGCCGCTATTGTGCAGGCCTGGATCCGGGAGTCGGCAACGAACGGACCCGTCGACGTCGAAGAGGAGGCGCTGTGGTTCCGCGGGGCGATGACGCAAATCTGCAACGCGTCCATGCCCCGCGTCCACTCATATCCAGCGAGGCGCCAGGTGTACTGGTGGTCTACCGAGATCGCACAATTACGTGTCGAGTGCGTAGCGGTCAGACGCCGGTACACCCGATACCGGAGGAGACGTCGTCGGGTCCCTGACGAAGAAGCCGCGCTGTATGAGGTGTACCGCGCGGCGAAGCAGGCCCTGTGGCTGGCCATCGGCGAAGCGAGGACGCGAGCCAGGGAGGAGATGTTGGAGACTCTAGACGGAGATCCGTGGGGGCGCCCCTATCGTGCGGTTCGAGGGAAACTTCGAGCCGCGGCGCCTCCACTCACGGAGAGTCTCCAACCTGAGCTGCTGGAGGAAGTGGTCGCAGCCCTCTTCCCGGCAAGAGCGGAGCATACTCCGCCGCCGATGGCTTTGCCCACAGCCGCAGAGTCTGCATATGAAGAGAACGCCATCAGCGTCCCAGAGGTGACACAAGCAGAGATGGGGGCAGCCGTGACGCGGCTCCGGGCCAAGAACGTGGCTCCGGGGCCCGACGGAATCCACGGCCAAGCGCTAGCCCTCGCTCTGAAGGAGCTAGAGCCCCACTTGAGAGGACTCTACACTGCGTGCCTTGAGCAGGGCCAGTTTCCCACTTTGTGGAAATCTGGTCGTCTGGTCCTGCTCAGGAAGGCGGGGCGCCCTGCGGACTCACCGTCCGGGTACAGGCCCATAGTGTTGCTAGACGAGGTGGGTAAGATGTTTGAGCGGATAATCGCTGCCCGCCTCGTCGGCCACTTGTGCGGAGAGGGGCCTGACCTGGCCGAGAGCCAGTTCGGCTTTCGGCACGGGCGCTCCACCATCCACGCGATATCGCGGGTGAGAGTCCTGGCGGAGGAAGCGGTATCCCGGGGCGGGGTGATGTTGGCGGTGTCCTTGGACATCTCCAACGCCTTCAACACCCTGCCCTGGAGCTGTATTCGGGAGGCACTATCTTACCATCGGGTGCCTTCCTACCTCCGCCGCATCGTCGGGGCTTATTTGGCGGAGAGGTGTGTCACCTATACGGGACGTGATGGCGGAAACCAGCACCGCATGTCGTGCGGTGTTCCACAGGGCTCGGTCGTGGGACCGCTCCTGTGGAACATCGGGTACGACTGGGTGCTGCGGGGCGAGCTCCAGCCGGGCGTGGACCTAACGTGTTATGCGGACGACACACTGGTCACGGCCCGGGGGAGCTCGTACAGGGAGGCAGCGTTGCTGGCGACGGCTGCGGTCTCACAGGTGGTGAGCCGCATACGTCGCCTAGGGCTGGAGGTTGCCCTCAACAAGTCGGAGGCCTTGATCTTTCATGGCCCCCGGCGGGCGCCGCCGCCGGGATCACACATCGTGGTCGGGGGGGCTCAAATCGCTGTCGAGTCCACCATGAAGTACCTAGGATTGGTGCTCGACAGCCGGTGGGATTTTGGCCCCCACTTCCGGCGGCTGGCGCCCAAATTGTTGGGCGCGGCTGGGGCGTTGTCAACGCTGCTTCCCAATCTGGGGGGCCCGAGCGCCGCCTGTAGGCGGCTCTACGTAGGGATCGTGCGATCGATGGCCCTTTATGGGGCCCCGATCTGGGCGGCTGACCTGACGGCCGGAAGCATCGCAGTCCTGCGGAAGCCGCAGAGAGCGATGGCCGTCAGAGTCATCAGGGGATATCGCACGATCTCCTACGAGGCGGCTTGTGTACTGGCCGGATCCCCGCCCTGGGACCTCGAGGCGAAAGTACTCGCGTCACTGTATCGGTGGCGCGAGGAAGCGAGGGCGCGGGGCGAGTGGCTGATGCAGCGACATGTGGAGTTGCGTCGGTCACAGCTTCGCGCAGCCCTGGTGGCGGAATGGCGGGACAGGCTTTCACGCCCTACCGCCGGCCTCGCCACCATCGAGGCGGTCCGGCCGGTACTCGAGCCCTGGCTCGGGAGGAGGCACGGCTCCCTGTCGTTTCGGGTGACGCAGGTGCTCTCGGGGCATGGTTGCTTCGGGAAGTACCTGTGTCGCATAAACAGGGAGCCGGACGCCCGGTGTCACCACTGCGTCGACTGCCGGGAGGACACGGCGCGGCATACGCTGGCAGAGTGTGCCGCTTGGGAGGAGCCTCGCCGTGCCCTCATCTCAGGAGTAGGCAGTGACCTATCGCTGCCGGCCGTGGTCGAGTCGATGGCCGGCAGCGAGGAGTCCTGGGACGCGGTGGTATCCTTCTGCGAAACAGTCGTGTCGCAGAAGGAGGCTGCGGAAAGGGAGCGGGAGGTCTCGTCCGCTCACCCGGCCCGCAGCAGGCGCACCGGGCGTCGGCAGAGGGCAGATAATGCCCTCTTCCGGCCCCCCTAAATGGGTCCAGGGACGGCGGACTCGGGGACGTCCGCCGCCCCCTATCACACTGGACCCGAGGTGGCGGCGCGTAGTGTTCCACGCGCGCCCCTTTGAGACGTCGCGGGGGGGTCTAACACCTCACCCCCCCGCAGACTTGAGGTGGCCCGCAGAGGCGGGCCGGCACTAGCCGGGGATCACGGAAGTAATACTAGCTCCCAAGATCCCCGGTGCAAGTGTGGGAAGGGAACACCGGGGTGGTTTTTAGTCAGTAAGAGTCTGACAGACCCCTCCGCCCACCCCAGGGCGGAGGACATCCATGAGGATTTTCCACCCCGGCAACAAAAAAAAAAAAAAAAAAAGGTTAGGTTAGGTTAGGTTAGGTTAGGTTAGGTTGGGGGACCCCCCCACAGTGCTTGCGTCCACGTCGCGTCCCCTGGGCAACGACCCGGTTCTGACCACCGTAACGGAGTGGCAGACCGGTGTTCGGCTAAAGTGCACTGTGCAGTCGTAGCATTTTTAATCTATTTTATTCTATTTTATCTAACTGGCGGAAACTACGACACTTGCGGAGGCTATGCCTAAACCATCGCGGGACGTCTCCGGACGTTTTCGAAAAGGCCCTTCTCAGGGCCAACCAAAAGGCCCTTCTCAGGGCCAACCCAAAGGCCCTTCTCAGGGCCAACCAAAAGGCCCTTCTCAGGGCCAACCCGAGGGCCCTTCTCAGGGCCAACCAAAAGACCCTTCTCAGGGCCAACCCGAGGGCACCTCGGCGTCGGAGGCTAGCCGCGCGCCGTCTGCGGCTAGCAGCGTCTTTTATTTGACGGGCGAGTTGGCGGACTCCGACAACGAGTCAATTGCGGGCGAGTCGGACGCAAGTTCAATGACTGGTCGCCGGGAGCCGGGGAAGCGGGCCCTTAAGAGAAATGGGTCCGGTGGTTCTTCGGAATCGAGAAGGGCGTCAAAGGCGAAGTCCAAAAAGCTGGTGTCGGACACCCACGACGTGGGTCTGGCAGAGGCCCAACGCCAGTTGGACCTGTCCCGAAGGGCCCAGCTTCAACAAGACCTGGAGGAGCGGGTTGCGGCAAAGGAGCAACGGACGCGCGTCGCCCGGGCCAAGTCCGGGTACGGCGCGTCCCGCGTTCTGTACGCAGACCACTCCCTGGCGGAGCTGGAGCTGATGGCCGAGGAGGACGAAGAGGAGATAGTGGAAGTCGCCTCTAAGTCCTCCAATTTGAAAGGGACTTTTCAAAAGTCCCTTAAATGCAGGGCCGCGAGCATGCGCGGCATAGTCGGGGAGCTGGTGCAGCGCAAGGCGACTGACGAAACGCGGCAACTGCAGGCGAGGGTGGATCGCCTGCAGTCAGAGGTCAGCCAACTGCACCAAAAGCTGGCTGAAGCCACGGCCCGGCCAAACAAAGGTGAGGCCAGACCAGCGGCTGAGGTCTCCCCCTCCAACCTTGAGGATATAATCCGCAAGGTCGTCACGGAGGAGAGGGCCTTCACGAGAGCCTGTCTAGCGGGCATCGAAGACAGGCTCTTGCCCGAGAAACGCCTCCGGCCGCCGCTCGCGGCGGACAAGAGGCGACGCGAGCCGGAGCCGTTACCCCAGGGGGAAGACGCTCATCTTCCCTCCACCACCCCATCCAACCAGCAAGGGTGGACGAAGGTGGCCAAAAAGGGGAAAAAGAAGGGAAAAAAGTCGAGGTCGGTGGCTCCCCCTGCCGCCCCCGCCAACACCCCTCGCGGCCAGTCCCAAACAACAGGCAAGGGGAAGAGGAAGACGTCGGCCTCAAGGCCAAGGAAATTGGTTCCCCCTAAGACCGCAGCCGTAGTGGTGACGCTCACCGCTGAGGCTGCGGAGCGGGGGGAGACGTACGCGTCTATAATGTCGCGGGCGCGTCCAAATGCCGATCCTCACAAACTGGGGATCGACACAGTCTCGTGCCGCCGGACCCAGGCCGGAGCTCGAATTTTCGAGTTCCCGGGGGCTCAGGGTGGCACCAACGCGGACCTCTTTGCAACCAAGTTGCAAGAGGTCATCGCGGACGCGGCCAAAGTCACCAGGCCCACGAAGTCTGTGGCCCTGGAGGTGACCGACCTCGACGACTCTGTCACTAAAGAGGAGGTGGTGGCGGCGGTCGCAGCAATGGGGGGCTGTAGCGTCACAGCGGTGCAAGGTCGGGCCATCAGACCCGGCCGCAGTGGCATGGGCACCATTCGCCTTGAGTGCCCAGTCGCCGCAGCTATAACCGTCCTCGCCAAGGGACGGCTTGCCGTCGGGTTCAGCTCGGGTGTAGTCCGGGCACTTGCAGCTAAGCCTCTGCGCTGCTACAAGTGTTGTGGCATCGGACACACTCGGCCTCTTTGTCCGTCCAAGGTCGACAGGGCGGACACGTGCTTCCGATGTGGCAGAGACGGGCACAAGTCCGCCTCCTGCGAGGCCGCCACGCCGCACTGCGCGGTGTGTGCCGCCAGTGGCTGCCCTGCGGGCCACGTGATGATGGGGAGGAAGTGCAATCCTCCCCCTAAGAAGGGCAAAGAGCAGGCGCCGATTCGGCCTGTCGCTGCCACCGCCGTCCCTGAGGCTGGGACTTTGGCGGCTGTGGAGGGGGGTGCGATGTCTGATTGATGGATAGGGTCATCAAGCATCGCATCCTTCAGGCGAACGCCAACCACTGCAGAGCAGCCCAGGATCTGCTGATGCAGACCATGGCCGAGTGGTTGGTGGACGTGGCGGTGGTTGCCGAGCCGTACTCGGTCCCTGGCCGTTGGCTGGGTGATCGAGACGGCTTGGTGGCATTGGTGTCGCGGTTTTCCACAGCCTCCCCTCCCCTCTCACTCTTAGAGAGGGGACCGGGATACGTGGCCGCCGCGTGGGGAGACTTGGCCCTTGTGGGCGTCTATTTCTCCCCAAACCGCCCTCTCGCGGACTTCGAGAACTTTCTCGAAATCCTCACCGCAGTGGTCGGGAGGGCGGCACCACGCCAGGTCGCCATATTGGGCGACTTGAACGCCAAGTCGACGGCCTGGGGCAACCCGGCCGCTTCTTGTAACGTCCGGGGACGCGCCGCAGAATTTTGGGCGGCATCGTGCGGTGTGTCCCTCCTAAACAGAGGGACTGTCCACACTTGTGTGCGGCAACGGGGAGGGTCGGTGGTCGACGTCTCGTTTGCCACCCCCGTGCTAGCCGCCCAAGTCGTGAACTGGCGGGTGGAGATGGTGGAGACCATGTCGGACCACCGCTACGTGCGGTTCGACATCTCCACCCAGAGCTCCCAGGGAACGGCCTGCCCGGGCCAATCAAGGTTCCCACGGTGGGCTCTCACCCGTCTGGACCGAGAGGCTGCGGAGGAGGCCGCGTTCGCCCAGGACTGGCTCACGCCTCCTGTCGAGGTCCTGGACGTGGACGCCGCAGCGGTGCAGTTGAGGGGGTCCTTGACCGAGGTGTGCAACTCCAGCATGCCCCGGTCTCATCGCCCACCTCCCCGCCGTGCCGTCTATTGGTGGTCGGAGGAACTGGCGGGGCTCCGGACTGCCTGCGTAGCGGCCAGGAGGGCCTACACGCGGAGTCGAAGGCGCAGGCCCCGAGACCCCACCAACGAGGAGGGCCTCTATGCCACGTATGTTGACGCAAAGGCGGTCCTGAAGACGGCAATGTGCGCGGCCGAAGACTCGGCGAGAGCCGAGATGCTGGAGGGTCTCGACAGGGATCCGTATGGAAGACCATACAAGGCGGCGCGGGATAAACTGCGCCCCTTTGGTCCTCCACTGACGGAGACCCTCGAGCCGGCATTGCTGGATGGGGTGGTCCTGTCTCTGTTTCCGTCAAGGACCGGCTTCACCCCGCCAGTGATGGACCCCCCGCGGGAAGCGGTTCCGCCGGAGGAGGAGGTCCCCGCGGTTACGGCGTTGGAACTGCGTGCAGGGACTCTTCGTCTCCGCGCGAAGAACACGGCCCCAGGGCCGGACGGCGTTCCCGCACGGGTGGTGGCCATCGCCGCCTCTCAGATGGAGGAGAGGCTTCGGGACCTTTTTAGCGCGTGTTTCACGACTGGGAGGTTCCCGAAACCCTGGAAGGAGGGGCGGCTATGCCTCCTCCGAAAGGAGGGACGCCCGGCGGACTCCCCCTCGGCTTACCGGCCCATCGTTTTGCTCGATGAGGTCGGTAAGTTGTTCGAGGGGATAATCGCCGACCGGCTGAATAGCCTGCTGGGGACGGTGGGGCCGGACCTGTCGGACGCCCAATTCGGTTTCAGACGGGGTCGTTCGACAGTGGATGCGTTGGCCCTACTGAAGAGCCAGGTGAGGGAGGCCGTGGAGGCGGGTGACGGAGTGTTGGCGGTGTCATTCGACATAGCCAACGCCTTCAACTCTGTCCCCCACTCGACAATCTTGGAGGCACTTCGGTACCACGGAGCGCCCCAGTACCTGCGCCAACTCTTGGCCAGCTACTTGGAGGACCGGGTGGTCCTCCTTGAGGACAAGACGGCCAGAGTTAGACGATATGGCGCAGAGTCCGGTGTTCCACAGGGGTCGGTCCTAGGGCCACTGCTGTGGAACATTGGATTCGACTGGCTCCTGCGGGGAACCCTCCTCTGTGGCACGAGCATCATCTGTTACGCAGATGATACTCTCCTCATTGCCCGGGGGAGGGACTTCGGCGAGGCGGCCAGTCTGGCCTCGGCTGGCGGATCCTTAGTGGCAGGAAGGATCCGCCGCCTAGGGTTGAAGGTGGCGCTCCACAAGACCGAGGCCGTGTTTTTCCACGGGCCACGGCAGCGCATCCCTCCCGACGGCCACATTATCGTGGAGGGTGTCAAGATCGAGGTCAAGGCCCAGATGAAGTACTTGGGCCTTGTACTCGACAGCAGGTGGCGCTTCGGCCCGCATTTTAGCGGGCTGTCGACGCGCCTGCTGAAGACGGCAAACGCCCTGTCGTGGCTCCTCCCGAACCTGGGGGGTCCGAAGGCGAGATGCCGGCGCCTGTACGCCGGCATCCTCAGGAGCATGGCTCTTTACGGGGCCCCAATCTGGGCGGACTCCCTCCACAGGAGAGAGAATGCCACTGCCATCCGGAGGCCCCAAAGGGCCATTGCACTGCGGGTAGCGAGGGCCTACCGATCGGTGGGCTTCTCGGCGGCGTGCGCTCTGGCCGGCACCCCTCCTTGGGAGCTCGAGGCGTGGGTGCTGACCAGAGTTTACGAATGGACGGCGCGGCGTAAGGCGCTTGGGGAGCTCCCCGCTGCAGAAGAGCGGGAGGCCGTGCGGCAGGAGGCGAGGGACGCGATCGTCCATCACTGGACAGAGGACCTCGCCACTGCCGCTTTTGGCCGCCGAACTTTGGACGCGCTCGGGCCGGTCCTGAAGGACTGGCTCGAGCGGTCACATGGTTTCCTCTCTTTCCGTCTGGTGCAGGTGTTGTCCGGCCATGGGTGTTTCGGATCGCACCTGCACCGGATCCAAAGGGAGGAGACCTCGTCGTGCCACGACTGTGGCGCGGCGGAGGATACGGCACAGCACACCCTTGAGGTGTGCCCGGCCTGGTCCGAGCTGCGCCAGACTCTGATCGCAGCGGCCGGGCCGGACCTCTCGCTTCCCAGCGTCGTCAACTTCATGCTGGAAAGCGAGGGGGCCTGGACAGCAGTCGCCTCCTTCTGCGAGGAAGTAATGTCACAGAAGGAGGCGGCGGAGCGCGCGCGGGAGGACGATCCTCTCGCGGCGCCGCTCCGCAGGCGAAGAGGAGGCGCGAGAAGGCGATTGTACGATCGTCGTCTCCGCCTCGTCCCAGGTGGAGGCCAGCAGGCAACGGGTGCGGGGGCACCCTTGCCTGTATTGCACAGGCCTCCACCAGTGCCGGACGGGAATGGCCAGGTGTTCCCTGCCATTCTCGTAGCCCCCCATTGAGAAAGGGGGGCACGCGGGGCCCGCCAGTCAGGCGGGCATGCACCGAGAGGGTCATGGATGTAAAGGTTGAGCCGGTTTCCCATGGCCCTCCCATCACGGTGATGTGGGAACACCGCTGAGTTTTAGTGGGTATACTGTCACTTATTGACAGGAGTCCCACATACCCCGACTCGTCCCCCACGAGCGGGCATGCGTAATGCATTTCTCAGCGTAAAAAAAAAAAAAAAAAAAAAAAAAAAAAAAAAAGGTTAGGTTAGGTTTTTTTTTTTTTTTTTTTTTTTTTTTTTTTTTTTTTCTCTACTTCCTCTGACACAGAATCAGAGCCTATTTTATCTAATGCTACTTTTTCATTCCAGTTCTATCAAGTATTCCTCTCGCACTTTTGTTCCGCATACTTTATCTTTCTTTCTTACTATCTCTGTCTTACTAATTCCCGGTGGGATCCCGGTCTTATCCTTCTCTCTACTCTAATTATATTGTATCTTTATTTATGGTATCGGGTTTTACAACACACACAGTTTTCTTTATTAAATTAATTATCAAGCCAATTTCGGCACATTGTTTTCTTAAATGTCTAATTTACAGTTTGTACTTATCATCTATCTTATTTTATGCTTTAACCACAATTTAAATCTATTATACATGTATGATTTGGGGTTCCGGGTTTACAATAACCACCATTTTCTTGATCTCCTTTTGCGCCAGTGTAATTATTTTCTTTGACATTAAGTTCTTACATAGTTCATTACATCAGTACTTATTTATTACTTAAACTAGCTTATAATCCTACTCTTTAGTTACAATATTTCTTTATAAATTTGCGTGTATGATGTACAATATATTCCATAATATACGGTCATCATACTTTTGTTACTTGTTTCTCTTTACGACTGTTTCTACTAGTTTCAAGCAATATTCCATAAACTTTTTCCTTCTTTTGTCTACCATAATACATTTTATATTTTCCGTTGTAAGTTTTGTATCCAGTACTTGTTCAATTTTGTATCTTTCGTATCCAAACACTGGGCAGTCCAAGACAATGTGTGGGACGGACTCTTTTATATTTGGGTCACAAGTGCATGAGGGACTCTCCTTACACTTAAAACGGCATAAGTATTCGGAGAATCCCCCATGGCCGGTCAACAATTGAGTGCTCAGGCATGTCGGTTCAAACTTGCGAATCACACTGTATGCCGCGATCACATCCGGAAAGAAGAGTTTCGTGATTCCGGCTACTTCTCCAGACTTATATCTTGCGTCCCATTCACGAATCGATTCTAGTCGGAGCTGTCGCTTTGCAAATGAGACGGGAAAATAGTCGTAGTCCGGTTTCCTCTTGCTTGATGCTGCAGCGGCAGCCTTGGCAAGCTGGTCAGCCCTTTCGTTTCCCTCCAGTCCTACGTGTGCTTTTATCCAGAACAAAGATACCACTTTGTTCTGTCGAGATGATTCTGAAAGGTTCTCGCGGGTTTCTACGGCTAGTGGATGGAGGGAGCCGAGGTTAGTGACCGTTTGTAGTGCCGCCATTGAATCACTGTAGATTCCAAACGTAAGTGCACCGTGTTTCTTTATTCGCCTTGTGGCTTCGCAAACGGCCAGTAATTCCGCTTGATAGACTGTGCAGTATGACGGCAAGCAAAGTTTGACGGTCCGTGTTTCCGCTTCGCCCTCCCACACGGACAGCGCTGCGCCAACCCTTCCCCCAATCCTACTGCCGTCTGTGTAGATTTTTACTGCACAGCCACCATTTGCGTCCACGTCTTTCTGGTCTCTAAGGCATGTCAGCTCAAGGTCTGCGACTGTTGCAGGGTGTGGCGCTTCTGTTACTGGCAACAATCGCTCGATCTCTCTGTCCCCTAGTCCCGGCAGGGCCTCCCCCTTCCTGATCCTATATAGTGAGGCTACCTCGCGTACACGAAGATCAAGCGGGAGCACGCCCGCCAGAACTAGTGCTGAGTTTAGGGAGACCGTGCGATAAGCCTTGCACATTTTTTGTGCGAAGCCTCTCTGCACAGTTCCGAGCTGTTTTTGCGCTCCTAGTTTCCCGGCAGCCGGTGCCCAAACGCTCGCCGCATACAAAATGATGGGCTCAATGGTCGCTGTGTAGATTGTGCGTATGACTTCGGGGTGGAGGCCCCAACTCGCCTTTGCTGCTCTTGCTAGCTGTTTATAAACGTTTATGGCCTTCCTACAAACGTTTGTTACGTGTGCATTAAAAGTGAGCTTTTCGTCAAACGTCACACCCAACATCTTAATTTGCTTGGACATGCCAATGTCCACCCCGCCCATGCTCAAGTGCGGAGTGTCAAATTTAAGCTTGCGCGTGATGACCATTGCACTGGTCTTATGAGGCGCGAATTTGAGCTTATTTTCGACACCCCACACTCGAACAAGCTCTAGAGCGGCATTAGCGTGTCTTTGCACATGCTGTGCAGTCTGACCATCGAACACCATGACAACGTCGTCGGCAAACGCCTGTACATAGTGACCTGCGGATTCAAGGGTATTCAGCAGGGGATCCAGTAATATGTTCCATAGGATGGGGCCACCTATAGACCCTTGGACGCACCCTTTGTTGGTCGCCTTGGTATATGTTTCCCCATTATACCTTACCGTGACTTTCCTTTGGTCAAGGTAGCTGTCAAACACTTTTCTAATGTTTATAGGACAGTTCGCTTTTGCCAGTTGGACTCTGATCGCTGGCCACCATGCGCTGTCAAAGGCGCCCTCTATATCCAATGATACAACGGTTATGAATTTCTTCTCGTCCAATTTAGTTTTTATATATTGCATTAGTTTATAGAGGGCGTCTTCGCAGCTTTTTTGGGGCATGAATCCGAACTGGTTGGGGTTGAGCTTCGATAGCAGGTGGTGTTTAAGTCTGGCGACCAACATTTTTTCGTATACTTTACCCATTACTGGCAACAGTCCTATGGGGCGGTAAGATTTAGGAGTTGTGTACGATTCTTTTCCTGGTTTCCTCAGCACTATGACAGTGGCTTCCTTCCAGATGACTGGGAAATAATGGAGCTCTAGACATTTGTTCAGTACTTCCAGGAAAAGTTTAGGGTCACTCTTTACGGCGTGGTTACATATGTCAGCAGTGAATCCGTCAGCACCAGGCGCTTTCTTCGGATTCAAGGAATCCAGTGCGGTGAGCATTTCCGTTATTGTGAACGGAGGATCGTTCTGTCCTTCGGTTTGTTGGAGGTTCACAGCCGATGCTCGGTTCCTTATATCTCGATGCGTCTGGTTATCATTCTCCCTTAGATCTTCCGGGTAGAAGGTTTTTGCCAACAACTCAACGGAGCCTTTCGCATTAAGAGTGATGCCATTTTCAACCAAGGGTGTGTCCTCTTCCCTTTTGGCTGTTCTCCCTATCACTCGGTAAATACCCTCCCACACACTCTCCTTGTCCTGCTTGCTACAGAATTCCTTCCAGCTCACGATCTGGGCCTCCATAGCCCTAGCTTCATATTCGTCCCTGGCGATTATATAAGCGTCCACCACACTTTGTTTTCGAATCGGTGCGGCGTTCTTGATTCTGCGTTTCCTAGTGGTGACTTCCTGCTTCATCTTCACGAGCTCCTCTGAATACCACGGTAGGGTAAGTGTCTCTGTAGTATTTTTTAATGGGATTGAAATGTTGCTAGATTCTGTGATAGCTTTGTTGTAATTTTTGATGAATAGATCTAAATTTTTGACTGTGTTAATGCTACGAATTTTTCCGATTTCTAAGTTATATTCTGATTTTACTTGTTTAAATTTATGTAGAAAAGTTTCCCAGTTTGCTTTCTTTGTGTTGTAAAGTCTTGTGGTTCTTTTGACACTTACCCCAACCGATTTCTTGAGTTTGATATTGAAGCTAATACCACTGTGGTCAGCGCATGTGAGATTTGCAATGACTTTCCAGTCCTCCACTAGGTCCAACATATCAATAGTGCAGGCCGTCACGTCAACAAAACTGGTGTAATGTTTCCCGCCACGAATGGTATCAAAGGTTGGAGTGTCACCTTTGTTGAGGATATGAAGGCCCAGCTCGTGAAACGTGCCAGCCACATCTTCCCCCCTATGGTCGATTACAGGGCTTCCCCACCAGGTGCTCTTTGCATTGGAGTCGCCTCCGATAATGAGCCTCCGTGTTATGGCTGTAGCAATTTTTTTGATGTGATCCAGGTACTGATCTATGGGCTGATCCGGTTCAAAATAGTATGAGACCAATGTTAGTTTCCATTTCTTGGTGCTTACGCTCACCACTACGATATTGTTAGTGGTGAGCTCCGGGTGTTGAGTGACGTCTAGGTTGGGGTCAAATACAGCGATAGCTGCTTTGACCGTGCCCCCTCCGGTGTTCTGGTATATTCTGACACCACGGTATGTCTTCATACTATCTGTTCCACCCACATAAGGTTCCTGAACCAACGCTATTGCAACTCTGTTCAAAGTTGCTTCAAGCATTAGCTCCTCTGTAGCTAGCTTCCTACGTTGAAGGTTGCACTGGAGCAGCCGGTACAGGTGTTTATCCTCTTGGGTGCCCTTAGCAATACGCTACAGACATGCGAGCTATAGCATCGCGTTTTCTGCGTATGGGGCATTCTTTGCTAAAAGCGTTGTGGTCATTGCGATCAAGCTTTGCCGCTGTGCAGTTTCTGCATGTGGGTTCGCCTCCTGCAAGCCAGTCTGGACATTGTGCCCTAAGGTGCGGTCCTCCACAGTGGCTGCAAAGGTCCACTGGAGCTACACAGAACCTCTTGCTATGACCATATCCAAGGCATCTCGAGCACTGTACCAGTGGTGACTGGTCCAACACCCGGATGCGTTGTAGGTCAATGTAGACTGCTCCAGCGTCGGTCGCTCTTTTCCAAATAGCCGGGGATGCACTAAGGACGATGTGGCTAGTATGCGGATTACGGGCTTTTCTTTTATACTTAATTTCCAGTCTGTCTTCATTCTCCTTTAGGTCGTGGAATATGCCCCGGTTTTGATTCCTAAAAGCCCTTAAGACGTCCTCGTCAGTGTTTACTGTAAGTACGTCGGCAAGCTTCAGGAGGGGGTCTCTGTTCTTGACTTCTTCCACGACCAGGCTTTTTCCGGAATTTTCCAGCCTTTGTTTTACTTTCTGTCGGTCTTCGGCTGTGTTACAACTCATAATAACCTTTCTGTCCTTGCCTTTCCGAGTCCTTTCCACCCTGATCCACCCTTCCTTGGCATTCACCGCCTCTCTAACTTTTGTTAGGACTTGGTCTCCAGTGTCGTTTTCGTCCTGGGACGTAACAACTACAGAGTGAAGTACGTTCTGTGGGGGTGGGTGCAAGGAAGATCGGACTGTCGTTGCCTCTGCATAGGTTTTTGCGCTTATGAGTTGCTGCTGTTGTTCCATCTTGTCTTTCAGTTCGTCCATTTTTCTGCCGTTTTCCATGAGTAGCTGGCTCTGTTCTTTTAGCTGTGCGATTATCAGACAATTTTTTTCCTCGGTCTCTATTTGAGACATCTTGTCGGGTATTATCTGGGAGTTTTCTGTATTTTCAGGTGCAGGTGTCTCTCCAGTTCTTTTGAGTCTTTTGATCTCAGCGTCCGCTTCTTTAATTATCTGATATAATTTGTCTATAACTGCCAGTACGTTTGTTTTAATGTCCGTTTTCATATTCTTGGAGTTGGCTATGTTCGTCTTGCCTTTGACTACGTTTGCTTTGGCTTCATCTAAACGCGTTGAAAGAACCTGTCTAGGAAGAACTTGTGCTTCCATTTTGCTGGTAGCTGGAGTCAGGTTATACGGTTCTGATCCTGCTGCTTCCAGCTTTTCAACGCTTAGCCTAACATTTGATGAAGTCTTTTGCGTCCTTGGCGGAGAATTTTGTTTTGGAACGCCGCGTCCAACGTTATACGAAAGCGTCTGTGTTCTTGGCGGAGATTTTTGTTTCTCCTTTTCTCCTACAGGTTTTGTTGGTGTTCTGGCGAACATTGTCAGAGGAATGCGTCAGGTGAGGATACAAAAAATAACACAATAGTGTATGTAAACGTCAAATCGTGGTCTGCACACAGTGTTAAGATGTGTGCAGTCTAAATAAGAAAATAAAACTAAAAACAATAACGAGTAAACTTTAAATAAGTACCAGTCAAAAGTCGTAAAGAAAACAGGAGTTTGCAATTGGGCTCAATAAAGCCTTCGTGATGATACTTAACAGTGATATAAGATAAAATTTAAAAAAACTGCTCCAGGGTCTTCAGTTCCCGATTTAAGATCGAAAACCTTTTGTGCTCTATGTAGAGTCGTTTCGCTAATCTCAGTAGATAGCTCTCGTCAAGCCCTATCAGATGATCCCAAACTCGGTACTGTTACTCCAAGGGGTTTCGGAGATATCCTAACTTGAAAATTTGGTTTTTTTGCCAAGATGGCGACCAAAAGTGGTTACAAGCGGTTATCTCCGGAACTACAGGTCCTAAAACCCTGGTGTTTGGGCTTTTCGAACTTGGCCTGACGAGACCAATCTACCGGAATGGTTTTCAGGCTGAAAATTTTTTGACCTCTGAAAACGCCTGAAAAACGTTCCACCCTATAGCCTCTAGTCTGGGTATATGCCCAGCGAAAATCCCGGCCCTCTACGACTCTCCGTTAGGAAGCTATGATTGTTTGAATATTATTCAAAATGGCCGCTGTTCTGTCAAAGACGATTTTTGACAACGGTTATCTTCCTTCGGGAAAGCCGTAGACCCCTCGAGTTTGGGCTCTCCCCACTCGGCCTGAGTTCCCCTAGCCGCTGAAACTACTTTCAGGACCCCGAAAATTTTTAGCTCCAAATCGCCTGAAAACGTGGAGTATACTGGGCAAGAGGTCCGTGAAGATAAAATCAAAAACCCCAAACTCCTACGACCACTGGTTTAGGAGCTGTGGCGGTTTGAAAGTAAACAAAATGGCCGCCGAACTGTCAAAGGTCGAACTAAAAACCCTGTATCTTTTGATCCCTTCGTCGGAGAGAGTCGGGATTTTGGATGTACAGCTCGGCGTCACTTCAGGTATCTCCTGAAAGCAATTTCAGCAGAAAAACTTTGAAGTGCCTGAAACAGGCTGAAAACCTACCACACTACAGGGTGGCTGTAAGCCACTGTACAAAGTGAAAAAGCGAGATTAATCGGACCAACGGATCCCGAGATATCGTGCCTTGAAAATTAAAACCAAATAACCAAGATGGCGCGATTTGGTCAAAATAGCCAAATCAGGAGTTATATAGCCCGTGTTTGGGCTTAAGTGGGTCCCAATAGGTATATTGGAACTTGTCCTGGTGTAAAAAAATAATATTTCCTATTTAATTTTGAATTAAAGACAAAAAACATAAAAAATTCAATAACTTTAAAACTATTTGGCTAAAAATTTTGAAAAAAATACTAAAATTACTGATAAATAAGCTTCTAAACGACTAAAATTAGACTTTAGTATTTTTACTATTTTTAAGTATTGAAATTACAGAATTAAGATTTTTACGGTTATTTAATTACTACACTAACATGGGTTTGTCGAAAATTTTAAAAAATAGAACTTAAGGTCTTCTAATGAGCGCGCACCAGGCTGCAGTTGAAGATTCTTGAAAAAAGTCTTCTGTCCAGAGTTATACTTGTCGAAATATACAATATTTAAACTGTTATATAAAATATAGCAGCTATCTTAAAATTCTAAAATAAGTTGCACTCGCCTTGGGTAATAGGGGTTCAGGTTTACCCCAAATTTCACGCCTCAGTCTCCACTCCTTCCACTTTTTCAGGGCACGTGGTTTTGTGAAAATCCTGAATAACTCGCGCAGGCGTGATGTCAGGGTCGTTTTCAGTAGTCCAGATGATCAGGAACCATGATGTCCACACGATGGCAATGAAAAAGCAGGGGGTCAATAGTCTGGTTCGGCAGCGTATGAGTTTTTAGATATTCTGAGTTTCACTTAACCTCAAAAAATGTGGTTTTTCACTAAAAACTTTTTCAGCACTGTAGACCGGCACAGTTTAGGCACGTCAC
The DNA here is from genome assembly GCA_963921375.1 of Tiliacea citrago. Taxonomy (NCBI): domain Eukaryota; kingdom Metazoa; phylum Arthropoda; class Insecta; order Lepidoptera; family Noctuidae; genus Tiliacea; species Tiliacea citrago. The sequence goes on along the minus strand of OY992791.1, from coordinate 30,389 downwards.
TTTATGCGGCTTAGGTTTCCGCAGCCAACGACACTTAACTCATCCAAATCGGACCAAAAAAACCAATTAAAACGTATTTTTATGTGCGGAGCGCATGGAGTTTTGCTGCTTCCAGCTCGAGAGACCGAGTGCAACTGGTTAGGTTAGGTTAGGTTAGGTTAGGTTAGGTTAGGTTAGGTTAGGTTAGGTTAGGTTAGGTTAGGTTAGGTTAGGTTAGGTTAGGTTAGGTTAGGTTAGGTTAGGTTAGGTTAGGTTAGGTTAGGTTAGGTTAGGTTAGGTTTTTTTTTTTTTTTTTTTTTTTTCCTGTCCGGGCGCCAAGGCCCGGCCCGCGAGCTACCTCTTACATGATAAGAGTCCTTAACTATCTATAAGTGGGATATCTACGGGTTCTTTCTTTATTTCGTCGTTTATATCTTTATTATTATAATACTAAGTTTAGCCTGAATACAATACGGCTCCCTTATTCTTTAGTACATGTTTTGATTATTTCACACTATGTATATATTACATCCTTATGGGATTTACAAGGTTTTCTATATTTATACTAAATCTCTTATTTCTATTTTATTCTTATACTATTTTTACATATGGGATTACAATTTCATAACGATATCATAACTTAACATATTAATTTACTTATTCTAATTAAACTTCTACTTATACAAGACTGACTTTTTTTCTAAACACCTTATTTTTAATTTGTTTACACATTTATTTCTTATATGCTAATCAATCTATTTAACCAATTATACATGACTTACTTTTTAAACACCTTATTTTTTACACATTTATTTCTTATATGCTAATCAATATATTTATAGTAATATATTTATAACATAAATTTATTATTCTATTTACTTATTTCTATCTATAACCAGCTCAGCGATATCTTTAAAGTATTTAATAAACCTCTCCCTACGTTTTCTACTACCTAACATTAGTTCTGGGAAGTTATCTATTATCATATCGCATTCCAATTCGTTCTCGACCTCGAGTCTCTTTAGCGCGTAAACCGGGCAGTCGGTTAAAAGGTGCTCGACTGTTTCGGGTGTGCCAGGTTGGCAGATGCACGATGAGCTCTCTTTGCACTTAAAACGGTTCAAGTACTCTGAGAACCCACCGTGCCCTGTCAGCACTTGGGTGACTATTCTCGTTGGAATCATCTGCCGGATCGTTTTATAAGTGTTTGTGACTTCGGGGAAAAATAACTTTGTCACACCTGCAGTTGTACCCGCTTTATACCTTCGGTTCCATTCATCAATCGACCCCTTTCGGATCTGTCGCTTGATAAATGAAACCGGGCAAAGGTCGTAGTTGGGTTTTGTCTTCATACACAGAGCTGCATCCTTCGCCAGTTCGTCCGCCCTCTCGTTTCCCGCGAGACCTGCGTGTGCCTTGATCCAGAACAAAGACACAGTTTTGTTCTGGTTTCCAATGGCACTCAGGTTCTCGCGGGTGTCTACTGCCAGGGGGTTTGTTGAGCTGGGGTTTGCTATGGTCTCCAGGGCTGATCTACAGTCGCTGTAGATACCATAGCTAACCTCGCTTCTCCGCAGTATCTCCTCGGTGGCTCTACATACCGCGAGGAGTTCCGCCTGGTATACCGTGCAGTATGGGGCCAGATTGAGTTTAATGGTCTTCACTTCCGCTACACTGTCCCATAGGGTTAGTGCAGCTCCGACCTTACCCTCAATCCGGCTGCCGTCGGTAAATATCCGGATAGCCTGGATGTTGTGGCTATCTACCGACTCCTGGTTTACCAGACTCACGAACCCCGTCGCGGTATGCTTCGCCGGGTGAGGTATGCGAGAGTGAGGAGCTCTCCGCTCGACCTCCCTATCTACTAGCTCCGGCCGGGATACGCCTCTCCTCGCCTCATACAGAGCAGCTGCCTCTTGTATGCGGAGGTCTAGTGGCACTATTCCGGCCAGTACCAGCGCAGAGTGAAGAGAGACCGTGCGGTAAGCCCCACACAGTTTTTGGGCAAAACCCCTCTGTACAGCATTTAAGTGGCGTTGGACCCCCAACTTTTTAGAAGCTGAGGACCAGGCGCCGGCCGCGTAAGTTATGATGGGCTCTACCGTTGCAGTATATATAACACGGACTATTTCCGGGTGGAGACCCCAACTGACCCTGGCGGCCCTCGACAGCTGTTTGTAGACTCCAAGTGCCTTCTTACAAACGTTAGCCGTATGGCTATTGAAGGTCAACTTGGAGTCCACTGTGAGTCCCAGGATCTTCATCTCCGAGGACATTCCAATGTCGATCCCCCCCATGGTCAGACGTGGCGTGTCATATTTAAGCTTTTTCGTGACTACCATGGCACAAGTTTTGTGTGGCGCAAACCTGAGCTTATTCATGACACCCCACCTCCGAACATGTCCGAGAGCGGCATTGGCTTGTCCCTCGATTTCCAGGGCTGTCTCCCCCGAAAACACGAGCACCACATCATCCGCGAAAGCCTGGCAATAGTCGCCTCGTTCCGAGAGGCTCTCCAGCAATGGGTTCAGCAGGACATTCCACATTATGGGACCGCCTATTGATCCCTGGACACATCCCTTGTTGGTGCTTTTTGCGAACTCATAGCCTGCATACCGTACCCGGACCTTGCGGTCGCTTAGGTAGCTGGCTATTATCCTCCTGAGGTTCGCTGGGCACTTTTCCTCCGCCAGTCTGATCTTAATGGCTGGCCACCAAGCACTGTCAAAGGCTCCCTCTATATCCAGTGAGACCATCGTGATGAGCTTCCTCTCTCGGAGTTTGCCTCTCACGTGGGCTATCAGGTCATAGAGGGAGTCTTCCGTGCTCCGCTGTGGCATGAAGCCATACTGGCGAGGACTTATTCGGGGTGCCAGGTACCAAACCAGCCTTCTGACCACCATCTTCTCCAGGATTTTCCCCATTACTGGCAATAGTCCGATAGGCCTATAGGACTTGGGACTGGTGTAATTGTCCTTCCCAGGCTTCCTCAGCACCACCACGGTGGCCTCTTTCCATGCTGTGGGGAAGTGCGTCAGATGCCAGCACCTATTGAACACTGACAGGTGCAGCTCCATGTCCCGTGATATTAAACGCTGGCAGATGTCGGCTGTGAAGCCGTCTACTCCGGGTGCCTTCTTCGGATTGAAGCTCTCCGTCGCGAATCTGAGCTCCTCCGTCGTAAACTCTGGGTCATGGATCTCATGATGGCTCCAGTCATTTACCCGGTCAGCAAGAGCTCTGATCCGACGATGGTCTGAGCTATCCTCCTCCTCTACATCCTCCGGGTAGAATGTTTCTGCCAGTAGTTTCGCAGATCCTTCCTGCCCCACTTCCCTTCCGTTCCATACCAGTGGCAGATCTTCTTGCCTCCGTTCCGTGCTCTTTATAACCCTATAAATCCCCTCCCAAACCCCTTCCCTGGTTTGTTGCTCGCAAAATCCCTTCCAACTCTCAGTGGAACGCTTCTTAACCTCTAATTCGTATTTTTCTTTTTCTTGCAGGTACAACGCTACCACACCTTCTCTACGCGATGGCGCAGCGCACCGGATTCTTCTCTTCCTGGTAGCGACGTCATGCTTCATTACCTCGAGTTCTTCGGACCACCACGGCATGGTAAGTGTTTGGTTTTCTGTTTTTATTGGTATAGATGCCTTGCATGCTTCTGTTATTATTTCAGTATATTTGACAATTGTGTGATCTAAATTTTCTTTACTATTAATCTGCTCTATATTTACTTTGTTAATTCCATTTTCTATTTTCAATTGGTCAATTTTTTCATTAAAAAGTTCCCAATTGGCTTTCTTTGTATTGTATTTCCTAGTCGATCTTTTAATGTTAATACCCTTCCCCTTTTTTAATTTAATTTTAACTAGTATGCCGTTGTGGTCCGAGCTCGTCAGGTCTTCAGCCACCGTCCATTCCTCTACCAGGTCGAGCAAGTCCTCCGTACACAAGGTCACGTCAACGTGACTCGTGATTCTTCGGCCTCCTCTAACGGTGTCGAAAGTGGGTTTGTTCCCGCAATTCAGTACCTGCAGGTTAAGCTCTCCTATCGTCCCGACCAGTTCGTCCCCTCTGTTGTCTTGGGCACCGCTTCCCCACCACACGCTTTTGGCGTTCGCGTCCCCTCCAACGATGGCTTTGCTAGGCTTTAGCTCTTTTATAGCGGTCGTTAAGTGGTCCAAGTATGGCCCGATGGGTAGGTCAGGCTCGAAGTAGTACGAGACGGCGAGCATCTCCCAGGCGCTCGTTCGCAGCTTCACCACCACGATGTTATTGGTGGTGAATTTGGGGCACTGTATGACATCGATGTCATGATTGAACACGACTATCGCCGCCTTTACAGTGCCCTCTCCACGGTCCGAGTTCTGGTAGACCCTCGCCCCCCCGTACGACCTCATTGCCTTTATGCTACCCACATACGGCTCCTGGACCAGTGCGAAGGCTATTTTCCGCTTCTTTGCCTCGAGCATAAGCTCGTTAGTCGCCAGTTGTTTTCGTTGGAGGTTAGCTTGCGCTGCGGAGTAAAAGTGAGCAGCTGCCGTCTGTGCAACCCCCGCGGCCACCTTAGCAATATGCTATTGCGGCTCGGGCCAACGCATCCCACCTCCTGCGCACCGGGCAGTCCTGACTGAAGACCATGTGGCCTGTATCATCATGTTTGTCTCTGGCGCAGTTTTTACAAGTGGGCCTGTCGCCCGCGGCTAACCCTGTGCACTCGGCTCTGAGATGCGGCCCCCCGCAGTAGTTGCAGAGATCGGCAGGCTCTGTACATAACTTTCGGCCATGACCATATGCTAAGCACCTCGTGCACTGTATCAGGGGTGTTTGGTCCAGGACCCTGACGCACTGCAGGTCGATGAAGACCCTACCGGCCGCAGTTAGCCTCTGCCACAGCTTCGGTGACACCTGGAGGACGACATGGTTCTCCAAAGAGTTCCGTGCCCTCCTGCGGTACCTCACTGTGGCAGTAGCTTCCTCGGCCGTCAGGTCATCCAGCAGGTGGGCGTTCTGAGTCTTGAGTGCAGCTAAGATGTCCTCGTCACTGTTGTAGGACAAGAGGTCCTTGATAATCACAAGTGGGTCTCTGTTTTTCGCTTCTTCCACTTTAAGATGTTTGTCATTCTTGAGCTGGACTGTTGTTTTTGCCATCTCTTCCTTGTTTGTGAAGCTAAGTATGACCCTCTTGTCCTTGACTTTTCGGACCCTCTCGATCTGCACTCCGCTCTTCTTCGCGTCCAGGACCTCCTTTACTCGCCCCACCACTTCCGTGCTGGTATCCATAACGATGTCTGAGGATACGATGATGGAATGCTTAGGCCTTTGGCCCCAGGTGTTTTGGGGCGTGGTCAGGGCCTCCGCATATGTCGGAGCTCTCTCTTTGATTTCGGAAACCATTCTCCCCATTTCCTTTGTGGTCTCCTCGAGCGCCTTAATTTCACTTAAAATGGCCCTGTTTTCTGCGCCGCACGGTTTCTGCGCCGCCCTTTGCTCCCCTATCTCCGCCTGCAGCTGCCTGATCATCTGGTTGCCCTCCTTCACTATCAAAGCTTGCTCTTCTAGTGCGGAGCGCAACCAAACGAGACTCCCCAGGTCTTCCCCTCCCCTCTTAGTCGTATGAGGTTCTAGTTCCTCACGTTTGTCCCCCGCATCTGCATTTTTCCCCCTGTCTGTCAGCTTTACCAGTTGATATAGTCTTTCCAGTGCCGCCGTAACTTCGCTCTTTATTTCTGCCTTTAAATTTCTAGAGTTTCTAAGGTGGAGCTTACCCTTTTCCAGGCAAGCTCTCGCCTCTGCCGTGGCGCTAGGGTAGCCTAGATCTGGTCTTTTAGGCGGCACTGCGGTGGGCGCCAGGTCACAGCGCATCGCCTGATTGCCGGTGGACTGCTGAGAGGTACTGGGAGTCGGGGACTTAGTCTGAGACTGAGACTCAGCATTCCCGGCCTCCCATACCCCGATGCTTCGCCTCACATTGGGAGGCAAGGGGCCAGCCTTCTCAATTGAGCGCGGCGAACCTCCGACAACCGGAAAGCTCGCGTCTTTTTTGGGGGGTGTGCGACGCATTGCGGTGGCTTGCGTGAACGTTAAGTTCGGTTAGGTTAGGTTAGGTTAGGTTTTTTTTTTTTTTTTTTTTTTTTTTTTTTTTTTTTTTTTTTTTTTTTGGCAGGAGTGGGAAATCCTCATGGACGCCCAGACTGACCCACTGGTGAGCCAGTCTGGGCAGTGCCGGACTCTTACCGGCTAAAACCACACTCCTGCCTTGCCAAGTGTACCTCTGACGTGGTCAGAGACCTTATAATTAAAGTTTTTTAATATTTGGATGCATTTACTTCATTGATTTTACTAATTTATGAAAAAAGTTTTTCTTATTTAAATTTTAATCTATTTTCTATATTAATTCTTTCATTTAAATTTTGTTTTCTATTTAAAAAAATCCATTTATTCGTTCTATGCTTTGTCTTTATATAAATTTATATATTAAAAGCATAGCTTTAAATATCTTTATTTCTTTTTATTACTTTTGTGGCTATTGCTACACAGTATTCCAAAAAAGTTTTCCGAAATTTTCCTTTGTTCATCAATTTGCTGATATTAGTTCTATTTATCTCCGTCTCTAACTTCAACTCTGCATCTAAACGCTCCGCTCCAAACGCAGGACATTCTATTAAAATGTGAGGGATCGTTTCCAGGGCATCCGGCTCACAGATACACGATGGGCTCCCCTTACATTTAAATCGATGCAGGTATTCTGAAAACCCACCGTGCCCAGTCAAGATCTGAGTAATCACTCCGGTCGGCTTTACTTTGCAGATTGTTTTGAAGGCATCGATCGCGTCCGGGAGGAAGATTTTTGTAACGGAAGCCGTTTCGCCGTTCTTGTATCTCCGGTTCCACTCGTCGAGCGACCCCATGCGGATCTGCCGCTTGACGAATGAAACCGGGCAGCGATCATAGTCTGGCTTCTTCTTTAGCTTGAGTGCAGCTTCTTTTGCAAGGTGGTCTGCGCGTTCATTGCCTTCCAGCCCGGCATGAGCCTTTACCCAGAACAAGGAAATATCTTTGCTCTGGGATAAGGCCGCGCCCACGTTTGCTCTTGCTTCCACCGCCAGGGCGTGGAGGGAACCCTGATTCGTGACTGTTTGTAATGCGGCCTTTGAGTCACTATAGATACCGAAGGTTCCCTCTTTGCGCTTGAGGATTTCCCTCGTGGCTACGCATATGGCCAGGAGTTCCGCCTGGTAGACCGTGCAGCACGACGGCAAGCTAAGCTTTACGGACTTGATCTCGGCATCGCCGTCCCAAAGCGACAGCGCTGCTCCGACTTTGCCCCCAATCTTGCTGCCGTCGGTGAAGAACCGGACCGCCTGGTTGTTGTGGGTGTCCACACGGGACTGGTCCTCCAGGCTCACGAACCCCATGGCCATATGTTTCGCCGGATGAGGAGTCTCTGCAAATGCCACCACACGCTCCACTTCCCTGCCCGCAAGGGCTGGCTGGGGCACCCCTCTCTTTGCCTCATACAAAGCGGCTGCTTCTTGTATTCGGAGGTCGAGTGGGAGTATCCCAGCCAGCACCAGGGACGCATTCAGCGAAACAGTGCGGTAGGATTTGCAGAGCTTTTGAGCGAATCCTCGTTGGACGGTATTTAGCATTTTCTGCACTCCGATCTTTTTAGTTGCCGGCGCCCAGGCGCTTGCCGCGTACATCACTACCGGCTCCACCGCTGCCGTGTAGATGCTCCGTATGACCTCCGGGTGCAGACCCCAGCTCACTTTGGCCGCTCTAGCTAACTGTTTGTAGATATTTGCAGCTTTTCTACACACGAGAGCGGCGTGGGTGTTGAAAGTGAGCTGGTGGTCGATTGTGAGCCCCAGTATTTTTATTTCCTTAGACATGCCAATGTCGACCCCGCCCATGCTCAGAATCGGGACATCGTACTTCAGCTTCCTGGTTATTACCATTGCACAAGTTTTGTGAGGTGCAAACTTCAGCTTATTTCGGATGCCCCAACTCCGAACATACTCGAGGGCGGCATTGGCATGTCTTTGAACCTCCAATGCTGTGTCACCGTCGAAGATCATGACCACATCGTCGGCGAAAGCCTGGCAGTGATCTCCCCGCTCTTCCAGCCCCTTCAGCAAAGGATCCAGCAGTAAGTTCCAGAGGATCGGACCGCCAATCGACCCCTGTACGCACCCCTTGTTGGTGTTCTTGAAGCACTCCGCTCCGGCGTACCTAACTCGGACACTCCTACCAGCCAGGTAGCTGTCCAGCATCCGCCTGATATTCACCGGGCACTTTTCCTCAGCCAGTCTGGTCCTGATTGCCGGCCACCATGCGCTGTCAAAGGCTCCCTCTATGTCAAATGACACAACAGTGATCAGCTTCTTTTGATTCAGCTTGGTTTTGATATGTTGTATCATGGTGTAGAGGGAGTCCTCGGTGCTCTTCTGTGGCATGAAGCCAAACTGACGAGTACTCAACCGCGGGATCAGATGCCACTTCAACCTTGCCACCAACATTTTCTCGAGTATTTTGCCCAGGACTGGTAGGAGGCCGATAGGCCTGTAGGACTTCGGGGTGGTGTAACAGTCCTTTCCTGGCTTGCGGAGTACCACCACTGTAGCCACCTTCCAGGCTCCGGGGAAGTGGCCCTGCTCGAGGCAGTTGTTGGCCAGTGCAAGAAACATCCCCGGGTCCCGGAATATAGCTTGGGCACAGATATCGGCTGTGAGACCATCCGCCCCGGGTGCCTTCTTCGGGTTGAAACTTTCCACCGCGGTTTTTAGCTCCTGATGTGTAAACGGTGGGTCATGGTTTTCATCATGCGTCCACTCGTTTACACGACTGGCCGCTTCTCGCGTCCGACGGTGGTCGTCGTTATCTTCCTCCTCCAGGTCTTCGGGGTAGAAGGTCTCCGCCAGCAGTGAAGCCGAACCTGTACCATCGAGTGGCACCCCATCCTTCACTAACGGCAGATCCTCGTACCTTTTAGCAGTCCGTCCTATGACCCTGTAGATCCCTTCCCACACTCCCTCCTTGTCTTGTTTTTCACAAAAATCCTTCCAGCTCGCGACCTGGGCCTTTTTGGCTTGGAGTTCATAATTTTCTTTTGCTTGCAGGTACTCCTCGACGACCTTCGCTCTCCGGATCGGTGCAGCGCATCTAATACGGCGTCTCTTGGTATTAACCCCGTGCATCAAATCAGCAAGCTCGTCGGACCACCACGGTATTGTAAGTATGTCATTGTTTTTAATTTTAGCCAAAGTGTCTTCACATGATTCGGTTATGGTATCTATATAATTGTGTACAATATTTTCTAAATCTGTTTTATTATTAAGTTGACTAATTTCTAACGAGTTTAAATTTAAATCGGCTTTTAATTGGGCCAGTTTCTCATGAAACTGGCTCCAATTTGCTTTAATTGTGTTATAGATTCTAGTAGTTCTTTTAATATTAGATCCTTTTGATTTTTGAAGACTAATTTTGAATACAATACCGTTGTGGTCCGAGCTTGTGATACCTTCCTCAACTCTCCAGTCATCCACCAGGTTAAGCATATCCGTTGAACATGCTGTTACGTCAACGAAGCTGGCGAGGTTAGGTTAGGTTAGGTTAGGTTAGGTTAGGTTAGGTTAGGTTAGGTTAGGTTAGGTTAGGTTAGGTTAGGTTAGGTTAGGTTAGGTTAGGTTAGGTTAGGTTAGGTTAGGTTAGGTTAGGTTAGGTTAGGTTAGGTTAGGTTAGGTTAGGTTAGGTTTTTTTTTTTTTTTTTTTTTTTTTTTTTTTTTTTGGCAGGAGTGGGAAATCCTCATGGACGCCCAGACTGCCCCATTACTGAGCCAGTCTGGGCAGTGCCGGACTCTTACCGGCTAAAACCACACTCCTGCCTTTCCAGTGTCCCTCTGACATTATCAGAGCCCTTTTTTATCAACTTGGACATTTAAGACAATTTTGTTAAATTTCTAAATTTTGTATGATAACTAATTTTTAACACTATAATATAATACTTCGACTTGATGCTACTACACGCTTATTCTAAAGGAGTGGTATACTTATCTTTATCTCTTAGGTTTAACACATTAAAACTACACACGCATGCACACCTTACATTATATTTTCTTATTTTTAACTTATTTCATATTTACATAATAATTATATCCTTTTCTATTTTATATCTCTCTTATCAGACATGATATTCATTATATACTACATTATATATTGATATCATGAGTTCTTATACTATTTGTTTCTTTTTACAACTATGTTTCCTATTACTATGCAATAATCTAAAAACTTTTTGATATTATTTTTCTGCATTAATTGTGCCATATTGTCAGCCTCAATCTTTATGCCGATACTCTGCTCCACCTCATATCGCAATCTGGCAAAGATGGGGCATTCTAGTAATATATGTGGAACAGTTTCATCCACGCCCGGTTCACAGGAGCACGATGGATCCTCCTTACACTTGAAACGGTACAGGTATGCAGAGAACCCACCGTGCCCCGAGAGAATTTGTGTCGTAATCTTTGTGTGTTCCATATTTCTTACTGCTTTGTACGCTGCGGTTGCGTCAGGGAAGAACATTTTTGTTACTTTTGCGGTCTCCCCAGATCTATACCTCCTGTCCCATTCATCAAGCGTTTCCAACCGGATTCTGCGCTTGGCGAATGAGACCGGAGCAAGATCATAGTCCGGTCTCTTCTTCAACCGCAATGCCGCCTCCTTTGCCAGTTGGTCGGCCCTCTCATTACCTTCCAATCCTGCGTGTGCTTTAATCCAAAACAGAGAGACGCTCTTGTTTTGGAGGCTACAGCTGCGTATGGCGTCTCTTGTTTCTACTGCTAGGGGATGAAAGGCCTTAGGATTAGTCACCGTCTGGAGGGCCGCCATAGAGTCGCTATATACGGCGAAAGATGTTTCACTACGTCGGAGGGCAACCTTCAGTGCTTCGCGAATAGCCAGCAGCTCGGCTTGGTAGACGGTACAGTAGGTCGGCAAGGCAAGTTTGAGGGCTTTAGTTTCGGCCTGGCTATTCCATATGGATAGCGCAGCACCAACTTTACCCTCAATCTTGCTGCCGTCCGTAAAGATGCGCACTGCATAATCGCTGTGGTTGTGATATTGCTCCTCGTCTACCAAGTGTCCGAGTTTAATTTCATGCTCCTCCGCAGGATGGGGGGCTTCGATTGCCGATGCCATTCGTTCTATCTCTATGGCTGCAGGCTGGGGTACCCCCCGCTTGGCCTCGTACAGTGAGGACACTTCTCGAATTCGAAGATCAAGGGGGAGTATCCCAGCCAGCAAAAGTGCTGAATTCAGGGATACCGTACGGTATGCGCGGCACAGTTTTTGGGCGAAGCTTCTCTGGATAGCATTTAGTTGCTTCTGTACACACACTTTATTGGATGCAGGCGCCCAAGCACATGCCGCATACAGAATAATGGGTTCGACTGCGGCGGTGTATATGCATCTTATGACCTCCGGATGAAGTCCCCAGCCGACTCGAGCAGCCCTCGACAGCTGTTTATATATAGCGACCGCCTTGGAGCATACGTTGGTGACGTGGGTATTAAAAGTGAGCTTATGGTCCAGCGTGAGTCCCAGTATTTTAATCTCACTAGACAGGCCAATGTCGGTGCCACTCATGCTCAGCCGTGGAGTATCGTGTTTCAGCTTTCGCGTTATGAGCATGGCTTTAGTCTTATGCGGTGCAAATTTAAGCTTGTTCGTGACACCCCACGCCTGAACATAATCTATGGCGGCATTTGCCTGTCTCTCTATATCAAGGGCTGTATCTCCATCGAACATGAGCACGACGTCATCCGCAAACGCCTGGCAGCGGTACCCCCTCTGTCCAAGGCCCTTCAGCAAGGGATCCAACAAAAGGTTCCACAAGATGGGGCCGCTAATAGACCCCTGTACGCATCCTTTTTCGGGTACTTTTTTGTATACGGCGCCCGCATATCTGACCGCCACAACCCTTCCGCTCAAGTAGCTGTCCATGACCCTTCTCAAGTTCCCAGGACAACACTCCTCAGCCAGTCGCACCCGGATTGCTGGCCACCATGCGTTGTCGAAGGCTCCCTCTATGTCCAAAGACACAATTGTTACGAGTTTTTTCTCGTCTAGTTTTGCCCGAATATGCTGCATTAGGACATAGAGGGAGTCCTCGGTACCCCTCTGGGGCATAAAGCCGAACTGCTGAATGCTCATCCTGGGTAGCAAATGGTACTTGAGTCGGGCCACCAACATCTTCTCAAACACCTTCCCCATGACAGGCAGTAGACCAATCGGCCTGTAAGATTTGGGTGTGGTGTAATTTTCCTTCCCATGCTTGCGGAGAATCACCACGGCAGCCTCCTTCCACATCCGAGGGAAGTAGCAGTGTGCCAAGCACTTGTTCAACAGGGTTAGGAAAAAGAGTGAGTCCACCGCTATTGCGCGCTCACATATGTCCGCCGTTAGTCCATCGGAGCCTGGGGCCTTTTTCGGGTTAAATGATTTTACTGCCCAACTTAATTCATTAGTGCTGAACGGCGGATCAAGGCGTTCACCCTGGTGCTCCTCACTCTCTTTCCCCGCTCTGTGACGAATGTGTCGGTGCTCTTCGGTATCCTCCTCTCCTCGGTCCTCCGGGTAAAAGGTCTCCGCCAGCAGTCTAGCCGAATCCTCGGCATTCAGCGTCTCTCCGTTCCTCTGCATCGGCAGATCCTCCTCCCTCCTAGCCGTCCTGCTGATTACGCGGTATATCCCCTCCCATAATCCCTCGGTGTCCTGCTTTTCGCAGAAACCCTTCCAACTCCCGACCTGTGCTTTAATTGCTTCATTCTCATATTTTTCTTTCTGTTTCAGATAATCTTCAACGACCTTCGCTCTACGGACCGGCGCTGCACATCGGATCCTCCTTTTCTTCGTAGCAACCTCCATCTTCATCCTGGCGAGTTCATCGGACCACCACGGCAAGGCGAGTTTTTCTATAGTTTTCTTTTTTGGTATAGTTTGTGTACATGTGTCTACTATTACTTTGGTAAATGTTTCTATTGCTGTATTTATTTCTTCCGTGTTTTTAATTTGACTTATTTCTGGTATAGTAAGGTTATTTTGCTGCATAAGTTGGGTCAGTTTCTCATGAAACTGACTCCAATTAGCTTTCTTAGTATTGTATACTCTAGTGGTTCTATTGACTTTAATTCCTGATGATTTCTCTAGCATTACTATAAACTCGATGCCGTTGTGATCCGATCCCGTCAGGTCTTCCACGACTCTCCAGTTGTCCACCGTCGCCAACAGATCCGGTGTGCAGGCAGTTACATCGACGCAACTTGTGTAACGCTGCTGCCCTCTTATAACGTCGAAGGTCGGAGTTTTGCCTCTGTTGAGAATTTGCATTCCAAGCTGGTCGAGAGCTGCAAGCATTTCATCTCCTCTGCTGTCAGTCCTACTGCTCCCCCACCAAATGCTCCAAGCGTTGGCATCCCCTCCAATAAGGAGTCTTGTAGGCAGCTTGTTTTCTATTTTTTCGAGGCACTCCAGGTATGGTCCAATGGGCTGGTCTGGCTCGAAATAGAACGATACCACGGTGATCTTCCAAGCACTTGTTTGGATTCCTACCACAACGATGTTGTTAGTGGTCAGTTCTGGGTACTGTATAACGTTAATGGTAGGATCGTAGACAACTATTGCCGCTTTAACGGTCCCTTCTCCTTGCTTCGTGTTTTGGAAGATCCTCGCACCTCGGTATCCTTTCATTCTCTTCAACGCTCCAACATACGGCTCCTGGATAAGCGCCACCATTGCCTTCCGTTTTTCCGCCTCAATCATGAGTTCGCAAGTTGCCAACTTTTTTCGCTGCAAATTAGCCTGGAGCATTCGGCATGGCTCTCCTAAAGGGCCCTTAGCAATATGCCACGGCTGATCGGGCTATCGCATCCCATTTTCTTCGCACCGGACAATCCTGACTGAAGGTGTTGTGTGCGACGTTATCCAATTTGGCATGCGTGCAATTACGACAGGACGGTAAACCATGGGCGAGCCAGTCCGCACATTCGTTCTTGAGGTGGGGGCCTCCACAGTGGCTGCACAGGTCCACAGCTTCCTTGCAGTATCGCCTACCATGACCGTAGCCCAGGCAGCGCGTACATTGCACCAGCGGTGACTGGTCTGCAACTCTTACGCGCTGGAGGTCAATGTGCAGCGCCCCCGCATCAGTCGCTCTTTTCCAGATGGTAGGGGAAGTACTTATTATTATATGGCAAGTGAGTGGGTTCCTTGTTTTCTTGCGGTATTTGATCTTAATTCGGTCATCCCTTCCGTCGAGGCCCTGAAAAACGCCTCGATTCTGGTTATGTAACGCCTTAAGTAAATCGTCGTCACTGTGTACAACTAAGACGTCCCTAAGAATCAGGAGTGGGTCTTTGTTTTCCATTTCCTCGACGATGAGATGCCCTCCCAAGCTTTCAATTCTTTCTTTGACCTTTCTTCTGTCCTCTTCCGTACTGCAACCCATTATAACCTTCCTATCTTTAGCTTTCCTCACCCTTTCCACTCGGATCCAGCCCTCTTTCGCATCTACCACCTTCCTTATTTTTTCCAGGACATCATCACCCGTTTCATCCTGGTCCTTAGATGTGACCACAACTGAGTGTAAGGCAGTACGCTCACAAACCGGTACCCCAGTCTGATTTGCAGCCACCACGCTGGCGTAAGTCACTTTCTCGAACGTCTCTTTATGACACTCTATGACATTCTTTAATTCCTCTAACCTTTTCCCATTTTCTACTAGCAGTCGTGTATTCGCATCTATTTTCGCCAATAAGCGGCTGTCATCTCTGTCTCTGTCTTGCTCCGTCACTTTCGGGGAGTCTTTGCCTACGTGTTTCTCCTCTTCTGGTTCGATTTCCTTTCCCATCCGTTTCTTTGCGAGAAGAAGGTCTTTATCTTTGTCCGCCTCTTTTACCAACAGATATAGTCGGTCGATTAGTGCTACGACTTCACTTTTTATATCCGTCTTTAAATTACGCGAGCTGTTGAGGTGGAACTTCGCCTTACTCAGGCAGACTCTAGCCTCCGCAACTCGCGACGGGTATTTCCTATTTGTGATCGGACTTTTGGTCGTCCCCGTGGCCAGAAAACTGGATACACCAGCTTTGCCCTCCTGCGTGAGAGCAATTTTGGCCTTTGCTCTCGATGGATCCTGGGTATTTATTTCGGCATTTGGTTGGGTGGCGCTCGTGCCAGCGGTTAGGTTAGGTTAGGTTAGGTTAGGTTAGGTTAGGTTAGGTTAGGTTAGGTTAGGTTAGGTTAGGTTAGGTTAGGTTAGGTTAGGTTAGGTTAGGTTAGGTTAGGTTAGGTTAGGTTAGGTTAGGTTAGGTTAGGTTAGGTTAGGTTAGGTTAGGTTAGGTTAGGTTAGGTTAGGTTAGGTTAGGTTAGGTTAGGTTAGGTTAGGTTAGGTTAGGTTAGGTTAGGTTAGGTTAGGTTAGGTTAGGTTAGGTTAGGTTAGGTTAGGTTAGGTTAGGTTAGGTTAGGTTAGGTTAGGTTAGGTTAGGTTTTTTTTTTTTTTTTTTTTTTTTTTTTTTTTTTTTTTTTTTTTTTTTTTTTTTTTTTTTTTTTTTCTCTACTTCCTCTGACACAGTATCAGAGCCTATTTTATCTAATGCTTCTTTTTCATTCCAGTTCTATCAAGTATTCCTCTCGCACTTTTGTTCCGCATACTTTATCTTTCTTTCTTACTATCTCTGTCTTACTAATTCCCGGTGGGATTCCGGTCTTATCCTTCTCTCTACTCTAATTATATTGTATCTTTATTTATGGTATCGGGTTTTACAACACACACAGTTTTCTTTATTAAATTAATAAACAAGCCAATTTCGGCACATTGTTTTCTTAAATGTCTAATTTACAAATTGTACTTATCATCTATCTTATTTTATACTTTAACTACAATTTAAATCTATTATACATGTATGATTTGGGGTTCCGGGTCTACAATAACCACTATTTTCTTGAACTCCTTTTGCGCCAGTGTAATTATTTTCTTTGACATTAAGTTCTTACATAGTTCATTACATCAGTACTTATTTATTACTTAAACTAAGCTTATAATCCTACTCTTTAATTACAATATTTCTTTATAAATTTGCGTGTATGATGTACAATATATTCCATAATATACGGTCATCATACTTTTGTTACTTGTTTCTCTTTACGACTGTTTCTACTAGTTTTAAGCAATATTCCATAAACTTTTTCCTTCTTTTGTCTACCATAATACGTTTTATATTTTCCGTTGTAACTTTTGTATCCAGTACTTGTTCAATTTTGTATCTTTCGTATCCAAACACTGGGCAGTCCAAGACAATGTGTGGGATGGATTCTTTAACATTTGGGTCACAAGTGCATGAGGGACTCTCCTTACACTTAAAACGGCATAAGTATTCGGAGAATCCCCCATGGCCGGTCAACAATTGAGTGCTCAGGCATGTCGGTTCGAACTTGCGAATTACACTGTATGCCGCGATCACATCCGGGAAGAAGAGTTTAGTGATTCCGGCTACTTCTCCAGACTTATATCTTGCGTCCCATTCGCGAATCGATTCCAGTCGGAGCTGTCGCTTCGCAAATGAGACGGGAAACAAATCGTAGTCCGGTTTCCTCTTGCTTGATGCTGCAGCGGCAGCCTTGGCAAGCTGGTCAGCCCTTTCGTTTCCCTCCAGTCCTACGTGTGCTTTTATCCAGAACAGAGATACCACTTTGTTCTGTCGAGATGATTCTGAAAGGTTCTCGCGGGTTTCTACAGCTAGTGGATGGAGGGAGCCGAGGTTAGTGACCGTTTGTAGTGCCGCCATTGAATCACTGTAAATTCCAAACGTGAGTGCACCGTGTTTCTTTATTCGCCTTGTGGCTTCGCAAACGGCCAGTAATTCCGCTTGATAGACTGTGCAGTATGACGGCAAGCAAAGTTTGACGGTCCGTGTTTCCGCTTCGCCCTCCCACACGGACAGCGCTGCGCCAACCCTTCCCCCAATCTTACTGCCATCTGTGTAGATTTTTACTGCACAGCCACCATTTGCGTCCACGTCATTCTGGTCTCTAAGGCATGTCAGCTCAAGGTCTGCGACTGTTGCAGGGTGTGGCGCTTCTGTTACTGGCAACAATCGCTCGATCTCTCTGTCTCCTAGTCCCGGCAGGGCCTCCCCCTTCCTGATCCTGTATAGTGAGGCTACCTCGCGTACACGAAGATCAAGCGGGAGCACGCCCGCCAGAACCAGTGCTGAGTTTAGGGAGACCGTGCGATAAGCCTTGCACATTTTTTGTGCGAAGCCTCTCTGCACAGTTCCGAGCTGTTTTTGTACTCCTAGTTTTCCGGCCGCCGATGCCCAAACGCTCGCCGCGTATAAAATGATGGGTTCGATAGTCGCTGTGTAAATCGTGCGTATGACTTCGGGGTGGAGGCCCCAACTCGCCTTTGCCGCTCTTGCGAGCTGCTTGTAAACGTTTATGGCCTTCCTACAAACGTTTGTTACGTGTTCATTAAATGTGAGCTTTTCGTCAAACGTCACACCTAACATCTTAATTTCCTTGGACATGCCAATGTCCACTCCGCCCATGCTCAAGTGCGGAGTGTCAAATTTAAGCTTGCGCGTGATGACCATTGCACTGGTCTTATGAGGCGCGAATTTGAGCTTATTTTCGACACCCCACACTCGAACAAGCTCGAGAGCGGCATTAGCGTGTCTTTCCACTTGCTGTGCAGTCTGACCATCGAACACCATGACAACGTCGTCGGCAAACGCCTGTATATAGTGACCTGCGGATTCAAGGGTATTCAGCAGGGGATCTAGCAATATGTTCCATAGGATGGGCCCACCTATAGACCCTTGGACGCACCCTTTGTTGGTCGCCTTTGTATATGTTTCCCCATTATACCTTACCGTGACTTTCCTTTGGTCAAGGTAGCTGTCAAACACTTTTCGAATGTTTATAGGACAGTTCGCTTTTGCCAGTTGGACTCTGATCGCTGGCCACCATGCGCTGTCGAAAGCGCCCTCTATATCTAATGACACAACGGTTATGATTTTCTTCTCGTCCAATTTAGTTTTTATATATTGCATTAATTTATAGAGGGCGTCTTCGCAGCTCTTTTGGGGCATGAATCCGAACTGGTTGGGGTTGAGTTTAGATAACAGGTGGTGTTTAAGTCTGGCGACCAACATTTTTTCATATACTTTACCCATTACAGGCAACAGTCCTATGGGGCGGTAGGATTTAGGAGTTGTATAAGATTCTTTTCCTGGTTTCCTCAGCACTATAACAGTGGCTTCCTTCCAGATGACTGGGAAATAATGGAGTTCTAGACATTTGTTCAGTACTTCCAGGAAAAGTTTAGGGTCACTCTTTACGGCGTGGTTGCATATGTCAGCAGTGAATCCGTCGGCACCAGGCGCTTTCTTCGGGTTCAAGGAATCCAGTGCGGTGAGCATTTCCGTTATTGTGAACGGAGGATCGTTCTGTCCTTCGGTCTGTTGGAGGTTCACAGCCGATGCTCGGTTTCGTATATCTCGATGCGTCTGGTTATCATTCTCCCTTAGATCTTCCGGGTAGAAGGTTTTCGCCAACAACTCAACCGAGCCTTTGGCATTAAGAGTGATGCCACTTTCTTCCAAGGGTGTGTCCTCTTCTCTTTTGGCTGTTCTCCCTATCACTCGGTAAATACCCTCCCACACACTCTCCCTGTCCTGCTTGCCACAAAATTCCTTCCAGCTCACGATCTGAGCCTCCATAGCCCTAGCTTCATATTCGTCCCTGGCGATTATATAAGCGTCCACCACACCTTGTTTTCGAATCGGTGCGGCGTTCTTGATTCTACGTTTCCTAGTGGTGACTTCCTGCTTCATCTTCGCGAGCTCCTCTGAATACCATGGTAGGGTAAGTGTCTCTGTATTATTTTTTAATGGGATTGAAATGTTGCTAGATTCTGTGATAGCTTTGTTGTAATTTTTGATGAATAGATCTAAATTTTTGACTGTGTTAATGTTGTGAATTTTTCCGATTTCTAAGTTGTATTCTGATTTTACTTGTTTAAATTTATGATGAAAAGTTTCCCAGTTTGCTTTCTTTGTGTTGTAAAGTCTTGTGGTTCTTTTGACACTTACCCCAACCGATTTCTTGAGTTTGATATTGAAGCTAATACCACTGTGGTCAGCGCACGTGAGATTTGCGATGACTTTCCAGTCCTCCACTAGGTCCAACATATCAATAGTGCAGGCCGTCACGTCAACAAAACTGGTGTAGTGTTTCCCGCCACGAATGGTATCAAAGGTTGGGGTGTCACCTTTGTTGAGGATATGAAGGCCCAGCTCGTGAAACGTGCCAGCCACATCTTCCCCCCTATGGTCGATTACAGGGCTTCCCCACCAGGTGCTCTTTGCGTTGGAGTCGCCTCCGATAATAAGCCTCCGTGTTATGGCTGATGCAATTTTTTTGATGTGATCCAGGTACGAATCTATGGGCTGATCCGGTTCAAAATAGTATGAGACCAATGTTAATTTCCATTTCTTGGTGCTTACGCTCACCACTACGATATTGTTAGTGGTGAGCTCCGGGTGTTGAGTGACGTCTAGGTTGGGGTCAAATACAGCGATAGCTGCTTTGACCGTGCCCCTTCCGGTGTTTTGGTATATTCTGACTCCACGGTATGTCTTCATACTATTCGTCCCACCCACATAAGGTTCCTGAACCAACGCTATTGCAACTCTGTTTGAAGTTGCTTCAACCATTAACTCTTCTGTAGCTAGCTTCCTACGTTGAAGGTTGCACTGGAGCACCCGGTACAGGTGTTTATCCTCTTGGGTGCCCTTAGCAATACGCTACAGACATGCGAGCTATAGCATCGCGTTTTCTGCGTATGGGGCATTCTTTGCTAAAGGCGTTGTGGTCATTGCGATCAAGCTTTGCCGCTGTGCAGTTTCTGCATGTGGGTTCGCCTCCTGCAAGCCAGTCTGGACATTGCGCCCGAAGGTGCGGTCCTCCACAGTGGCTGCAAAGGTCTACTGGAGCTACGCAGAACCTCTTGCTATGACCATATCCAAGGCATCTCGAGCACTGTACCAGTGGTGACTGGTCCAACACCCGGATGCGTTGTAGGTCAATGTAGACTGCTCCAGCGTCGGTCGCTCTTTTCCAAATAGCCGGGGATGCACTAAGAACGATGTGGCTAGTATGCGGATTACGGGCTTTTCTTTTGTACTTAATTTCCAGTCTGTCTTCATTCTCCTTTAGGTCGTGGAATATGCCCCGGTTTTGATTCCTAAAAGCCCTTAGGACGTCCTCATCAGTGTTTACTGTAAGTACGTCGGCAAGCTTCAGGAGGGGGTCTCTGTTCTTGACCTCTTCCACGACCAGGCTTTTTCCGGCATTTTCCAGCCTTTGTTTTACTTTCTGTCGGTCTTCGGCTGTGTTACAACTCATAATAACCTTTCTGTCCTTGCCTTTCCGAGTCCTTTCCACCCTGATCCACCCTTCCTTGGCATTCACCGCCTCTCTAACTTTTGTTAGGACTTGGTCTCCAGTGTCATTTTCGTCCTGGGACGTAACAACTACAGTGTGCAGTACGTTTTGCGGGGGTGGGTGCAAGGAAGATCGGACTGTCGTTGCCTCTGCATAGGTTTTTGCGCTTATGAGTTGGTGCTGTTGTTCCATCTTTTCTTTCAGTTCGTCCATTTTTCTGCCGTTGTCCATGAGTAGCTGGCTCTGTTCTTTAAGCTGTGCGATTATCTGACAATTTATTTCCTCGGTCTCTATTTGAGACATCTTGTCGGGTATTATCTGGGAGTTATCTATATTTTCAGATGCAGGTGTCTCTCCAGTTCTTTTGAGTCTTTTGATCTCAGCGTCCGCTTCTTTAATTATCTGATATAATTTGTCTATAACTGCCAGTACGTTTGTTTTAATGTCCGTCTTCATATTCTTGGAGTTGGCTATGTTCGTCTTGCCTTTGACTACGTTTGCTTTGGCTTCATCTAAACGCGTTGAAAGAACCTGTCTAGGAAGAACTTGTGCTTCCATTTTGCTGGTAGCTGGAGTCAGGTTATATGGTTCTGATCCCGCTGCTTCCAGCTTTTCAACGCTTAGCCTAACATTTGACGAGGTCTTTTGCGTCCTTGGCGGAGAATTTTGTTTTTGAACGCCGCGTCCAACGTTATACGAAAGCGTCTGTGTTCTTGGCGGAGATTTTTGTTTCTCCTTTTCTCCTACAGGTTTTGTTGGTGTTCTGGCGAACATTGTCAGAGGAATGCGTCAGGTGAGGATACAAAAAATAACACAATAGTGTATGTAAACGTCAAATCGTGGTCTGCACACAGTGTAAAGATGTGTGCAGTCTAAATAAGAAAATAAAAAGTTAAATAAAAATAAAAACAATAACGAGTAAACTTTAAATAAGTACCAGTCAAGAGTCGTAAAGAAAACAGGAGTTTGAAATTGGGCTCAATAAAGCCTTCGTAATGATACTTAACAGCAATATAAGATAAAATTTACAAAAATACAATAAAATAGCGTTCGTCTCTACGTAGAGTCAGTCTCCACTGGATTTAACTAGTAAAGTTCCTATAAATTAAAAACAATCACAATTTGTCTCGCTCCGCAAGAAAAACTGCTCCAGGGTCTTCAGTTCCCGATTTAAGATCGAAAACCTTTTGTGCTCTATGTAGAGTCGCTTCGCTAATCTCAGTAGATAGCTCTCGTCAAGCCCTATCAGATGATCCCAAACTCGGTGCTGTTACTCCAAGGGGTTTCGGAGATATCCTAACTTGAAAATTTGGTTTTTTCGCCAAGATGGCGACCAAAAGTGGTTGCAAGCGGTTATCTCCGGAACCACAGGTCCTAAAACCTCGGTGTTTGGACTTTCTGAACTTGGCCTGACGAGACCAATCTACCGGGATGGTTTTCAGGCTGAAAATTTTTTGACCTCTGAAAACGCCTGAAAAACGTTCCACCCTATAGCCTCTAGTCTGGGTATATGCCCAAAGGAAATCCCGGCCCTCTACGACTCTCCGTTAGGAAGCTATGATTGTTTGAATATTATTCAAAATGGCCGCTGTTCTGTCAAAGACGATCTTTGACAACGGTTATCTTCCTTCGAGAAAGCCGTAGACCCCTCGAGTTTGGGCTCTCCCAACTCGGCCTGAATTCCCCTAGCCGCTGAAGCTACTTTCAGGACCCCGAAAATTTTCAGCTCCAAATCCCCTGAAAACGTGGAGTATACTGGGCAAGAGGTCCGTGAGGATAAAATCGAAAACCGCAAACTCCCACGACCACTGGTTTAGGAGCTGTGGCGGTTTGAAAGTAAACAAAATGGCCGCCGAACTGTCAAAGGTCGAACTAAAAAGCCTGTATCTTTTGATCCCTTCGTCAGAGAGAGTCGGGGTTTTGGATGTACAGCTCGGCGTCACTTCAGGTATCTCCTGAAAGCAGCTTCAGCACAAAAAATTTGAAGTGCCTGAAACAGGCTGAAAACCTACCACACTAAAAGGTGGCTGTAAACCACTGTCCGGAGTGAAAAGGCGAAATTATTCGGACCAGCGGATCCCGAGATATCGTGCCTTGAAAATTAAAACCAAATAACCAAGATGGCGCGATTTGGTCAAAATAGCCAAATCAGGAGTTATATAGCCCGTGTTTGGGCTTAAGTGGGTCCCAATAGGTATATTGGAACTTGTCCTGGTGTCAATAAATAATATTTCCTATTTAATTATGAATTAAAGGCAAAAAACATAAAAAATTCAATAACTTTAAAACTATTTGGCTAAAAATTTTGAAAAAAATACTAAAATTAATGATAAATAAGCTTCTAAACGACTAAAATTAGTCTTTAGTTTTTTTACTATTTTTAAGTATTGAAATTACAG